>OY740718.1:175747161-176997161 GCA_963513945.1 Hydrotaea diabolus | reverse complement strand
GTTCCCTCCCAGAGATTTGCGCGTTTTATGAAAGTGGTGGTACACCATAGATACTCGTATTTAAATTCTTAAAATGGCTCTCGTGAACTTTACTGGTTTTTACCCTTAGGTCCCTTTCTATTTTGCGCGTCACATATAAGTAATTAAAATCAGAGTTCGGTAGCGGTTGGAAACCCAACCATAATGCACGATATCAATAGTGAGTCACACCTTAACTTAAAAATTTTTGGCCAACTTAACTTGAAACTTTTTTGTTTTAGTGTTTGCAAATTCAATCATGAAGAAGTACAGGGTGGGTCAAAAGTTACCATGGGGTTAAAAACTTTTTAAACTTTTTCGTTTATATTTTTTTTTTATTTTTTTCTTAGATTATGTAATATAAAAAATAGAAAATTTTTTAACACTAGTTATGAAAAATAATGTCACTTAAAATAACCCCGTTTTCAGCTTCGCAATGATGGGCTCGTTTTAGAGCATTTTCCATAACATCTTTTAAAATTTGTGGCTGTAGTGTTCGAATTTCTGCAACAATGTTGGCCTTGAGCTTAAGGATTGCCTCGGGGTTGTTCACATATACTTATACTCGCTCCTTCAAATAACCCCAAAGAAAATAGTCGGGTGCTGACAAATCTGGCGATCGCGGTGGCCAAATAATATCCGAATTTCTGTAAATTATGCGCTCTCCAACAAATTGAATTAAAAGTGCCATTGTGTCTCGGTCACTGTGGGCAGTGGCTTCGTCCTGCTGACACCACATCTCAGGTCGGTTTTCAGGGGTAGGACGTAAAAATATTTTATCATAAACCGATACCGCTCTCCATTTACGGTTACAGCACTTCCATCTTCATTTTCGAAGAAGTAAGGCCCAATGATATTTGCAGATGTGATCACACACTATACTGTACACCTACTGAGATGCAGTTGGCGCTGATGAATGGCTCTTGGATTTTCAGAACCCAGAACAGTTCTGCTTATTAACAAAGTCATTCAAATAAAAATGAGCTTCATAACTCATTACTTTGCGTTAAAATAATTGACAGCTGATTTAAATAATACAATTATATTATTCTGCTTCTTTGTTCAGTTGTGAATTAATTTTTTCTCCAAAAGTTATTTATATAATCTGAAAAAAAATATATAAACCAAAAAGTTATTAAAGTTTTAAGCCCCATGGTAACTTTTACCGAAAATGAGCTTGCGCATCAAAATAAATTTCGTGGACTTCGTGATTGTTTCGGTCACCATAATCGAACAAATGTATCCACAGTCGTTAGAATTGTGCTCAAAATTCAGCAAACCGAGTATGTAGGAAATGCTAAAACTCCTATGCCTGCTCGCGCTAACTTACAACTACTAAAAAACTATATTTAAGCGAAGTAGTAAGTAGTATTTTTTTTACAAGATCTCTCAGAACATTTTTCGATTATTTGTAAAACTATCGAACGATTATTAGTTTCAACTATTCTATCGGTCTTCATTCAAAGACCATCATCTGCATGTGCGTGCGTTTAGAAACCGGGTTGTTGTTAGATTTGAGGCATTTTCATTAAATTTGTCTTTCGCCATTGTTTGTGTACTTAACCCAGTTAGGATTTTTTTAGTGGCCACTTGTTAGAAATTCGAGGTTTCTGGGGTGTAAAATTTACTTTTCGCTGACGTCGAAAAGCAAATACCCGCATTTCATGTGTGGGAGAATGGCAAATAGCAAGAGCAAAGAAAAGCCTGCAGACAAACACACGGACTGGCATATAGACAGACAGAAAGTCAGACAAACGTTCAGCTATTCGTAGACGGAGGGCTACCAGTTTGTTATAATATCGCCACTGTTTAGTATGATAACAAAATTTCATGAATAAACAATTTACTGTGTCAACAAGATGCAAAGACGAGTGTCAGCAGGTCTTAAAAAATACCACGTTATTCGTTGACCATTTCTTTCGCCATTCGCCTTCTCTTGTATATGAACAGAGAAAGAAGGACATGGAAAATTTCGAGAGAGTTAAGGTTACAGTTCTGCGATAAAAGCCCTAGAGAGTTAGAGGGAGCGAGGCCGTCAGCAATATTTGTTTAGTCTGTCCAATAAATTTAAATAAAGTGGCTGACAAAAATCTACTTTGAATTCAAGGAAAGGCACAGCTATTTTGAAGGACATGATCAAACATAAATGTGTCTGCCTATGGGTTTATTTTTATTAAAATAGAAAGCAACATCAAAACATGTTTTGCGTAAAAATAAATTAAAATCAAAAAGTCATGTTTGGAAGGAATGTCTTTTGTATTTATGAAGACATTAGGAGTCCAGCCGCTACACCCACTTATAAGCGGTTGGTTCAATGTCAACAAAGAAATTTACATATTAAAAAATACCAGTAAAATAAATTTAAAACGCCTAAATTCTGGCACGATAGAATACAAAATAACCTAAACCACTCAGTTACTCCGAAACTTCCGCACTTCTGTCTAGAACTTTAGCAAGGTCAAACTTAAAATTGTGAGACATACTCGTATTTCGTGTGGCTATATTCAACACATTGCAACCCAATGGCAACAGAGATAATTTAAGGTCGCACAGTGCTTTATTGAAGCTAGATTGGTCTTAGAATGTTTGCTTAAGAGCGGCATTTGAGCAAAAGGACCTTTAACAGGGCTATTCTAGAATATGTACCAATTTACCCCATTTTCACCTGAATTCGGTTTTTATTGCTCGCAACGATTTATACAAAATTTGGTTGCATTCGTGTGTACTATACTTATATAGCTTGTAAAGCTGCAGAAATCAGGAAGGGCATAGAGTCTAAACGAAAAAAATAGACATACGAGGGCGGCTCGGAAAGTTCTTAGCCTATCAATGAAAGAGAATAGTTAGTTTTTCAAAAATATTTTTATTTTTCAATATAATCTTCTGAAACTTCAATACACTTAGTCCAACGCTTATCTAGCAATTCTATCCCTTGATTAAAATAGTTTTCCTCATGGTCTTCAAAATAGTGGTTTACAACTGTAATTGCATCTTCATTTGAGGTAAAACGCTTGCCAGCAAGGATTTTGTTTTGATTTGGGAACAGGTAAAAGTCACTGGGAGCTAAATTAGGAGAATAAGATGGGTGGTCAAGCAACTCGTACTTTAATTCGTTGATTTTAGCCATTGTTAAAACACTCTTGTGCGCTGGTGCGTTGTCTTGATGAAAAATTATTTTTTTGTGTTGTAAGCCAGGTCGTTTTTCTCGAATTTGTACATTTAATTGATCTAAAAGGTTGCAATAGTACTCTGAATTTATTGTTTTACCATTTTGCAGATAGTCAATCAATAAAATACCTTTGAAGTCCCAAAAAACAGTTGCCATAACCTTACCAGCCGATTGAATTGTTTTTGTATTATTTAAGGTACTTCCTCCAGCATCAGTCCATTGTTTGGATTGTTCTTTTGTCTCTGGAGTATAGTGGTGGATCCATGTCTCATCAAATGTTAAGAAACGACGCTTAAAATCCATTTTATTTCGCTGAAAACGATCTAAACAAGCTTGAGAAATGTTCATTCTTATGCGTTTTTGGTCGACTGTTAACAAGTGCGGCACCCATCTTGCAGAAAGCTTTTTCATCTGTAGTTCCTCATGCAAAATTAAATGGACTCGGTCATTTGAGATGCCCATGATATTAGCTATTTCACGCACTTTTATTCGTCGATCATTTAATACCATATCATGCACTTCGGCTACAATTTCTGTTGTTGTTGCTGTTTTTGGACGTCCACTACGTGGTTCATCTTCAATGCTTGTACGACCACGTTTAATTTCAGCAACCCAATTTTTTACTGTTGCATATGAAGGAGCACTTTCACCTAACACATTCACCATATCATTATGAATTTCTTGTCCCAATAAACCTTTTTTTATGTAAATATTTAATTTAATGACACCACGCATTTCAAATTTTTCCATTGTAAAAAAAATCGCGGGGCTAAGAAATTTCCGCCCTCGTATAGGGTCCAGTTTTATAACATACCATGTAAAATTTGGATTTGGCTGGTTCTCGAATCGGGGCTGTATTTTGTATGGGAACTACTCTAAAACCTGAATCGAAATGGGGGATATTTAGTCGAAATCTGATGTAATATGTAGATTTTTGAGCTGAAGGTTCTTAAAACGGGAAGTTACTATGTGTGGATTTACAGTCGAAATTGGATAAGTGGGACCTGCATAAGTGGGAATCCTCATTGAGTGGGACAGTCCCTGCACACTTCGAACAAAAAAAAAAAAACAAAAACATCTTTAAGGAGGAGTTTAAAAGGGATTTGAGTTTTTAGAAATTACCTAGAATGAATCTCTCTATGTCTGCAAGTGGGAATTTTTACTAGTTTGCCTCTGGGTATAAAAGAAGTAGCATAAATATTTGCAATAGTATCACTGCGGTTATAATTTGGCATTTTTTTGTGGGTAACTTTGACCAACATGTTGACGACAGAGGTCATGAAAACCTGACAACCCTAGAGCCATGTCGCTACCGCTCGGTTGAAAATACAACTTAAATTATTTTTGTTACGTACAATAAAGTGACTTTATGAATTTATCTAACACAAATAATAATAATAATTCTTTATGAGGGTTGCTGCTATTTATATTTCCGGTCCGGAAATAAAAACACAATAATTTATCATTGGAAATGGTACATTATTTAATTGTTTTTCAAAATATTCTCCTTTCAGATAAATACGCTTTTGCATGCGCACAAATCAATTGTCGAAGCACTTTTTCCACTCCGATTGAGACACCTCCAAAACATAATTTTTGAACGCTACAACACTTGCTTGGGGGTCAAATCAGGGCTGTTCGGTGGATGGCCCAACAATTCGATATCTTGAGTGGTCAAATTGCTCATCGTTTCAGCTGATGTGTGAGAGCTCGCATTGTCGCAATGCAAAATGAGCCCTCTTCTCTTATTATCTTTCCTTATTTCTTCGAACACTGTTGGCAAACATATGGTTGTATACCACTCAGAAGTGACCGTCCTACGTTCCATTAAAGGCACTGTGGCAACATGCACGGTTATACCGAAAAAAAGCAATCATTTAATTCGATGTACTTCTTCCACGAACAACTTTTGTTGGATTTGGCTTGTCTTGAAAGACCCATACGGTCGATTGCTGTTTTGTTTTGGGTTCACCTCTGACAATCTTATACCTTTGCCTTTGAGCTACCGGAGTTATACTTTTTCAACAACTCTTTGCACCAATAAATAAGAGTCTTTTTTTGAGCATTCGTCAAATTATGTGGGATCCAACGAGAACAATTTTTTTTCTCGGCTACATGAACATGCAATATCTTATTGATGTTTGTCATACTAATGCCCAAGGATGCCTCAATCTCACGGTGTCACATATCGGTCTTGCTTAATCAGTTTACGCACAGCATCGCTGGTTTCAGGAAAATTGACCGAAGTTGGAACTCTTGATAACCAGTGGTTTTTGAAGGTGCTTCATCGCCAAAAGTCGAAACAAGTTGATTTTAAACACTCTTGTCTCAATAACACTCGCCGTAAAAAATCGTAAAAAATCACCGCACGAAAATGTTCACGGGATAATTACATTTTTTGACTGAGATGCATTTTTCAACACACTGTAAGCAAAACAGTTCGCCCTCAAATGACAAAACGTTCTGAGGGAAGCTATGTTAAAAAATGTCAAAGTTCCCAATGAAAGTTATAGTTTGCATTTGGGAACACACTTTACCTTGTACCTTTTTAAGTGGAATAAAAATCAAATTACCTGGATAATCAAATTACCAGGCGCTCCCTTGCGATTTCACTTATCCAGGTTCAACTGTATAAATATCGACATAATTATTTGTCGATCCTTACCTTCCATGCACAATGTGAGTGTGGTCGGGTTTAAATTGTGGCTTCTGGTACTGTAGGGCCTGACATCGGAAGGGCTATTTCAGCTAAAGATCTTATTCGAAAAAGATGCTATTCGAAGACATTGACTTATATGGTTAAATTTTACCAGTGATGGGTTTTGACCCTCTGTCCAAAATCTGATCGAAATCAGATGTAAAATGTTGCATTTGAAATCGGGAAAATCGAAAATCGTGTCGAAATCGGTGCAAAATTGCCAGCTTTATTTGATTACAACGATAGTTAGACAGACGGGTAAACAACACTCAATGGTTTCAGATAGTGATTCTAAATTTATCGGTATGCTTAACTGGGGTCTATTTCTAAGGTATTGCAAATATCAGCTCTTATTCATACAACTTAAATTGCCATTTCCAAACTATTAGATCAAACAAGTTATCAGTCAAAACATTACAGAACAAAAAATATAAAGCAAATAATAGCGTAGCAATGGGTCTCTACGGACATATGTCTTGAAAATGCAAGGAATGCACGCCACACAATTCCTACATCCGCGTCTTATTTTTAACCGTTTTACATCTGGAAGCCAAAACGGATCCTAGAGGCAGATAAAACCTTTAGAACTATGTAAATGAATAATAAAAGAACATATTTTGAAAATATGGCAAAAATTTAGAATAAATTTAAGTGTTTATCTCAAAGACAGTTAATCCGATCTGGTCGGAATTCCAGCTAAAGTCCCCTAGGGTTCTGTTTTGGGCCAACTACTTATACTAAGTATGGACTAAATACTGTTACAACATTGAACACGGCCATTTCAATAGTACAACTGAACATACCCCGTTAAGGTCATAAGGGGTTTGAAAGCAAACCTCAACAGCGTTACTCTGTAACGGGATTTTAAAATTGTTTCAAATTTCATCATGGAGTAGTCAGATAATGAGAACCGTATCGCTGTTATAGCGCTTTTCAAGTGTGAAATGAAAAAAAGCGATATTTTCAAAACGCTCCGGCCACTAGGGATTAACCGCATGTTTGTCTACCGATGCATAAAACTGTTTGAGGAGACTGGAGATGTAAAAGACCGCCACCGGTCGGGCCAACCACGCTCTGTTCGAACACTGCATGTTATAAAAGCCGTTAAATCAAGAATTCACAGAAATCCGCTCCGAAAACAGAAAATCATGGCCCGTGAGATGAATTTCACGCAAAAGTCCATGAGTCGAATCATTAAAAAAGACTTGGGACTTGGGGCTTTCAAACGACGTACCGGACATTTATTGACTGCAGCTTTAAAAAAATAGGATTGAAAAATGCAAACGTCTTTTGGTGAACCACGCAGATAACTTGCACAGAAAAATTTTGTTCACGGATGAAAAAAATTTTGCCGTTCAGGAAAAATTTAGCCAGCTAAATGATAGAGTGTATGCGCGGTCATCTAAGGAAGCACCTGAACTGATCCCAAGGGTGGAAAAGGGTCATCACCCAGCTTCAGTCATGGTTTGGTGGGGTATCTCTTACGAGGGGGTCACTGACCTGCATTTCTGCGAACAAGGAGTCAAAACATCGGCCAAAGTTTACCAAGAAACCGTTTTGGAAGCTGTTGTGAAGCCTCTTAATAATTCCCTGTTCCAAAACCAGCCATGGGATTTCCAGCAGGATTCTGCGCCGGCCCAAAAGGCTAAAACGTCCCAGGCGTGGCTTCGAAACAATTTGCCAGCGTTCATTTCCTCTGAAAAATGGCCTATAGGCAGCCCAGATTTGAACCCATTGGATTACAAATTGCGGATGGTTTTAAGGGACAAGGTTTGTCACAAAAGATACCCCAACATTGGATCTCTAAAGACTGCTAGTGTTTGAGCTCTGGCCAATTTTCCAATGGACGAGGTTCGTGCAGCTATTGACGATTGGCCAGTGCGACTTAAGGCGTGCGTAAAGGTAAATGGCGGACGAATAAGTAGATTCTTTTTGGATACAATATACGTACATCAATAAATATATTAAAAAATATTTGGTCCAAAAACATTCAGTACTTTTTACTTTACAGCATAAAACGTGTGTAACAGTATTTATGTCCCTACTAAGTATATATATCCTGTATATCCGAGGAATAACTATTTTTGTTTTTTGTGAATGTGCAGCATATGCGGATGATGCCTTTTTATTCTTCTTGCATAAATATAAACACAATATAGCGAGTTCTGCATTGCAAGACATATGTTATATCCACTTAGAAAACGTAGGAGAACCACGTTTTATTGATAATAAAATAATACTGGCAAAAGTAATTTTGCAGTTTCTCTAGCTGTATGCTTCTTCTGTATGGAAAGTATAAAGTATATAAAAAAAAAACGGTATATGCACATAAAGAAATTACAAATCTGCTAAAATAAATAACTGAAAATTATGTTCAATTTGTCATGTTTCTTCTTTACCACACGTCTACACGAAGATAAAAATATACAGATAGATTTAAATTACTTCGAAGCATTTCCTGAAAACCTCCAATATTTAATACATAAATGTGAATGAATTTAACTTCATAGGATTTCTAAATTAATATATAAGTAATTAACTTCCCGTAAGTAATTCTCCTTATTGTGATAAATCAGAGGTTTTTCAAACAGTTATTTTTTTCTGAAATATTATATTTTTTGTTCCGTGAAGAATCATACAACACTTGAAATGAAAATGTTTGAGATGAAAAGTTGCATGATGCAACTTAAACTCTGAAACTTGTGAGATAACAATAGACTAAGTAAAGTTTTAATAAAAAAACTGTAAATCATATACCTTAAAAAACAATAACGTATCAAAGGCTTTCCACAGACATATGTCTTGAAAATTCAAGGGATTTACGCCGTACAATTGCTTGAGCTATGTCTTTGTTACCCCTTTTACCTCCAGAAGCAAAAGTGGCGCCTAGAGGCAGATAAAAACTCTTGAATTATGTAAAGAAATATTTAATGAACATTTTTTAAAAATATGGCAAAATTAAAGATTTTTTTTTACTTTCCATTGATGTTAATTCTTACATCCTCCTTCGACACTGCGCCACTGTGCGAACAATTCATGAAAGCGATTGTCGGGCAAGGCACCATAATAAAAATCTCAGGAAATGAGTTAACACGACGCTGAACAGCGAAGCAAAATTTTAGAAATCTTAAAATTGTTTTCAAAATCATTCGATTTTTAGTCAGCAGTGGGATAAGTATTTTAACATGACCTGTTTAAAGTTTATCGAAGTGGACAATGATTTTTCTGAAAAAAACATTTTTCGGACACGCTTTCTTTTTTCCCATATATTAAAGATAAGTGCGGAAATAATGTGCCTTTAGACAAGTGACGTAACCTACCTGAGGCAGCTAATCCTCTATGACAGAGTAGCAAATTTATAGAGAATATCTAAGAATTGATATTATCATTTCGGACATGTTGCCTTTTAGTTAATAGAGTGTATCTCATTAGGACCATCTTCCGATCCAATCAAGTACTTGTCACATTACAAATGTCTTCATCTTTGGCTGAGCTACAACAACATAGAACGCCATCCTTCGCTCAATTACTTGCCGTGCCGAATAAGAAAATTATCTTTTTCACCAGGAACAACAATTCAATTTATTCAAGTACGTACCCGAACCCAAAATTATAAAAGCAGCATATGTCCAACAAAACGTTTCGTGTTGTGTGTTCGTTGTTAAGCTATTTTTAATTCGATTTCCCGAAACATTACAAATCTAGTTAAAAGTTTATTAACAACATAATGAAACGAGAGCTAAATTAAATTTTCCTCCAACTCCAGCACCACCGCCGTCTTGTCGTTCGTTGCCACAATTTGCTTGTCGCCAGCGAGCATTGTTTCAAATACTCGTAACGCGAGACATCTTCAACAGTTTTTCCATAGATTTTCACATTTTCCTTGTGTGTGTGTGTGTGTGTGTGTGTGATACTACGTGAGTGTGTGTACGCTTTCTGCGTTGGCTTTGGTGTGCACTCGTGTTATTTGTTCGAATATCTCGTACAAGGATATTACATCAATCTAAAAAGGATCCTTGTATCGCATCGATAAAAATGTTGAATGTTGTTAAACTAGAGCGTGTCTCCTCTTCGGGTGGTGGGTGGTGTGAAGGGGTGCTGCAGTGGCGGAAAACACTCATTGTCAAGTCGATAAACTACAAAGTCAATTGTCGTTAAATCGTTATGAAATTTTCCTTGTCTTTTCATCTCAACATCACGTTTAGAGTGTGCAAAAAAATCCGTGTTTTGAAAAAACCGAATGTCGGGTTTTATTTTAAGAATTAACCGACATTCCAGTTTTAGCCTTTTGCCTTGAATGAAAAATATTTTCCCAAATCAGAAGTGTAAGTAATTGTCCCCATTTCTAGACTATACGAAAGCAATAAAATAAAAAAAATAAACTACTAGAATAGTCGAATGTTGGCGACTACATTATACCCTATGCTTCTGGATGTAAAGTAAAAAAATAAAAACCAGTTAAAAACGGATGATAAATCTAGAGCTATTTCTTCACAATAAAAAAATACACAAATTCAATTCAATTGTGGAATCTATATGTGACAGCACATAGAGAAAGGGACCTAAGGGTCAAAATATCAATTTTCATTTTTTTCTTTTGTTGATGTGGACAACATCTGAGCATCGAAGACCGAGACCGATCCCATGCCCCAAAAGTGTTCCCTCCCAGAGATATGAGCGTTTTATGAAAGTGAAGTCGACGATTCTACGCGCAAATAGAAAGGGACCTAATCTTTAAAATGGCTCTCCTGAACAAAACGTTTCATTAACTTTACACTTTTTTTTTGATGTGGACAACATCTGAGCATCGTATGAGACCGATCCCATGCCTCAAAAGTGTTCCTTTCCAGAGATATTCGCGTTTTATGAAGGTGAAATCGACGATAAGCGCACTAATCTTTAAAATGGCTCTCCTGAACAAAACTGCTTTTTAACCTTTGGTCCCTTTCTATTTTGCGCGCACATATTGTTGTTCCGGATTGAGTCTATTCATTATGAAAAAGCAAACCAAAATGAACATATTCAGTGACAGCTTTTAAAAAGTCCAATTGCGACATTGAAAACGTCTAAAAAACACCCTATACAAGCTTTTAAGCTTTATTTTAAAATCTAATACTTGAGTTGAGGAGTTAAACCGGATGTTCAAAAACTCGCAGCGTGAGAGCCTGACTGATAGTGCTAAATTGCGTTAGCCTTTTGCGGAAGACTGTACGATTTTAGGTAAGTAACAAGGAATGGCTAGATCGCGTACTAAATTTAATGTTACATGTCAGCCAGATTGTCGCTGAATATCATTAAAAGGCAGGCTGCTGCCGCACCACGTTGAGATTAAGAAATCGTACAAAATTGTCCGTAAATATGACATCCTTTTCATGTAATCCATAAATGGGTGCTTTTTTTCTAGTCACACTTTTCAATCTGGCCACACTTTGTCTGCACGGAGTTGATCACTTTTTAAGAGCTGTCACTTGATTTATGCTCAGTTTAGTTTGCCATTTCATAATGAATAAACTTTTTCCGGACAAACGTTTGCAAATCGTGGAAATTTATTACCAAAATCGACATAATTGCCCAGAGTCGGTAATTCGAGCAACCATGGATCGATTTCTCACCACTTTTACTATAGATAATGTGCATCCTCAGAGACGCCGTACAGTGCACACCGAGGGCGCTATTACTGCTGTGGAGCAGAGTTTCGAAGGAGACCCGAATGAGTCTACTGGAACTGTGCACATCTACTTTATGCAAGCTTTTGCGGAAGGATTTTGGTTTGCGGGCTTACAAAATCCAACTCGTGCCAGAGTTAAAGCCGAACGACCATCAAGCGCGTCGCACGTTCGGCGAATGGGCCCACAACGAGATGACCACCAATACTGAATTTTACAGGGTGGAGCGCGATAATTTGCTTATTTGGAAATGGAATAAAAAAATTATGAACTTTAAAAAAATTTATTTTATATTTTAAAGTAAAGGAAATTTTTAAATACTTAATATGGTTGTGAAAAGTGTAAATGGCAAATGCCGACCTTCTCTATCCACATACTGCTGCATACGTTTTCTGAAGTGTTCATGAATTCTTACAAGTATGTCGACTGGTATTCTGCCAATTTCAGCCTCAATATTGTTAATTAGGTCTTCTAAGTTGTTGGTATGGTTGATATACACCTTCGACTTTAGGTAACCCCAAAGGAAAAAAATCGCATTGGGCTAAGTCTGGTGAAGGTGCCGGTCAGTTCACATCACCCCTCCAAGAGATAAACCGTCTTGGAAACATTGCCTCAAACAATTCATGGTAACCCTCGCTGTGTGTGCACTGGCACCATCCTGTGGGAACCATGTATCCTCTAATTGCATTGCCTCAAGAGCCGGCTGAAAAAAGTCTGGAAATGCCAAGAGCAAGTTATTGCTTCCGAGCAGAGGAATTGCGTTTTGGGGATTGCAATACTGCTGCTCTAACTCTATCGATATTTTGTGGTGTGTCATCCTTCTCTCAGGTCCGCTTCGTACACATGACACATTCCCTGCTGTTCTCAATGAAGTTACCCAATTTACAATTGATTGGCGTCCAGGAAGACGTCCGCATGGGGAACAGCGAATCGTAAACGAAAAGCACGCTGTACTGCTATGGTGGAGTGCGCATTTGTAAAATACGTTTCAACAGAAAAGGACCTCTCCTCACGTGTCCAATGTATGATGGCAACTGAAGGGCAAACCCATACCAATCTCCCGTCAGCCACTATAAGCCACGCACACTGTCCAATCTCTCTGCCCAACATTGGCGCCACAGCCTACACTCCAAAAAAGCAAATTTTCGCGCTCCACCCTTACAAGAAATTTTTTTCAGCGATAAAGCTCACATTTGGTAGAATGGGTACGTTATTGACCAAAATTGTCACTGTTTGGTGTGCTCTATGAGCAATGGGAATGATTGGTCCATATTTCTTCAAAAAAGTAGCCGGGCATAATGTTTCAGTCAATGGGGAACACTATGGAGCCATGATTAATGAATTTTTTGGGCCTGAATTGGAGGACATTGATGTGGAGGACCTTTGGTTCCAACAAGATGGCGCTACATGACTAACAGCCAAAGAAACAATCAATTTATTGAATGAAACTTTTGCGTCGTGGGCCTGTGGCGTGGTCTTCAAGATCTTATGATTTAACACAGCTGGACCATTTTTTGTGGGGTTATGTGAAGTCGCTTGTCTACGCAGATAAGCCCAACACGATTGCCGTCTTGGAAGAGAATATTCGGCGCGTTATTGCTGACATACGGCAACACTAACGGTTTTGGATTTAAGCCGGAATGTCGGTTTTCGGTTTTGGATACTCTCATAACGTTGTTGCTGTTATAGCCGTTTAGGTTTTGTCATACATGTATGTGTGAGTGTGTGCCTGTTAGCTTATTTCTGCAATGTGTTCGTAAGTTGTTTAATAACGAATACATATTTTAAAAATAGTAATAGAGCAGACAGAGAAAATAATAGCTACTAGCATGCGAGGGTATAGTGAAAAGAATATGGCAATGGTTGTTGGCAATATTTGGTTTAAAACTTGTGTAAATTTAAATAAATAAAACAAGATTTCTCTACCACTATAGTAAACTGAAGATTCGCCTTTTTAAAAAAGCTTCGAATAAATATGAAGCTTCTGGAAGAATCACAGAATTTGTGACAACATGGGCCTATATATGTCACAACATGAAACAATTTGGACACATTTAAAAAAGGGCTCATGATTGGCTCTCAGCTACACAATGTGTAAAGTCGTACTAAGCGACCAATTCGTTGATTACAAAGATAGATGTACAGAAGATGGCTTGGACAGACATCGCTCAAAAGAATGAAATTAAAAGACACAGTATGATGTAATTGATAACAGCGACAAACTTAAACAACTTGAATTCGGCATTTCGACCGCCATGGCCTGTTATATGGTGTGTGAGGATATCACAGATGTATCCTAGGTGGTAAATCTTAATAAGAACATCTTTAATTTTGTCGGCAATATTAAACGTGAATATTTTGATTCCAACCAAATTTTCGTTATAATTCTTGCTGGTCAATAAATGGCTCAACATGCATTTGCAATGACAATAAGTGAATCGATCAATACATGCAGACGCAACAGTTTCCTGGACCAGCATCGTGAACCGGGTCTAGCCAGTATTATTTATGAACAATTGGGGGAAATGCTACGGATATAAAAACAAAAAATAAATAGAAAATATAAAACAAAAAAATATATATCTGGATTTTTAAGTATAGAAATACAATAACTTGATATATTCTGAACGTAGACTTTGATATCAAACTAATGTGTCTCTTTAATTCGATGCGTAATAGTATCCTCAATGCCATGCCAGTAATATCAAAGTGCATCATCACTTTACGTCCTTTTATTTTTACATCCCTGTTACTTTTACATCACTGAGTCCTCGTACATTAAGGTTTTTGTAAAAGTTTTTACACTGACAATATAGACAATGAGAGAGTGTGTTTAAACAACTCTCATAATTGAAAATACTTGAAACAAATTGTAATTTGAGAGAGTGCGTGTTTCATTCCCGGACATTAAGGCGGGTCGATTTTTAAGAATATAGAAAAAGGTGATTTTTTGGGTAATTCTTACGACCTGTGAATTTAAATTTTGAAATATTTGGGAGTTTAAACCGGCATGTAGTGGATAGTGTGAGCTCTCAACACACAATGAATCCGTCGGTTCTCCCCAGAATATCGGCCACTTCTAAACCAGTACAGTGGCCGTTCTATTCTGAACTGTTGGTCACGGCCAATGGGTGAAAATTGGAGAACAGAAACTTAAAAACAATTTTCAACCTTATTTGATTGTTAAGTCCAACCCGCAAGGGACGAGTGTGGTCAACTGATTTCCCTTAGGTGACTCCCAGAGCTCTCCTGCAAGATTAAAATACATCTCGAATAATCATGTTCATCCTCTATGTTTGATGGTAAACATGAGGCGAATTTTTGGTGTAAACATTAATGCTAACAGTCGGAGCATGCCGGGCTCAAACTGGAAGTATTGGGTGATCAATCTGGAGGTATGTTTTCAAAAGAAAATAAATACAAAAATTCAAATCATGAGTGGAAAATTTATTGGTTACTCGAAAGGACATTTTATGCCATTAATATTTTGAATATAATTTCATTCAAATGTTGGCCACAGCTACGCCTCAGGATGTCCATTCTGAGAGTCTAATTTAAGATGACTCATTCGAACATTTCAAACGGTATGGAGTTAATGACACGCATAATGTTGGCTTTCAAAACCTGAATTGTAGCTGGACTTTACACTTTGGACTAAACGCAGCCACAAATAAAAAAGTCTAAAGGAGTGATAACACACGATCTAGGCGGCCACCGGTCCAAAACAAAAAATTAGCTGCTCTTCGAAATGACCTCTCAATAGATCCATTGTTTGAGCAGTTGTATGGCAAGTGGTGCCGTCCTGTTGAAACCAAATTTCGTTATGAATACCGGCTTTAATTTTTGGCAAAGAGTCCGATTTCATGGCGATATATCGAACACCATTTACGGTTACGTTCTGGCCATCCACATTTTTGAAATAATATGGACCAAAGATTCATTGGATTCATAAGAAGAGCCATAAACCACACTGGGTAAAATGGAAAGGAGAAAGTTCTGGCTGCTCTTCAGTCCATATGCGGCAATTGCGGTTATTGACATTGCGGTTGATTCAGAAATTGGCCTCATCACTAAACACAGTTTTGGTAGAAAAACGTTTCACACCGTACGCTAATTTCCACAAAACAGTTGCACACTTTTAAGACGTTGTAGCGGTGTAAGCCTTTCCATGATAAAATGACAAACAATACTGAAAATAAAACAATAAAGTTTAACATAACTCACGAGAAGTCTGTGAAAAAACCCTAATGCGATTTCAGACCGTGCTGCTCTACAAGCTATATCCTAAATAAGATCTTGCATAAATTTAACGCAACACGTAATTTAACAAAAGTCATGTTGGTCCACCACTCGATATTATTATCGTACAAATGCTCTCTTCGATTTGAGATATTACCGCTGTAAGGTGGTTTTCAAATCCCAGTCCAGCTTAAAAAAGGCATTTTACGCAATGTCCGAAATATAACTTACCGCTGGTCAAAGTGGACCATACGAGTATCGGTCTATATTTTCATATATCCCCCATGAAATATGTCGCGCAAACTCTATAATTCATATGTTAACTCTGGTCTTGCTCTAAATTTCAAATAATTCCACATAGTCGAAATGTCCGCCTTTTGCCTTTACACACGCCTTAAGTCGCACTGGACAATCGTCAATAGCTGCACGAACCTCGTCCATTGGAAAATTGGCCACAGCTCGAAAAAAGGAAGTCTTAAGAGATCCAATGTTGGGGTATCTTTTGTGACAAACCATGTCCTCTAAAACCGTCCACAATTTGTAATCCAATGGGTTCAAATCTGGACTGCCTGAGGGAAATTCTTCAGAGGAAATGTACGCTGGCAAATTGTTTCGAAGCCAGGCCTGGGACGTTTTAGCATTATGGGCCGGCGCTGAAGTCTGCTGGAAAGTCCATGGCTGGTTTTGAAACAGGGAAATGTTAAGAGGCTTCACAGCAGTGGTTTCTTGGTAAACTTTGGCCGCTGTTTCGACTCCTTGTTCGCAGAAATGCAGGTCAGTGACCCCATCGTAAGAGACAGGGTGTCTCTGAAGCTAGGTGATAACCCTATTCTAGCCTTAGGATCAGTTCAGATGCTTCCTCAGATGACCGCGCATACACTCTATCATTTTGCTTGTTAAATTTTTCTTGAACGGTAAAATTTTTGTCATCGGTGAACAAAATTTGTCTGTGCAAGTCATTAGCGTGCTTCCCCAAAAGACGTTTGCATTTTTCTATCCTGTTTTTTTTAAAGCTGCTGTCAGTAATGCCCGGCACGTCGTTGAAAGCCCCAAGTCCCAAGTCTTTTTTAATGATTCGACTCATGGACTTTTGTGTGATATTCATCTCACGGTCCAAGAGTTTCTGTTTTTGGAGTGGATTTCTGTGAATTCTTGATTTAACGGCTTTGATGACATGCGGTGTTCGAACAGAGCGTGGGCGGGCCGACCGGTGGCGGTCTTTTACATCTCCAGTCTCCTCAAACAGTTTTTGCATCTGTAGATGAACATGCGGCTAATCCCTAGTGGCCGGAGCGTTTTGAAAATATCGTTTTTTTTATTTCACACTTGAAAAGCGCTATTACAGATATACGGTTCCATTATCTGACCACTCCATGATGAAAGTTGAAACAATTTTAAAATACCGTTTCAGACTAACGCTATTGAGGTTAGCTGTCAAACCCCATATGACATTAACAGGGCATGGTCAGTTCTACTATTGAAATGGGTGTGTTCAATGTTGTACAGTATTTATGTCTCTGCTAAGTATAATGGAAATGAGCGTTCGGTTAGAAACTGTTTTCGACCATAATTATGTTCAGAGATGAGGCACAACCGTAAGAGGTTTTAGAGGTGCCATTTTACCCAGAGAAAGCAGATAAAACGGTCTGGTGCATTTGATGGGCTGGTGGAATAATCGGTGCATATATTTTCAAAAATGATGATGGTCGGAACGTAACCGTGAATGGAGCTCGCTGCCACGCCTTGATATCGGACTTTTTGCTTCCTGAAATTGAAGCCTGTAATCTTGACTTCATTTGGATTTGACAGGACGGCTCCACTTACTATACAGCTGCTCAAGCAATTGATCTATTAAGAGGTCATTACGAAGAACAGCCAATTTCACGTTTTGGACTGGTGAGTAAGCCGACTAGATTGTGTAATATCACAGCTATAGACTTTTTTTCTTTGGGGCTACACAAAGTCCAAATTCTAAGCTGACAAACCAGCTACGATTCAGGTTTAGGAAGCTAACATTACGGGTGTCATTAAAGCCACACCGGTCGAAATGCCCGAACAAGTCATCCAAAATTGGACCCCCAGAATGGACACTCTGAAGCGTAGTTGCGGCCAACATTTAAAGGAAATTATATTCAAAAAAAAAAAATAACTGGCATAAAATGTCCTTTCAAAAGAACCACAAATATGCCATATTTTATTTGATTTTTTGAATTTTTTTTTATTTTGAAAAAATATCTTTAGATTGATCAGCCGATAGAACACGGTTTAATTTAAGGGGCTAAATATCGGAATTTATTTTTCTCTCCCTAATGTACGAAAGGACATACGTTTTCCCGTTATTTGCACAAATAACACTGGTCTGCAATACATTTATTTTGACTTACAGGTGTTGACTGTCGAATTTACTGTTTGTTAGATAACTTAATTTAAAATCGTTATTTACTTCCTTTAACACAGAGCAAATGATTTCAAAACAATGAGCTGTACACGAAAAATTGTGCGATTAACTGGCCAGGACTTTCTATTGAATTTTGGCTAATAATGACTAATGCATTTTTGAGAGAAACTTTTAGTTGGCGGAAAACTTAAACTCTTGCCCGAAAAGAGTAAAAACGAACATTGAACGACTCAGGTTCGTACCTCGGTTACGCTTTCTTTACACTACTCAGCTCAACGCTGAGCTAAGGTTGCAGAACTTCATCTATTAAATATATAACAAACCCAACATATGATATTTTAAGATTTGAAAACATGTCATACGTCATATGTGACAGCGCAGAGAGAAAGGGACCTAAGGGTAAAAAAGTCAATTTTCATTTTTTTTTCTTTTTTTGGTGTGGGCAACATCTGAGCATCGAATGAGACCGATCCCATGCCCCAAAAGTGTTCCCTCTTAGAGATATGCGTGTTTTATGAAAGTGAAGTCGACGATTCTAAGCGCAAATAGAAAGGGACCTAATCTTTAAAATGGCTCTCCCGAACAAAACTGGGTTTTAACCTTAGGCCCCTTTCTATTTTGCGCGTCACATATGCCCTTTGCAGACCTGTGTTTTTGTCTACATATATTTTACTTGTAAAGTCAGATTGTAGTCGCTCACGTACGTTAGCAGACATATTTCAATTTTCAAAATTTATCTTTCGTAAAACATAGAAAGTCGTTTTCGCCATCTGTTGTCCGTGTTTCGTAGCACAGCTAAGCGACATTGTATTAAATAATAAAAGTGGCATGATTTGATTAAGTAACAAACGATTTTATGACGCCAAGTTTAGCATTTTTAAGTCCTTTTAAATCCAAAGGACCGTAATTGTCTGAAATATGAACGTGGTCTCAAAATCCAAAATCTACTTGTTTGCGTTATTGTAAGGGATGTGAGCAAAACAGCTACTCAGCTATGTTGGTGGAGAAGAGAAACTCTGCAATAAGATTTATTGAAATTTCGTTCACATTGAGGAAAATGTTGACAGATTGGTCTTAATTTGAAATGCTTAATTGTCCCCTGTATTTATAAAAATAATAGATATAGTCCAAACAACAAACTAAAAGTTCGAAAGTTTTTTTTTTTGATTTATGATCTTCTAAAGTTTCACTTAGAAATGCTTTGTAGTGGAATCATGCATATCTTAACAACGGATTTCGCGTTACTTACAAATTTTCTTTTTTTTTGGCATCTACATTCGAATTTTGTCCTATATAAAAATATAAAAAACCAAGTAAAGAGGCTACTGGCTTATTCGGAAGACACCGCGACTCCATCTGTGTTGGTTCAAGGTCGGGACATACTTTGGTGAGGCTATATGAAAACAGACAGATCTGGTCCAATTTAAAATTTTCGTTTTTTGTATCTCTTTTTGAATAGTTTTGTCTGAGATGAAATTATAATAAAACAAGTGAAAAAGCTAAAGTCGCGCTGAAATGACTTTGATAAACCCTATACTACTGATTTATTCAGAAGACTTCTGTCTGAGGAGTTCAAGGTCGGACTTAATATGTGATATCTTAAGTAGAGGGACATATTTCAGTAGGGCTATACGAAAATATTGATCGATCTGGTCTAATTTCAGCAGTGACAGTTATTGGGTCCACATAAGGCGCAATGCTTTATATCTAAGTGGTCATTTCTGTGGGGGTATTTCAAAAGATGGACCAACATGGTCGATGTATGGTATATACCCATCTAGGTAATCTTAAGGTATTATCTGAAATAGGCTTATGAGAGTGGTCCCGAAAATCGTTTTAATTAAAGAAACCAGCAAAAACAGCTAACGTCGGGCGAGGCCGACTATATAAGTATTATACTCTACACTGCTGAATATTTGGAAAAAAAAACAACTAATAATAGGTTTTTGGACTCCATTAGATGGCACTAAAGTCACCAAGACTCTAAAAGAAATGTTATATCTGCAGCTGTCAAAAAACGTCATTGCTTGAGGTACACTTAGATGAATATATATATATATATATATATATATATATATATATATATATATATATATATATATATATATATATATATATATATATATATATATATATATATATATATATATATATATATATATATATATATATATATATATATATATATATATATATATATATATATATATATATATATATATATATATATATATATATATTTATTTATATATACTATATATATACATATATATATATATATATATATATATATATATATATATATATATATCTGTGGAATTTTGACAAAACAACCAATGTCAAAAAAACTGAATTTTACAGGAGAGCAAAAATACTCCTTTGAAGGGTCACGCAGTCGCATGAGGACATATTTAAGAACATGTTAATTGTTTATGTTGTGGGTAATTCGTATATCTTCATTTTCCAATACAAATTTTCCTTCTAGCTGGAACGGTTGCCGAGAAAATGGCCAAAAACAGAGTTGTGTTGTTTTGTCAAAAATAGTTTTGACCAAAAAATTAACTTTACTCCAGATAAAATCTTTTGTCAAAATGAAAATTGACACATATTTCGTAACTTATCTCGGGTCTAGTGCTTCTATTAAAATAAAATAAGAAAAATTCAATGAAATATGTTACTTTGTTAAATAGAATTCAAAATGTATTTTAAATTAATATTGTGAAATGTGCTGATTTGTATTAGTAAAAGGAAACTTAAAATATATATGAATTCAGAGTCTCTGTTACAATAAATACATTTAGTTCATACTTTGTTACATAGAATTACTTTGTTAAATAGAATTCAAAATGTATTTTAAATAAATATTGTGAAAAGTGCTGATTTATATTAGCTCAAGTACATGTATGGTTGGTATAAAAAAGGAAACTTAAAATATATGAATTCAGAATCTCTGTTACAATAAATACATTTAGTTCATATAAATATTAAAATGATTCAACTTATATAAATTATGTAAATCACGGAAAGATAATGATAAATGTACTCTTCGTCTAATCATATTCGTTAATATCCCAATCAACTTCCACTTGTTGTTCACCTTCAACGTGCAAATTCTTATAAAAATTGTGAAACTCAGGATTTATCAACGAAAGAACGGACTGTAAATCTTGTTTTTTGTTCAAAGATATCGGCAAAGGAGCAGAATAACATTTGCTCAATTCCGGGTTGTTTATTTTCTGTCGCCGCTGCTTTATGTCTAGTTCCATGAAGTCCTCACTTGACTCTAAAGATAGCTTGTATTGCAAAATTCCAGGCTTTAATTTCTCATACCGCATCCATCGTACCAGTTTCCATTAAAATTTATCACCTTTAAAAAGAAAATAAACATTAGATTGTAAATGTAAAAACAAATGTGATGTTCTTCGCACCTGATGTATTAGTGGTTCTCCATGTATATTTGTTCTTCAACAGGGTGCCAAAGTCAAAAAAATTCATCTTGAAGCATCTCAATTGCAATATATTTGTGATTTGAAGTTGCTATTAAAGTAGCCCAGTCATGTGGATGATGTATGGAATTTATGCATTGTTTCTTCTTCTTTTCTATTTGGGAATGAACAGTGTCACATTCCATATGCGTGTGTCCAACAACGAGAAACTTATGATCAATTATTTCTATAGTTGGATGATCTTCTAAAACCTTTTCAAACATGGCGCAAACGTGAGAATTTCGATTTTGCCCAGGACAGGAGTCGCTGTACAAAATGATATGTTTCACATGTTTCGGTAAATCCATAACGCACTTGAAAATACAGGAACCAATCTCGTTTGCCCCACGCTTTGCAATGGTCTCGTTCCATATGTAACAATAGGCTCTGTTTGTTGCTCCATCGTGCATTGTAAAATTAAAAGTCCATAATGGTCGTTTGTAAAAGTACATTGCCGCATTTAAATGTGGAGTTGGCAAACATTGCTGCAGATCAAAAGTGTACATTTTAATAGATTTGCCTTTCAAAGAAAGTTCTTTATCATGTTTTTTAGATTCATACGCCATATCTGCCCCTTCGTGGTGCTGTTTTTGTTTTAATTTAAGTATTGATATTTCTTCTTCTTGTAATGCATTTTTTATATCTACCCTTAAATTCTCACACATGTTGCATACGTCAAGATGCGGCTTTTTAAACTTAATGTCCAGCTTCTGAAATATTTCTCGATACGTTGAGAGCGAAACAGGTTGAGAATATTTTTTATTGACGACGACTGTAATGGCTCTCATATTTTGGAAAACTATTTATGTGATGCAGCACTTCCTGATACTTTTCTGTTGACAATTTGTGTTGCGGAAAATGTTTTCCCCTTTTATCGCATTGGAGAAGTTGGCCAGTAGTTTCTTTCACTTTATATTTAGTAATAGTTTTGATACTTTGAGCTGTTTCGTCATATATTTTTATAAAACACTGCTTATAACTCTTGTCTTTTGACCATTAATTTCAAAATTATACAAATAGTTGTACTGCCGATTTCCTGAGTTATTAAGTTTTTGCGTTTTCTTGATTTCAACTTCAATTAAGCCTGACAGATATTGCCGACGTTTGTTGTAGTCGCCCAAATTCCAGTACAAGTGAAAAAGCTTCTTCTGATCTTCGAAATTTAGTTGAGTGTTACACAATCTTCTACATTCCGAAAGGGGTTCAATTTTTCTAGCAGGGACTATTTTATTTTTATAAGTTACATATTCTTTTCCAAAGTTTTTGTTTCTCCTGTTGCTTATTTTGGTTGGAAGTTCCAATAGTTGGGTTTCATCAATTTCGGCGGAGTCCCAATTACTTAAATTGGACTCAAGAGTTGCAGCCATTTCACGAGTGCTCTCTGTAGATGTGTTAACAGTGGAGTCCATATCCGGAATATAATCTGAGTCATCAAAATCAGTTTCATGGAAAGGATCTTCATCAATTTCATTCTCATTTTGCTCAATTGCACCTATGTTATTTGCATTAATTTGAGACAACATTCCATCACTTGCGCCAATATCAAAAGATGTTACTGTTTCATCCGCAAACGGTTCTACTACTCTTCCATCCTCAAGCAGATGCTTTAAAACCTTTGTTCTGTTATCACCTTCTCTTTCAACACTTAAATTTCTCTTTTCTGTTAATAGAGGTATTTTTGAGCCATAGCCGTAAGAAGCCTTCCTCTGTTCATTTTTTTAAATTTTATAAATTAGAAAACAACTTATTTTCGTAAAAATTCAATTTTTTTTTTCATCTGCACACGACAAAAGCATTTGATTTGATTTAAGTTCCCGCTATTTCGCCAAATATCACTTCACAAAAGCACTGATGTTATTAAGAGATGTTTTGTCACAATGAATGCTAGTGCACAACTGGCTATTAAAAGAACTTTACTTTACAACGGAATATATTTATTTCGATTATTCATTTGATAAAAGAACATGACTGAAAATTGGTTGTTTTGTCAAAATTATTTTGAAAATTATTAGAAACCCATGTCTAAATAGGTTCTTTTGTCAAAATTACGTTATGACATGTTTCTTAGGCCCTTGCAACCTATTTCGAGGTGGGTTGTTTTGTCAAAACCAAATTATACAAATCGCGAGATAGGTTGATTTGGCGTCTTCTATATCTCTCGATCTAGAGCATATAGAAACATTCTGATTAAACAGAAAGATGCGCATTCAAAAATTATACATATGATTAAAATGTTGGAAAATTGTCCGATCTCGAGTTAGGTTCTTTATCAAATGTCCACAGATATATATATTTATATATATATTTATATATATATATATATATATATATATATATATATATATATATATATATATATATATATATATATATATATATATATATATATATATATATATATATATATATATATATATATATATATATATATATATATATATATATATACATATATATATATATATATATATATATATATATATATATATATATATATATATATATATATATATATATATATATATATATATATATATATATATATATATATATATATATATATATATATATATATATATATATATATATATATATATGGAAGCTATATCTTAAACTGAACCGATTTTTTTCAATTTCAACAGCGATTGTTCTTGGTACAACTAACTTACTTATGCCGAATTTCATCAGGATTAGATATTATATGTGGCTTTTCGAGGTATGGACGTAAAATCGGATGAGCATATATGTGTAAGCTACATCTTAATCTGAACCGATTTATTTTTCATTTTAATAACGTTTTTTTGTCCACGAAACCAACGTGCTCTAACTTTCATTAGGACCGGATGTTATATGTGGTTTCTAAAGCTAAAGAGATCAAAGCGGATGAACATATATGTATGGGAGCTACATCTAAAAATAAACCGATTTTCTTCTACTTCGTTATTTCTTAGGTCATGCTTAGTTTCATAAACATCGTATAAACATATATGGGAAAGCTATATTTAACTCTAAACCAATTTTCTTCAACTTCAATGTTCCTGCAAACAAAAACCTACACGTGCTTAGTTTCATATACATCGGATAAAAATATATGTGAAAGCTATATCTAAATCTAAACAGATTTTCTTCAACTTCAATGTTCCTACAAACATTATAACCTTTGGGGTGATATATCTGCAGGATATTCTTCCTTGCCGGAAAGTATTTAACCACTCCCAGTGAGTGAAAACGTATCTAGTTCCATGCCTTAGATAATTTTTTTTTTGAACACGATGCAAATACGAGGAAATCCCCGGGCCCGGATAGTATTTCGGCACTTGTTCATGCAAGTGTTCTTCGGCGGTCTAGCGTCGAAGAGCACTTGCTCAGTGATGACTACTTTTCAAAGTAGTCATCCCTGCGTGTTGGACAGTTGCTAACATCCAGCTGATCCCCAAGCGTGAATATCCTGCGAATAATCGCATAATTGTAACTTGCTCAGCTCTTTTCAAGGTAATAGAGAGCATGGTAAACTACCATCTTGTGAGGTATTTAGAGACCAACGACCTGCTAAATGATCAACAGTATGGCTTCCGTAGAAATCGCTCTACTAAAGACCTGATGGAGTTTTTGTCGGAGCTTTAGAGACGGTCTTTATACCGGTTTGGTGAGAGTAAGGTCGTGGCTCTGGATATCTCAAATACCCTCGATAGAGTCTGACACGGTTCAATCCTATCAAAGCTGAAAGCTTTTGGTGTCGGTAATACCTTTGCTCAATTTATACTGCGAAAACTCAGTGATTGCCCTGTTCGAGTTGTTGAAGATGTCGCCTTATACACGACTTTCTAGAAATACAACCCCGTTTGTTATCCATTCGCCAGTGGACCGCACTATACACTACAGATCAAATTCGTTTTAAGCCCCTACAGTCCGTATGTGGAATCAACTTCTGGCAAATGTATCTCCCACTAATTTCCACGTCCAAAAGTTCAAAGCATGTTTAAATAAACATTATTTCCTCTTTCTCCTCTCCGAACCTTTACTTTCCACTCGCCAATGCAATGCACTGCATGAATAGGGTGCACCACCTGAGTGTTGGTTATTAAAAAAAACGATCAACCTTGTCCTAAACAACTTACTTTTGCCACATTTTTTAATATCGGAGACTACAACTTAGACGTGTAATTTAATTACAAAATTTTGATGTCCGTCTTTCTACGGACAGTTGGAGAGACAGATATCGTAGAAAGGACTCAGCTAGCGATTCTTGATCGATAGGAATCACTAGCAGATTCCACAGGTAGTTCAAACATTTTTCATGAAAATGACTTATTCCATGTATAGGGTATAACAAGTGAACAATTCGTATGTTCAACTGGGCCAAATACTCTACTCAGGACCTAATTTTTGGGGCTATACAGACCTTTAGCCATTGGTCAGGCCAATTTGGAAAGATTACTGCACATTTTGAAGGAAGCCTGACTTTGGGTCCCTAGAGCTCGTATCTATGCCAAAAATTTAGTCAAATCTGAAAGTTAGTGTACGAGGGCGACCGCAAAACTAACTGGCCAGGCACATTTTCTGTTTTACTAGCAACTTTTTTTTTTATTTTTTAAAAGCAATCTTTTATAAGCCATCTGTCAAAATTTCCAAAATATTTAATGATTATTTTCTTTGTTACAGGTGATTGAAGTAAACAAGTTTTATAATTTTTAAAAAATGGAAAATAAAGAGTTTCGTGCGGTAATTAAACACTTTTATATGAAAGGTTATACGCCACAATTAATCAAAGATGAATTGGATTCTGTTCATGGTGATAATGCACCATCATACTCCACCGTGAAATCCTGGGTTCAACAATTTAAAATGGGTCGTTCAAGTACGGAAGATGAACAACGCTCTGGAAGACCGAAAACTGCTGCTACTATTGAAAACATTAGAAAAATATTTAATGAAGTGACTAAAGATAGAAGAATAAAACTCAGATAACTTGCTGATATTGTTAAAATACACCAAAAACAAGTTTGGAGTATTTAACATGATGAACTCCACATGAAAAAGCTATCCGCAAGATGGGTGCCGCATTTGCTGATTTTGCCCCAAAAAATCGTCTGTTGGACCAATTCCGAGGAGCTTTTAGCGATTTATCAGCGTAATCCAATAGAGTTATTGCGCCGATGCATAACTGTTGATGAAACATTGATCCATCACTACATCCCAGAATGCAAAGTACAGTCAAAACAATGGATAGAAGCTGGTAAAAGAGGTCCCCAAGAAGGCGAAAACTGTTAAGTCAGCAGGAAAAGTAATGGCCACAGTATTTTGGGATGCAAGGAGTATAATATTTATTGATTATGTTGAGAAAGGAAAAACTATAAATAGTGAATATTATTGTGCATTATTGGATCGGTTGAGTGAAGAAATCAAGATAAACCGACCGCATTTAGAAAAAAAAGTTTTTTTTCATCAAGATAATGCTCCTTCACACACTGCATTTTTACCTCAACAAAAACTGGCCGAATTACGATTAGAAATTGCTCCGCATCCACCATATAGTCCAGATTTAGAATCTTCTGATTATTTCTTGTTTCCAAATTTAAAAAAAGTCGTCCAATAGCGAGGTTATTGCTGAAACTGAGGCATATTTTGAAGGTCTTTAAAAATCTTATATTTTGGATGGAAGTAAAAAACTTGAAAAACGTTTGATGAAGTGTATAAAATTGGAAGGAGACTATGTTGAAAAATAAATAATAATAATTCCAAAAAAACGGTTCTTTTTATGTTAGGCCAGTTACTTTTGCGGTCGCCCTCGTACATTTACGTAAGAGAGTAAATTCTTCTCGTTACGCCAAGGCCGCAAATTTTGTAAAATCGTAATAGTAATGCAATATTTGGATTTCGACGAAATTAGGATGGTTGATGATCAGTGAATAGGAGACAGTTTTTGGCCCTTAAGTTTCGATTCGAGTTTCACGCTGACACAAATCCTAAATGTATGTGAAACATATTTATATTTGTTACAATATTTTACTTTTTCACTATACCCATATTTCGCCGAACATAAAAGGAGTTTTATGGACCCCAAAGTCCATTGACCACGCCCATGTATGACTTTAATAATTAAGTTGATTATTTAATTAAACCGATCAATGTATAAATGTTCTGTAAATGCCCTCTGTTCCCTCGAGGTATAAAAGAAAGGAAATAAAAAATGTGGTTACTGGTATCAAAATGTTGGTGCGTACGAGTACAATGAAAACTTAGCATCTCCCTTAAGATTTCTTGGAAGATTTGTTTTTTTTAATATAATGAGCATAAGGGTTATAATCTTCTCACTGTTTAAATAACAAAGCACCGTAAATATTACTCGACAAAAAAGAAGATACTACAAGCATTTATAACAATTGCCGGCCATCTAACCAGAGCTATAGTATGCCACAATATTTCCACTCTAATAAGCATCTCCAAAGTAACCTAATTCCCTCCATTGTTTCTCAATTGCAAGTATTGCCGGTTGTATGGATTGATTAATAGTACTTTTGATCCCCTCATTCAAGCAGATAGAAAAACAAGCATTTATCATTTCGTTTTCCTTTTTGAACCAATTCTCAAAAATCATTTGAGGATATTAATAAATGGCAGAAGAATTATCTTCGACCAAAGATTAATTGAAAAATCTTAAAAAACAATAAAATATGTTAATGCAACTTGTTTAGAAACCAAAAAAGCCTTATTGGAGTTATTTATACTTATGCCAAATGCCCATGAAGGTAAAATTTATTGCTTGTCATTCAGAAGAGTTCATTGATTCAGGCAAACGCAAATGATGTCTTATAGCTTTGGTGGGAAAGAAATATTTTTTTTATTAACATCGAAAAATATAAACGATTTTATGATTATGAAGTGGGGAATATGAAACTACCGCAGAGGCTGTAAAATATTATTTGGACATGTGCTCGTATTCCCAAACATAAACGTTTTCGTTTTTGTCGCTCAGCTATAAAAAGGCTATAAAAACCAATTTATTTTAATAGCATAAAACAACTAAAGAATCGCTTGAAGCAAATACTGTACTTTTAAATATTATACGAAGGCTAGCAATACATGAGTAAAAATATTTAAATATTTCAAGGATCAGCAGGAATGCTTAGTGTTTTCCGGTTAGAACGTCCAATACGAGTATGTTGGCTGGGCCGCCTATCTCTTTGAGGGGTGATGTGAACTGTTTGGCACGCTCACTAGTCTAAGCCCCATTCCATGTTTTCCTTTGGGATAACCTGAAGTCGAAGGTGTATATCAACCGTCCAAACACCTTGAAAGACCTAATTAACAATATGTCCCGTGCAAAATAGAAAGGGACCTAAGGTTAAAAATCAGTTTTGTTCAGGTGAGCCATTTTAAAGATTAGGTCCATTTCTATTTGCGCTTAGAATCGTCGACTTCACTTTCATAAAACGCGCATATCTCTGGGAGGAAACACTTTTGGGGCATGGGATCGATCTCATTCGATGCTCAGATGTTGTCCACATCAAAAAAAGAAAAAAAAATTAAAATTGATTTTTTACCCTTAGGTCGCTTTCTCGATGCGCTGTCACATATGGAGACTGAAATTGACAGAATACCAGTTAACATGCTTGTAAGAGTTCATTAAAACTTCAGAAAACGTATGCGGCATGGTGTGGATAGCGAAGGTCGAGATTTGCCAGATATATTATTTTATTTAAAAACACACTTACTGTTCAATGTAATTAAAATATAAAATAAATTTTTCTAAGGTTTATAATTTTTTTATTTCATTCCCAAATAAGCAAATAACCGCTTTCCACACTGTATCTATAGACTACAAGTACTTAAACAAATTCTAAAAGGTTTACCAATAGATGCAACTCAAAACTTGGCCCGTTTTAAAGGAATTAACTTACAATCTACATTTCCAGAAGCCGAACCTAAAATCCGAATAAATTTTGCGAAAAAAAATTGTGTAGTTTGATAAAATCGGACGACTTCGCTCTGAACTTAGCTCTATCTCTTTATACAACTACGGTCCCTGGTGCTAGAGTCTTACTCACAAATTAAAATTAAAATCTACATTTCCAGAAGCGGAACCTAAAATCCGAATAAATTTTGTGGAGTTTGATAAAATCGGACTACTTCGCTCTAAACTTAGCTCTATTTCTTTATACAACTACGGTCCCTGGTGCTAGAGTCATACTCACAAATAATGGCTAAAGGTAATCGCAACATATATTCAAAGTCTTTTCTAAGGCCGACACTTAAGGAAATGACCCATATATGCGGTAAATTGTGTCGGTTAGAAAAGGTTAAGTAGAGGAAGAGTGGGGCTTTATTTGATTTGAAGTTATTCATATCGCATGTCTTGATTAATCAGTTCGTGCACAGCATCGATGGTTTCTGGAAAAGTGGCCGAAGTTAGACGTCCTTCACGAAATTCATCCTGGAGCGAACGGGGTCCGAGGCTGAACTTTTGGTACCAGCGATTAACAGTGGTTTTTGATGGTGCTTCATCGCCAAAAGTCTAAACAAGTGGATTTAAACACTCTTGTCTCGATAATCCACGCCGAAAATCGTAAAAAATCATTGCACGAAAATGTTCACGGGATAATACCATTTTTTGACTGAGGTGAATATTTCAAGACACTGCAAAGAAAACAATTTGCCCCAAATGACAAAACGTTCTGAGTGAAGTTATGCTAAAAAAATTTCAAAGTTTCCAATGGAAGTTCCAGTTTGCATCGGTGAACACCAGTATTGTCAGGATCCGAAATAGAAATAGCAACCCGTATTGCAATACAGAAAACTCAATATTTTAATTTAATTCAAAACATACTCGTATCTGAGCGTCTGGGCCATAGTGTTTAGTTTATTCAATTTTTTTCATATTTATTCAGTTTTTGTATATTATTTCTACTGGGATTTTTGACTGGGGCAAGAAGTTTTATGTACAAAAGCGGTGTAGAGTACTATTTTGTCATCTGTGCCCTTTGCTGATTGAATTATTACGAACGTTTTTCTTCCAGTGTATGCCTAGACAGTAACATACACGTACATGTCTAAAAACATTCCAGTATGTATGTGTAGGTCGTCGGTTTCATTAACAAATGTTATTCTATACTTAAGGCTGTTGTCTGCTTCGAAACATGTACGTGTGTATGTGTTTGAAATTAACACATGTATTAAAACACACACACACTCGTGTACATTGCGCTGAATTTTATTGAACGTCTATCAAAGCAATTAACAAATAATGGTGGTTGTCTGGCCCAAATAATAATTAACTATGCCACTGTGTGGCAGCGGCTACTATTGCTCCACCACTGTGGCTTACCGTTGAAAGGTGTAACACTTGTGGCTACCAGGGCGGGTCTGATATTGTGCCTTTTGTCTTTCGAACTGTTCTTTTCGATATGGTCATAATCAGCAGTAATGGTAATTAGTTGCCATATAATGTGTGGCACTTAAAGTTCACGCTTTTGTGTCGGCTTGTATGTGAGTCTGATCATGAGGTGGTCGGTTTATTAAACAGCTACTAGTTACTTCTAATGCTCTTTTCGTGGACTATTTAATTCAAATGTGTCAAGGCAAGTGCTATCTGTCTGTCTGTTCACATTAGACAGCCAATTTAATGTATTATTGAAATCCTTAAATTATAATCGATTTATAAAATGCTCGGCAGCTCTTTTTGAAGTCTATGTTGATTCCTTAAATTGTAAACATTCACGCCTCGGGGGAATATCGGGAAAGAATAAAAATCGAAATCCACAAACTTTATGATTTCTTGATGTAGTGGTTGTTTGTGTCTTATTGTTATTGTAAAGTTGTAAAGTCTGCCAAGCATTCCTTTTGGGGAAAGCGGAAAATAATTCAATACACGTCGTTTAGTACGAACAAACTCCCCCCGAAACGCAAAAAACACTTGGCTATGGCATACTTCAAAACACCAAAAGCCAACCGACGCACAAAAGATGATGAACTTCTCTTTGTGTCTGAATAAGGGTGGCTGTGTCAGCATTGCCAGATTTGTTTGTGTGGAAGATGTGTCCTTAGGCAAAAGGCAAGCAAATCGGACTGGTTTTTGTAAACTAAAGGACAATAGATGGGGTGTTCATTTATTCATCTTAAAGAAATCCTTATTTGAATGCTTTTTAAATTTGTCTTAATTCGATTATCCATTTGACTATTTCTACAATTGTTAGCACATTTTAAATAAAGGTAGGTCCAACTGAAACGCACGATGTTAGTTATAAAAAAACAATCATTTTAATATTAATAAGTGTTATTATGACAGAGGGATCTATGACAGTTATGTGAGAAACAAAATATCGTCCAAATGGCCGCTACGGTTTGGCGCCACACCTCTATCCGATGGTCCATATCTTCAATGACTCTAAGGCATAATGAAAGTTCAATGACGGTAATGAACCGAAATCACTCATCCTTTGGCACTTGAATTGTTCTTGTCTTATTGACGTACACTTGTTTTTTAAAAGATACCCAAGTAAACAAGTCCAACGGTGTCAAACCACATGATCGTGGCGGCCAATTATCATCGTCACGACGTAATATACGAGGGCGGCTCGGAAAGTTCTTAGCCTATCAATGAAAGAGAATATTTAGTTTTTCAAAAATATTTTTATTTTTCAATATAATCTCCTGAAACTTCAATACACTTAGTCCAAAGCATATCTAGCAATTCTATCCCTTGCTTACAATAGTTTTCCTCAAGGTCTTCAAAATAGTGGTTTACAACTGTAATTGCATCTTCATTTGAGGTAAAACGCTTGCCAGCAAGGAATTTTTTTAGATTTGGGAACAAGTAAAAGTTGCTGGGAGCTAAATCAGGAGAATAAGGAGGGTGGTCAAGCAACTCGTACTTTAATTAGTTGATTTTAGCCATTGTTAAAACACTCTTGTGCGCTGGTGCGTTGTCTTGATGAAAAATTATTTTTTTGTGTTGTAAGCCAGGACGTTTTTCTCGAATTTGTACCTTTAATTGATCTAAAAGGTTGCAATAGTACTCTGAATTTATTGTTTTACCCTTTTGCAGATAGTCAATCAATAAAATACCTTTGAAGTCCCAAAAAACCGTTGCCATAACCTCACCAGCCGATTGAATTGATTTTGCCTTCTTTGGGGCACTTCCTCCAGCTTCAGTCCATTGTTTGGATTGTTCTTTTGTCTCTGGAGTATAGTGGTGGATCCATGTCTCATCAACAGTTATGAAACGACGCTTAAAATCCATTTTATTTCGCTGAAAACGATCCAAACAAGCTTGAGAAATGTTCATTCTTATGCGTTTTTGGTCGACTGTTAACAAGTGCGGCACCCATTTTGCAGAAAGCTTTTTCATCTGTAGTTCTTCATGCAAAATTAAATGGACTCGATCATTTGAGATGCCCATGATATTAGCTATTTCACGCACTTTTATTCGTCGATCATTTAATACCATATCATGCACTTTGGCTACAATTTCTGTTGTTGTTGCTGTTTTTGGACGTTCACTACGTGGTTCATCTTCAATGCTTGTACGACCACGTTTAAATTCAACAACCCAATTTTTTACTGTTGCATATGAAGGAGCACTTTCACCTAACACATTTACCATATCATTATGAATTTCTTGTCCCGATAAACCTTTTTTATGTAAATATTTAATGTCTTTTGTGAACACCTGTTTCTATATGAAGGATTTGCCAGATCGAAACAAAATTTAACATGTGTTCATAGCAGAGATGGAAGTTTCCAAAACACTTAACACTTTTTTCAGTTTATACCGCGCTTTTTGTGCTAGTTTAAGAAGTTTCCGAACCGCCCTTAACACGGCCACTTGAATTTCTGGTTCAAAAGAGCCATTGTTTCGTTGGCTGTGTGACAAGTGACACCACTCTGTAGAAACCCCATATCATACAGCTCCATATCCTCAATTCTTTGGACAAAATAATAGCGTTGTCCCGATAGCAAACACCATTCACAATAACTGCTTCGAATGGTTAAAGGCCACAAAGATCGTCCTGGAACGCGGTTTCCCTTGATGGAGTCCGAAACCAATAGTCATAATTATTGCGCTGCAAAGCATTTAAGAAAGCTCGGATGGAGAAGAACCATAATTGGCTTCGCTACAGGCAAGAGAAATGAAATAGGCCAGTACGATTCTAATCTACTTGCATCTTTATCATGTTTAAGTAGCGGAAACACTCTTGCCAAACTTCAGTCAGGTTGCAAACTTCAGGTTGCTGCTAGAGTGGCCAGGCGCAATTTGATGACTCTTGTCAAGTACAACTCCCTTATTTAGCAGCAGTGTATTGACTTTGTCAAGCTCCATATCCTCAATTCTTTGGACAAAAGAAGAACGTTGTCATCTCCCGATAGCAAACACCATTCACAGTAACTGCTTAGTCGACCTTATTTTCGAAGAAGTACAGTCCGTTGACGGAACATTGCAAGAACGAACTGGGCGAACATGCACAGGTGTTTTCGCATACGGCTTTAACAAACCGAGCAATGTTCAATTGTGTACCTCTTCATGGTTAAATTTTTCGAAAACTGAAGATCGAAATGTCAATTTAGGTTGGGCAAAAAACATGACGTTAAGGTGTGACACACAATTTACATCCTGCATTATGGTTGGACAAACATTTATAGTGAATATTTGATAGGCCCCACGCGCTTATGATTCTGAGCATCCGTCTTAGTTATATCAAAATAAATGAAAAAGGTAAAGTTCAATTCTGAGACACCCCACACCACTCCACTATTCAGAAGATGAAACTGCCCTGTCTGAATCTTGACTGAGGTCGCAGTCAAAATAAATAAGAGTCAATATAAGTCGCACATAACATACCATACACAATTTGTGCGATGTCGGGCAAAATGTATGTATTCTAGAGCTGCAGCACGTCAAATCGGGTTTGATATTTGTGTATGGCCAATTCAAAGACATGGACCGAATTGTTTCAATATTACAAGATATGGGTGCTGCCTCGCTTCAAGCGATAGTTGGTTGAAATCGGATGTTATATGTGGCTTCGAAAGCTGGAGGTTCTAAAATTTGTTAGGGGGCTTTACGAAAATATAGACCTATCTGGTCCGGTATCACCACCCCAGGATCTTAGAAAACGTACCGTGCATAATTTTGGCGTGATCTGGTGCAATTTGTGGTGCAATTTAATGGCTGCAGGACATCAAATCTGAAGGGAGCTATTCAAAAACATAGGCTGCAGTGGTCTAAGTTTATCAGGGATATGCGTTGGCAACTGGTAACGCTTTATGTAAAATTTTGTAGGATAGCTCCCCTTTGAGTGGGAGCTATACGAAGATATTGACCGATATGGTCCAAGTTCACTAGGGATATGTGTTGGTTACTGGTATCGCCTTATGCGAAATTTGGGAGGAGCCGGAAATCGTTAATGAGCATTGTATGGACCTATGTGGTCCTGTTTCAGCACAGTTACTTTATGGCGCACAGTAGCTGGTAACGCCATATGCAAAATTTGGGGGGAGCAACATGTTATATGTGGCTTTAAGAGCAGTAGGTTTTGAAATCGTTAATAACCCTTGTATAAGTATGGTGCTATACGAAAAAATAAACCAATGTGTTCCAGTTTCAGCACAATTACTTCGTGATCGACCAAAACGTACCATGTTAATTTTTTATATGATCGGGTGTTATTTCTGGCTTTTAGAGCTGCAGAAGGGAAATTTTTCAAAGTCATGGACCGATATGGTCAAAATTCTTTAAATAGGATTGGTCACTCGAAATGGACTGTGTGAAATTTGGCCAATATCGGATGTATTATGATTTTATATCTGTACGCTCTGAAATCGACAAAATCCAAAATATGGACCAACGTGGACTAATTTCAATAGGGTTCGTCCTTAGCCAATAGTTAAACAATGTAACAAGTTCCACCGCAATCGGTTTCTAATTGCGCACATCACATCGCTCTGTGCAAGCTTTCTCAATCGATCGATGTATTTAAAAAAGGGTCTAGCTCCATTTCTTTAAGGTGTTGGAAACATCTGCTCTTATTCATAATACCCTGGAACGAAGTATGATGTAGGGTATTCAAATAAATTCATAATTATATTCTTATTGAAATTTTCTTTAATTAATGCTATTGAAATAAAATAAGTCCGCCGTTTTTTACTTTAAAGACCGCTTTATGGTACTAAAGGGTACATGAGACTGAACCTGTTTTAGCTGCAGCTTAAAGTCTAAATAATTTAATACTGAAATGTTCTTCAATTAAAGTTCTCATTAGTCCACATATATACAAGTGGTTGTCTGTTTTGGCGATCTGATTTCCAGGATCAGAAAGGTTTCGACTTCAAGCGGATGTGTCCGCCGAGATTTGGGAACAAGCTAGTGGGCTTGGCCAGACTTTTACTTAGTAGGGACATAAATACTGTTACTGTGTTTTTGGACCAACTATTTTTTAATTTATTTATTGATGTATATTGCATCCAAAGAGAATCTACTTATTCGAAATGTCCGCCTTTTGCCTTTACACACGCCTTAAGTCGCACCAAAGCAGTCTTAAGAGATCCAATGTTGGGGTATCTTTTGTGACAAACCTTGTCCCCTAAAACCGTACACAATTTGTAATCCCATGGGTCAAAATCTGGACTGTCTGATGGCCGTTCTTCAGAGGAAATTAAACGCTGGCAAATTGTTTCGAAGCCAGGCCTGGGACTTTATAGCCTTATGGGCCGGCGCAGAATCCTGCTGAAAAGTCCATGTCTATTTTTGAATCAGGGAATAGTTAAAAGGCTTCATTTTTTAATCCTATTTTTTTTAAAGCTTCTTTAAAGCAGGTTATGTTCAGTTCTACATTTGAAATAGGTGTGTTCAATGTTGTTACAGTATTTATGTCCCTACTAAGTAAACAGTTGTAGTGTGCTCCCAGCTGGCATGTAGAATATGTATTGTACATACTGCTGTCGATTCAGGCCCAGTATGTATAAGTATTAAGGAGACTACTCCAGCCAGTTATAAAATAAGCCAATAACACTTTGGTTTATCAGTGATTAAGAATTCGGTTTTTAATAGGTCATCAAACTTTCTTAGTTAGTGCTCAAAGAGCAAGAGGCACTAGAAATTTTGGAATATTTTTGAGATTGGTTTGTTGGTATGGTATCAACTCTCATTTTCAAGGGCAGTCCTACTTATGCAAGTTTGGCATATGTTTTGGTGCTGATTATCTACAGGTTTCTAGCATTATAAAAAATATCCAGATCAGCGAGTTAGAAAAATGCCAATGATCTGGTGGACGGACGCTAAAACTGTGCAGTTGTGACGACTTTAAAGCTGTAAAGATTAAAAGTTGCCAAAGATATCACCCTTCTCAGGGGAACCCCCAGTTTAACTCTGAAGGATTTCAACTTCATATTTCTAATCAAGGACTTCGAGAGGTTAAAAGCCACGAACAACGTCGTGACATACGGTTTGCGTAATTATGGCGCTGCTTAGCGTTTGAGAAATCTCGGCAGTAGAAGAACGTCAATTGGCTTTGCTAATGGCATGGGAAAGAGGTTAGTATGATTCTCACCTACTTGCATCTTTGTCATATTTAAGTAGCAGAAACACTCTGCAGACATAGGGTGCTGCAAGAGAGGCCAGGTACTATAAAATAACTCTAGTCAAATGTTCAGCTCCCATATTTAACGTCAGCGTAAAGACTTCGTCCATGCCGTTTACTTTGGATAACTTTACTAGTGGTTCTTTCTTTTGATGATAAGTTTCTTTCGTCATTATTACGACCACAAATCTCTGTCGAAACGTTTCTGAGGACCATAGCGAATATGTTTTTGGTCTCTAGAGTTCATATTCACTGATAAAATAATTAAATTTCGCTTAAGGCTAACACTGCTTATTTAAGGCATATTCGAAATTTAAAAGAGCTTATGACAATCAACCATAATGGTAAACTGTTCTAGGAAACTAGCATACCAAAGTGTGAACCACCAAAGGCGCACGATATTAGTTTTAAATAAAACAAAAATTTTGTTTGCAAATTATTTCTATGATTTTCATTATGATAAAAGGATCTATGGCAATTTTATGTGAAACAAAATATCGGCCAAATGCTTGCCACGACTACGATGACCTACCTCTATCCGGTGGGCCATATTTTCAATGACTCTAAGACACAATGAAGGTTAGATGTCGTTTACGTCCCGAATAATTGCATCCTTTACTACGGTGGCCTACCGCTATCCGATGGGGCATATTTTCAATGACTCTAAGACACAATGAAGGTTAAATGTCGTTTATGTTCCGAATAATCACATTCTTTAGATCGTGAATTGTTCTTGGATTATTGACGTACACTTCTTCTTTCAAATATCCTCAATAAAAAAAGAAGTCCAACGGTCTCAAATCGAATAATGGTGGCGGTGAATTGTATCTACGACCTGACCAATTGTTTTGTTGGTTGTGTAACAAGTGCCACAATTTCGTTTGAACTACATATCGTCTTGGTCCATATCCTCAACTTCTGGCTACCAAAATTCCGACATCATTTTCAATGAAGAACGCTCGATGACAGAACAATGGCATAATGGTTGGACCACCCTTTATTTTTTTGAACACTTTCGTGATTCCAAAAGATCCACTTTATAGAGTCTTCACTCAATATTTCTCCATATGTGACCCGGCCTATGAAAAGGTGGCTTATGACTCAAAAAAGAAATTGCAAGAAACAGCTGTTAAAGATAAACAATGCATTTCTTCAGTTTCTTTGTAGTTTTTCTTTTGCATTATGAACAGTCATGCCCAAAAGGCAACCAAAAAAGGCCAGAAAGCATAAATGAGATAAGTTCATGTGTATATAAAGAGCGATGTTTTTTTTAATGCAAAGTACAAACCAGTTTCTGGCCGAAAATAAATCCTGTGAGTGCTCAGATTTTATTTATTTTTTTTGAACACTTTCGTGATTCCAAAAGATCCACTTTTGGAAGCAATGCTGAACGAGTAGGACGTGTGTCGCTTGTGAATAGGGACTTTATAGTTTTCACCACGTGAAAGAGCGTTTAAAAAACTATCGAAACCAAAAAAAGTAGAAATTTTTATTTTTGAGTCATAATCCACCTTTTCATAGGCCGGGTCACATATATGTAAACGGTGTCGGTATTAAACCACCGCTAAAAATTTGTTTAAGATTTATACTGATCTGTAGCTCGTTTCTGTAACTCGTACCGATCGCAGTTACCGACTGAAATTGCCGATTTGACGTCACTCTGACGTCATTCTCACCTTCACTGTTTCTGTAAAAAAATGCCGATTCTTATTTCATTCATGACATTTAATATGACATTGTTCAGATTCTACTTCAATAGGAATCGTTTAAAAAAGTGATTCTGTAAGAAAATCGACTCAACATGGAATCGGTAACTTTCTCACTGACTTTAACTCAAGTGAGAACTCTTCCGATTGCTATAGCATTGTTGCAATTATGAGAAAGCAAGTAACCAAAAATAACTTTTTACACCAAATACAATTTAGTGGAAGTTATTTTAGACAAATAAATATTTTATTAAAAAAATATGTTTTAATTGTGTTATCGCGGTTTCATTGTGTTTGAAAATAGACAGCAAAATAAAAACATTTAAGTTGGCAGTGTGTTGAAATTTACGACAATTTATGAACCGGTTTCAACGAAATCGGTATGGTAATTCAAAATAACCGAGCGCAAATGTTTGTTTACTTGCAATGTACATCACCAACTGTCAGCTAATTTAATTCCTCGTTTTTTTTTGTTTGCATATTTTTAACAAAATGAGTGAGAAAGGGACCTAAGGCTAAAAACCAGTTTTGTTCAGGAGAGCCATTTTAAAGATTTAAATACGTTTATCTTTGGTGTACCATCACTTTCATAAAACGCGCATATCTCTGGGTAGGAACACTTTTGGGGCATGCGATCGGTCTCATTCGATGCTCAGATGTTGTCCACATCAAAAAAAAAAAGTGAAAATTGATTTTTTTTACCCTTAGGTCCCTTTCTCTATGCGCTGTCACATATAAGTTTTCTTTCCGATTTTTGTTTCTTTCCATCACAAATCAAATTTTTACCGATTTCAACGTTCAGAAACAGCAGTTATCACGAAATCGTTAACTTTCAATCTTGTCGGTGTGACGTCACATAAATCGGTAACTTACCGATTTATTTACAGTAACGAGCTACTGTTGTTTTTGATTGGGGGCGTATGATATATTTATATGAATTTCAAATAATACATCATACGCCACCGAACCCACTAATTTCACGAAGAGAGCAAATAAAGGAAAAGCAAAAGCCCCCACACTAGATACGCAGAAAATTGGGTAAAGCAACTGATAATACTGATCAAACTAAAGTTAAGATTGAGAGAGTTCGTTAGTAAACGAGCGGGAATTCGTAAGAGTGTATAATTGCTTTTCCGTACATCTACTAATATTAGAAGGGACCGGTTTTAGAACTTTAATTCCTTGTTTCTTTTACTAAGTCAACATAAACCATATAGAGAGGCATGGCGAATTCTATTTTTATTTTCTTATTTAAAGATATTGGCTTTAGACTCTATATCCAATGGGATTAGCAATACCCAATGAAAATATCATTTGACCACATGTACTTACAAAAATGAGCATTCTTAACCTTAAGAGAAATTTGGCTACGCTAATTTGTGCCGTTCATACCAATTTTCATCGAAGAATTACTTTTGATCGAAACTTCACGCAGAGAAAAGATATGGTTACTATATGGTCACCGCAACAATAATATGTTCTCTACAATAAAAGCATGTTCGTCGTAACCATATTATTGTTTTTTGAATTTGATTTTGACAACAGTATGATTGCGACAATATTAATATTGTTGAAATGTAACAGTAGTATTATTGCCAAATTTAGAAATGAAAATATGGTTGTAGCAACCATACAAACATGTTTGGTGCAACTAAAGTAATGTTGTTTAAAATTTACGTTAACAATAATATGATTATGACAATCATACCGCATGGTTACGACTATGAACATAACAAAACAGTTTTTATAGAGCATATACGAGTATGAATGTATACGTATGTTTTATTTTGATATACTAAAAAAACATACACACGATACAGTGCATGGTTGTTGTCCATTATAAAAAACAACAATAATCGGAAGATAGTTCGTAGGATTTTTATTGTGTTTACTTTATACGGTGAAATACTCTACTACCGACTGGTTCTCGTTTATTTAAAATCTGCCTGCATGGTTTAGTGAATCGTACTGTGGTTGTGGGTATCATAGTATATTTATGTGTGAATCATACTATTGTTGTGAGGATCATAGTATGGTTATGGAGATCATAGTATGGTTGAGTGTGAATCATACTATGGTCGTGGGAAGCATAGTATGGTTGCGTGTGAATCATACTATGGTTGTGAGGATCATAACATGGTTTTGGCGATCATAGAATGGTAGAGTGTGACTTATAATATGTTTGTCGGTATCATAGTATGTTTTTGTGTGAATAATACTATGGTTGTGATGATCATAGTTTGGAACCATACTTTTTTTCTGCGTGTTGGATCATTCACAACTAACTTTGTCAAACTTCATCAAGGCTACATCTAATATATGTCATGTTTCATCGTAGACATTTTAATAGATGTGTAATTGTTCTCACGTTCTCAGTGTTGGTAAGAAAACTTTCTTAAAAAGTAACTGTTTTCCATAATATTCCCTTCATTTGAATGTCTTTCACTCCATGGATATTTTGTGCCCTTAAACATTAACATCTTTCTAATCTGGCAACGTACACAACAGCTTAGTAAGCACGTGATGAAACCATTTCGAAAACAAAAACACGCTGAAAAAATAACTCATAATATAATTTATGTTAGAATGCCTATTGCCATGAATTTATCTGCTAGGGACGCCAATGCTTATGAGAAAATAAGCCATTTCTGCGCAGTAAAAAACTGTGTACAAAATTGTCTTACAGCTGTCTTACAGTCTTACAGCTTCCTAGTGAAAGTAAAATATACAGAAAGTGCTTAAACAATGGTTGTGCGAGAAGAATCGTTCAAGTAATGAATTGAATTAAATAAATTACATACACTCATCATATGTGAATTATGACAAAACATACAAATTACGAAATTTTGCATAAAGGCTGGTATTAAGTTCATTCGTTTAAAAAATATAAATCGCAAAAAAGAGCGATACATGCGATTTTTTAAAATGAAATCCCAGAGAAATGAAAAAAGTTTCTACAATTGTGTGAAGTGTGTCAGAAATGGACCGAAATTCGTTTTCACTTCAATTATACATTTTTTTACATGGATTTTAACCCTTTTTTACACAAAAGGACGATATTAATACCATTCTTATGTCTAAGAAAAATCGAAGTGGAGGAAATTGGAAATTGTCAAAGAAAGAAAAATATGTACACCTTTGCATAGAAGCCATCTTTAGGATTCTTTTGCTCTACCTGGCTTTACTCTAGCAGCATACAAAATTGAATTTTCCTTCAATAAATTTTTTGATTTTACCATCTTGGCCTAATAAATTCCAGTATGGGTATTTTCGTTGTTAAATTTTTCGTTTCAAATGACATCTTGGGAATTTTGTGCACTTTTTTCGATTTTATACATATTTTCGTGAAATTTTTAATAATCTGAACAAGAAACACTAATAGTCTCGAACCGGAATAAAAACTATTCAGTTCATAATAATGATAAAAGATGAATTAATGTAAACAAAACGAAAAAAAATTAAAACACATTTTTATTAATTTTAGGGTAGCGTTAAGTAATTGTAAACATACAACAAGTTTTCGGTTAATTATCCTAATTTTTTCATTATGATAGAAGAATCTATGACAAATGTGGTTGAAACTATTTATCCGCCAAATGCTTGCCATGGCTTCGGTGTCATACCTCTCCGATGGTCTATTACTCAGTGACTCTGAGACATAATTGAGGTTAAATGCCGTTAATGTGTCGAATTATCCTGTTGGAACCATATATCGTCCAGGTACATATCCTTCATTTCTGGCCACAAGAAGTCCGTTGTCATCTCGCGGTAATGAACTCCATTCACGGTAACTGCTTGTTCGACCTCATTTTCTAAGAAGTACGGTACCGGTGACGTTGCCAGCCCATAAACAGCACCAAGCAGTTACTCTTTGCGCATGAATCGAATCCACTATTAGCTCACCAAAAAAATCACAAAGTGCACGAAATGCAGTTTGCTTCACATGCCAATTTTCGTAAAAGGCTTCAACAATCTTAATGATCTGGTCAATAAGTTACCTTTCCACGGTTGAATTTGTCAAACACTGAAACAAGGAGTGTGAAATTATGAAATTATATAAGGGCCGATGCCATTTCTTGCCACCATCCTGACCATTGATGAGGTTTGGAATGGTCTAGAGGCTTTAGTTCTTGAGTCAATTGCAGCTTGTAAGCGAGTAAACGCAAGTCTTTATGTATAATGTTAATCAACGACGATCGTGAGAGGTGCAATTGTTGGGCACGACGACGAGTTGAGGTGGACGGCTCTTCAGCCACACTATCGCGAACAGCGGCAATATTTTCTGCAGTACGAGCTGGAAGAGCATGCTCTGGTGTTTTCACATCTCCCACAGATCCGGTTTGCTCAATTTTTTGCACGATTTTTCCGATTGTACGATTATTTGTACGATTAAATTGACCGAAAAAATCACGAAGTGCACGATATGCATTTTCATACTAAGCCTGAATAACTTTAAGTGACGCTCGCATGTATATCTTTCCATGGTTCAAACTAAGCTAGTCTGAAATTGAGAAATAGCAAATGAAATGCAGACGTTTAGGTTTTGTTCACATTCAACATCGACCTTAAAATTTAACCACCCTTTATCTCAGACTTTAATAAAGTTTTAATATTATGCAAAGTCCAATTATGTATTTGGCTTATTGTATGACTTGAGCAGTTTGTTGAACCAATATAGTAATTATTGAAATGTACTTGTACTTGTATTGGCAATGTTGCCAGGCATATTGTTCAGCTCTTTCTAAAGCCGCCAAGGTTTTTCTTCAGTAATTGTTGCCAATAACTGCTGAAGAAAACCCTTGGCGGGTTTAGACAGTGCTGTACCGTCTGCCTGACAACAATTTTATGTTGATTCTGTAGGAAGACTACAAAGGTCTTAACATATTTGGCTTCACATTTAACCAAAAGGTATAAAAAAGTGAAAATGATTGGCGGGTTAAATGATACTTTGAAACTGGCCCAGCTCACCGATTCCGACAACTAGATTGGGAATTTAGGAATCGCTCTAACGCATTTTGAGACACTCCAGTGCACATATAACATGGCTATGTGCTGAAGCAAACAGATAGTTTTCAAAACATTTGCATTGCACATAAACAAGTTATAGATGGTCTATTTGTTTGAAAAAATATAAGTAAAGGTGTAAAGCCATTGCAATTTCAAAATCATTTGGAAAAATATTTAAAAAAATTATAATAACTTAAAATGTAAAAACAGTAATTCTTTATTTTCCTTTAACAGTGAGTTTTCTTTGAATGTAAAACACGGCTTAACCGGTTTCTTTGGAAAACATTAAATGAAAACCGGTTTCTGCAAACTTTAATTTTTCTTTTAAACCAAAAACCGGATTTACCAAAGGGCGGTTAATTCATCGCCCTAATGTAAATAAACACACAGCTTTAAAATTTTCTGTGATTTTCCTGCGGCATTTATATTAAACATTTAGCATGTTTCGAGTTTACAACTCAGCATGAATCATTCAAAAGGCAAAAACCATTTGGTGCCACCCCCACTGTCAATTTGAAACTTCGCTTATTGCCTTTATTATGTCTTTATTATATTCAATGAAATTTTTGATATTTTTATTTCTTTTTTATGAAGTGATTAGCCTTTCGCCTTCTGGGCAGAGTGATACCCCGAAGGACATCATTTATTACGGCACCCACACAAGACACATTTGGCATTTATGTTTTGCAAAAGTGTTGAAAAAGTTTACGGTTTCCATAACTGCCAGAAATTAAATGTTTCATTATGGAGTGTTTTATTGTTATGACAGCTCGAAAGTAACGAAATATTTCGTTTTTTAAATACTTATACATTATACGGCGTGTCTACTTGGTGCAACAAAGCGTATGAGTAATTTCTAAAGCTTAAAGAAATATAATCTCATAGCCATCCTTTCTCCTTCGGCTGCCCAAATTACAAATTGTCTACGAGTATTAACAGTTCATAAAGTTCAACAATATTGTACGGAATTAAAATCTAATTATTTTATCTATTTAATTACATTTAATTATGCATTGATTTATTTGCTGTATACAGTCAATAAATTCATCAAAAATATATTGTTTATATTCATTATTTGCTGGGTAAACAATTAGCCATTAAACAAATTGATTTACCATCACCACCACTGCCGCCTCCCACTTTTCGCGTGTTGTTTTAATGACAAATTTATATTTTAATATTTGCTTAGGAACATCAGCCGGTGCGTGGCTCATTAGCGCTAATTGGAAAAATCGAAGGAAAAAAGGAAAGCATATCTCCCGTGTAGACCGTAAATTAGAAACAGCAAAGGCGGTCTGCGCTATTGTCCAGGGACATTTTGCTACCATTCACTACTCTGCGGACCAAAAAATTAAAAAATAGATTTATGGCAAATATTTGTGGATTTAAATGGATAAATAAATATATTTATATCAATATATAAATATAATATAATATCGACCCAAAATCTGGACCTTATTCGATTTAAGAATGTTTAGCTCTCAGTTCTCCCATCTGTTTATCGAATTCTTATAATCCAACTACATGTCGCAGTTGTGTTCTGATATTGATGGAATTTGGCAGAATTATTCTAAACCACGACGAAAATCAAGGAAGATTATAATTTGGTTAAAATGAAGGTATGGCTCCCATAGCTCTAGAAGCTAAGGGAGCAATGTTACAATTTGCACTCTTCATGAGGAACGACTATAAACCAGCTCTGCAGAAAATTGGTCATACCCGATTTAACATACAATAGCTTCGTAACATGATAACCAACAACTTTTTCAGGAACATTTTTTACCATATGTATACACAGATTTGTTATCACAACCGAATAATTTGCCAATCGAATGTTGGTGGTTGCAAGTACTATCTATGTATTGCATAGTTACAACCGAATGTTAATTGGGAAGACAGCGATTTTCAGAAGAGAAAACTGACACTTACGGTGGATGAAAATAATTATCGGCAATCCTAGCAGACTAAGATGATTATTGCAACTGAATTTGTACATGTATTGGTTTTTGTTATAGATTGTTGGTTATAAGTACTTTTTGAAAAAAAAAATAATATTTTACCGACTTGCAATGGGTCAACTAATCAGTTAAATACATCTTTAGATAAATTATTTGATAGTCATTTTAGTGATGCCCAAATCGGAAAAGGATTAATTAAGATATATAACACTATTGTCAAGTTTCGGTGCCCAAACTAGAGAAAAAAATAAAAAAGGTGGTTATCTACGGCGAAAATTCTGATCAAGTCTGAGTAATGTCGCTACGTATAACAGCCTGTTTCTATATTCTGATAAATATTATTATTTTTACAGTTCGTTTATTTAAAAAAATAAAAAACAATAACCGTCTAACCCAAGAAACTTTAACTGTCTGACCATTTTTTTTTTACATTTTTGGGGATTTCGATATATGTTTTCGTCGTAAATAAAGTTTTAGTTGTGACTAAAACCAATAAATATATTAGCTATATCAGTATATGTGACGCGCAAAATAGAAAGGGATCTAAGGTTAAAAACCAGGTTTATTCAGGAATGCCATTTTAAAGATTAGATCCCTTTCTATTTGCGCTTACAATCGTCGACTTCACTTTCATAAAACGCGCATATCTCTGGGAGGGAACACTTTTGGGGCATGGGATCGGTCTCATTCGATGGTCAGATGTTGTCCACATCAAAAAAAAATGAAAAGTTAATGAACAGTTTTGTTCAGGAGAGCCATTTTAAAGATTAAGTCCCTTTTTGTTTGCGCTTAGAATCGTCGACTTCACTTTCATAAAACGCACATATCTCTGGGAGGAAACACTTTTGGGGCATGGGATCGGTCTCATTCGATGCTCAGATGTTGTTTACATCAAAAAAAGAAAAAAAATGAAAATTGATTATTTTACCCTAAGGTCCCTTTCTCTATGCGCTGTCACATATGTTGATGTTGGAATAGCCAATATTATGTTAGAACAGCCAACTAAAGTGGGTTTGGTCACTACAAAAAACTAATCTGTTTTCACTACCAATTATTGGTACCAAAGTAACATGTAAATCACAATTGGTTGGTTTCCATAACCAATAGTTAAACTGAATTCGGTTTGTATAACTTTGTAATTGGTTGTACATACCGTGATATGGTTGTAGCAACCATATTATGATATATCGAACCATGATACCACCAATGCAATGGAAATTTGGTTATTGCATCAGAACTTGGGTTTATCCAACCGAATTTTTGTAGTTTGAACCGATTTCCAACTGATTTTATCTCTGTGTGTATATTTTTGGATAGAGTCTACATGAGGACTGAGGAATGATCATGGGTCACAAAACTTCTGCCAGTATACATGGGCATATTGGGCTCTAGGGACCAGTTGCGTCAATTTATTCAATGTATCGTTCAGGCCTCATTACTAGGGTCTCTCCTGATATGTAGCTCTATCGCTTAATACAGAGAAAAAGTCAGTTTGCCACCTGTTAGGACTACAAAATTCTATTGGCGCAAACGAAATTTTGTTGCATTTACTTAATCTTCAATACAATTAGTGCTTTGATAATAATGTGGCAGTATAATCGAACTATTCGGTTGTACTACTAATGAAGTAAAGTGAAAGTATTTCGTTGTCAGTCTGTTGTAACGATGAGCTTAGAATTCTTCGTTGCTCCTACCAATTGGTAATGGTAAATGGTACTACAAATAATTTCTTTTCAATAGCTTAATATAAGTTTGTCATGAAAACTAGATATATTGAGTCATTACCGCCAAAAAGATGTAAGTGCCAAATACAAAATATTACAGGAGAAGGTTTTTTTAAATTATCTTTGTTTAAATTTTTATAAGTAATATTTATTTTATATCGGAGATTTCATGTAAAAAACATTCCTGTGTACGAGCCAATATTCGGGCACACTCAAGGAATATTTGGAGAACATCGAACCATTATAATTTGGTTATGACAACAAACTTTCCGATGTTTGTACAGAATCTGGTCACACAAAAAATCTGATTTGTTCATAAAATTCCGCAGCCAGTTACCAGCCTGGAATTAAACCCTTATGGTTAATATTATGACAATTTGGGTTTTAGTTGCAAGTCCGTTTTACAGTTTATTGTAACAAACAAGTCAAGTTTTCGATTTTTCCAAAATTTAAAGTCGGTTAAAAACGGCTTTAAATATAAAAATACAGGTAGGATGATAAAAGCCACTACCAAAAAAAAAATTAATAGCTTTTAATGGTAATTTTTTTACTTTGCAAATTGATTTTTAGATTTAACAAAAATTAATAACTGTACACTGAACAAGAATTTGGACTGTCCGCCATTATCACGCACTTGAGTCCTTAGTTTCGGTTCAAAGAGAGTATAGGCGCACGTTTGGCGGCAATCCTCCGAGAAAATGGGCCATTATGAGACATGTTAACAACGATCAGTCAGCAGACGTTTAGTCAGCAGAAGACCTTACTATTGAAACTCTTCAGTTCGGACGAAGGCAACTGCTGTAGCTGCTGTCATACAAAACAATCCAAGCATATCTGATCAAGTGGGTATGGACAGACAGTCATTGTAGTCAATTATGCACAAAGATTTGGACTTATACCCAAAAAAAAGCTTAAATGGCCAACAGACTGCAGGCAGCAGACTTCCGGATTCGCTAGGAATTGTTGCCAGAATCTGCCTCAAATGGTGTAAGAGAAAGGAAACATGTTGAACTGTCTTTTCATGCCTAACAAAAAACAAACAAAATTGTCGAATATGGAGTTTTTCCAACCCACAGATGCTGCATGCGACGGAATTGCATCCACTTTGTGGATGCATTATTAAATTATTTTTTAAAACTAATTAAGCAATATTTAGTACAATGGAATGAGGTTAAACATGAACAAAAGAAGAATCCATACACCTAAAAAAGGAATTTAAATTTCATAATATAGCAATATTCATCAGGCACCCTGTATGAGGCGAAATAATTTTCGTGTTCAAAATATTTTTTTTAAATAAAAAGTCTTTCTTTCAAACAGCATTCTAAACTTACGACCACTACGCTACTAAAGCCCTAAAATATTGTCTATTTTTTAGGGCGTCCACTCTTAACATCAGCCAACACTTTAAAATTACTCATTAATTTTTTTATTTTGCTTTAATCTAAGTACACATATCTCCATATTGACTATTGGTCGCCCGTATTGACTAAGCAGGCGTTTTTTAGGTCACATAAGCCAAAATGTCCAGCAACTATACTCTTGTTTGAGGTATTACAGTATCCAGTGTGACCAGTCAGTTTAAAAAAAATATTACTATTTTAAGCAAGTGCTCAAGAAGTTAATTTTTTAGAGAGGAACCTTTTGTCTCTTAAAGGCAAACTTTTTCTCCATAAGCCATTTTCGGCAATTTTTAATCACAAACAGTTTATATAACCATAAGTTATCATGCTAAACTTGGCTATCCTACTTTGATTCGTCTTGCATTCAACGGACAAACTTATGGAAGAACGGACATGGCGTGATCTTCTTGAAATTTACGACGATCAATAACTTAGCTACTTTATTGGGTCTCTGATCAATATTTCGTAATGTTGCAAATGGAACGAAAAATTTGATATGCCATCCACGCTTCAGTGGTTAGTATTAAAACATAGGAAATTAGTTTAGTACCCCTTTTTGGTATATAAAAGTAGCACACTTTAAGAAAAAGTGCTTAGCCAATGAACCACATATCTTCTTCATTGGATCGACGAAAAATGAGTGTATTAAAATGGCTTCGCGAAATTTGACGAAGTTGAGTAGCAATCAGACCTACATGTAAAACAATTTTTCAAATGAGACTGATGGTTGCTACCATATCTAATATATTTCTGGCTGCCTTTAAAATAAATGTATATTAAATCTTAATAGCCCACCATATTATAAACTGATTTGGAATAGATTTACGACAAACTTGTGAAGTTTTTATACTTATTTAGTGTCTTAATTCTATCGTTCAACAAGATTACGTCATATCCTTCATCTTGCTGCCTCTTTAATTTTGTGTGCTACCGAAAATTGCGGATTTTGAATTTCGGCCTTCACTAAAATACCTTCAGAACGCATTAATAATAACATAATAAGAATAAACAGCCACATTACTTTTAACCAATTTTTTAACCCAAAGTCGATTAGTGAAAAATCGATTTTAGACGGACCTAGTCACTACGTGCACATTTTTTGTATGGACAGGTTTAGTAGATATATCACAACAAAATAGTAAGCTTCAGTCGGGTGATCCTACTACTAACGCCTAACATGTAGTGTCACCAATATAATCCAGCATTTTTTATTTATAACAATTTATTTTCGCTATAAATGCCTAAAACGAAATTTCGTAAAGGGTCCTTTGTGTGGCAGATATTGGAAAAGGGCGTAGCAACCATTTCTGTCTCATACTTTTATAACCATTAAAGAAACATGTTACGCCATGCTAAATTTTAAAACCAGCCGAAAGACGGACTTGAATCCAATGGCTGAAGAATGATTCAAACCGGTCAAAACATATTAGAGACAGTTTATTTACCTATGGATAATAAAGTGTTTTATACCCTCCACCATACAATGGAGGGTATATTAGTTTGGTCATTCTGTCTGTAACATCTTGAAATAATCATCGGAGACCCAACAAAGTATATATATTCTTGATCCTCGTAAAATTCTAAGACGATCTAGCCATGTTGTCCGCCTGTCCGGCTGTTCGTCTGTCCGGCTGTTCGTCTGTCCGTCTGTTGACAACAAGATAGAGCATGAAAACAACTAGGGAGCTGAAATTTGGTTGGCATTGAAAATGGGCTATATAGCTCTACGGGAAGTTGGTGTTGGAGACCCTCAACCGACACTACCTCATAAAAATTAGTTTTTTATTTGGAAATATCCGTCCAGTTTCTTGAGCAAAATCACTGAAATTTTGGAAATAATTATCTCTATATAGGCGCAATCATCTATTTAAAAATAAAATGGGCCACCATTTCTTGTACCTCCCATACAAACGGCCTTATGGGCCTTGTGAAATAATATGACTATAACTTGCCACAAACTTGACCTATCGAAATGACATTTTACACATCAAGATTTCTATATACAACACACTTCTACGCTGAATTCGGTTGAGGTCAAAAAAGTCCTACTGCTACCTCCCACACTAACGATCTTATGGGCCTTGAAAATAATATGACAATAACTCACCACACACTTGACCTATCGAGACGAAATTTTCGGCATAAAGATTATTATATACAACACACTTCTACGCTGAATTCGGTTTAGAAAGGAAAAGTCCTACTGGTACATCCCACACTAACGGTCTCATGGGCCTTGAAAAATAATATGACAATAACTCACCACACACTTGACCTATCTTAACGAAATTTTAGGCATAAAGATTAATATATAGAACAGACTTTTGTGCTAAATCGGAAAGGCCCTACAGGTACCTCCCACACAAACGGTCTCATGGGTCTTGAAAAATAATATGACAATAACTCACTGCAAACTTGACTTTTCGAGATGAAATTTTCTACATAAAGATTTTAATATAGAACACACGTCTGCGCCAAATTCTGTTGAGATCGGAAAAGTCCTACTGGTACCTCCCACACAAACGGTCTCATGGGATTTGAGAAATAGTATGACGATAACTCACCACAAGCTTGACCTATCGAAATGAAATTTTGCACATAAAGATTTCTATATAGAACACACTTCCGCACCAAATTTGGTTTTATTTGGGAATCTTGTGGAGGGTATCCAAAGTTCGGCACAGCTAAACTCAACATTTTTTACTTTTTTTTCATTGAAATATTTGAAACTTGTAAAAAAAGGAGATCACATTTACACCTCTTGGTTTCCGACGAATTCACAAATTTGAAGTTCGGGACTAGCAGGCAGTGTCTATTAAAAACTTTAAACATTACTTACAACAAACCAAAAACTGTTAAAAATCTAAGGTCGGGCGCGGGCGACTACATTGTACCCTACACTTCTGGATCTATATCTTAATCTTAACAGATTTTCTCCAACCTCACTGCGCCCGTCTTTGAAACGAGGAACTTTTTTATACCAAACTTCATCGAAATCGGATGTAATATGTGGCTTTTAGAGCTTAAGATATAAAATCGGATAAACATACTTAGTAGGGACATAAATACTGTTACAACATTGGACACACCCATTTCAATAAAAGCACTGAACATATCCCTTTAATGTCATATGGGTTTTGAAAGCGAACCTCAATAGCGTTAATCTGTAACGGGATTTTAAAATTGATTCAACTTTCATCATGGAGTGGTCAGATAATGAGAACCGTATCGCTGTAATAGCACTTTGTGAAATAAAAAAAGCGATATTTTCAAAACGCTCCGGCCACTATTGATTAGCCGCATGTTCGTCTACCGATGCATAAAACTGTTTGAGGAGACGCCCACGCTCTGTTCGAACACCGCAAGTCATCAAAGCCGTTAAATCAAGAATTCACAGAAATCCACTCCGAAACAGAAAAGCATGGCTCGTGAGATGAATATCACGCAAAAGTCCATGAGCAGAATCATTAAAAAAAGACTTGGGACTTTGGGCTTTCAAACGACGTACCGGACATTTATTGACTGCAGCTTTAAAAAAATGGGATTGAAAAATGTAAACGTCTTTTGGTGCAGCACGCTAATAACTTGTACAGAAAAATTTTGATCACCGATGAAACAATTTTTACCGTTCAGGAACAAGTTAACAAGCAAAATGATAGAGTGTATGCGCTGTCATCTAAGGAAGCATCTGAACTAATCCCAAGGGTGGAAAAAGGTTATCACCTAGCTTCAGTCTTGGTTTGGTGAGGTGTCTCTTACGATGGGGTCACTGACCTGCATTTCTGCTAACAAGGAGTCAGAACATCGGCCAAAGTTTACCAAGAAACCGTTACGGAAGCTGCTGTGAAGCCTCTTAACAATTCCCTGTTCCAAAACCAGCCATGGACTTTCCAGCAGACTTCTGCGCCGGCCCATAAGGCTAAAACGTCCCAGGCCTGGCTTCGAAACAATTTGCCAGCGTTCATTTCCTCTGAAGAATGGCCCTCATATAGTCCAGATTTGAACCCATTGGATTACAAATTGTGGACGGTTTTAGAGGACAAGGTTTTCCACTAAAGATACCCCAACATTGGATCTCTTAAGACTGCTTTGGTTCGAGCTGTGGCCAATTTTCCGAGGTTCGCTATTGACGATCGGCCTGAGCGATTTAAGGCGTGTGTAAAGGCAAAAGTCGGACATTTCGAATAAGAAGATTCTTTTTGGATACAATATACATCAATAAATATATTAAAAAATATTTGGTTGAAAACATGCAGTACTTTTTATTTTACAGGATAAAACGTGTGTAACAGTATTAATGTCCCTACTAAGTATATAATAATGGCTATATTTCAATCTAAACAGATATTCTTAAATTTCAACAACGTCCTTGCTTGACCAAAAAAACGTTATCGTGCTAAATTTAATAATGACTGGATGTAAGATGTCGCTTCTAGTGCTTGAAACAAAAAAGTCAAGAAGCATCTATGTGGTGGCTTTTTCGACATCTGAACCGATTTTCTTTAATTTTAATAAAGCCATTCTTAGGCCCAAATAACAAAAAGTGCTCAGTTTTACCAAGATTAGTAAAAAGCTAAAGGCATACCATCAGATGAAATTATAGGTATGGGTGCTATTTCTAAATCTGAAGTGATTTTCTTCAATTTTAACAACAATGTTGGCGCAGAAACCTAACTTGTGTTAAATTTCATTAAATTTGATGTAAGATGTGGCTTCTGGAGCGAAAAACAACAAACTGGATAAGCATCTTTACTAAATCTGACACGATTTTATTTATTTTAATAATGTCCTTCCTCGGTCTAAAAAACAAACGTGTGCAGAACTTCATGATTGATTGAAGAAAATCGGATGAACCTTCATATATTAAGTGGGGTTATAGATAATCTAAACCGATTTCAATTTAAAAAGCGTCCTTTGATGGCCCTTACAGCTAACCTGTACCAAATTTCATAAAGATTGCTGGTAAAATATTGTTTCTAGTGCTAACAACAAAACTATCGGATGGATATATAACTGGGCGCTGTTTCTAAATCTGAACCGATTTTCTTTAATTTTAATAACGTGCTTCCTTAGTCAAAAAACTAACCTTTGTCAAATTTCATCAAGATTGAATGTTATAAGTGGCCTCTGGAGCCAATGACATAAAATCGGATAAAAATATATGTATGGGAACTTTATCTAAATATGTACCGATTTTCTTTAATAACGTGTGTCAAATTTCATCAAAATGGGATAGAATATCCTAGAACTTAAGTCACGAAATCGGATGAACGTATATGTATGTATGTTAACTATATCTTAATCTGAACCGATTTTCTTCAATTTCACTTACGTTCTTCCCTGCCATACGTATATAAAATACACTCGTGCAAAGTTTCACCAAGTTTGAATTCAATTTGCGGCTTCGAGAGCTGAAAACATAAAAATCGGATGAACATATGTGATGCGCAAAATAGAAAGGGATCTAAGGTTAAAAACCAGTTTTGTTCAGGAGAGCCATTTTAAAGATTAGGTCCCTTTCTATTTGCGCTTAGAATCGTCGACTTCACTGTCATAAAACGCGCATATCTCTGGGAGGGAAGACTTTTTTGGCATGGAATCGGTCTCATTCGATGCTCAGATCTTGTCCACATCAAAAAAAAGAAAAAAAATGAAAATTGATTTTTTTTTGCCCTTAGGTCCCTTTCTCTATGCGCTGTCACATATGTGGGAGCTGAATCTAAATCTGAACCAATTTTCTAAAATTTCAATAGCTTCCGTTCAGGGTCCAAAATACTTCTGCAAAATTCTAAGAAAATCGTACAACAACATCGACCTGTAGTCTGATTACAATTTTTAAATGGATAGACAGAAAGATATTGTTAGATGGAATCAGCAGGTGGTTATAAGTTAGAGCGCCCATGAAATACATAGAAAAAAAATGTGTTACTCTTTTCGCTCCTCACTCATTTTCTAGTTCATTGGGCATCAAAAATAATATCCGTGCAAAAATTTTCAATCTGATGGAAACCGGCCAGACCGTCACGTTTATAAATAAAATTACTAATTTACATTTGAAAAAAATTGTGACTTACATTTTAAGTTTGACCTCTGAAAACACCATGAAGGTTCAGAGCTAGATCGAAAATTGTGTAAGAGGAAAATGTTTGCCTGTATTTTTGCAACACCAATGCTTAAGGTGTATTTTTCGAAAGTCGTCTGGCTTTCGAGTTATAGCTCACCAAAGTTTGCTACTAGTTCTGCTCCATTTTTAGGGCTAACAGTCGTGACAGTCTGGTCGGTTTCCATCCGATTGAACAAAAGTTTTGCGCGGATATTAATTTTGATGCCCAATATACAAAAAAATGAGCGTCGACCGGAAAAATTAACACTTTTTATTTTATGGGCACTCTATTATATGTCGATCGGTTTACTTAAACGTCGGTATAGCTTAAATATTTTTGGTAATTATTGGTATAATTTCCAGTTACACAGAGGTGCGGGGTATAACAAACTACAATTTGCAGCACCAGCAATTACTTTATTTGCCAAGAAGACAGCAGCAAAGTATAAAAAATTATCAATAACGGATAAACATCTGCATGAATGCTAAAAAGGGTATTTGCTGTTCCACAATGCGCTGCAGGGCACAAAAACATCCAACACATTATATGTTACTTTCGCCTTGTTTGGTATGCAAGTTGTCTAGCAATAACAAAATAAAAAAGATTGAGCCACCTTTTGAAGAAGTAGTTCACTTTCATTTATGAAAAGCCTTTTTGTGATACTCTTAAAATATTGTCGGCGGTAGCACTGGTTCATTTTCAATACAATCTTGCTCCAAACATACTCGTACCATAACTCTAACATGCTTGCTTTATTTTTTTTTAGAACCGTCAAATAACCGCCTTTCCTGTTTAGTGAAGGTGACTTTTTTATATTTTCATACATAATTATAGCTAATTAATTTATATTTCCAAAAATGATTAATTCAACATTTTTAATTATATTTATTATAGGCATTAAAATGAATAATAAGCACCTGTTTTTTTTGTTGAATTCAGTCAGCAACGAACACCCCTATACTCGTACGTATGAGTGATGATGAATTTCAAAACAGATAAACTCTCCGCTAGGAACAACACTTTAATCTTTTATCCCCACATGACAAAATAATGGCTTTGGCCCAATTATTATGTTAAGTTATTTCACTTGTGCATAATTAACATATTTTTAACAAAATGCAAATTAAAATTAAAAAAAAAATTGAAATTATTGGGCACTGCCACAATTAAATATATTTTTTTAATTCTTTGCTTAGATTTCACTTAATTTTTTTTGAATTATTTGCCACTATTTATTTTATTTTTGAAAAATTACTTTTTATTATGATTTTAAGGTAAGACATTCCAATTTACTTCTTTGTTTACACCAGTTATTCTGTTGTCACATTTTTAGAAGCGGCCTTTTTTCATGTACGTCCACATTGCTTCGAGTCCCGTTTGCAACTGACTGAGGTCTTTTACATTCGCACGTATTATCAACATTGAAATTTCGCCTTACATTGAACATGAAAATTCGACGAACCCTTACGAAATTCGACGAAATTTCACAATTCATTCAATGAAATTCGAGTGTCCCGCGTTTGGCGCTCTCTTTGGCTAGCCAAGAAGTAAATGCAATTGTAACCTTCGTAGTTAATGCCTTTTCCAGTACTCATATTCAGCTCTCTGAGCACATGCGCTCTGCAGCAGTAATTTATGTCGCAAAACAGCTGTTTGAGTGCAGGTCCTCTTTTGTTTGTTTTTGTAACAGTTTACAAATCAAAACAAACAAGGCAATCGAATCGTGTCTCTATGAGTACGAGTATGTGTACACAAACAAACAAGTACCTGTGCAAGTACGTACGAGTAAACGAGTACTAAGTACTCTCTACACGGATGTATGTCTATACGAGTGTGTATGTGTGGGTGGTTGGTTGGCTGGCTGTTGTTTTGTATTGGTGCTGCTTTTGAGCGGTATTGACTGCATTTGAATGATAACATGCCTTAACATGTTGTGCTTCATTATAGCTTTCGATAAACGGTGCGTACGGATGTTGCTCCGGATGCTGGAAATCGCTTTTTTAAGGTCATCCGTCTATTTCCATGTATCTTGTGTGTGCGTGTGTAGATCTGTATGCACGTACATACATAAATGATTGTTAAAGTGTCTTAGTGTGTGTGCTGTTTTAATCTTAGATTATGACAAATTTCATGGTTGAGAGGGTGTTTATTCACTTTTAATCCTTTCGATAGAAGCGAACGTGTCAAGTTCTCGTAGTACTGTTTAAGTGTTTGTAGTTCAAGAATTTCATTTGCAATTACTTCCGAACTTGTCAACAGTTTCGAAACGCCGTAGTCAATGCCAACTCAAGTTTTTTTTGCAGTTTGAGGAAAATATATTCCATAAATGCCTTAAGGGTGACTAGTAATAACGTTAGGTAAAGTATCTGATTTGTTTAACGGGTGAACCTAGTGCGATTCTTTTAAGCTGCACCGCAAGTCATTCCACAGAACTCGGTGTGGTAACTCCTAAAACTGACCGGGAAACTTGTGCACCCTGTGCGATTATTATGGGCTGTTGTCTCACTGACCTCAATGTGCTTAATCTTAGAAAACGATAATTTGATATCCCTCAAATCAACGATTGCTGTGTGAGATCTGGCTTTAGGTTAAAAAGGTTGAATTTAGGTTTGTAGTCCACTTCTCAAAAAATATAAAGTTTCTGACCGGTTATCTTGTGCACCCTGTGCGATTATTAATGGCTGCAACGCAAGCCGTTTCACAGACCTCAATGTGCTAAATCCTTGAAAACGATATTTTGATATCCGTCGAATCAACGGCTGTCGTGTGAGATCTATCTTTAGCATAAAGAGGTTGAATTTAGGTTTGTAGTCCACTTATCAAAAAAAAACAATAAAAGCTAAAAAAAATTAATGCATTCCAGATCGCCATTACTGTCAAATACCACCACAAATGATTAAAAGACGAGGATTAACGGATATATACCTAGAAAGTTCTTACACTTCAGCGAAAAGGTGCATCTATCTATCCAGCTAACGGATGTCCTCCAAAAATACGGGGCGAACATTTCCTCTTTCTAAGTATGGAGGAAGGGACATGGTGTAAAAGCAAATTGCAATTGTTTATAACCACTGTCATTAAAAAAGGGTGTTTCTTTTGACGTGTGGTTTCAGCTGTAAAAAGGCTATCTCAAAAAAAAGTTTGAGTTGGCCTTTTTAACAGTTTTAAGCTAAGTTTGGCTTGCCATTTCTTAATGAATAGACTTACTCCGAAACAACGTTTGCAAATCGTGGGGAATGGACCCAAAACGAGAAGGCCACGATCCTGTTCATTAGAAGAAAATTTTGTTCAGCGATGAAGCTCACTTTTGGTTAGGAGGGTACGCTAATAACCAAAATTGTCGTATTTGCAATAATGAAAATCTACAGACCATTGTTGGAGCAAAAAGACACTGTTTGGTGTGCCCTGTGGTCAGAGGGAATCATTGGGCCATGTGTCTTTAAAAATGAAGCCGGCCATAATATTACAGTTATCTTCGACCCGACCGTCGAAAAGTTCAGCCTTAGTTTTTTATAAGTGATATCCGGCGTTAACCGACATTCTAGTTTTAGCCATTTGCTTCAGAATAGAATTTATTTTTAGAATCAGAAGTAAAGTAATTGTGCCCTGGAACAGCTCTTAGTTTTACCAGATTATGAAAATAAAGTCATATTTGAATTTGCGCCTTTGGTACCCATATGTCCATGTTTAAATTGGCCAGACGTTCGGACATAGGGACCGTCACGCAATTTTAGCCAAACTGCAAAAAAAAATATTTTTATATGTATATGTATATTTTATATGTATATGTATATTGGAACATATTCTTTGGGCTACCAGACAATTTTTACTGGGACTATATCAAAAAATAAGCCTTTGTGACTCAAATCTGTCCAAAATTAGTTGTTTGTCAATCGACATGTACCATACCAAATTTGATTGAAATCGGAATTAAAATGGGTATTCTTGAGCAGTTGTATGTTATATCGCGAGAAATCATTGCACTGGGGCTATTTAAAACCTTGAACCGGTATGACCCATTTTTATGGGTCCACGAAAACTAACATGTCGGATTCCAGCTATTTTTAAAAATAAGACTGTCGGGTTTGGACATAAAAACCGTAACTGTCACCTGAAAAAAAGATAAGAAATCAAATCGATTATATTCTGACAAACGGTTGGCATGCATTAATCGCTTTAAGGAACGGTCACACTGGGCAAATATTTGAAGAGAAACGTCGAATATTTCTTTGCCACAATCTGACCACAAAATATTTCTGTGTGGCAAACAACAAAACAGCTTATTTCGGGGAAACAAAAATATTTGCCAGCAAACTAAAAATTGCCCAATGTGAACACACCGTGACCACCCGAGAATAAAGATTTTCCTCTATTTTTGACAAATATCAGTTTGATCTTACAAAGTTTTTGTAAGAGCAAACAATGAGAAATAGCAGCTTGTAAAATCAGTGATGTCAGTGTAACAGCTAAACGTTCGGAGGTTGACATTGACTCACGAAATTGTGGCGTCTTCTTTGTAATTAGCGGGGCAACTAATTTCTGCTACACAAAAATATTTATTACAAATTTTATCGGTCTACATCTTATTTAAGTGCTTACCAAATAGTCAAACTTTGCTGCGTTTATGCGCAAAAAGTTTTTGAGCAGCATACTTCGTTATTCCGACTACGTACCCACTCTCGAACTCATTGCCCTTTTTGCGCTTTTTTGCTTTTTCCTTTCCACAGCACAAAATCAGTAAATTTCCTTCTTTCTGCATTATTGGTTTCTAAAGTTGGCCGAAAATAAATTTCTATTTTTTTAAATTTTGATCAAATATTTTTCGGTCAAATATTTATTCAAATGTGACCACACGTCACACATGTTTTCCCATACTTCTATTTGACATTACTTGACATCTGTTTCAACAAACAAAAACTGCCAAATATTTGTAGGTAGTGAGAACACAAAATCAATCCTGTGTTATTTTGACAGCATTTTGAGCAAATATGATGAAATACATTTTCGTCAAATATTTGCCCAATGTGACCGTACCTTAGGACGTACGAACATTTCGATCATCACACATAGCAAAAGCCGCCGATGAAGAACCAAACGCGGCAAACAAGAAACCAATGGTAAGATGAAGAGTGTAGATCCGCGGAAGAGGCAAAGAACATATCTCACAGGGCAATAGTGGCGTATAAGGCTACGCGAGCATTGTTGGGGGTATCTATACCAGGAAAAAAAGGGACAAATGCAAAGACGGATTGCTATTTAAGGAGATCGGGTTATGCGTCAACAGAACCGACATCCGAAAACTCTATTAACGAGGCAAACACCAGACGAAACACTCGACTGCTCGCATAGATTCGTGTAGAGATGGAAATGGGAATCTGATATCTGATGCATCGAGTGAGCCAAGGATTTCAAAAGAGCATTTTGCAACTTCTAAGTGACGGATGATCTTGCCGATATTACTCACACGCTAACAGTCATAGATGATGGTGTTGAATGTTCACCACCTACCAAAGAATAGGTCAAAGAGCAACAAAGGAACAGGAGTCGGAATAGTTACACAAGTGTATCAAAATATAACGATTTCGTTGGCTTGGACATGGTTTTCGAATGGAGCCTAACGCTCTACATGTAGAAAAAAGTATGCTTGGGATAACAATATTCGATGAGCATCATACTATTGATGGGTATATGGTTGTGGTACAACAATATTATGATCCTCACATTGTTGATTTAAATACAACTTTACTATGATCCTCACCATCATTCTATGATCTTCATAACAATAGTATGATTTACACAAACTACCATACTGTGATCCCCACAAGCATAGTATGATTCACACTCAACCATACTATGACCTCTACAAGCATATTATGATCCTTACAACCATAGTATGTTTTACATACAACCATAGTATGATCCTCACAACCATAGTATGATTTACACGCAACCATGTTATGACCCCTACTATAGCATGATCACACACAATTATACTAAGGGAATTTAACTATGATCTCCACAGTATAATTGGGTGTCAACAATAGATTTGAATTATGAAAATTATTTAAAAATACTTCAAAGTCAAAACAACAGGAGTGATTTATTTAACAGTAGAAAAAATCCAACCAAAACAAGTAAAAATGTTAAGTTTGGCTGTGCCGAACTTTGGATGCCCTCCACCAGATTCCCAAATAAAAAACTATTTTTTTAATTTTTGTAATTTAGGTCACGATAGGTCAAGTTAGTGATGAGTTATCGTCATACTATTTCCCAAGGCCATTAATACCGTTTGTATGGGAGGTATCAAAAGAGGCTACCCACTATCAATTCAACTTAATGCAGAAGTGTGTTCTATATAGAAATTTTTATGTGCAAAATTTCATTTCGATAGGTCAAGCTTGTGGTGAGTTATCGTCATATTATTTCTCAAAGCCCATGAGACCGTTTGTGTGGGAGGTACCAGTAGGACTTTTCCGATCACAACAGAATTTGGCGCAAAGGTGTGTTCTATATAAAAATCTTTATGTAGAAAATGTCATCTCGATCGGTCAAGTTTGTATTGAGTTATTGTCATATTATTTTTCAAGGCCCATGGGTCCGTTTGTGTGGGAGGTATATGTAGGGCCTTTGTGATATTGCCAAATTTAGCGCAAAAGTCTGTTCTATATACTAATCTTTATGCCGAAAATCTCGTCTCGATAGGTCAAGTGTGTGGTGAGTTGTTGTCATATTATTTTCCAAGGCCCATGAGACCGTTAGTGTGGGAGGTACCAGTAGGACTTTTCCGATCTCAACCGAATTCAGCGCAGAAGTGTGTTGTATATAGAAATCTTGACGTGTAAAATTTCATTTCGATAGGTCTAGTTTGTGGTGAGTTATAGTCATATTATTTCTCAAGGCCCATAAGGCCGTTTGTATGGGAGGTACATGCAACGGTGGCCCAATCTAAACCATTTTTACATAGATGATTGCGCCTATATAGGCATTATTATTTGCAAAATTTTAGTGATTTTGCTCAAGAAACTGGAAGGATATTTCCAAATAAAAAACTAATTTTTATGAGGTAGTGTCGGTTGAGGGTCTCCAACACCAACTTCCCGTAGAGCTAAATAACCCATTTTCAATACCAACCATGCTAGGTTAACTACACATGTTTGTGTCAAATCTCTAGCTGTTTTCATGCAGGCTCTATCTTGTTTTCAACAGACGGACAGCCGGACAACATGGCTAGATGATTAGAATTTTACGAGGATCAAGAATATATATACTTTGTTGGGTCTCCGATGATTATTTCAAGGTGTTACAGACAGAATGACAAAACTAATATACCCTCCATTGTATGGTGGAAGGTACAAAAACGTAAACGTTTTATTTATTAAAAATATTTCGGCAAAACAAATTCAAAGCAGTTTGTTCGAGAATTAAATTTCCATATGTACTATTATTGCATTAGATCCGTGACAATCACATTGTTCTTAACAGCATCTTCAAATGAAGAAAAATTACGATCAAGATTGATTGCCGTAATCATATAATTGTTAACATAAAACCCAAAAAAAAAACTTTTGACGCACCAGCCATATTTATATTGTTGCTGCAACCATATTTTCATTTTTTAATTTAGCAATAATACTATTCTTACAGTTCAACAATATTAATATTTCGGCAATCATGCTATTGTTAAAATTAAATTCAATAAACAATACTATGGTTGCGACGAACAAACTTTTGTTACGTAGAACATATTATTATTTTCGTAACCATATAGTAACCACATTTTTTCTCTACGTGTAGCCAAAAAAGCGTTGGACTATAGCTACCACGGAAAGATTAGACAGAGACTTCGGTGTAGACAAGTAGGATCTTTGCATTGTCCAAGTGGAGGACAATGCAACGATCCTTGGAATTGGATACTGCGGGAAGCTCGCCCAACACCGAACTACTTACACATTATTTATTGATCAGGCCAGCACCGAAATAAGGTTGTAGAGCCAGCCAAAGAAAGTAAGTACTACGGGTAAGGGTGTATGTAAGTCTCATCAACTGACTGGCACTTGATCATATTTTTTTAATACAAGCTCATTGTATATGGACATAATCGGACATTCAAAAGATAGATGGTTGGATAGGTGGAAGTGGCGGCGATCCAATTTATCTATTTCTATAAGGTCGCAGTTAAGTTTTTCTAGATGCTACTAAGGAAATGGCAATTTATATAAGTATATACTCTCCATCCTATGATGCAGCGTATAAAAATTATATCGGGAGGAACTTGAAGGTTGGTCAATTATACCCACGGTAGTCTGTGGCGTATACCCATTAATTGGCGTATATTTCTTATTATCTAAGGGATACTCGAAATATATACTACTGTTATATTAATTCAATTTCCTTCTTTATGCCACACCTTTCTGCACTCAAAATCAACACTTTTTCTTTATCATTTTAGGGTTTTATGACCTCTTCATTGGAAAGACACTAAGGTCGGGTTTGTGATGCTACGCAGATAATGACACATTATTTGAATACGAAAACCAAATCAAACAGAAACAACAACTGTCAACCGGCAGCATAAAAGTTCTGTGACCTTAAAACTTCTCTCTTCTTTTTTCACTGAAAAACAAATACAAATGCGCCTTTAAACAAAAATATAAGGGAAAATTGGTTGTTTGCTCGTATTGGGTTGTATCTGATTTTATTGCTTCCTTTTATTTCACTTTGTTTGGTGCGGCCGCATTGTCCTCTTCCTTCTTTGATTTTTATTGTTTTCTTATCACATCAACAGATCTTATTTTATGACTTTTGTCCTTCTTTACCTTCTCGCCAGTCCACAGCAGTCGGTTGTTGTATTAAAGTCATGCTTTTTAACCCAAAAACAGAAAAATTAGCTAAAGAAATAACAGTTTTAGCCCAACTTAAATTTTCTTTTTTCGAACACACAGTCAAACAGTATCTTTAGGATTCTTTCTTGGCCCCCATAATTTTCATGTGGTATTTTCGGGGGCTCGCTGGAAGAGTGTGATGTTGTTTGTCTGACTGGTTTTAGAATGGAAAGCGACAAAAGGAAACGTGATGTTTTTTATTGTGTATCTGTCTGGTACATTTGTTAGTTTGTTTGCCCATTTGTACGGGCCACGGTGGGCGGACGAGTGTCATATACTGTAGGGCGTATCGCAATGAAGGTTTGCCTCTGTTTTGGCTTTGGCTCTCTGCCTCTTTGGGCAACCGTTAGGCATTGCTTTTTGTGCATATGTTAGTTGCTAGGTGTTCCCCTATTTTAGGTTTAGCTGTACGATGGCGAAATGAAAATGATAGGATTAGTGACATCGTTTCATGGGCATTTATTTAGAAAGGTTATGGTAAGTTTAAGATGTGTTACCTCCACTCAATCTATGTTATATAGAGAGCAAAACACGCAAAAGTTTAGTACGAGCAAAAACCTTGCCAAAGTTAAATAAGTTACATTAATATAAGAGGACGATGTAAATTTCTGACTGAAATCAACAAACTAATTGCGTAAAATATTCGGGAAAAAATCTATTTTGAACTGAGTAAGAGTAAACCAGGTTGAAGTTGTATGCTTAGTTCTAACTAGTCAAGCCAATTTTGTCCACCACTCGTAACATAATTAATTTATTCAAGAAAATATATGGTTTTTATGATCACGGCAACTGTAATATGTTCTCCGCAATAAGAGTACGTTCAGCGAAACCATCGCATTGTTTTTTAATTTCATTTCGACCATTATATGATTGCAGCGATACTAATATTGTTAAAATATAACAATAGTATTCTTGACAAATTTAGAAATAGTAAAATGTGGCTAGTGCGACAAAAGTATTGTTTTTTCAGTTAATTTTATTACAATGATATGCTTACGGCAATCATACCGTTTGGTTGTAAATTTTATAAATTTGAATGCGGTTATGGCAACAATGTTATTGTTACGGATTTTACACAATAATAGTACTTCTTATTTGAAAATTAACATATTTTGAAACAAACTACTTTGGTTATGTACTTAGAAGGGACATAAATACTGTTACTGCATTGAACACACCCATTTCAATATTAGAACTGAACATACCCCGTTAATGTCATATGGGTTCTGAAAGCTAACCCCAATAGCGTTAGTCTGCAACGGGATTTTAAAATTGTTTCAACTTTCATCATGGAGTGGTCAGATAATGAGAACCGTATCGCTTTAATAGCGCTTTCAAGGGTGAAATGAAAAAAACGATATTTTCAAAACGCTCCGACCACTAGGGATTAGCCGCATGTTCGTCTACCGATGCATAAAACTGTTTGAGGAGACTGGAGATGTAAAAGGCCGCTACCGGTCGGGCCACCCACGCTCTGTTCGAACACCGCATGTCATCAAAGCCGTTAAATCAAGAATTCACAGAAATCCGCTCCGAAAACAGAAAATCATGGCCCGTGAGATGAATTTCACGCAAAAGTCCATGCGTCGAATCATAAAAAAAGGACTTGGGGCTTTCAAACGACATACCGGACATATATTGACTGCAGCTTTAAAAAAATAGGGTAGAAAAATGCAAACGTCTTTTGGTGAAGCACGCTGATGATTGCACAGAAAAATTTTTTTCACCTATAAAAAACATTTTACCGTTCAGGAAAAATTAAATGCCGGAAATTTATACGAAACAGATAAATAAACTTGCTAATATTAAAATTAAAAATATTTATTTGTTTAATATTTTTTTATTCAAAAATTGTATTCTTCCCAGACAGCCCTAAGACTATGCAAATATTCCGAATTTTCTGATAGCATTCGGGCATCATAATTATCATTATGACATATTTACCATATTTGTTTCTTAGTTATGATATATATGGATCTGAAGAGTACAATAAGTAATTAAAAATATCCTCTTGGTAGATTGTTTCAAACAATGTTTTCTTGTAGCATTTATTTATTGATTCCAGCGCATTCTCTAAAAGAATCCCAATAGGAATCATCCTAAAATGTTCTATTGCCTCTTTGCAATAAGGAGTTTGGGTATAGAATACGGCTGCAATACCATTTATATTTATTAATATTTTAATAAAAAACAAATAAAAAAAACAATTTGGATTTACTAATGATTATCATTAGTAATTTAATTCATTATTTAATTTGGATTAACTAATGATTACCATTAGTAAATCCAAATTTATTTTTTTAAAGCAATTGAAACTTCTTACCGATATTCTCCAATTGTTTTTAATAGAGTTACGAGTAACCATTTAAATAAAAATTTGTTCTAAAACTAAACTTTCAAAGCAAAGGTCTATAAGTAACATTGTCTTGTGCACGTGCGAGTGCGAAAAAAAAAGAGTAATGGAGGTTAGAAAACAACAACAACCACATTATTGCCCTACTCTTTATTTCACAAAAAACTAAAACTGGCGATAAAAATAAAACAACACCTGATCAGTAACAACATAAGAATTTTTAGAATACCGACTTAGTTTATTACAGCTACGATAGCTGAACAAGTAAGATCCTGACACACCAAGAAGCAGTTACGGGTTCAAATCCTAGCAAAGGGTTTTTATAGCAATTATTAAAAACTAACTTTTACTTTATAATAATATTTTTAATGTTTCAAAAAAATGTTTTTTATATTTTTTTTGGGAAAGTTATTAAAAAATGCATATTCCAGAATAAAGTTTTTGAAGTATTTTGTATATATTTTCCAGGTTAGGACGAATTAACATCTGAAACTTATAGAGCTAGTAAGTGAGACATGAAGCTAAGCCTCTGTACTAATAAGCTAGTGGAGATCGAACTGTAGATCCACATTAAAATCAAAATCTTAAAATTTTACTGTGGTTGAAAAATTTAGCTGATTTTTTTTCTCCCAAAAATAACTGTGAAATAACTACAAACATTTATATTTGCAATAAAATTAACTTTCCAAAAATATATCACATGTCTATATAGCTCTTATACTTTAAAAGTTACACGCTTTAAAATGTTAGGTATTGTCAGTCTACTTTTTTAATTACTCACATATAGCAACTTTAGGGTAAAATTTTTCGTATAAAAATAATAAATATATTGATGAACCGAGTGAAATATAAAATTTTGGACACATTTTAATTAAAAAAAAAGGAAAACAATATAATGCAGACACTTTAAATATTGAATTTATCTACGCTCTTACACTAGCAGGATCCATTGTGCTGCGGCATGGAAACCACACCACACAGTACATTTTTGTGGATGCAATTGTGTCTCTAAAAATACATGTGGGCTCGTTGCTGTCCAATAACGCATATTTTCAAAACCACTGGCTGAGGCCAGAAATGAACTCCATCGCTGAAGATGATTTTTCGATGAAATTCTGTACTTTCGTGAAACTTTGCCAGAGCCGCTGACTCAGAATTTTGGTCAGAATTTTTAATGATTTCCAAAGGTTGCTCATTAGCGAATCATATTGTTGTTAACATAAATCTTCAACAACAATACTGTTGTCGCATCAACAATATTTAAATGATTGCTACATTTAACAATATTTATATTGCCTCAATCAAACTATTTTCAAAATAAAATTCAAAAACAATACTATGGTTGCGACGAACATACTTTTATTATAGAAAACATATTGCTATTGCCGTAACATAATACCAAGATTTTTTCCTGCGTGCACTTTATACGTCGCCGGCAGTTTTTGATAGAATTGAAATCGGCCGCATTTAAGTGTATAGCCTTTGATCATTGAAAAAAAAGCGTTTACCGAAACTGATGTGAAAAAGCGTTTACCGAAACTGATGTCACACCTGCTTGGAACTAAAAGTCCTTTCGACTACCTTTTAAATAACTTTTTGGTTTTCTCTTTGAGCAAATGATCAAAGCGAAGCACGGTCTAAAATCTGACCATGAACTAAGAATATTTTTGGATCTTTAAGATACTTTAGCGAAGTAAAGCGGCTTGACTCTCCTGTTTTCAATCGCTTCGTTTCATTCAATGGTGTATGAATTTAAAGAAATTATTAAAATGAAGTTGTTTATTTTGCATACGCGGCGACAAGATTCATATTTCGTCTACAAAGCTTTTCCACAGCTAATGTAATTGGTTTTAAAATACTGAATAGTTCTTCTAGTATGCTTTCATTAGCTTCATTTCAGGGTCAATTCAAATCAAAAGCTGTTTTTTTGTAGAATTTTTTTAAAGTAAAAATATTGTAATGCGAGGGTTGCTATTTTTTTCCGGGTCCTGACAATACTAGTGTTTCCAGATGCAAACTGGAACTTTCAATGGAAGCTTTGACATTAATTTAGCATAACTTCACTCTGAAGGTTTGTCATTTGAGGGCGAATTGTTTTGTTTACAGGGAATTATCCCTTGAACATTTTCTTGCGATGATTTTTACGATTTTCGGCGTGGGTTATCGAGACAAGAGTGTTTAAATCAACTTCTTTCGTTTTTTTGGCGATTAAAAACCACTGTTAATCGCTGGTACCAAGAGTTCAGCCTCGGACGCCATTCGCTCCAGGATGAATTTTGTGAAGGACGTCCAACTACGGTCACTTTTCCAGAAACCGCTTGAACTGATTAGGCAAGACCGGCATGTGACATACCGTGAGATTGAGACATCCTTGGGCATTCGTATGACAAGCATCAATAAGATATTGCATGTTCATTAGTTCATTTGGCCGTGAAAAAAATTTGTTCTCGTTGGATCCCAATTATATGACGATTGCTCAAAAATGGCTCGCATGGATCGGTGCAAAGAGACGATGAAAAAGTATAACTGCGGTAGCTCATAGGCAAAGTTTAAACATTGTTACAGGTGACGAATCATGGATCTATGCATATGAACCCGAAACAAAACAATAATGGACCGTCACGGGTGACGAATCATGGAACTATGCATATGAAACCGGAACCAAAGAATAATAGACCGTATGGGTCTTTCAAATCCAACAAAAGTTGTTCGTGAAAGAAGTACATCGAAGCAAATGATTGCGCTTTTTTTTCCGTATAACTGTCAACGTTGCTGCAGTGCCTTTAGTGGAACGTAGGACGACGGTCAATTCTGAGTGGTATACAACGATCTGTTTGCCAAAAGTGTTCGCAGAAACGAGGAAAGATAATAAGAGAAGACGGATCATTTTGCATCACTACAATACGAGCTCTTACACATCAGCGGAAACGATGAGCTATTTGACCACTCAAGATGTCAAATTGATGGGCCATTCACCGTACAGCCCTAGCTTGGCATCCAATGGCATCTTCTTATTCCCTAGCATTAAGAAAAAATGCTTGGTCAACGTGTTTAATCGCCCGAAGCAGCTGCTGAAGCGTTCAAAAATCATGTTTTGGAGGTGTCTCAATCGGAGTGGAAAAAGTGCTTCAAAAACTGGTTTGTGCGCATGCAAAGTGTATTAATCTTAAAGGAGAATATTTTGAAAACCCATTTCCAATGATAAATTATTATGTTTGTATTGCCAGACCCGAAATATAAATAGCAACTCGTATTAGCTCCATTGAATTCCTCTTGGTAGTGTCATAGAAAATACTAAATTTTCCGGAAAACCGGGAATGAAAAATGACCAGGATTGTCGGGATTCCCCGGGAGAGAAACTCTAGGTTGACGGCATATTAGACTCGGTCTAGCTGAATTTACGAACATCAAATTTTTTGAGTTTGTTTAGAGTTTAGGTTAATTTTTCATGAAAATGTTCTATTTATTGCTAATATCCATTAGTTAACTTTGTTTGTTGGCAATTTTTAGTATAGAAGATATTTCGGAATACAATTCCCTAAATTACTTTAATAGTTTTAAATTAATTTTTTTGATGAACCGAGTGAAATATAAAAATTTGGACACATTTTAAATAAAAAAAACAATACGAGTATATACGAGTAGCAGACACTTTTAATTTATCTACTAGTTTTTTTTGCAGCGCAGTTTCCTTTTTTACACATTCCATTATCCTTCTTTTTATAATTGCCACTTTAAAACGGCGAGTTTAGCTGGGCTGTCCAGATCAGTCACACAAATCGATTGTCTTTAAATGTTATCTAAAATTATCCAACTACCCCTCTCGTGTTCATACAGTTGAACATTCACGTGTGTTCAAACTGTATTCGAACAAAGAGATGAGGGAAAAAAGCGTAAAACTTTTCTGTCTACGACGAAAAGTAAAGTGCAAAAATTCAACTGGATCGAATATATTTTCACTTTGTTCGCAGATACAAAACACACAAAACTAGGTCAGATGTAGTGCGACTACCAACCAAGCGATTGTACGATTGTAGTCTTGCTTCACCCTGCTGGCCATTAGTAACCGTTTTGCGGTGTAGGTGTGCTGGTGCGTCGCTGGGATGGCATTCGCATCGTCAGCAGGGATGTGAAGAGGGGGTTTTGAGATGAATTACCACCACACACACACACGAGAGAGAAAACGCAAAAAATGCCAAAGACGAATAGTGAGTGAAACCAGAGCATTTAGTAACATGTTTTGGTCTGCCAACAAACATGATTTATTAATTTACTTTCATGGTGGCCAAAAACTACGTGCTAAACAATGGCAGCACACATACTTACAATGCGAAACTTTTTTGCGCTGCGCAGTCCTCACTTGCCGTACTAAGATTGCAACGATGAAGGTCGGAGGATTAAAAGATATTGATGAACACAACAAAAAACAGGGAAAAAGAATATGTGAATGCGAAACGAAAAAGAAACCTCAGATGAATAAATTTGTTTAGAATGATTAAGATGTTTTAGAACTAGATTGATTTCGGACGATATGTGGAAATCATTTTTCTTAAATCTGGTCATTTCACTGTGAGGACGGAAGTGTACGGAAGCGTCAATAAGTTGAGTTTTTTGTTGTCCTTGACTTTTTTATTAATGAATTTGTTTAACATATAAAAAATAACTTAACCAAATGGAACGTATTATGCGAGTTATAGAAGAAGGATTTACTGGCATATACAAACAAAAGATGAAAGATACCAATAGTAAAATCAAGGACACGTAATAAAGTAAAAAGTGGTCCAACTAAAACTCACGACGTTTGTGGTAAATAAACCCATTTTTGTTGTCCTGGGGATGTTTATAATATTTGAAAAAATGTTAATGGATATTTTTTTTTAAATCGCCATTTTCGTCGTATGAACCCATTACATTAGATAGCAGATAATTATAACGGGTTTTCCTATAGGGACATAACAGTTTCGTATCTTCAGCGCACCTGAAACTTTGTTAATGATCTTTGAGTGTCAAAACGGTTGTCGAAGTCAAAATTTTCATCGTGGTAAAGTTCACTTACGTGCAACAATTGGATTAAGCGTTCTTAATGTTGCGACCACCGAGTCAGAATTGCACTACTGTAGACGCTTACAAATAAGAACTCTCAGATATGAGAACTTCTAGAAATTAGACCCAGCATTTTGATGCAATTTTTCTTATTTTTTCCTTTTCTCCAATGAATAATTTTAAGTTTGAAACGTTTATAATTTGACTGAAATGTTATTTAAGTTTTCGTTTTCTTTAATAAAATACTCAAAATTTAATAAAAAAAAATTTTGTAAAAATAAAAAAACGTCTAGAAATCAGATCTTTTTGGAAATTAGAAATACCCGCTCCAATTTGTGAGCGTATACTGTACCGCAATTCTGGCTCGGTGGTCGCTACTTCAGGAGCGCTTACTCCAATTTTCGACCGATATCATCGTGCCATTATACAGGATGATCGATGAAGCTCATTTCTGACTGAGTGGTTTTGTCAGAAAAAAAAATATGCGTTAATGGACAGCAACAAACGGACATGTCCTTCAAGAGACACAATTGCACCCGCAAAAAATTACTGTGTGTTGTGGTTTTCATGCCCGAGGTGTGACTGGCCCGTATTTTTTCGTCGATATAAACAATCGTCATGTTACCGTCAATGAAGAGCGCTATCGTGCCATGTAAGAAAACTATTTTTGGCCAGAAATGGATGAGCTTGATGTCGCCAATATGTGGTTTCAACACGGCGACGGTGCCACTAGCCACACAGCACTCGTTTCAATCGATTTACGAAAAATGGTCCGGTCGAATGGCTACCTCATTTATGCAATTTAAAGCTGTTCGATTTCTTTTTATGGGCCCGCATCAAGTCATTAGTCTACGCCAACAACTTTAGACGAGCTCAGAGACAACATCCAACGCAAAATTTCCAACGTTCCGGTCGAAATGCTGCAAGAGTGTTGGAAAATTGGGTCCTAAAATTGGATTGCTGTACACTGGTGGTGGTCATATAACCGAAATTTAATTTCTAACCCTGTATGAACTTTAATGTTTACGAACAACATTTTTATGTAGAAACGGTGGTTACGGAGTAGTGGGCAAAAATATTACAAAAATTGTGTTTTTTTAAATCGATTTTTGCTGAAACAAATAAATTTACAAAGATTTAAAAAAAAATTTTAACTTTTCTTTTTTTATTAAAGTTTGCATCCTAATGAAGACAACAAGCTGTGTTTAAAATATATCTACGGATAAATGTAGAAATTATGTCCTTTTTTGTAAATGTATCTCAATGAAAAACGCTGTTTTTCGTTTCTCCTCCGATTAACTGATGCATTGCGTGCGTTGATTTGTATACCCCCACCATAGGCGAAATAAAGATATGCGATCCCTTTAAGTATATATATTCTGGATAACCATAAAATTCTAAGAGATTTGGCGACTGTCTGTCTGTCCATCTGTATCTGAAAAGGACGCTACTTTCCAGCTGAATATGAATACAATTTTGCACATGTTTTAGATATAGCCTGAATTTGCCATGGCGGTCACCGACGAGCAACGCATTGACTTAATTTTTGCTAAATTTGAGAACCATCAAGAATGCAGCCACCTTGGATCACGTCGAATTATGGTTGACTAAATTTTTAATTATTTCATTTTACCTTGATTTTGTCAATTATTGTAGTGTAAGTTAAGATATGAGGGGAAAATATTAGTAAATAATCAGTAAGTAATTAATTTTGTTAATTATTGTAGTGTAAGTTAAGATATGATGGGTAAATATCCGTAAGGATGAGTAAATAACAATGACTTTAAAAACAGAAAATTTGGTTTCTTTAAGACAAAAACAGCGATGTATCATGCAGAACATATAAAGAAAAATTTAAAAGCTCTACCCCTACGTTCGGCAAATACATTTTTTTCGAAACTACCTTGCAGTACGAGTAATACATTATATTTGATGGTGTAATTAATTAATTTTTTTATGAGGTACGGCCTAATATAATATTAAAAAACAAGTAAAAGTTTGGCTGTGCCGAAATTTGGATACCCTCCACCAGATTCCAAAATAAAACCAAATTTGGTGTGGAAGTGTGTTCTATATAGAAATCTTTATGTGCAAAATTTCATTTCGATAGGTCAAGCTTGTGGGGAGTTATCGTCATATTATTTCTCAAGGCCCATGAGACCGTTTGTGTGGGTGGTACCAGTAGGGCCTTTCCAATCTAAGCCAAATTAAGCGCAAAAGTCTGGTCTATATATTAATCTTTATGCCGAAAATTTCGTCTCGATAGGTCAAGTGTGTGGTGAGTTATTGTCATATTATTTTAGAAGACCCATAAGACCGTTAGTGTGGGAGGTACCAGTAGGACTGTTCCGATCTCAACCGAATTCAGCGTAGAAGTTTGTTGTATATAGAAATCTTGATGTGTAAAATTTCATTTTGATAGGTGAAGTTTGTGGTGAGTTATAGTTATATTATTTCTCAAGTCCCATAAGGCCGTTTGTATGGGAGGTACAAGATATGGTGGCCCAATCTAAACGATTTTTACATGATTGCCCCTATATAGAGATTGTTACTTGCAAAATTTCAGTGGTGTTGCTCAAGAAACTGGACGGATATTTCCAAATCAAAAACTAATTTTTATGAGGTAGCGTCGGTTGAGGGTCTCCAACACCAACTTACCGCAGAGCTATATAGCCTATTTTCAACACCAACTATGCTAGGTCAACTACATATGTTTGTGCATAATTTCAGCTCCCTAGCTGTTTTCATGCAGGCTCTATATTGTTTTCAACAGACGGACAGCCGGACAACATGGCTAGATCGTCTTAGAATTTTACTAGGATCAAGAATAAATATACTTTGTTGGGTCTCCGATGATTATTTCAAGGTGTTACAGACAGAATGACAAAACTAATATACCCTCCATTGTATGGTGGAGGGTATAATTAGGAAAATGTGATACTTCTACGAAAAGGGCGATTACTTCCACATTTATCCAAAGATTTTCGTCAAATGGATACTGTTTTCTTAACAAGGATGCTAGCATTTCAAAGAAAAGTATTTAAAATTTGTTAGGGTTTTATGATTTTTCTTGTTTCAACAAAAAATGTTTTTTTTTAAAAAAAAACAAAACCTTTTTTGAATATTTTTGCCAACTGTTCCATAACTAAATTTTTTAACATAAAAATTTGGTTCATACCAACAGTAGTTCGCGTTATTACCCTTAAATTTAAATTAAAAAATATTTAAGGCATATCCAACGATTTTAAAAGAAAAAATTGTTTACAAATATTTATCCAAAATTTTTTTATCCTGATTTTAAGAAAGACAAAAAATATCTTTTTAGTTTCCAGACAAAATGTTTTTCTTTTTATGTTGCCTACTCGCCACGGCTTCGGTTGCATACCTTTAACCGATGGCGGTTCAATGCCGTTAATGTGCCGAATTATCTCATACTTTAGCTTTTAAATTATGCTTAGCTTATTGACGTACGGCCACCGAATTTCTCACGCAAAATAGCCAGTATTTCGTTGGCTGTTTGGCAAGTGGCACAATCCTGTTTAAACCACATATCGTCCAGGTCCATATCCTGAATTTCTGGTCACAAGATGTCCGTTACCATTTCGCGATAGCGAACACGGTAACTGCTGGTCCGACGTCATTTTCAAAAAAGTACGTCCCGATGATTCATAGGTGTTTTCACATTTTCTTTAGACCAGGTTTGCTGAAATTTGCGCACATTTCTCCCTATTCGGACCCATTTGGTCGATTGTGCTGACCAAAAAAATCACAAAGTGCACAAAATGCATTTTGAATTGAACGTTCATTTTCGTAACGCGCTGATCAATTGTGTACCTCTCCATGGTTGAATTTGTTAAACGCTGAAACAAAGAAATGCCAAAGTTGACATTAACATCGTGCTTTAAGTTTTCTGAAAAAGTGGATTACTCCACAAGCTAATAAAGATCAAATTTTGTTGTTGTTTGTCATAGGGGGAAGGAAAAGTAAGTTAGCGAAGTTAAAGCAAACACGTCACCGTCTGGTAGACGAGCGTTTGCCGTTAATGTGGGCAGATTACCAATGCCATTATGAGTGCTGCCAACATAGCCTCTACTCCTTAAACCATCTATAAACTTATATTATCTCAGTCGTATTTCAAGTCTCATGCGCTTATATGTAATATTTTATGTGGCAATGTATATTTGTACGTTTTTGTCAAAAATTATTTTTTTATTACCTACTTTAAAAACCTTGAAGATAAAAGTTGCAAAAATGTCAACAAAGAGAAATTTGGGCTCCGCGAAAATGAGTTTTTTAAAATATCGTAGTGGAAAGCTATCGGAAAATCTATGGCACAATAACGAGTGCTAAATGGACCCACCCAATTATATAACCAAAGGGAAGGTGCTTACGAGTTTATAAAATTTTAGATCTCTAGCTAAAAAAGGTGGTGTGTAGCATTGCACAGAAGCTGCCAACTTCGGGTTTACCTAACTTAAATGACATGTAATGTGGACCGCCGCTAAGTGATTGTAAGTTTGCACCACTATCATGTCAGTAGTAGGCGTTAAACATTAGGAGCTCACTGATTCGGGAGAACATTTTCCATTCTAGTTTTGGGATGGAACCTAAGTAAGTTAATTAAGGACGACAAGTGATAAATTGGATTTAGGCGGCGCCTCAAGAAAACGTATCAATGTCCTTTTTGGTCAACATTTTTGTTGTTGTTCAATTTTCCTTAATTATTTATTTGTATTTTTCATGTATTGCCTCAGAACACATTGTTAAGAAAACAACCAATTGTAACCGCGCATGGTAAAGACCTTCGTCGTCCCATGTGGAATATGTGTTTATACCTGGCTCCACCCTGTGTATCAGGCTATTACGTATAAGTTAGTTTCATGGCAAATGTTTGTAACTACCAAATATTTCAGACCCACCTTTAAGTATACTGCTCGACGTACAATCCCCTGCTGATTCCATCTATCGATGCCTGTCAGGCCGTCCATCTTAATCTGGTAAGGAAACAGCAGGTCGTAACTGCTGTCCAACTTTTACGAAATTTAGCACAAGTTAGCCTTTTTAAGTTGGACCAGAGAAGGACGCTATAGAAATTGTAGAAAATACGTTCATCCGATATCATAATTTTAGCTCTAGAAACCATAATTGATAAAAATTAGTTGAGATTTCGACATAGATCCCACACACTGAGTTTATCCGATTTTATATTTTTAAGTTTATATTTTTTCCAATATTGACGCATTCTACATAAATCAGTTTTTTCTACAATCACTGAAGAAAAGAGATCGGCTCAGTTGCAGATATTGCCCCCACACGTATTTTCATCCGATTTTATGTGTTTAGCCCTAAAAGCCACACATTACATCCAATCTTAATGCAATTTGGCGCAAGTAGGTACCTTGTGCCAAGGACGGACGCTGTTGAAATCGGTTCTGATCAAGATAAAGCTTCCTCATATTTGTTCAACCGACTTTTCCAAAAGCAATGTAATTTTCTCACAACTTCATATATGACATTCAGTTTCCAAATCTAGGTAAATGTTGAGCCCGTCTAATGGGATTCAAAAATTGTTTTCAGTTGGCTGTTCTGAACATCCAGAAGAGCAGAGTATCATACAGTCGGCCACGCTCGACTTTAGCTTTGTTTTACTAGCTTCTGATTTTTGGGGTCCATCTTAAACGGCACCTTTTTTTGGGGCCCATTGGACCAAGGGCCTTGACCCATTCAGCCAGATCGTATAATAATTGTCATATTTTAATTCTTCAGTAAATAATATTTCGTAATTATCAATCTTTTTTCCGCACACGGAATAAAACTTGCGAACTCGTTCTAGAGGCAGCCATTAGCGATTCGGCATAAAGTGTACCCCTAGAATTATGGAACTTGTGTTGAATGTCATATTCAAGAATGCTGTATAGATCTAATACAGATCCTTGTGAAAAACCCTACGATATATCACCCTGATTATCTGTTGCCAAGCTAAATGCAAAATTTCTTTTCGCTAACATAGTTTTACAACTGATGGTGGGAATCGAATTGATATTAATTAAAATAATATTTCATCATGATATGCCTTGTCATAAGCCTTATCAAGAAAAACTGCTACTGTATACTTCCTTTCTCGAAAATTCTATATAATATCATTATGGAACTTTAAAAGAGCCGTGGAGTTATATTTTTTTCAATCCAAATTGGTATTTCGATGCATTGTCAGCGTTCTAGAAACTTCTCATGCAATGAATCCAAAGTGTTCACGATTAAATGACAAGTCTCGAGGTAAGTTTGACGTCCTTCGGATGTTAAGCTATCCAAATTCGTAAATGGCACATTGCTTACTAAATAAATGACACTTCAGAATGATATTTAAAAAATAATAGCCTTAGAACCGCAGTTATAAAATCACGAAATGGATAACCCGATATTACTGATAATAGCCCTCAATAAAGAACAACCAATACATGTGTATGGAGAAATTTTGATATAACAATCATTAAGGGTGGTTAAATTTTAAGGGCCAAATGACCGCCGCGACTTCGGCGGTACACCTTCATCCGATAGTTCAAATTTTCGATGACGCTGAGGCATAGTCAGTAGGGTCATAAATACTGTTACAACATTGAACACACCCTTTTCAAGAGTAGAACTGAACACACCCCGTTAATGTCATATGAGTTTTGAAAGCTAACCTCAATAGCGTTAGTCTGTAACGGCATTTTAAAATTGTTTCAACTTATATGATGGAGTGGTCAGAAAATGAGAACCGTATCGCTGTAATAGCGCTTTTCCAGCGCGAAATGAAAAAAGCGATATTTTAAAAACGTTACGACCACTAGGCCGATGCATAAAACTGTTTTAGGAGACTGGAGATGTAAAAGACCGCCCACGCTCTGCTCGAACACCGTATGTCACCAAAGTCATTAAATTAAGAATTCATAGAAATCCGCTCTGAAAACAGAAAATCATGGCCCGTGAGATGAATATCATGCAAAAGTCCATGAGTCGAATCGTTGAAAAAGCCTTGGGACTTAGGGCTTTCAAACGACGTACCGGACATTTATTGACTGCAGCTTTAAAAAAATAGGATTGAAAAATGCAACCTTCTTTTGGTGAAGCACGCTGACAACTTGCACAGAAAAAATTTGTGCACCGATGAAAAAAATTTTACCGTTCAGGAAAAATTTAACAAGCAAAATCATAGAGTGTATGCGCGGTCATCTAAGGAAGCATCTGAACTAATCCCAAGGGTGGAAAAATGTCATCACCCAGCTTCAGTCATGGTTTGGTGGGGTGTCTCTTACGATGGGGTCACTGACCTGCATTTCTGCGAACAAGGAGTTAAAACATCGGCCAAAGTTTACCAAGAAACCGTTTTGGAAGCTGTTGTGAAACCTCTTAACAATTCCTTGTTCCAAAACCAGCCATGGACTTTCCAGCAGGATTCTGCGCCGGCCCATAAGGCTAAAACGTCCCAGGCCTGGCTTCGAAACAATTTGCCAGCGTTCATTTCCTCTGGAGATTGGTCCTCAGGCCATTGAAATATCAAATGAAAAGCAGATATTTCAAATGAAATGCTGATTAACTCAATTTGAACCTCAGTGTCTTTCCACGGTTCAAATTGAGTTAGTCAGAAATTGAAAAATATCAATGAAATGCAGAAAAAACTTGACGTTTAGGTGTGGTTCACATTCAAAAACATCGGCCCTTAAAATTTGACCACCCTTTACTATAAAGAAGTACCGATGGAGCATAAATCATACCGCAGTATGCTGTATCCATAAGTATTGTACATCCTCTCCTTTTGTTGTGACACTACTTTATGAACGCCTTTTGAAAGCTAATGAATACTTAAGGACAATGCAATCGATAATACTCGGCGCAATTTGTTCTTGGAAAACTCTGCCTTTTCAATCTTACTAAAAAACTTATTTGCTGTCCCTCGCATGATCTTAAGTTCCTCATCAACTGTCATCGTTGGCGTCCCTTTGGGAATAAATTTGAATATAAAATGTTGTGTAGAAATTCAATTAACATAATCGCTTATCAATGACTGTGTCCTTTCGTTATCCTTCGCCCAATGAGAAAGTGTACACTTACTGAAAACAAAATAGCCAATGATGCTACGGTTTTCTTGAAGTTTCTAAAACTTTTACCATCAATATTTTTCGCAAATTTCCATAACTAAGATAAGAGTTCCTAGAGGAGGGGGAATTCACGCTGTCATTAAAAATATAAAAAGCTTCTTATTATCTAGCATACTTTAGTATTTTCATAATCATTCGTCAAAGTAATTAGCAAAATAGGCGGAACTATATTCTGCACCATGGGGCAAAATTAAGTAAGAGGATTCGAATACTAGAGCCCAAAATCGAAACATTCAAGCTGCGATAAAAAGTTTAAAATAGTGGTGAGTTCATCAGCAAAAAAGTATTAAAGTTTGGCTGAAACTCGTATACCGCCATGGTATACGCATCTGCGATATGCATCTGTGATATGACGAGTCCACTATTTTACACAAAATATAGTATAATTAGGCAGTATCATCACCCTCTTTCCCACTAGAAGGAATTTACTCAGCAGTTTTAGAAGGTTACTTTTTGTATGAAAACGACTAAACTCAGCAGAATTTTACATTTGTAAGAAATCTATACGAGGGTTATATATATATATATATATATATATATATATATATATATATATATATATATATATATATATATATATATATATATATATATATATATATATATATATATATATATATATATATATATATATATATATATATATATATATATATATATATATATATATATATATATATATATATATGGCCTAAACTAAGTGTTGCCTTTCGCCATTTCCATTGGAAAGTTTGGCATTTTTGATCATAAACGTACTCAGAACCTTTTGACGTACGACCATTATTTGTGTTGTTTACAGTGACTTGAAAAATTCAATTTTGCAAAAAAAAAATGAAATTAACTCGTGAAAATTTTCGTGCGGTCATTTTTCACAACTTTTGACTTGGATCACTGTGAAAAACTAGTTTTATGAATTCAATTGTGGCTGACGCTCGCTCAAAGACGAAGATCGTGACGGTCTTCCAAAAACGGCGTGAACTGATGCAAGATCTTGTATTGTGACCGTGAGATAAAGGCATCCTTGGCATTTCTTCCGCCAGCATATATTCGATATTGCATGAACACCTGGCCGTATGCTTCTGAGCCCGAAACAAAACAGCAATCGACCGTGTGGGTCTTCAAAGACGAGCTAAATCCAAGGAAAGTTGTTCGTGGAAGAAGCACTTCAAGGCAAATGGTCGCCTGTTTCTTCGGCAAACCTGGTCATGTGGCGACTGTTCCGCTTAAGCAACGTAGGTCGGTCAATTTTGAGTGGTACACCACAATTTGTTTGCCTGAAGTCTTCGAAGAAATTCGAAAAACGAACAAGAGAAGACGAGTCATTGTGCACCACGACAGTGCGAGCTCTCACACATCGGCTCACACCAGCGCCTTTTTGACCGTCAAAAACGTTGAATTGATGGGTCATCCGCCGTACAGCCCTGACTTAGCACCCACTCACTTCTTTTTATTTCCACACATCAAGAAAAAATGTGTGGTCAATGTTCGCCGCCAGAAGATGCTGTTGAAGCATTCAAAAACCATGTTTTGGATGCGTCTCAATCGAAGTGGAAAAAGTGCTTCGACAATTGGTTTGAGCGCATGCAAAAGTGTATGAATCATGCTGAAGAATACTTTTAAAAAGAATAAAACCATTTTTGATGATAAATATTCGCATTTTAATTATTAGGCCAGAAATATATATAGCAGACCTCGCATACTTATAGTAGTCATATCTACCAACTATTAAAGCCATATAGAGACTCTGCTTCATCAGAAAACCAGGCCGAACCTTACTCGTATATACCCTCCACCGTTCCTGCGACAATTAAGCGCTCTTAAAATGGTTCGTTTTTGGACTTTTTGGCCCATACGTCCGTTCTAGAGTGTCCGAAAAACTGGATTTTCAGAAAACCGGCATTTCGGGTTTTTTTTCAAAACCGTTATTTGAAAAATTCCACTGTCAAGTTTTTCCAAAAGAAAAAAACTGGCAATAACCGACATTTTACCCTTTTGATTGAGAATGAGAAATATTTTACCCGAATCTCAAGTGAAGTAGGTGTACTCGTAAACAGGCTCCTATGGTTAGGTATGGTTTGTCAGTATAGACTTTGGACATTACGTTACCCCAAAGAAAAATGTCTTAAGGTGTGATATCATTCGATCTAGGCGGCCCAGGTGAGTTGACAAAACTTGAAATTAGCTGATTTTCGAAGAGACCTCTTAATAGATCCATTGTTTGAGCAGCTGTCTGGCAAGTGGCACCGTCCTGTTGAAACCAAGTGTCGTCAAGATTACGGGCATCAATTTCAGGTAGCTTAAAGATCGATATCATGGTGCGATAGCGAGCATCATTCACGTTTACGTTCCGGCCATCATCTGTTTTGAAAAAATATGAACAGCTTATAAACCGCACCAAACTGTTCAGCCCAAATGCGGCAATTTTGTTTATTGACTTTGCCGTTGAGCCAGAAATGGCCTAATCATTTAACACAATTTTAGTTGAAAACAGCGGGTATTCCCGTTTCTCACCGAACGCTAATTTCCATAATACTGTGGCCAATATTTGAAGGAAGTTATATTCAAAATATAAATGCCGTAAAATGTCCTTTCAAATTACCAATAAAGATTACACACTTGATTTGAGTTTTTAAATTTTTTTTCTGAAAAAATACCTCTAGATGAAAAACCCTTTACTACTCCTATGTCCATGGGTCCGTCAGCTAAATTTAGTCGAACTGCAAAAATATTAAATTGAGTATTGAATTGGGAAAATTGCATACATATTTTAAAGCCATGTATATGGGAAGCTATTTTTTAGTCCGCCAGACAATTTTTAAGGGGACTATATCAAAATATAAGCCTATGTGACTGAAATCGGCTCAGTATTGCTTGTTGAATTCATATGGATGTTCTAAATAGGTTGTGTGTTAAATCGGCAGAGATCTTACAGTGGGGCTATATAAAAACGTGGACCAGTATGACACGTTTTTATCTGAGTTGATTACTGATCGATCGTAATGAACCAAATTTCATTAATAGTAAATGAAGCCACATAGGTAAGGGAGCTATATCTTAATACCAGTATTTACAGATTTTCATAAAAGTAAACGTAGAACATCGGAAAACAATTGAGACCTGTAGTTTGAAATCAAGTCTTAGATAGACAGCAGATGGACGGAAGGACGGACAGAAAGATGTCGTTAAATCGAATCGACTGGTGATTTTTAGTCGATCGGTAAGCATTAAGGTGAATCTAGCTTAAAAAAATTACTTAATTGATTTTGATGAAAATTGGCACTCCTCTCCTCTCGATGTTGTCTGTCTTGTGACACCTGATTTGTGATTTGTTAGGTAGAGCTCGATAAATGAAAATTTTGTTTGTTTATCAGTTTTTGTTTTCCTTGCCTAGCATTAGCAGTTAATACATATTTTTAGATTATTCGATAGGTGTAAAACATAACAATTTTTCGGAGTTCTGAAGCTAATTCTTTGAATTCGTTGTGCGATAAACAGGCATTTTTAAACCAGCCTTGTTCGTCGTTATTGTAAAAGCCTGAAATTTTGTGTGACAAAATTTGAAAATCTATTTTAGGCAGGGAACTAATGCGTCTAATACATTGTTAAAGTCTATAGCGATAGAAACACTTTTATGTTTGCTTTAGAAATTATGTGTGTATTTTACCATTGATGGTAAATTAAATTTTATCGGAGACCCCATAAAGTATACATTTTGGATCGACTTAAAATTCCAAGACGTTCCAGCCATGTACGTCAATTATCATTTGATACAAAATTTAATAGTTCAGTCAATTACTAATAGATTTTGGGAACGGATTATCCTCACTTTTAATAAGTGAGGGCATTATACGGTTCCCTTATAAAGTAATAAGTTAAGTAATCGAAAAAGTTAAAAACTTTCCTAAATAAAATATATATCGGGCGAAGATCTAAGACTTTTTTTTTAAATCCGCTGAGAAACTAAAAATCGTTTAATAATCAACTACAAGCTTATACGTAGGTAAACGTACTTAAAACAGGTTTTTATGCGAGATCTCTGATTTTGGGGGTGTTTGGAAAAGTTAACAAAACGTTTCTTGTATTACTCGACAATTTATAGATATTTTTTTTACTGTCTCAATTAATATACTTAGTAGGGACATAAATACTGTTACACACGTTTTATGCTGTAAAATAAAAAGTACTGAATGTTTTTGGCCACAGCTCGAACCAAAGCAGTCTTAAGAGATCCAATTTTGGGCTATCTTTTGTGACAAACCTTGTCCTCTAAAACCGTCCACAATTTGTAATCCAATGGGTTCAAATCTGGACTGCCTGAGGGCCATTCTTCAGAGGAAATGAACGCTGGCAAATTTTTTGAAGTCAGGCCTGGGACATTTTAGCCTTAAGGGCCGGCGCCCTTTGGCTGGTTTTGGAACAAGGAATTGTTAAGAGGCTTCACAACAGCTTCCACAAGGTTTCTTGGTGAACTTTGGCCGATGTTTTGACTCCTTGTTCGCAGAAATGCAGGTCAGTGACCCCATCGTAAGAGGCACCCTACCAAACCATGACTGAAGCTGGGTGATGACCCTTTTCCACCCTTGGGATCAGTTCAGATGCTTTCTTAGATGACCGCGCATACACTCTATTATTTTGCTTGTTAAATTTTTCCTGAACGGTAAAAATTTTTTCTTCGGTGAACAAAATTTTTCTGTTGGCAACAACTATGCCTTAGGGTGTCCATTCTAAAGGTCCAATTTTGGATGACTCGTTCGAGCATTTCGACCGTTCACGGTTAAGTTCCGGTCATCATCATTTTTGAAAAAAATATGGCCCAAAAACCGCACCAAACCGTGGTTATCTCTGGGTATATTGGCACCTCTTAAATCTCTTTTGTTTGCTCCTCAACCAATATGTAATATTTTTGTTTATTAATATTGCAGTTGAGCCAGAAATGGGCCTCATTACTGAACAAAATTTTTTTTCACTGAACAAAATTTTTTTCGAGCTTTTGAATGGCATGAATTCCTGAAATGGCAAACCATACTAAAAGGAAAAAAAATAAAGTTTAACAATATTCACGAGTAATCTGTGCAATAAACCCTTTGGAAAAAATTACCTCTAGATTGATTAGCCTTTAAAATCTTCAGCCGCCCGAACTTAGTTTGTCCACTTGGTTCTTTTTTTTAAATGAACTACTCCACCAAGAGGTATGGATGGGATTTAAGCTCGACATTAAGGACAGAATTATTTGGCTATGTTCGTACATACCTTCGCTTATCCGAACATTGTCAATTCGAGGTCATGGTAGAGGTAAAAGCCGTTGGACAAAGACTTGCTGCTTCTAGTCGATCCGATGCACGGAATCCAATGTCTTTCAAGAGGTAAATCCTTGTGGTGTAGACCTGGCATTATATGTGGCGCGCAAAATAGAATGGGACCAAAGGGTAAAAACCAGTTTTGTTCAGGAGATCCATTTTAAAGATTAAAATACGTGTATCTTTGGTGTACCATTACATTCATAAAACGAGCATATCTCTGGGAGGGAACACTTTTGTGGCATGGGATCGGTCTCATTCGATGCTCAGATGTTGTCCACATAAAAAAAAGTGAAAATTGATTTTTTTACCCTTAGGTCCATTTCTCTATGCACTGTCACATATGCTGAGACTTACATTCATTAACCTACGCAGTCATCTCTACTCAGAGCCTTTTTGACTGCTTTTTGCTTAACTTTGGTTTCTATTGCATAAAAGTTCAAAAGAAACGTGGTCTCAAAACTTACAATTTCAATTTTCAATTTTAATAACCAAAGATGCATATAAAAACACAAACCTCAAAAATGTCATGAGGATTAATGGCACTTGAAAGTGATATTTGTGGACTTGGTATGGTGGTAGTGTGCACGGTAATCATGCCACTTAACCCAGGTTCAACACCGCGTAGGTACATCTAACAATTTTTCAGCGACAGTTTTCAACGTCGTAAATGCTGGAAACTTTACGATTAAGAGATTTTTCTCCATGTAAAAACTACTAGCTCTATTAAAAGCGTAGGCCATCCGTAGTTGGCAATGAACAAAAGCTCGAGGTGAATGAGTATGCGAATAAAATCGTACATAGCTCTTTGATTCGAGAGAAACTCCTCATCTGATTCGAATTGGAGTGTTGAGAGAATTATGTTTGTAATATACGCTTAAGTTGACCTTAAATGTTTTACTATTTCGGCATAGCAAAATTACAAATGTTCCACGTTCTCCATTACTTTAATTCTCGAAATTTAAAAAACGTCCTAAATTAAAACTATTTCCGTTTCGTGGAAAAAAACTTTAAACTTTTGCGCTCATATCGTGTCGTCGTCGTTGTCTCGTAGCAACCTTAACTTTTCATAATGCAACATTAAAAGTTATTCAGTGCAACACAATGTGTCCTTCAGACACAGAGACGTGCAAAACATTTTAAACATGTCATATGTATGCAGTAAAGTGTCAGCAGCAGCAACGAAAACAACAACAACTAAAATAGCATCAGCAGCCGAAGGATCTGTGGGATGTACTACGTACGTATGTATGGGGCCGAGTGTTACTGGCACAGCGCGTGCGAGTGTGTATGTTTGAGTTTTAAGCTTAAATGATATCAAGGATAATTCACCGAGATAGTCGGAGATAGCGAATAGTCAATGAACAGATATTCCACTCACACACATATTATCATTGCAACAATATCAGCTGTATGAGTGCTTGTATAGGTGTCGTTGCCAGAGAACTCCTGTAGAAGACACGAATAATTTTAAATTTTTCCTTTAAATGTTCGGAGGACGTCTGTTTGGCTGTGTGTACCAGAAGTAGGTGTGATAGTGAATTTTAAGGAAGACATTGAAGCAACCATGCTGGGTGTCATATGTTTTCTTAGATCGTAGTATATCTTTTGTGATGGATACAATTTTAACACTGAAAGAAGATAGATGTATATCTAACTAATGAACAGGTATGGCCATTTAGATAGCATTGCGGTAAGAAGACTCTTAAATTAAGGAACTCCTTGAAATCATTTATATATTTACAAAGCGGCATTTACCATTAACCCTACGTTAGGCATTGGTGACCAATTATGTAACCCATGAGACTGGGGCGATGCGAATTCTTCTGTTATTATAAGAATATTGTATGTTGTAGAATTCTTCTGTTATTATAAGAATATTGTATGTTGTAGAATTTCTTTAATGGCCAACGCTGGATCATTCTTTAAGTAAGGTTGTTCAGTATAAAGCTTTTTTAATAAAACTACGATCTAAGTAGAAGTATTTCCAGCTTTTTAGTTTTGCTAGTTACTTGTATTACCAACAGTTTTGTTGTTATACACAAGCTTCTCCTATAATCATTAAACTCTATATGTTACTATCAATATCGGAACTAAGATTGAACTAGGTCTTATTTCCAATGTGACTTTAAGAACTGCTGGAAATAAAATCGGGATGAATCTTTACATGTGTCAACTGCTATAGCCTTATTTCGCTATAAGGGTATTTTTGGTAGCTCGTAAAGGTACCTAGAATGGCAATATGGACCTTTATTCTTCAGTTTCACTAGGGTCATTTATTGGTTGCTCGTAACGTGCAATGCAAAATTTTCCTTTGGCTTCGTAAGAAAATCCAATAGTATTCAATAGTATTGAAAGCTATTTTTTGTTTTTTTTTTTATCGTTGTATACTATGTCAAATTTGGTCGATATGGGAATTAATATGACTGGGGCTTTATCAAAACGTAGATTGGTATGACCCATTTTGATGAAGATGAATGTAATATGTGGCATCTGAAGCTCAAAACATAAAATCGGCTGAACTTATCTTTAAGAAAACTTATGTTATATTTAAGAAAACTTCCTTCTGCCAAATTGTATGAAGATGCAAGGTGGGCCATGAAGTTCAAAAATTTAATAACTTTTTCGTTTATATATTTTTTTTAGATTATATAACACTTGGTAAATAAATAATATAACAAAGAACCAGAATATTAGAATTTTATTATTTAAATCAGCAATTTATTTTTTAACGCAAAGTGATGAAGCTCACTTTTATTTGAATAGCTTTGTTAATAAAAAACTTTAGGTTCTGCACGCAGAAAAAAGGTATGGTTGTGGTGACAATATTTGAAGAGGATAACACTATTGTTGAGTATATGGTTGAGGTACAACAATATTATGATCCTTACAACAATAGTATGATTCAAATTCAACCATACTATGATCCTAACAAAAATAGTATGATTCACACATAACCATACTATGATCCCTACAGCCATAGTATGACTCACACTCAACCATACTATGATTTCCACAACCATAGTATGATCCTCACAACCATACCATGTTTCACATACAACCATAGTATGATCCTCACAACCATAGTATGTTTCACATACAACCATAGTATGATCCTCACAACCATAGTATGATGCACACGCAACAATGTTATGATCCCTACAACCATAGTATGATCACACACAATTATACTATGATCTCCAATATAATTTATTAGAATTTGTTTCAGTTGTCGACAATAGATTTGAATTAGAAAATTATTCAAAAAAAACATTCAATTCAAAATAATAGGAGTGATTTATTTCACAATAGAAAAAATAAGTTTAAATAAACGTTAGCGTTTTTATTAAAAAAAAATTCAGTTAAACAAAGCCAATTTTAATTTCGATAAAAAAGTTCTGAAAATCCAAGAGACATTCATCATTGCCAATTGCACCGTATTAGGTCTACAGTATAGTGTGGGATTACATCTGCAAATATCATTGGGCCTTACTTCTTCGTAACCTAATGGAGAGCGGTATCGGTTAATGATAGAACATATTTTACTATCTGCTGTTGAAAACAGACCCGAGATGTTGTTTCTGCAGGACTGTCCACACTGCTCAAGACATAATGGCAATTGTTAGTCAAATTTTTGGAAAGCGAATCATTTCCAGAAATTCGGAAATCATTTGGCTAGCGCGATCGCCAGATTTGTCAGCACCCGACTATTTTCTGTGGGGTTATTTGAAGGAGAGAGAATATTTATATGTGAACAAGCCCGAGACAATCCTTTAACTCAAGGGCAACATTGTTGAAGCCACAATTTTCGAAAGATGTTATGGAAAGTGTTCTAAAATGAGCCCATCATTGCGAATCTATTATCTATTATTTCTATCTATAATTTTTCATACCTAGTGTAAAAAAATTTTCATTTTGTGTATTATAAAATCTGAGAAAAAAAAATAAAAATAACAATTGATAAACGGAAATGTTATTAAAGTTTTTAATTTCATAGTAACTTTCGGCCCACCCTTTGCAACAACATGTGACTTCCAGAGGCAGAAACTGCAAACGCATCTGTATTGGAGCTATAACTCAATAAAATTGGTCTGTCCTTGGCCAAATACTTACTTGTGACAAATTTAATTAAATTTAAAAGTAAAATGTGGCTTCCAGAGCAGAAAACATAAACTTCATAACCATAGTATCTATGCAAGTATTTTATCTAAATCTGAACCAATTTTCTTCAATTTAAATAGCGCCCGTTTATGGCCCAATAAAACTTCTGCCAGAGTTCGTAAAAGTCTCACAACAAAATGTAGGTTAATGCAACCTTAAGATGGATGGACTAACATCGCTAAATCGCATTAACTGGTTATTCGGAGCCGATCGGTACTCTTAAAGGTGGGCTCAGCTCAAATACTAGTAACATATTCTACACGTGATATTATAAATTTTCTCAAATTTTACATTTAGCAACAAAAAAACACGGAAACCCGACAAAACAAAACCGGTTAAACCGACATGTCGGGTTTGGGCATAAAAATTCAAATTTATTAAATTCAGCACATACAGTATTTTCTATAAGGGTTTATACGGATTTTCCATTAAGGACATAAAAATTTTTTAATATTAATAAAATACTGGATATTTAAGATATGTGTCGCGCAAAATAGAAAGGGACCTAAGGGTAAAAACCAGTTTTGTTCAGGAGAGCCATTTTAAAGATTTAAATACGTGTATCTTTGGTGTACCATCATTTTCATAAAACGCGCATATCTCTGGGAGGGAACACTTTTGGGGCACGGGATCGGTCTTATTCGATGCTCAGATGTTGTCCTAAAAAAATTGATTTTTTTACCCTTAGGTCCCTTTCTCTATGCACTGGCACATATAGAGTTCAAATATAATCCAGGTGTACTGCAAGCGTTACGTTTTAGAATGAAAATCGGTTTCAGTCATATGACCACCACGGGCCCGCGTATAGCGATCTATTTCTAGGACCCAATTTTCCTCCACTCTTGCACAAATTTCGGCCGGAACGTTGGAAATTTCGTGTTGGATATTGTCTCTGAGCTCGTCTAAAGTTGTTGTAGAAAAATGACTCGATGAGGCCCCATAAAAGGAAATCAAATGGCGTTAAATTGCATGAACGAGGTGGCCATTCGATCGGACCATATCTCGAGATTACACGTTCACCAAATTTGCCTATCAGTAAATGGATTGTAATGCGTGATGTTTGCCTAGTGGTACGGCCTTGTTGAAGCCACAGATCGGCCATCTCAAACTCATCTTATTCAGGCCAAAAATAATTTTCTAACATGACACAATAACGCTCTCCATTGACGGTGACATGACGATTGTTTTTATTGACGAAAAAATACGGCCCAATCACACCTCCGGATACATTTGTGTCTCTTGAAGCACATGAGGGTTGGTTGCTCTCCAATAACGCATATTTTGTTTATTGTCAAAAACACTCAGCCATAAATGAGCTTCATCGATGAAGATGAGTTTTCGATGAAATTCTTGATTTTTGTGAAAAATTGCCAGAGCCCAATCGGAGAAGTTTCGAAAATTCAGATGATCAAGTGGCTTTAGTTTTTGAGTCAGTTTGATCTTAAAAGAATGAAGGCCAAGATGTTTTCGTAAAATACGCCACAGTGTAGTTTAACTCTTCAGCGGGTGAGAAGGTCCCTGGGGACCTTTTTCATTTTCAAACTGAAATTACTCCTTGATATTCCATGGGAAGTATACTCGACCCCTACATGTATTCCAAGGCAATTTTATCTAGAATCGTTTTAAAAAATTCAAAGCGATCCAGCCAATAAATAGAAACTATTGAGATTTAAATGTGTTTAGTACGGGAACGTGTGAAAAGGTCCGCTGGGACCTTGCACTGAAATTTCAAGAAATCGTTAATAAATGCACTTTTTCTTGGCTTGTTTTATTGTTTGGGCACATCACAAACGTGTTTTGGATTATTTTATTGTGCCTCTCCTTGAAACATAATAAACTTTCCGTCAATTTTTAAATTTTTGTTACCGTCACTTTTGAGTTGTTTGAATTTACCCTTTCTTTTTACGCATACTCTTACCTACTCTTACTCACATAGACGCAGATGTACAAGTTAGAAGACAGGTAGACGTAGAAAAGAGTATAAAAGCGGCTATAGTTTCGTAAACCATATCAGTGAAAGTTGAGACAGTGAACATCGAGTGCGAAATTTTATTATGAATTTTATAAAAAGAAATAAAAGTACAATACAATGGTAGAGGAAAATTTAGACATTGCTGAAATTGTGGTACGTCGTAGTACACGCTACCGGCAAATGAGTGAGGATGAAAGACGTGCAGTGGATGATAGATTTGCAGACTTCATGAGTGCGGAGATGAGTGATGACGATGAAGGTGCTATTCCTGCATTTGGTCTTGAAGGTGCGGATGATGACGATTTCATATATCAAGCAAATTTTCATGTTGATGATTCGGATGCGGAAACTGAACCACATATAGACATCAATGAAGATATTTGTGATGACGACGATGATGAAGAGGAAGAAACTGATGCTCAGCAAACAAGTGACAATTACTTCATTTCCAAAGATGGCACCAAATGGACTAAAAATACACCACCAACTTCCCGTACTCGTGCTCATAACGTGATGGACTACACAAGGAGGTATCCGGGACCAGTAGGAACCACATATGATCCCTTTACCATATTCCGCTCGCTCATTACCGAAGATATGGCGTACATCATAATACGCGAATCAAATCGGAAAAGCAGGGAAGTTAACGCTGCATGGAATTTGGCAAATCCAACTAACACAAAGGAATGGAAACCAATCACTTTGAAAGAGTTCTATGTTTTTTTGGCTATTATTTTGTATGATAGACTCACTAAATCGAATAGTGAACCTCTTGAAGACTTATGGGGCCCCTAGCCGCTGTCCAATATATAGAGCTGCGTTATCATTATATCGTATGAAGTGAATAAAACAATGCCTTAGATTCGACAATGGAAATACGCGACAGCAGCGACTTACCAACAGCAAAACTACGGCTATTGATGATATTTGGCAAATGTTGCAGTCTAACTTGGCAGCAGCTTACACTCCGCATGTTGCAGTGACCGTTGATGAGCAGTTATTCCCATAGAGAGGCCGCACCCGCTTCACACAATACTTTTTATCGAAGCCTGCCAAATACGGTATAAGGATATGGTGGTCGTCGACTCAAAATCATTTTATCCTGTCAAAGGAATGATTTACTCTGGGAAATTGCCTGACCAGGCACGAGAGGTGAATCAAGGGCAGAATGTTGTACTTCAACTTTCGGAGAGATATTTGAATACAGGCCGCACAATTTATGCCGACAATTTTTTTACAACTTTGGATTTGGTGCGTACTTTGATCAGGAAGAAAACCGCATATGTCGGAACAGTGCGCTCGAATAAGACATGTGTGACTCGGGAATTCCAGAAAAATCATACGCGTCCTGTCAACAGCACATTGTTCGGCTTCAACGATGGCGATATAGCACTATGTTTATATGTGCCCAAGAAGAACAAAGCGGTAATTTTGCTGTCGACACAACATTAAACTTGCGGTGTGGACATGCAAACTGAAAAGAAGAAGCCGTTTGCTATTTTGGAGTACAACGCCAACAAATCGGTCGTTGATACAATGGACCAGATGCTTGGCGCTCAACAAACCGCTGGCCATTGGCCATGTTTTTTAATATGGTGGACATTGCTGCATTTATTTCATACAACGAGACGAAGCCAATAAAAAGAAAAACAGACCGAACAGACCGATATGTCGCCTATGCCGTTCTGCGCACGGACGGCAGCAGAAAACAAGGGCCTATTGCCATTCCTGTAACAATCCAGTTTGTGCAGAGCATTCAACACTTATGCATCGATGGTACACCTGCACAGAAAATATGTTGGACGAGGGACAATCTACACAACAATAGTTTTTTAGGATTTTTTCAAATAAAACTCATAAAAAATTAATAATGTTATATAAAAAAATAAAAATTTTTTCTAACATTCATTATACATATCTAATTAGTAAATAATTATAAATCAAAACAAAAAAAAATGTAAAAAAATGCGTTTTGATATAAAAATTCAATACAAATAGTAATAGGTCCCTGTGGACCTTGTTCTTCATATAAGGGCAACGGATGACTCAACCGTCGGAGGGTTAAGAGATGCCCAATTCCTGAGAACGACGTGGAATCAACTGATTTGGCTCATTTTGAACGCTTACGGATGCGATATTTCCGTCGCTTCGAGCCTACGGCATCTTCTTGGCGCCGGATCTTCCAAGAGTGGAAATTTGAATTCAAATTTATCTACTATAGACGTACAACTATTCGGGTAGGACGATTATTAGAGCCGAAAATGGTAGTAAGCGTTCTTAAAGTGACGACCATCGACTCAGAATTTCGGTAGTCATTTTAAATGATTTCCAAACGGAACCTTTACCATGATGAAGCGCATTCTACAAAAAGGGTGCTCTTATATTTTTTAGTATCTCTGATTGTTAAAGAACAGAACCTAGTGAGTTATTACAAATATATTTATTTTTAACCAGTTTGCGTTGAAAGAGAAGAATTATCAAAGCTGGTCTGAATCATGTGATCGGTAGGGGAATAATGAAACATATCTTAAAAAGACTCCAGACAAGATATAGTTCACTAGCTTGTGTCAGTAATTTTGGCTGCATAAACCCAAATGCCGCTTATAGTAATATTAGAATAAAAATACTAGGACAATTCCAAAATCTTGGATAAAGTCAATGTCTGAGTGTGGACTATGTTACAACCTAACTCATCTGCGGTTTCTATCCTGTTGGATGGTGTATAAAGAAGAAGGCTAAGAGGCATAGGATTCTTGGACGAGTGCAAGGTGTCACAACGGCACCTACCTTTCGGCGCAAGTCACCTAAGCCAAATTAATCTAACTTATCCCCTAATTAACCAATATGAACATTATTGGGTCCTATGCCAGTATCCATCCAATGAAGCAGGTTGTACAAATGAGGCACAACAAATGTTTTACAACAAATAATATACTACTTGATATTCGCATAATTTGCTATTTTACTGCAACCATTGAAAGGATACAGGAAATACGTGTATGCCGCACAATTTTTTATTTCCTTTTAAAGTTTTTCTTTTGTCGTTTTTCATTTCCGTTCACGTGAAAAAGACAAATATTAATTTCACCTTCTTCGGCAATCTGCGAATACTCGTATGTAGTAAAATTCTTCTTTTGTAAACAAGTTCTTCTACTTGGGCGTTGGCTGTCATCATCTGAGTTTTCAAATTTTGTTTGAGTTGGCGGAAGTTTAACCACGAATAGTATGATCGAAATTAAATTTAAGGAAACCTTTTAAGGTTACACAATAATTTGCATGACTTTTGATTATTTAAAATTAAAGAGGGTGATGTCAAAAAATAAACATTAAAAAAAGCGCATATCGTTCTGAAGGATTATTAACACGTTGACTGCCAACTACGAGATAACTCGTATATTGATTCCCCTTCCAGGAAGCCAACTACGAGTTATCTCGTACTATCTAAAACTGCCACTTTTTGTGTAGTTACGAGTAAAACCGTATTACGAGGGCGACCGCAAAAGTAACTGGCCTATCATAATTGGATTTATTATTATATATTTTTCAACATAATCTCCTTCCAACTCAATACACCTCATCAAACGTTTTTCAAGTTTTTTAAATCCATCCGAAAAATAAGATTTCTCAAGACCTTCAAATATGCTACAGTTTCAGCAATAACCTCGCTTTTGGACGAACACTTTTTGTCACCGAGCAATTTTTTTAAATTTGGAAACAAGAAATAATCAGAAGGAGCTAAATCTGGACTATATGGTGGATGCGGAGCAATTTTAAATCGTAATTCGGACATTTTTTGTTGAGTTAAAAATGCAGTGTGTGAATGAGCATTATCTTGATAAAAAAGAACTTTTGTTTTTTCTAAATGCGGTCGTTTTATCTTGATTTCTTCACTCAACCGATCCAATAATGCACAATAATATTCACTATTTATACTTTTTCCTTTCTCAAGATAATCAATTAATAGTATACCCCATGCATCCCAAAATGCTGTGGCCATTACTTTTCCTGCTGACTTAACAGATTCTTGGGACCACTTTTACCAGCTTCTATCCATTGTTTTGACTGTTCTTTGGATCCATGTTTCATCAACAGTTATGAATCGGCGCAAGAACTATATTGGTTTATGCTGATAAATCGCTAAAAGCTCCTCGGAATTGGTCCAACGGACGATTTTTTGGGGGCAAAGTCAACAAACGCGGCAGCGTTCTTGCGGATAGCTTTTTCATGTGGAGTTCATCATGTAAAATACTCCAAACTTGTTTTCGTGTATTTAAACAATATCAGCAAGTTCTCTGAGCTTTATTCGTCTATCTTTAGTCACTTCATTAAATATTTTTCTAATGTTTTCAATAGTAGTAGCAGAGCGTTGTTCATCTTCCGTACTTGAACGACCCATTTTGAACCCAGGATTTCACGGTGGAGTATGATGGTGCATTATCACCATGAACAGAATCCAATTCATCTTTGATTAATTGTGGCGTATAACCTTTCATATAAAAGTGTTTAACTACCACACGAAACTCGTTATTTTCCATTTTTCAAAAATTATAAAACTTGTTTACTTCAATCACCTGTAACAAAGAAAATAATCATTAAATATTTCGGAAATTTTGACAGATGGCTTATAAAAGATTGCTTTTAAAAAACAAAAAAACAGAAAATGTGCCAGGCCAGTTAGTTTTGCGGTCGCCCTCGTATATCAGTGCTAGTATCGATAAATGGATTCTGGGAAAAGAAAAAAAGTTAGTTTAGGTTTGCGTGAGCTGAACATTTATTAAAAAAAAATATGGAAAAATTCATTCAATATAATGGAAAAATTAACTCAAATAGAAGAAATAAAGTAATATTTCATTATATGTGGACTGGCTTCTCTTCACAGGCTGGACAGAAGTAACGCGTTTCTCGGGGCTTTTTTGCTTGGGCACATACACTACATGACTTTGTCGGACACTGTTTTTTCCAACACTCTCAATAATGGAGCTCTTGACTTCTATTTTTTTTCAAAACTGGTTGAAAATCTCCAATCAATGCGAGGACGAATTCTTCTCTGACCTTTATCAGTTTTATTTTTGATGAAGTTAATTTTCTGTGAGCATTTTGTATATATATTTCTATAATATGTAGCGAAACCTTTTTGGGCCATCTAATAGTCTTTCTTAGGGATAAGTAGTACGAAATCATTTGATCTGATCGGCCTATGCCAGACATTCCATTATTGTACTCGTAATCTCAAACTATATTCGGTTTCATATAAATTTTTTCCATTGCAATTGGGCACCTCTACACCATTTCAACAGCAGGCATGTTTGAAATGGTAAGGACTTCTCGTTTGTCTTATCATTTTCATACAGAAACAGGACCATTTTGCTACCAAAAACACTCCCCTTTTTCAGTATACGATTTAACACATCTCTGGGGTTTTCTTTTCTGTTACTTCTCAGGATTCCACACACATAAGTTTTTCGTGTATATAACAGTTTTGTAAGACTAACTGAATTATACAAATTATCCATGTAAAGCGCTTAGCCTCTATCGAGATAGTCCTCAAGCATATGTAAAACAACGTCAGCAGTAAGACCTACATTATTGGTAGTTTCCTCAGATTTTCCGCTGTAAATTTTTATTTTTATTACAAGACCGTCGAACTCACATAGTTCATTAAGATTGATGCCATATTTGTGTTTTTTTAATTTTTATGTATTGGCGGAAAAGCAATCTTCCCCGCCATAGCATCATGGATTCGTCAATACAAATATTTTTACTTGGTACATAGTTTTCACGCATAACATTGTTGAAATGATTTAGGATTGGTCTCCCCTTGTATAATCTGTCGGTAGATGCGTTTGAGTTATCAACCAAATAAAAATAACGAAGTAGCAATTGGAATCGATTTCGGCTTATATGTGAGCGCCAAAAGTTTACATTATGTAGCTTGTTTGTGCTCCAGTAATGTTCTATTGTTGGAAAAGTACAAGGTCCCATTTGCAATAAATGTTCAATTAAAACTTTCATCTCTGCAGCATTTGCGTCTTGCCAATTTGATAACCTTCTAGTTTTTTTTTATAGCATTTTGATTCCCATTTTCCGATTTTTGAATTTCTTGCGCAGCATATAAATTAGTTTGTTCTACCAGTAATGCAAGAAACTCATCCGAAAAAAATAAATCCACCTGCGTTTGTACTGAAAAATTTGATGTATCTAATTTTACACTAACATTTTCTTCAAAGAGAAATAAATCAGGGTTGTGTTGAACTTCTGTCCACAAATCATCATTCTCATTTGACGTTGTTGCTTGGAGATTATGGTCATTATCATCAGGTTCGGACCCGTCTTCAAGTTCATCTTCACTACCACTACCAGAAGGCTCATAAATGTCGTTATTATCATCGCTGAAAATTTCGTCATATTCTGAATCACTTAGATTTGCGTTGTACTCAATTTCACTTTGATTCAGTGACCTTTTCTTATCCATTTTGGGTTCTTGATAATTATAACAATAAATTTAGAGAATGTTTATAAATCTAAAAGGAAAGAAAATAACAATAAACTCATTATAAATTATAATAACTATAAAACAAAATATTATAGGAAGCTAAAATTATGTTTTTTTAGGAGAAAAAGGACCTACGAATTAACTCGTATTTGGCTTCTGCGTAGCGATTTCTGTCACAGAAGCCAACTACGAGATAATACGTAGGTCCTTTTTCTCCTAAAAAAACATTGTATTTGCTTTTTATGATACCTATCATATCGAAATAGAGATTTTAGTAATATAATGTGAAGAAATCAAAATGTCATTTTTGGCCAGTTTTCTGAAAATGGCCTTGGCAGTCAACGTGTTATGTATAAGTTTTGAGTTTTAAGACTGTAACTTTTCTTTGAAATTGTTTGAATATTGGTTTGTGGATATTAAAAAAAGCTTAATTCATACGTTTACGAGTATAGTGACAAAAATACAATTATTGTCTACTTTTCTGTGTCTCATTAATAAATACACTTTATTTTTAGTCTCTTTCTTCGAGCACATACCACATTCTGCCAAAGTGGTCACCAACACCCATAGCGTTGGATGATGCTACTATAATTTGTTATGCCAACCAAATCATAATAAACTTTGATTTGTTATTTTTTAAAAATGTATTCGCATTGTTTTGCTCAGTAATTACACGAAACTTATTTCACGCACTTCTATGATTTGAAAACTTTTGCATACCAAGTATTCAATCAGCGCATTTGAGAATAGTTTATATCCTATTTGAAGAAGTTACGCGTGAGTGATTTTCTGCCCGTGCAAACGTGGGCTTGCTTGAGTACACACATAAGAGACTTTTGTGGATGTACATTTTTTTCGCTTTTAATTAAAAAACTTTGCATAAAGGCCTTTATTTAACCCGCCACTGAAATGCATAACTTTTTTTTTTGGGGCACTCACAAAAAAGTATATTTTTAACACATACTCGTAGAATAGTTTTTATTATTTGCCCCCTTAGGTCCTCTACCAAAGGTTGAGTACATTAAATGTGATATTCTTTCTGCAACATACTCGTACTTGGTAACTCAGGATGACAACGTTGGTAGTTAACCACATAAAAAATGTATTTTTAAAGCTCTGATCTTAAACATGCCGCACAGTACTCCGTTACCATACTACATAGTAGGGACATAAATACTGTTACACACGTTTTATGCTGTAAAATAAAATGTACTGACTGTTTTTTGACCAAATATTTTTTAATATATTAATTGATGTATATTATATCCAAAAGAATATACTTATTCGAAATGGGCGCCTATTGCCTTGACACACGCCTTAAGTCACACCGACCAATCGTCATTAGCTGCGCGAACCTCGTCCATTGGAAAATTGGCCACAGCTCGAACCAAAGCAGTCTTAAGAGATCCAATGTTGGGGTATCTTTGGGGTAAACCTTGTCCTCTAAAACCGTCTACAATTTGTAATCCAATGGGTTCAAATCTGGACTGCCTGAGGGACATTCTTCAGAGGAAATGAACGCTGGCAAATTGTTTCGAGGCCAGGCCTGGGGTGTTTTCGCCTTATGGGATGGCGCAGAATCCTGCTGGAAACTCCATGGCTGGTTTTGGAAAAGGGGGCTTTACAACAGCTTCTAAAACTGTTTCTTGGTAAACGATGTTTTGACTCCTTGTTCGCAGAAATGCAGGTCAGTGACCCCATCGTAAGAGACACCCCACCAAGCCATGACTGAAGCTGGGTGATGACCCTTTTCCACCCTTGGGATCAGTTAAGATGCTTCCTTAGATGACCGCTCATACACTCTATCATTTTGCTTGTTAAATTTTTCCTGAACGGTAAAATTTTTTTCATCGGTGAACAAAATTTTTTTGTGCAAGTTATCAGCGTGCTTCACCAAAAGACGTTTGCATTTTTCAATCCTATTTTTTTAAAGCTGCAGTCAGTAGATGTGCGGTACGTCGTTTGAAAACCCCAAGTCCCAAGTCTTTTTTAATGAATCGACTCATGGACTTTTGTATTATATTCATCTCACGGGCTATGATTTTCTGTATTCGGAGCGAATTTCTGTGAATTCTTGGCTTAACGGCTTTAATGACATGCGGTGTTCGAACAGAGCGTGGCCGGCCCGACCGGTGGCGGTCTTCTACATCTCCAGTCTCCTCAAACCGTTTTGTGTATCTGTATACGAACATGCGGCTAATTTTTGTAATTATTAATTTTTCTCAATTTATTTCAGCAAAATCGAACTAGTCGTTCTCGAGTTATGTCAAACTACGTTTTTGCCAACATTTTACAACTAAGCGAAAAAACATCAAGATAAGGAAAAAATGTAAAAGGTCATAAAAAAAACTGGCACATACGAACGCAAAACCCTTAGAGGATTTTAATATACTGACCTAGTACCATCACCCTGACTTGGAATTTCTCACCCCCCAGATTGGCTGTTGTACTGTGTTATCTGACCACTTCATGATGAAAGTTGAAACAATATTAAAATCCTGTCCCGTCCTTTAAATAACCCCAAAGAAAATGGAGATCGCGCAGTCCAAATAATTTCCGTATATCTGGAAATTATTCGCTCTCCAAAAATTTGACTTAAAAGTGCCATTGTGACTTGGGCAGTGTGCACGCAGAAAAAAAGTATGGTTGGGGTGACAATATTCGAAGAGGATCATACTATTGTTGGGTATATGGTTGTGACACAACAATATTATGATCCTCACAACAATAGTATGATTCACACATAACCATACTATGATCTCCACAACCATAGTATGATTCACACTCAACCATACTATGATCTCCACAACCATAATATTATCCTCACAACTATAGTATGATTCACACTCAACCATACTATTATTTTCACAACCATATTAAGATCCTCACAACCATAGTATGTTTCTCATACAACCATAGTATGATCCTCACAACCATAGTATGTTTCTCATACAACCATACTATGATCCCCACAACCATAGTATGATTCACACTCAACCATACTATGATCCCTTAAATTATTTATTAGGATTGGTTATTGTTGTTATTCAAAAATAGAGATTTTTATTAAGTATGTTATTTTAAATTGCATTACTATTAGTTCATAGCCAGATTTGATGCCATGATTTATTAAACATTTCATTCAACAAACAAAAAAATATATTCCAACGGTCAAAAATACTTTTAGTTGCCAGCAGGGGTGAATGCGACTTCACCATCCGTAGACACCAAGTAAAGAATGTGATTAAACCCCTTGATCAATGGCTATATATTTAAGTGCGGGCAGATTTTAAATAAACGAGAACCAGTCGGTATTAGAGTATTTTACCAAACATAGTAAACACAACAAAAATCCCTCGAACTACATTCCGGTTGTTGTTGTTTTTTTAATGCACAGCAACCATTCACTGTATCGTGTGTATGCGTTTTTTTGTATATCAACAAAAAAAACATACGCACATACACACATACATGCATGCTCTATAAAACCTTTTTTGTTATGTTCATAGTAGTGTATGATTGTCGTAATCAAATTATTGTTAACGTAAATTTTAAACAACAATACTTTTGTTGCACCAATCATGTTTATATGGTTGCTACAACCATATTTTCATTTCTAAATTTGGCAATAATACTATTGTTACATTTCAACAATAGCAATATTGTCGCAATCATACTATTTTCAAAATGAAATTTAACAAACAATACTATGGTTGCGACGAACATGCTTTTATTGTAGAGAACATATTATTGTTGCGGTGACCATAGTGTAACCATATATTTTCTCTGCGTGTGGGCAGTGGCTCCGTCCTGCTGAAACCACATCTCAGGTCTGTTTTCAGAGACAGAACGTAAAAAATTGTCTATCATAAACCGATACCGCTCTCCATTTAGGGTTACTGCACTTCCATCTTCATTCTCAAAGAAGTAAGATGCAATGATATTTGCTGATGTGATGTCGCACCATACTGTACACCTAATGGAGTGAAATTGGTGTTGAAGAATGGCTCTTGGATTTTCAGAACCCCAGAATCTAGAATTCTGCTAATTAACAAAGGCATTCAAATAAAAATGAGCTTCATCACTTATAACTTTGTGTTAAAATAATTGATCGCTGATTTAAATAATAAAATTCTATTATTCAGGTTCTTTGTTCAGTTGTGAATCTCTCCATTATTTATTCTCCAAAAACGTTCCTTAAATAACCTAAGAGAGCTCTGTGGAAAAAATGTTTCCCTTTAAGGGATTAAAGGAACCAGGGTAAAAAGTTGAGTATTTGCTCAGCAAATAACATTCTCTTAATAAGCAATGGATTGAAATCTGTATTGTTAGTTGGGACACAGTAAGTACCTTAAAAGAGGACAGAGTTGCTGAACTTTTTTGCTCAAATGGCCCAAAAAAACGTTTTGCAGGGTGCGCTACATTAAAGCAAACTTTGCTATATAAATGTAGAGAAATTTTGATGTTTTTACTGGGATTAAGGACTGACTCAGGGACCTTTTTGTGCCTTATAAGCATAGGAACGGTAGTTACCTCATAAGGTTCGACCTGGCCGAACTCAATGGCGTTTATACTTATTTAATTTTAAAAGTATTTATTTAATTACGATGGTGTTTATAGACATAATAAAGTAAAGGAATACAATAAAACACACACCGGATTGCTTCAAAGGCATGTTTGCCAATATTACTTGCTTGCACCCCATACCTGTTTGAGGGTATATGTGATTCGTTCCAGCTGAACTTAATATCGTTTCCACTTGTTTTTTTTTTGTCAAGCTATTTGCACATTTTTTCGGTGATAGTGCAAAAAAAGCTAACAGTTTTCAGTCAGCGCCAAGTGAGAAAACAACGAAAATTAAAATTGTTCCTCTAGCTTATACCCTGGAAGTGCTGTATCAGTAGTTTCAGTAAGTGGAGCGCTGTAGTCATTTGTGTGGCACTAGTAACGAACGCTACATAAACGCTGAAACGTGTTTGGAAACGATGACGAGAGGATGCGCTCGACATTGGGATCGGCGGAAAAGTGCATAGTTGAAAATCATTTCCATTTGACAATGTTTGCTGCCATTCGAAAAGTGCTTGATTCTGCAGTAATTTTACTTGCCTTTTTTTCAATCTACCCTCTGTGTTTTTTTTTCAGCCATTTGATGTGATATTTGTTAAGTCTCACATCAAACGCAGTGTATGTCATTTTGAATTTTTAATAGCAGACATGCAGGCACAGAAATGAAAGCAAGTGTAAGTTTATATACGTCAATATTTCTCTTACAGCGTACAGAGAAGTCAAGGCAAAAGACCTATTTGGTTAACCACCAAGGACATCGATTGCTTGTTTTTACTTAGTCATTGTCACTGCTGTCTACTTTGTGGTGTTGCCCATAGATTGTTCGATATCGATCAAGAGGAATTGTTAATTTTTAAATTACATATTCGTGGTATAGAAACAATTTTTATTAACTAAACATTCAATGACACTAACTGCCACACTTTCGCCTCCGAAAATTGCTCTTCTTTCATTGTGAAACCAACAAATTGTGTGGTTTTGAGTTTATTTAACTGAGCCTGTGGTTTTTGTGGTTGTTCGACAAGAATTACGGCAGCTATATAAAAAAGGAGCAACTACGGCTAAAGGATACCGACTGTGGCGTGACGCAACTTTAGCAATGTATGCATTTAAGTGATTTGATATGATATTGCAGCAGGAGAAATGCAGCAGGAAATATTAAAAATATAAAAACCAGTCGACGAACATGTAAGAGATTGTAAAATCTGGTTTCGATTTTATATGGTTTCTGGTTTCGATATTGGGGAACGTCTTATAATGGCGGCTGCGTTTGGTCAGCACAGAAGTTGGAAACTAACAATCAAATGTAAAAGTAACTCTCTGATTTGACCTGATTGCCTTTAACAATGAATTCGTACATAAAACACTTTAGTGTTCAATTCTGTAATTCTTAATTCAAGCTAATTTTCGGATCGTATTAAGTACGAATTCGATGTTAAATCAAGCTCAGAATTCTTAAAACAAGATCATTGTAAGCTCAATTGAATTTCAGTATTGCTTAATTCAATCTCTCTTCCGATTAAATCAAATATTAATCCAAACGCTCTACTTATAAATCATTTTCGAACTCAAGTCAATGCTTTTATGAACTTAAAGCAATTATGATTTTCTTAAAAAAGATTCCCTTCGGCTTAAAACGAAGCTCAGTCGAGCTCAACTATGGCTAAAATTAATAATTCCCTGCTACAAATATCCTTACTTGAACCAAGTATTTTCTCCTTGGTTTAAGAAAATCCGTACTTACCGTATTTTTGACACTGCTTCGGCTACTTTTAGTCATGGATTACTTAATTTTTTCTTTCAGTGTATTTAAGAGTGTCTATTTTAAATCCTCACATACCAGTTATATTTATATATGTAAAATTAAATGTAAAATTTAAAAAAGAGAGTTTGGTGTAAATATTATCGTTATGAATTTGTACAGGAATTAGGTCTCACCTATGACGAGCGGGTTCTTGTGTATACCCCCTTCCGGATATGAATATCGGTTGGCATAGATAAGTAAAAAAAAACTAAAGTGGAGCGTGGCCGACTATGAAATACCCTTCTTTATTCCGCTATTCAGAAAATTTCTCAAATCGGGAAAGATATTTGTGGCAGACTATCGAAATCAAGAAACACTTTTTTTAGATACATCCATTTCAAAGCTGAAATATTTTTGAAAAAAATGTACTTTGCTTGGAGGCCTGAGCTAGATAACTTAATCATAGACATGGATATTCCAGGAGCCGTATAAGAATACGCCAGCATGGAAATGATGAAGGTCGTAAAAAGATAACAATTTTTAGCCTCTCCTGGGGTTCGATGACGAAACTAAGTGATTGTTCTATCTACTAAGCTACAGACATCGATATCGTTTGATGGGAAAAGTAATATACAGGGTGACGTACCAAATCTGTATTTCATTTATTTTTTTATATTATAGAAAATTCAAATTTATTTTATACTAGCGGAACCTGGTGTGCGTTGCTACGGGTAAGAAGAAAACACGTACATGAAATGGCAACTGCGAATAAATGCATGTAATTTAATGTAATGCTAAAGTATACATAATATTTTTGGTAGTTCTGTTGCGTGTATCAAAAAGAATATATTTATATTGCCCAACAGCTTAAAAATTTTGCACTGGCCCAAAACTACTTAAGATATTTACATATTTTAAGAAAGATTTTAAAAGATTGCCGACATTAACGGTTGAATGTATTGAGAAGTTCCTGCTTCAGTTACGTCTAACGTCTGTGCAGTGTTCAGTATACGTATATTTTGATATTGTGAAAAGTGGTTGGAATAGTATGTTTATAAATCTTAACGAATTCGAAAATTAAAAATTGGCCAAAATAGACTAACCGTTTGAGTTATTTGTTTTAGAGATAACTAAAGCCCTAAAGTAGGATTTCTCAATGAACTTCTGTACGTGCTCTGCGATCTTCGTTTTCGTCAGTAGTACTTTTGGACTACTTGTATCTGTTTGTATATGTACCAATTTTCAACCTTCTTACTCAAAACAACACTTTTGAAACGCCATGAGCAGCACCATATATGTATCAGCTTTCTAGCTATCTAAAAATTACTTCTGCTACTCTAAAATATTGTTCTATATTATTCTTCGACGCCCGTTCACCGACTCACATACATCCAATTTTATATATACGAGTATAGATGTCTAATTGTATATGAAGATGATAGACCGTTAATGAACTCCATGCTTATCCCCGAATATTCGAACCTGATCAGAAAATTATCCATTGAGCCCTGAAAGGTTGAAGTTAGCATCGCTTCAATTATTGTTTTATAGTACTACTTTAATCCAGTCAAATTCTGTGGTTTGATGTGAAAAATCTAGTGCAGTTAGGTCCGGTGACCTTTGATAAGGAAATTTCGATGGAGCTCTGCCATAAGCGACCTGACTACATGCGCAGTTGCTCCATCATAATGGAACCAAATGCTGTTAAAACGGATACGTCTTGGGCGAAATTCTGGTTACTCCTTCAACACCTTTAAATAACGATCCCCAATTGACAGTCATGTTTACACCGTTTTCTTTGTTTTTTTACTATCTTTGATCCCGTAACCAAAAATAACAAATACACTTATTGATTTTGCACTCAAATTTTGTTAACTTTTACTATTTATCTGAGCAGTTGCATGCAAATCAAAAACTTATCAATTAACATTGTCTTGTTGTCCGTAACTAATTGACGATTATCCTCTCGTCAAGGATAATCTTCAATTAGTTTCGTTCTTTGAACATTATCATTGATGTCTTCTTTGTTGCGGAAATCTGTCACTGTTGGTTAGAGTTCCTGCAATGATTCTTTAAGCTGTAGTTTCATGCGCAGTTGCTCGATCCATCTTAATAAAACCAAATGCTGTTGAAACGGGGACGTCTTCTGGCTATCAAACTCCTTCAACACCTTCAAATAACGATCCCCATTGCCAGAAGTATGGTCCTACAATGCAGCTAGATGAAACTGAAACCACACAATTACTCGTTCTGGGTGCACTTCCGTCTCATGGAGTATTTGTGGATTAGAATCACTCCATATACAGCAATTTTGTTTGTTTATATTGCCTTTTAGATCAAAATGGACCTCATCAGACATACACAAGCAATTTATCGAGCTGTTGTATTCTTCGGCCATTTCAATATATTTTTGAGCAAAATCCATTTGAATAATCAAATCCAGAGGGCTTAACTTGCTTTTAATTTAGACTTTGTGCGGAAACAAGGTTAAGTCATCGTGAATAATTCGGGCTTTACTTGCTTTTAATTTAGACTTTGGTAGAAAAACAGTTATTAAGTTTTGTTTTTCTAGCACGATTCGTGTGCCACCCTGTAGAAATAAAATCTTCATAATTGCACAGAAAGTTTTTCGAATTTTGACACAAGTGATAGTGTTTAAATTGACTTACAAAAGAATGACTCAAATCACAGAACTCTTAGTCTTCTTACGATCAGGAGTCGAATTTTTTAACACACATTCTCTCTCGATGACCAACTCACAAAAATATTGTTCAACTCTTTGAAAGATCAATGCAACTTAGCACTCAAATTTTGTTTAATTTACTCCTTATCTGAGCCGTTGCATGCAAAAAAAAAACTCATCAATGAAAATTGTTTTTTGGTTTTCCAGAACTAATTAACCATTGGTGTGTAGATATTCGAAGAGCATCATACTATTTTTGGGTATATGGTTGTGATACAACAATATTATGATAAAGGTATACACAACAATACTGTGATTCAATTTCCATACTATGATCTTGACAACCATACTATGATCTTCATAACAATAGTATGATTCACACAAAACCCCACAACCCCACAACCATAGTATGAATTACACTAAACCAAACTATGATCTCCATAACAGTATTATTCTCACAACCATAGTATGTTTCACATACAACAATAGTATGATCCCCATAAACAGAGTATGATTCACTCGCGAACATTTTATGATCTCTTCAACTATAGTATGATCACACACAATTATGCTATGATCCCCAAAATTATTTATTAGAATTGGGTTAAGTTGTGAACAATAGATTTGAACTATGAAAATTATTTAAAAACACATTTAAATCGAGATAATAGAAGTAATTTATTTAACACTTTTTCTGTTTATTAAAAATATTCCAGTTAAACAAAGCCAAAGCAGTTTGTTTGAAAAATTTGTATTTGTAAATAAAAAGAACTATTTTGCATTAGATCCATAACAATAACATTGTTATAAAAAGCCTATTCAAATAAAGAAAAATTACAAGCATACAGTATGTTTGTCGTAATCAAATTATTTTAACACAAAACCCAAAAATAATACTTTTTTCGCACCAATCATATTTATATCGTTGCTACAACCATATGCATATGGTAGGTATATTTTCATTTTTAAATTTGGCAATAATACAGTAATACAAACAATGGCATTAAATAATTGCGTCAATCATACTTTTGTCATAATTAAAATCAGAAAATATTACTATGGATTACTACTAAGGTTTTTTGGCACAGTGAGTATTTTTCTATTTGCAAGATTCGTTCTTGTTGTTGTAACAACAATATGCTTTTACTATTCAAGCCCTCTTCGTCTATTGGGGATCTGCTTCGAAATCCAGGTGGAGGAAATATGTCATATTAAGTAGATGTGTAAAAAGAGACCTGGGGGTCAGCTGAGTGCACATGGCCGGACAATTGAAGAGGTGCAGTACGTTATGTGGTATCTGATGGCGGGCGGGATAAAAGTCCGGTATGTTATCATCAATTTAAGCCCAATACGAATTGAGGCGGCTTCACAGATCTCAGCTGAGTAAGAATGCTGTCCAATGTGACCCCAAGGATTTCTTGGTCACCTCAGAAGTGCGGTATGTGCAGTAAACAGTGTGGCTGATTTATATATTTTCAAATTCCTCGCAGTGAAAAAGCGTGCTACGTCAATGAGGTAATGTGACATTCACTTCACGTTCTGACGCCAGAAATGTGTAATCATAAGCGTACGACACATTTCAACGTCGGTTGGTTGTGCAGGAATTTTAGAAAGGTAGAGGTTAAACGGAGCAGGGCTTCGGCTTCCTGTCTCTAAACTCTACTTATGACTGGTGCCCAATCTTATAGTTTACGGTACAATGTCTCAAACTGGGCGGAAGGGACGTTTCTGCAACGTCCTCGAACAGAGTGGCATATGACCGTGTCGAAGGCTTTGGTATGGTCAAGAGCCACGAGGACCGTCCTGTCGATTTGCTTGTTTTGGTTAAGGCCGCGACTTAAACTTGTGGTGCTGGCGTGTAAAGCGGAACCAATGCTGACGATCAGCATAAGAAAGGTGTTCAATCGTTCTATGGAGTAGCAGTGCCTCAAGAGTCTTTGCTACTGGGAAAAGCGAGGAGATCGGCCTGTATCATTCTCCTTTGCTTGCGTCTTTGCCTGGCTTCAGTAGCGGTACCACTCTGCCCATTTCCCAGGCATCGGGAGTAAGTGGCCAACGACAGATTAAGCACCTTTGTCATTTACTCTACTCCCGCGTATCTTAAGTGCTTCAACATCAGCTTTGAGATCCCGTCCGGACCCAGCGCTTTTGATGACTTTGCGCTGCGGATGATATGGACAACTTTGCCAACGGTAATAGTTTTGTCTGGCGAGCTATGGCAATTACCCATAATCCGCGTGTAAGCGTTCTCATTCACTGTGCAGAACGTAGAGCTATCAATTTGCCCTGCCAAAGCTAAGTCCCTCTGATCGTTGAGTAGGAGAGAATGCCACAGTTCGTGGTGACTTTTAATGTGTCTTAGGACCAAGCGGTTATTGCCTTGTAGCAGATTGCTAATGTCAGGCAAATAACGCGGGTTACAGCTACCAACCGGCGGGCTGTGAACGTTGTACACCTCTATCTCGGCAAATCCAGACTTGACTGCTACCCCCATATATTTCATGTATGGGTCTTTAGAGTCAAGTTCAGGCGAAAAAGGTATGTACTGCACAGAATGGTGTAACGTTTTAACGTTATGGGTCAGCGCAGAATTCTGCTGGAAAGTCCATGGCTGGTTTTGGAACAGTGAATTTTTAAGAGGCTTCACAACAGCTTCTAAAACGGTTTCTTGGTAAACTTTCACAACAGCTTCTAAAACGGTTTCTTGGTAAACTTTGGCCGATGTTTTGACTCCTTGTTCGCAGAAATGCAGGTCGGTGACCCCATCGTACGAGACACCCCACCAAACCACGACTGAAGCTGGGTGATGACCCTTTATTCACCCTTAGGATCAGTTCAGATGCTTCCTTAGATGACCGCGCATACTCTCCATCATTTTGCTTGTTAAATTTTTCCTGAACGGTACAATTTTTTTCATCGGTGAACAAAATGTTTCTATGCAAGTTATCAGCATGCTTCACAAAAAAGACGTTTGCACTTTTCAATCCTATTTTTTTTAAAAAATGCAGTCAATAAAAGTCCGGTACGGCGTTTGAAAGCCCCAAGTCCCAAGTCTTTTTAATGATTCGACTCATGGACTTTGCGTGATATTCATCTCACGGGCCATGATTTTCTTTTTTCGGCGCGGATATCTGTGAAATCTTGATTTAACGGCTTTGATGACTTGCGGTGTTCGAACAGAGTGTGGGCGGACCGACCGGTGGCGGTCTTTTACATCTTCAGTCTCTTCAAACAGTTTTATGCATCGGTAGACGAACATGCGGCTAATCCCTAATGGCCGGAGCGTTTTGAAAATATCGCTTTTTTCACACTTGAGAAGCGTATTACAGCGATACGGTTCTCATCATCTCACCACTCCATGATGAAAGTTGAAACAAGTTTAAAATCCCGTTACATACTAACGCTATTGAGGTTTGCTTTCAAAACCCATATGACATTAACGGGGTATGTTCAGTTCTACTATTGAAATGGGTGTGTTTAATGTTGTAACTGTAGTTATGTCCCTACTAAGTATACGGGGCAAAAATAATCCAGATATTAAATCATAACTTCTCTGTAGTTAAGGCCAAATTTGTCCATCTACTATTTCAAAGCACAAGTAAGCTTTAATCTAAATCACTCCCTTCAATTGGCACCTTTTCATTAAACTAGCCTAAGTGTAATAGTAATAACAAGGTTTAAATAGAACAAAAGTAGGGGATAGATACAATAATCGCAACACTTGTTGTTTTTAAATATTTAATGAATGACACACAAGGGCTTGCACAAAATTCACACCACAAAGTGGCAACAATGACGGCAGTGGCAACGTAACGAAACAACGACAAAATTCAAATAAATATTTAATTTGCAAAATGATTTTAAGTGCAAAAAAGGACACATTCGCTGCATACTAAAATTACCCATGGCAGGGGCCGGGCGAAGTCAAAAGTATGTCAATTTGAAATAAGGACATTTTAAGTTAAGGTGTTTGCAGTTTTATTAAATTTACACCAAATTTTGATTAGGGAACAATTGTGTGCCCTTTCCTAATAGCCCGGTGAACAGTTATCTGGCAAGGGACGTTGGTAATTAACTTTAACATTTTGTTAAACGCCGGCACAGCAACTTAAGACGCGCGGCATCAGCAACAGCACCACGCAAATAATGGCATGCAATTTTGGTTTTGTAACCGTGTCCTAAACGTGTTTTCATTTTTTCATGGTGTACGACAGAGATTGTCTTTCCTTAATTATTCATTGAGCACAATGAGTTATATGTTGTGCGTGGCAAGATTGTAATACGCTTCCAAGGTTGCCATATAACATGGAGTCACAGTGTGATGGAATGGAAAGAAATGCTGTTCTAATACTTCAATGATCTTAATTGATGCGAACGAAATAAGGTATATAAAAACTTCAGTGTTGATGCTAGGTGGCTTATATGTGCAATATACCGGTTAAGAGTTAAAATTGTCAATTCCTATGTTGAATTTTTGGTGGACTTTTCGCTAAAATACGGTTACCCCATTAACATAGATTAGTAAGTTAATTTAAAAAAGTTTCTGCATAAAAATCTCAATTGTTGAATGGCAACATAACCCTATCCTAATAAATAAATTTGGGGATCATTGTATGGTTAAGTGGAATCGTATAATAGTTTTATGGATCATAACATGGATGTGTCCGAATTAAACTATGGCTTTGAGGATCAAACTATGGTTGCATGAGACACTTACCATGATTGTATGAGACACATTCTAAAATTATCAAGATCATAATATCGTTTTGAGGACCACAATACTGTTGAGTGTGATTCATAATTTGGATGTGATATCATAGTATGGTTGTGTGTGAATCATACTATTGTTGTGCGGATCGTAATACTGTTAAGCCACAACCATACATCCAACAATAGATTTTTAAAAATTGTCAACCAAACCACAAATTTTTTCTCCGTGTAGCCACATGTCCATAAGCTATAAAAACCCATTAATAGGTCAACTATGGGCAATAAGGGTATTCAAAAACACTGACATTATTTCATGACTAATATACATTTCATGCATTTTTGAACAAAATTTTCTCGTTTCGGGTCCATTCACCACGACTTGCAAAAATTGTTCCAGAGTAAGTCTAATCATTGTGAAATGGCAAACCAAACTGAGCATAAATCAAGTAACATCTGTCAAAAAGGCCAACTCTAAAAAAAATGTGGGCAGACTAAAAACCACACATCTAAAATATACCCTTTATACTTATATATAATTTAGTACGGAGGAAAAGTTAACGAAGTGTATCGAAAAATTATTTTAGACCCTCTATATCTTTCGACCAATTTGTTTCACGACTGATGGCTATGACAACTTTGCTTAGTTCATAGTCTGATTTGAGATTGAGTAATTAGCATATATAAACTAACTTATAAATATGCCAGCTGATGAAAATTTGGAGCGTTCTTGCCCCTTCCATACACACGGTACTAGCCGATCGTAGATTGAAACCCACAAATTTTTTTTCTTAACTTATAATTTTTTTTTAGTTTTGTTTTCTGCAACATATTTATTAGGGTAGGTCGATTTAGCAAACGATATTGTGCCATCGATTTTTCGATTAAAAATAAGTTCCACCAAAATATTTATTAAGGTTTTTTTAGTTGGTAATAAAAAAATAATTTTTTTTTATATACAGGGTGGCCCAAATGAGACCTAGTGTTGTTAAACACGTATAACTCTTGTAATAACGGTTTTTTAAATGATTTATTTTTATGTGTCAAATACATTTTACGGAAATTTAACGTGACTACGAGCATAGATGGGCAAAAACCATTAAAAAAGTACTGCATTACTATTTCCATTACCAATAAACTTTTACTGGTACTGCAATTTTTCATTTAATTACCAGTAAATTTTTACTGGTAATGAAAATTAAATTCCAGTACCACTAAATATTTATTTCTAATTAAACAAAAATTACATTACCAGTAAACATTTACTGGTAATTAAATGAAAAATTGCAGTACCAGTAAAAGTTTATTGGTAATGGAAATAGTAATGCAGTATATTTTGTAATGGTAAAAAAATTAATTTTTAGAAAAAAATAAATAGTAATTTTGTCGTGTAAAAAAATGCATAATCGAACTAAAAGTGATCGATGACTCGTATTCATATAACCTAATGAAGGGCATCATATGGTCGGACTTATCCAATACTGACACGTGCCTACCGTGTTTTTCTTATGTTTTAATAAATGCAACCACTTTTGCCAGATTGGAAGATAAAAAAATCGTTCACGTAGACAAAAGCTAAGTTATACGAATTTTGAAATTTTAGTTCTAAGGAAAGCAAATAGCACATAGTGGCGCATTTTACGTGTACTCAATACTTAAATTTCTGTGTGAGATTAAATTTGAAGTAATTTTGTTTCTTTGTTTGTTTTTTTTTTTAATTTTGATTGAATTGTCTCAATACAATTTACATTAATATAAACATCTAAAAAAATATATTTTTTTTGAATATGCATACATTTTTTTTTAATTTTATTAAATTTTTACTGGTACTGCTATTTTTTTTAATTACCAGTTAATATTTACTGGTACTGCAATTTTTCACTTAATTACCAGTAAATGTTTACTGGTAATGTAATTTTTGTTTAATTAGAAATAAATATTTACTGGTACTGGAATTTTCATTTAATTACCAGTAAAAATTTACTGGTAATGGAATTTCATTTTCATTACCATTAAAAATTTACTGGTACTTGAAGTTGATTTCAATTACCAGTAAAACAATTTACTGGTAATTGAAATTTTACTGGTACTGGAATATGCCCAACTATGACTACGAGTATGTGTGAAATATGACATCAGACAAATGACCACCATTTTGCTCGATACAGGCATTGGCTCTTTTTAGAGCATTTTGCATTACATGGAGTATTGTTTCTGGTTGCAGACTTCGTATTTCGTCTCGAATATTCCTTTTGAGCTGCCTAAGTGTCTGTGGTTTGCTAACATACACTTTGTCTTTTAAATATCACCATAAAAAAAAATCGGACGCAGTTAAATCTGGTGAACGAGGAGGCCAAGGGAAATCTGAATTTTTTGAAATTATGCGTTCACATTTAACAGGGATCAACCGGCTCAAGACCTCTTGCTTCTATATTTGAATAGAAGACAAGTTTTTTACAAAATGGCAAAGTGACATTGATTTTCGTGGCTGCACACTGCTGTTATCATGATTTCGGTTATCTTCAGAAAACTTTGCTGCAATTGTTGAAAGTAAAACCGAACTCTATAAGGCCAAGAGTTCAGTTATAATCTTCAAAAAGAAAAAACAAATTATGTTAAAAAATAAAAAAAGTTATTTGTGTTTCACATCAGCTGGTCTTATTTGGGCCACCCGTTATTAACTTTCCAAAGTGATACGAGTATACAACACATACAAATATACATTGCCACATGCAATACAATATAACATATGAGCGTATGAGAAGAGGAATATGACTGAGGTGAACGTAGAGAATCGAATAAGTATTATATAGGGTGATCCATTAGAGGTATTTTTTCAAAATATAAAAATACTAAAATTCAAATCAAGTGTGAAATATTTATTGTTCATACGAAAGGAAATTTTATGCCACTTATTTTTTGAATATAATTTCCTTCAAATGTTGGCAACTGTAATATGGAAATGAGCGTCCGACGAAAAACAAGAAGATCTGCTGTTTCTGACTAAAATTGTGTTCAGTTATGAGCCCCATTTCTGGCGCAACGACAATAAAGGAAATTGCCGCATTTGGGCTGAAGAGGAACCATAAGAGGTTCAAGAGGTGCCATTATATCCAGAGCGACGAAAAAAGGTTTGTTTTTTATTTAAAAACGAATTAGAATTTTGAACTTCTGAACCAGCTTTGAATAAGCATAGAATACAAAAAAAAGTCACATTTGAATTTATAAGAAAATTTTAAAGTTTTTAGGTACCTATATGTCCATTTTATAGTGGGACGTATTTTCGGGCCTTACCCAAATTTAGCCAAATAGCAAAACTTATTTGATATTTGGCTTAATTGTTATATGATATCCATATGTCCATATCCATTCAGAAGCCGTTGTTAGGGCCTTCAGATCATTTGTATGAGGAATCTATCAAAAAACTATCCTATTTGGTCCAAGATTAGTTGTTTATCCATAGTTGTTTACCAGTATTTTACCGAATTTAATCGAAATTAATATGGGTATTCAAGAAATGGAAATGAGCTTCCGACGAAAAACAAGAAGATCCGCTGTTTTTGACTAAAATTGTGTTCAGTGATGAGCCCCATTTCTGGCGCAACGACAATAAACAAAATTGCCGCATTTGGGCTGAAGAGGAACCAGAAGAGGTTCAAGAGGTGCCATTATATCCAGAGAAAACCACGGTTTGGTGCGGTTAATGGGCTGGTGGAATTATCGGTCCATATTTTTTCAAAAACGATGATGGTCGAAACGTAACTTTCAATGGTGCTCGCTACTGCTCTTTCATATCGGAATTTTTACTACCTGAAATTGAAGCCCGTATTCTTGACGACATTAATGACAGGCGTTAATGACAGCCGTAATGTTGGATTCCAAAACCTGAATTCTAGCTGGTTTGTCAGCAATCATTTGGACATTACGTAACCCCAAAGCACAATGTCTAAAGGTGCGATATCACACGATCTAGGCGGCCAAAGCACCGGTCCAAAACGTGAAATTAGCTGCTCTTTGAAATCACCTCAGCTGTATGATAAGTGGCATCGTCCTGTTGAAACCAAATGTCGTCAAGATTACGGGCTTCATTTTCAGGTAGCAAAAATCCTCCGAAATCATGGCGCGTTTGCGAGCACTATACACGGCTACTTTCCGGCCATCATCATTTTTGAAAAAATATATACATGATGATGATGATTCCACCAGCCGGTTTATGGCACCTATTGAACCTCATTTGGTTGCTCTTCTGCCAAAAATGCGGCAATTTTTGAATTAATGTTGCCGCTGAGCCAGAATTGGGCCTCATCACTGAATAAAGTGTTTGTCGAAAATCGTTTTTCACCGAACGCTTATTTCCATAATACAATTCAGGATTTGGCGACGTTGTTTCGGTGTAAGTCTTTCCTTGATGAGATGGCAAACAATACTGAAAAGAAAAACAAGTAAAAAATGTTAAGTTTGGCTGTGTCGAACTTTGGATACCCTCCACCTGATTCCCAAATAAAACCAAATTTGGCGCGGAAGTGTGTTGTATATAGAAATCTTGATGTGTAAAATTTCATTTCAATTGGTCAAGTTTGTGGTGAGTTATAGTCATATTATTTCTCAAGGCCCATAAGGCCGTTTGTATGGGAGGTACACGAAATGGTGGCCCAATCTAAACCATTTTTACACAGATGATTGCGCCTATATTGAGATTATTATTTGCAAATTTCAGTGATTTTGCTAAAGAAACTGGACGGATATTTCCAAATAAAAACTAATTTTTATGAGGTAGTGTTGGTTGAGGGTGTCCAACACCAACTTCCCGTAGACCTATATAGCCCATTTTCAATACCAACCATGCTAGGCTAACTGCACATGTTTGTGCCAAATTTCAGCTACCTAGCTGTTTTTATGTAGGCTCTATCTTGTTTTCAACAGACGGACAAACGGACAGCCGGACAACATGGCTAGATCGTCCTAGAATTTTACGAGAATCACGAATATATATACTTTGGGTCTCCGATGATTATTTCAAGGTGTTACAGACAGAAAGACAAAACTAATATACCCTCCATTGTATGGTGGATGGTATAAAAAATACAGCTTAACACAACTCACGCTCAATCTGTGAAAAAATAACCTATTGAAAAAATATCGCTATATTGATCACCTGTTATGGGCCTACGAAATGAGTGAATGACACACCCCTTGAGGTACCTTCAATGTATACATGTTTCATTTCTATTCATGCATACTATTCTGCTGAAGATAAGAAGTAATAAAACCGATATTACGCTGAATTAGCTGATTGCAAATTGGAGACTAAGCCACGCCCCTTCTTGTACCACCGAAACGAACCACTCTACCTAAGCATAGATTGAAACCCACAAAACTTTCTCCCGACTGTATGAATTTTGCTTGAATTTTGTTTATTTCATCTTTGTATGCGCATAAGAAGAAAGTCGATACCAAGTCTCTTAATAGAACAAACTACCTTTTTAAGATTTCAATAAAATCGGTACGCTTCACGCAATGGAGGACGGAAAGTTTATAATCCATATATTGGTAAGGGTATGTGTAAGTCGGATTAACCTACTAAAACTTTAAATTTAGCTGGATAAAATTTACGAAATTAATTTCTCGCCAACATCGTCGAAATCGAGTCCGAGTGGAACTGTGCATCATCTTAAACGATTATATTACATGCACAGCCGAATTCGAATTAAAAATTCCATTAGTCCACTGTTCCACTGTTTTGTATGGGGTACGTATCTATTAGGCAATCCTATTCAGTTTCCAAACGTTCAAACTTTATGTCATAATGTATCAAAGAGCAAAAGTCATAAGGGCCCAAAGCTATGTATCATTGCCATGATATTGATCTTTAACCACTGTAAACTTGTAATGTTTACCAAAGGTCCTACCAAATTTGTAATAGGTTTTTTGTTGTTGGTATGGTCTTACACTATATATAGTAAATAACAATTACTTTTCCCGTTTTGTTTTGTTCCACTGCGACCTACCAGGGTCAGCGTATTGCGTCGTTTCGGTAGTCTTTGCCAGCGTAATGTGAAGTTAATGTTTTAACCGCCTGTTAAAACGTATTTCATTTTGTGGCAATATCCTCCGGCCACACTACACCCACCACTGTTTCTCCAGCATTGCGGGACACAACAGGTAAGGCTGCTCTGTGCTGAGCTATAGAACTTGGGCAATATCAATTAGCGTAATGTAACCGTTGCTTTGGCTGTTGGCGCTGCCATGGATTTCGCTTTTCACTACTACTGATGTTGTCTAACCACCAAATGTATATGTATGTGTGGACAGTACACTTGATTGTGTGTCCGCCATAGCTTACGTCCCAGCCACAATTATACGCACATCCTTCGCCGGTGTCGGGTGATTTATGCTTTGATTTAATTATAAAGCGGTGATGATTTTCTATAGAACCTTCAATCAACTCCGCACAATGGCCGAGCTGATATGCGTCGTAGGTGAGAGGGAAATTCTATCGTTTAAAGATTTATTTATTTATCGGTTCAAAGTGATTTATGCGATGGCGAGTAGAAAAATCTGCTGCTTGATTAATATTAAGCAGGTAATTAAGTTTCTATTTACGCATAGTTCTTTATGTGTTGAACTCACTTTGTGAACCATGTTTATGTAACAAAAAAACACAAAATCTGTGAAATAAATATCAAATATAACTTACATTGTGGTCCATGCTTGTGTCTATCAGCTACAGACCCTCTTTCTTCGAAATCATTCACTACGCGATAAATAGTCCGATTTGTTGGCACGTTGTTTCTCCGAAAAAAATTCACTTAACTTTTTCATCGCCACAATAATCGATGATTGATTTTGATAAACTGTTTAACGATTTATCGAATACTTTTCTATAACTAATTTGCCACCTCTCTACTTCACGACTGCCAAATATGAACTGTCAAGACAAAATGGCGGCAAAACAAAGTAGTATACCATCCCGGAGGACATCCTGTACTTACTAACATACCTTAACGCTTACACTACAGTGTCCAAAAAACCGGGGTTTTCCGAAAACCGGCATTTCGGGTTTTTTAAAACAGTGTTTTAAAATACCCGACTGTTGGGTTTGATTTTTAGTATAAACCCGGCATTAACCGACATTCCGGCTTGAGCCCTAAACCCTATTTTTTGACTTTAAGAATGTGATAAAATCAATTGTGACGAAAAAAGTTTTGTTTTTTATTTAAAAACGAATTACAATTTTGAACTTCTGAACTGACTTTGAATAAGCATAGATTATAAAAAATAAAGTCACAGTTGATTTTATAAGAAAATTTAAAAGTTTTTTGGTACCCATATGTGGCGCGCAAAATAGAAAGAGACCTAAGGTAAAACCCAGTTTTGTTCAGGAGAGCCATTTTAAAGATTTAAATACGTGTATCTTTGGTGTACCTTCACTTTCATAAAACGCGCATATCTCTGGGAGGGAACACTTTTGGTACATGGGATCGGTATCATTCGATGCTCAGATGTTGTCCACATCAAAAAAAATGAAAATTGATTTTTTACCCTTAGGTCCCTTTCTTTATGCGCTGTCACATATTAACGTATTTTCGGGCCTTACCCAAATTTAGCCAAATAGCAAAACTTATTTGATATTTGGCTTAATTGTTATATGATATCCATATGTCCATATCCATTCAGAAGCCGTTGTTAGGTCCTTCAGCTCATTTGTATGAGGAATCTATCAAAAAATTATCCTATTTGGTCCAAGATTAGTTGTTTACCCATAGTTGTTTACGAGTACTTTACCGAATTTATTCGAAATTAATATGGATATTCAAGAGCGGCATTCCATATCGGGAAGGACCTTTGCACCAGGCCGTACCAAAACTTGGACAAGTATCATCCATTTTTATCTGAGCTGCTTAGTACTAAAACATGTGGCTTCTAGAGCTAAGGAGTTCTCTCCTCGGGTGAACAAATGTGAGAGCTATAATTAAGTTTTCTTCAATTTTAATTGCAGCTGTCCTTGTAAAGGGTGGGCCAAAAGTTACCATATGGTTAAAAACTTTTTCGTTGATTAATTTTTTTTATTTTTTTTCTCAGATTATACTTAGTAGGGACATAAATACTGTTACAACATTGAACACACCCATTTCAATAGTGGAACTGAACATACCCCGTTAATGTCATATGGGTTTTGAAAGCTAACCTCAATAGCGTTAGTCTGTAACGGGATTTTAAAATTATTTCAACTTCTGTTTTGGAGTGCTCAGATCATGAGAACCGTATCGCTGTACTAGCGCTTTTCAAGTGTAAAATAAAAAACAAGCGATATTTTAAAACGCTCCGGCCACTAGGGATTAGCCGCATGTTCGTCTACCGATGCATAAAACTGTTTGAGGAGACTGGAGATGTAAAAGACCGCCACCGGTCGGGCCGCACACGCTCTGTTCGAACACGGCATGTCAACAAAGCCGTTTAATCCAGAATTCACAGAAATCCGCTCCGAAAACAGAAAATGATGGCCCGTGAGATGAATATCACGTCCTGATTCAAATTACTAAAAAAGATTTCGGACTTGGGGCTTTCGAACGAGGTACCGGACATTTATTGACTGCTGCTTTAAAAAAAATAGCATTAAAAAATGCAAACGTCTTTTGGTGAATCACGTTGACAAGTTGCACAGACAAATTTTGTTCACCGATGAAAAAACTTTTACCGTTCGGGAAAAATTTAACAAGCAAAATGATAGAGTCTATGCTCGGTCATCTAAGGAAGCATCTAAACTGATCCCAAGGGTGGAAAAGGGTCATCACCCAGCTTCAGTCATGGTTTGGTGGGGTGTCTCCTAGGATGGGGTCGCTGACCTGCATTTCTGCGAACAAGGAGTCAAAACGTCGGCCAAAGTTTACCAAGAAACTGTTTTGCAAGCTGTTGTGATGCCTCTTAACAATTCCCTGTTCCAAAACCAGTCATGGACTTTCCAGTAGGATTCTACGCCGGCCCACAAGGATAAAACCTCCCAGGCCTGACTTCAAAACAATTTGCCAGCGTTGTTTTCCTCTGAAGAATGGCCCTCAAGCAGTCCAGATTTGAACCCATTGGATTACAAATTGTGGACGGTTTTAGAGGACAAGGTTTGTCACAAAAGATACCCAACATTGCATCACTTAAGACTGCTTTGGTTCGAGCTGTGGCCAATTTTCAAATGGACGAGGTCCGTGCATCTATTGACGATTGGCCAGTGCGACTTAAGGCGTATGTAAAGGCAAAAACCGGGCATTTCGAATAAGTAGATTTTTTTGGATACAATATACATCAATAAATATATTAAAAAATATTTGGTCCAGAAACATTCAGTACTTCTTATTTTACAGCATAAAAAGTGTGTAACAGTATTTATGTCCCTAGTAAGTAAAATATAAAAATGGAAATTTTTTACACTATGTATGAAAAATAATTTCAGTTAAATGACCCCCGTTATCAGATTCGCAATGATTAGCTCTTTTTAGAGCATTTTACATAACATCTTTCAAGATTTGTGGCTGTAGCGTTCAAATTTCTGCTACAATGTTGGCCTTGAATTGAAGGATTGACTCGGGCTTGTTCACATATACTCGCTCCTTAAAATAACTCCAAAGAAAAAAGTAGGGTGCTGACAAATCTGGCGAAATCGCTGGCCAAATGATTTCCAAATTTTCGAGCGAATCTGAAAATTATTCGCTCTCCAACAATTTGACTTAAAAGTGTGGGCAGTGGCTCTATCTTGCTAAAACCACATCTCAGGTCTGTTTTCAAGAGCAGGAAGTAAGATATGTTCTCTCGTAAATCGATACCGCTCTCCATTTACGGCTACAGCACTTCCATCTTCATTCTCGAAGAAGTAAGGCCCAATGATTTTTGTAGATGTGATCCCACACCAAACCAAATTGTACACATTGATGAATGGTTCTTGTATTTTCAGAACCCCAGAACCTGCAGTTCTGCTTATTAGCAAAGCCATTCAAATGAAAATGAGCCTTATCACTCATCACATTGCGTTAAAATAATTGATGGCTGATTTTAATAATAAAATTCTATTATTCTGGTTCTTTGTTCAGTTGTGAATCTCTCCATTATTTATTCTCCAATTGCTATTTATATAATCTGAAAAAAAATAAAAAAGAATAAATAGAAAAATATAAACAAAAAAGTTATTAAATTTGTAAATCCCATGGTTACTTTTGGCCCACCCTGTTTCTGTCAGCTTTAATTAAATTCATACAACAATTGCTACTATTAGTTTGATCAGAAGCTTTCGATGGACAGAAGAATGACGGATGGATGGACAAAAAGAATACATTAATTAAATCAATCCGTTGCTGATTTTAAGTCGATCGGTTGGTGCGTCTAGCTCAAATATTTTTGCTAGTTACAAACATAAGCCATAAAATTTACTTATAATAGCCGGTTGCAGAGAGTGGTAAAGAGTATAAAATGGAATTGCGTAGTATGTGCAAATTACACATTTTCTTTGCTAATACTCGTACAAACTCCAACAAAGACCGAAATCGGTTTTCGATTTTGGCTTTGGGCTCTCTAGTCCTAACTAATAAGCGTCAATTGAACATCTTAAGCGAAAAATTTTTGATATAAATATATGATCCAGGACTTAACCACACACTTTCGTGTACGGCAGTGTTGACAACATGCAATCCCACGACTTGAATTCTATATACACTATTGGCATGAAACAAAGACTCTTCGGCCAGGGGCAGTCACCCCAACAATAAGTGTTTTCTGTCCAATCTTTCATCGTGGGAAATGCCTGACTGAATATTACTAGTCAGAGCCGAAACCGAACAAAGCCCTGGACCTAGATCTGCTCAGCTTGGGAGTATAGCGAAACGGACTTTGTTGCCTCGTGCTGTATCAACGTAGTTTTCAGCGGGTCTCTGGATTTGGTGTCATTATCGCAGTCTACACTCTCTTCGTCGTCATCATCATCCAACTATGAGACTCCTGCGCAGTCTCCCTTGCAACAGCATCAATACATAGTATTTTCAACAACAGATTGCTGTTGCCACCCCTGACAGTTTGCTAGTTTTGCAATTTAATTGAAATGGCCTACGAACAAAGTAAGAGAGGTAAAAAAATTTATTATTCGGAGAATATCATGGTTGCAGCGAGCCAGGAAACTAAGCTGAATGTCACCTGCAGCCTACACAACTGTGAAGGGTAAGGATCGCACCAGGAGTGGAGGCGAAGAACTTGCTTTACTGTTACACCATTCAGTAAAGATCAATCTCTTTTGAACTTGAATCTAGAGATCTAAACAGTCAAGACTGGGGCTGCTACCGAGATAGGGCTGTTTAACGTATACATTAGGGTTGGCCGTATTGTAAGGAAAAAAATTCGATGTTCTGCCATCGATTTTTCAATAGTGGAACTACGAGGGCAGATCAATAATTTCATGACTTTTCGAATAAAACACAGTTTTTTTTTTGCAAAACAAAAATTTTTTTTCAACATTATCTTCTTCTAGCTCAATACACTTAGTCCAACGTTTCTCCAATTTTTTACTCCTCCCAAAAACTAGTATTCTTCGAGGTCCATAAAATAGGCATTTGTTTGATCAATAATTTCATCGTTAAAGCTGAATCTGTATCCACAAAGTACTTTCTTTAGGTTTGGATATATGAAATGTTCACTGGGAGCTCAATCAGTAGAATATGGCTGATGAGGTACTTATTCGTATCCAAATTCATGCAATTTTTTCTATTGAGACTGCACACGTGGGCACCCTTGTATTATGTATTTTCTTGGCCAACTGGGGGGTCGTTTTTTAATGAAACCTCATTAAATCGCTCCAATAATTTGGCATCAAATTCGCTGTGCATTGTTTTCCCATTTTCGCAATCGATGTGGTTTATCCCGTGTGCATCCCAAAAACTTGTTGCCATTGTTACCTTATAAGCGGACAAATTTACCTTGGCCTTCTTTGGAGCCGGTTGACCCCGATAAACCTATTGTTTTGAATGCTGTTTGAACTCCGGAGTGTTGTAATGGATCCATGTTTCATCCACAGTTATAAAACACCGCAAAAGGTTATTTGAATTGCGATTTAACTGCTCCAAGCAATCCTTTGAAGCTGTCACTCGATTACGTTAATGGTCAATATGCGGCACTCATCTTGCAGACAGCTTTCTTAAACCCAACTAGTCATGTAAAATCAAAACAACACTGCCAAATGAAGTGCGTATGGCATCAACAAACTCACGCACTTTTACTCTACGATGGACCAACAGCAAATCGTGCATTTTTCGACATTTTCGGGTGTATTGACCTCAATTGGCCGTCCAGAACGTTCAGCGTCATCTGCACTTGTGCACTTCTACACTTGTGAAAAAAAAAGAAAAAAAATCGAACAAATACTTGCAAAAAATCAAAAAAAAAACTTAAAACGAAAAAAACAATTACTTCGGAATATACGAAAGGCTAATTTCTAAAACATACCCATAAGCCCGATTTTAAAGTATATGTTAATAGCTCAAAATAATCCTTGGCTACAATTGTCCCTTTTGCAGAACTAAAAAATATTTAGTAGATTAATAGTTATAGAATTTTTGCCGATAAAAACCGATTCTGGATGCGTCGTGAGACGTCAATTGGCCGCCACGATCATGTAATTGCCCACACATAGAAAAAGAGTATGGTTGGGATAACAATATTTGAAGAGCATCATACTATTGTGAGGTATGTGGTTGTGGTTCAACAATATAATGATCTTCAATAGTATGAATCAAATACAACCATACTATGATCCTCAAAACCATGCTATGATCCTCACAACTATAGCATGACTCACACATAACCAAACTATGATCTCCACAAGCATAGTATGATTCACACTTATCCTTACTTCACGTACTACCATAGTATGATCCCAACCATATTATGATTCACACACAACCATGTTATGATCTCTACGACCATAGTATGATCACACAAAATTAACCTTAAGTTATTTATTAAGTTGGCAACAATAGATTTGAATTATTTAAAAATACATTAAATTCTAATATAAAGGGGTGATTTATTTAACAGTAGAAAACATCAGTTTAAAAAAACGTAAGCGTTTTTATTAAAAAATTTTCAATTCACCACAGTAGCTTTAAAATCTTAATTTTTCATATAAAAATTACTATTATTGCTTAGATCCGTAACAAAAACATTGTTCTAAAAAGCGCATTCAAATGAAGAAGTTACGATCATACAATATGATTACTGTAATCATATTACTGTCAACAGAAAACTCCAAAAACAGTACTTTTGTCACACAAACCATATTTATATTGTTGCTACAACCATATTTTTATTTTTAAATTTGCAACGAGTAATACTATTTTTACATTTCATCAATATTTTCTATTTTCAAAATTAAAGAACATACTTTTATTGCAGAGAAAATATAATTACTGCTGTGACCATATAGTAACCATTTTTTTCTCTGCGTGCACCGTTGGACTTCTTTATGTGGGGATATTAAAAAGTGTACGTCAATAATCCAATAACAATTCAAGAGCTAAAGAATGATATAGTTGGACACATTAACGACATTGAACATCCATAATGTCTCAAAGTCATTAACAATATAGTCCATCAAATAAAGGTTTGCCACCGAAGCCGTGGCAAGCATTTGTTCGACATTTTATCTTACACATAATTGTCATAGATTTTTCTCTCATAACACAAAATACTCTTTGAAAACTCTTTGTTTTATTTACAATTAATATCGTGCGTTTTAGTTGGACCAGCCTTTATGAATTTTAAAATTTGTAAACTTATTGTAAGGCTCTCAAAGAACAGATTTAATAATTTTATAATTATAATAACCTTCACCACAGACTGTTGTATGGTAAACATAATTTTAATAGGAAATGAATATTGATCATCGTTTCTGTATGCTCAGGGACGTATAATTTGATAACATTTGATCACTTACTCCTATATATTGTTATATGGCATAAGCACTCAGCCAACAGTTTTATGAATATATTTAGAAAAATGACTAGCACACATTTAGAAGGGACATAAATACTATTACACACGTTTCATGCTGTAAATTAAAAAGTACTGAATGTTTTTGGAAAAAATATTTTTTAATATATTTATTGAAGTATATTATATCCAAAAAGAATCTACTTATTCGAAATGTCCGTCTTTTGCCTGTACACACCTTAAATCGCACTGGCCAAGCGTCAATAGCTGCACGAACCTCGTCCATTGGAAAATTGGCCACAGCTCGAAACAAAGCAGTCTTAAGAGATCCAATGCTGGGGTATCTTTTGTGACGAACCTCGTCTTCTAAAACCGTCCACAATTTGTAGTCCAATGGGTTCAAATCTGGACTGCCTGAGGGCCATTCATGAGAGGAAATGAACGCTGGCGAATTGTTTCGAAGATAGGTCTGGACGTTTTAGCCTTATGGGCAGGCGCAGAATCCTGCTGGAAAGTCCATGGCTGGTTTTGGAGCAGAGAATTGTTAAGAGGCTTCACAACAGCTTCCAAAACGGTTTCTTGGTAAACTTTGGCCTTGTTCGCAGAAATGCAGGTCATTGACCCCATCGTAAGAGACACCCTACCAAACCATGACTGAAGCTGGGTGATGACCCTCTTCCACCCTTAGGATCAGTTCAGTTGCTTTCTTAGATGACCGCACATACACTCTATTATTATGCTTGTTAATTTTGTCCTGAACGGTAAAAATTTTTTCATCGGTGAACAAAATGTTTCTCTGCAAGTTATCAGCGTGCTTCACCAAAAGATGTTTGCCTTTTTCAATCCTTTTTTTCTTTTAAGCTGCAGTCAATAAATGTCCGGTACGTCGTTTGAAAGCCCCAAGTCCCAAGTCTTATTTAAAGATTCGACTCATGGACTTTTGCGTGATATTCATCTCACGGACCATGATTTTCTGTTTTCGGAGCGGATTTCTGTGAATTCTTGATTTAACGGGTTTCATGACATTCGGTGTTCGAACAGACCGTGGGCGGCCCGACCATTGGCGGTTTTTTACATCTCCAGTCTCCTAAAACAGTGTTATGCATCGGTAGACGAACATGCTGCTTATCCCTAGTGGCCGGAGCGTTTTAAAATATCGCTTTTTTCATTTCACACTTGAAAAGCGCTATTAAAGCGATATGGTTCTCATTATTTGACCTTTCCATGATTATAGTTGAAACAATTTTAAAATCCCTTTACAGACTTACTTACAGATTGAGGTTAGCTTTCAAAACCCATATGACATTAACGGGGTATGTTCAGTTCTACTATTGAAATGGGTGTGGTCAATGTTGTAACAGTATTTATGTCCCTACTTAATAATCTACTGGTTCCTTAGCCATAAAGAACACCGTATTAAAATTATTAATATCGGGTGATCAGTCTAGAGGTTTTTTAATAAAGAAACAAAAATGTAAATTATGGAATATGTGGAATATTTATTGTTCCTTCGAAAGGTCATTTATGTCATTAATTTTTTGAATATAAAATGTTGGCCGCAACTATGCAGTACGGGGAAAGGACCACAAAATAAAAGAATGTAAAAATAGACCAAACTGTTGTTTGTGCACGGAAAAAGGGCCGAGCAAAGTTTATCATATCCCAGGATCTAGCAGATGCTCGACATGCAAAGACCAGAACAATAAATGAAAGTCCTCCAAGCAAATATGCATAGGAGCAAAACAGCAAACGCATGATGGACCAACTAATGAAGGAAAAAGAAGTTGATGTGGCAATCAAAAGTGAACAGCATGTCACCCCAAATAATGACTACTGGCTTGAAGATACCTCCAAAACAGCAGCAATATGGATCCCTCAACATTTAAACAGTGAAAGACAAAGGCATAGGAAATGGTTTCGTCCGGATTAGAACTAATGATACAATATTTTATAGCTGTTACCTAATACCGAGTGCCAGAATAGAAGACTTCACAGCAAAGCTCGAAAGCATAGAAGGCAATGCTATAAACCTTGGAAGTACATCATTAGTAATCGGAGGTAATTTCAACAGCAAAGCAATTGAATGGGGATCAGACATGATAATCCCAAGAGACAGGCGAATCCTGGATATGGCGGCAAGACTAAACCTAAATTTTACAAATTTTGGTGACACTCCCACTTTCAGAAGACCAGGATGTGAGGGCACTATACCTGACAACACCCTTATTTTTAAAAAAATCCAATAGGATGAAGAACTGGACGGTTCTGGAGGACTTCGCAGGAAGTGACCACAACAACATCTCTCATTGCAAGAATCCAATCTAATTAACAGAGGAAATAATACTACGAGTACTAGCACGAAGAAGTGGAGCCTAGCAAAGCTAGACCTGAGTGTCTACAGGCGAATCCTAGATATGGCGGCAAAAATAAACCTAAATATTGCAAATTTTGGTGACACTCCCACATTCAGGAGACAAGGATGTGAGGGCACTATACCTGACAACACCCTTTTATCAGAAAAAATACCCAATAGAATGAAGAACTGGAAGGTTCTGGAGGACTTCACAGGAAGTGACCACAACAACATCACATTCTCATTGCAAGAATCCAGTCTAATTAACAGAGGAAAGAACACTACTAGCGCGAAGAAGTGGAGCCTAGCAAAGCTAGACCTGAGTGTCTTTCTCCATTACATACAGCGCGCAATCGATCAAGATGATAGCTCACCTGATGCCAGAACTTTGGTACATAAGCCTATGAAAACCATCCAGAAAGCATGGGAAGGGTTGGATCCAGATGGCAAAAACCATCAGTTTACTAGTGGACTGATGAAACTGATAAGGTTCGAAAAATCTGTCTACGGCACAGAAGAATATAGGGTGATCCATCTAGAGGTATACTTCAGAACAAAAAAAATATAAAAATTCATATCAAGTGTGGAATCTTTATTGGTAATTTGAAAGGACATTTTATGGCATTTATTTTTTGAATATAATTTCCTTCAAATGTTGGCCACAACTACTCCTCAGTGTTTCCATTCAGTGGGTCCAATTTTGGAAGACTCGTTTGAGCATTTCGACCGGTATGGCTTTAATGACATGCGTAATGTTGGCTTCCAAAACCAGAAACGTAGCTGGTTTGTCTGCAAAGACTTTGGACTTTACGTAGCTCTAAAGAAATAAGTCTAAAGGTGTGATATCACACGACCTACATAGGTGGCCTACTCAGTGCTCGAAAACGTGAAATTAGCTCCTCGTCGAAATGACCTCTTAATAGATCCATTGCAGCTACATGGCAAGTGGCACCGTTCTGATGAAACCAAATGTCGTCAAGATTACTGGCTTCAATTTAAGGTAGCAGAAAGCCCAATATCATGGCGCGATAGCGAGCACCATTCACGCTTACGTTCCGGCCATCATAATTTTTGAAAAACATTAACCGACAATTCCACCAGGCCATAAACTGCACCAACCAATGATTTCTCTGGGTATAATGGCACCTCTTGAACCTCTACTGGTTGCTCTTCAGAATTTGGTTGAAAACAGCGGATTTTGATGAAATGGCAAACAATACTGAAAAGAAAAAAAAATAAAGTTTAACATAACTCAAGCGTAATCTGAAAACACCCCTTTTGGGAAAAAATACCCCTAGATTGATCACCCGTTATATAGTAAATCAGATTTTTGCTTTCATTTACACGCGCCTCTTAAACAATTCAAAAAAATAAATACTTTCTTTTAATTATTATTAAATCTTATTCACATACTTATGACGTCACCTGCGTAATTACGTCACGTCTGTTTTGTGTAAGACCTACTTGAAATTCTCCACAAACATGTTTTTGCCAAAACACGTTTCTCAAATTTTCTTTAATTATCACCTACGGTCCTAATAAGATTTTAATTTGATTTCACTCGGTTTTGCGATGTTTCGCCGCGCACTTGGTTTTAATTGACAAGTAATTCAATTAAAACTTTCTGTAAAATGCCATGTTTTTTTTTTGATCTAATTTCTTCTTTTGTTTCGTCTCTGAGAAACTGGGGTTTTCGTGCGATTTTCGCTTTGGTTTTTTTTTTCTTTTTTGCTAAGCATTAAAAGCGCAACAAAAGAAACTTGAACGCACACACACAAGAAATACTCTTTGCCTTTTTCTCAAGTTCTCGATTAGGAAATCGTATAAGAAAATCTGCTCTGAAGAAGCATTAGGAAATCGTATAAGGAAAATCTACTGGGAAGAGGCACCATTCAGCCAATGATGATAGGAGCACAACGATTTCCTTTCCTTGCAAATTTATTCAAATGCCTCATTCCTTCCTACTTTACTTCATGCAAAGAAATGATGCATATCTCAAGTGGGCGGGAATGACATTTGGCAAAAATCGTATGCATACAACAGCATACATTTTCCTTCTAAACACAATGCGAGTACAATGTACGTATGTGCGAGTATTGCGGGAAAAGTTGTTCGGCTGCTGGTGCCACATGTACAACTACACCGAATCGGGTAGAGCTTCCTCTTGGCTCTTGCTGGTTTATCCGTCGAAATTGGCAGTACAATTGCATCAACATTATTAAATCATAGCTAAAAGTTATGAGCTCCTTACCGCAAAACCGCAACACGACTGAGGATAGACTTGGCGGCTGAAACAGCATACGCTGTAAATTAAAATAGGGCGCCAAGAGGTTAAGGAACAAAAAATTTTATATTACTCGTAAAGATGTACGAATTACATTTAGAGTGTGCAGTATTTTCCATGTTGGAATGCGGGTTCGTTTGGTTGGGCTAAAAACAGGTTTAGTTTGGTAGCCTTAAGGTCGTTTTGATACCCATTATATATGAGATCAGCCGGAGGAAAAGCTGAGGTGTTTGACTGGAATAGAAAGACTAATAAGTGAGCATCGTAGAAATTTATTGGTGACGATGTCGGCAAAACGTATATATTGTATCAAAAAAAAAAAATAAACTTATTCGAAATGTCCGCCTTTTGCCTATACACACGCCTTAAGTCGCACTGGCCAATCGTCAATAGCTGCACGAACCTCGTCCATTGAAAAATTGGCCACAGCTCGAACCAAATCAGTCTTAAGAGATCCATTGTTGGGGTATCTATTGTGACAAACCTTGTCCTCTAAAACCGTCCAGAATTTGTAATCCAATGGGCTCAAATCTGGACTGCCTGAGGGCCATTCTTCAGAGGAAATGAACGCTGGCAAATTGTTTAGAAGCCAGGCCTGGGACGTTTTAGCCTTATAAGCCGGCGCAGAATCCTGCTGGAAAGTCCATGGCTGGTTTTGGAACAGGGAATTGTTAAGAGGCTTCACAACAGGTTCCAAAACGGTTTCTTGGTAAACTTTGGCCGATGTTTTGACTCCTTGTTCGCAAAAATGCAGGTCAGTGACCCCATCGTAAGAGACACCCCACCAAACATGACTGAAGCTGGGTGATGACCCTTTTCCACCCTTGGAATCAGTTCAGATGCTTTCTTAGATGACCGTGCATACACTCTATCATTGTGTTTGTTAAATTTTTCCTGAACGGTACAAATTTTTTCATCGGTGAACAAAATTTTTCTGCGTAAGTTGTCAGCGTGCTTCATTAAAAAATGTTTGCCTTTTTCAATCCTATTTTTTTGTAAGCTGCAGTCAATAAATGTGCGGTACGTCGTTTGAAAGCCCCAAGTCCCAAGTCTTTTTTAATGATTCGACTCATGCGCTTTTGCGTGATATTCATCTCACGGGCCATGATTTTATGTTTTCGGAGCGGATTTCTGTGAATTCTTGATTTAACGGCTTTGATGACATGCGGTGTTCGAACAGAGCGTGGGCGGCCCGACCGGTGGCGGTCTTTTACATCTCCAGTCTGCTCAAACAGTTTTATGCATCGTTAGACGAACATGCGGCTAATCCCTAGTGGCCGGAGCGTTTTGAAAATATCGTTTTTTTTTTCAAAAATTCACTGGTTTGAGCCGATGTGTATGAGCTCGCATTGTCATAGTGCACAATCTTGTTTTGTTCGTTTTTCGAATTTCTCCAAAGGCTTAATGCAAACAAATTGTGGTGCACCACTCAGAATTGACCTTTCTACGTTACTAAAGCGGAACAGTCGCCTAAGAAACAGGCAACCATTTGCTTCGAAGTGCTTCTTCCACGAACAACTTTCGTTGGATTTGGCGCGTCTTCGAAGACATACACGGTCAATTGCTGTTTTGTTTCGTGCTCATACGCATAGATCCATGATTCGTCAGCTGTGACGATCTTATAAACGTCTTTTGAAGCACCGCGATCGTATTTTCTCAAAATTTCTTTGCACCAATCGACACGAGCCTTTTTTTGAGCGATTGTCATGTTGTGCGGAATCCAGCGAGAACAAACCCTTTTTTATGGCCAGGTGTTCATACAATATCGAATGTATGCTGATGGCAGAAATGCTCACGGTTTGTCACATGACGATCTTGCATTATCAGTTCACGCATGGCATGAATGTTCTCTGGCAAAACGGCCGTTTTTGGACGAGCTTCACGACTTTCGTCTTTGAGCGAGCGGCGACCACGATTCATTTCATTAACCCAGTTGTTCAGAGTGATGGTCGTACGTCAAAACGTTCTTAGTACGTTTATGCAAACCAAAATGCAAACCAAAATGAGCAAGTGACAGCTGTCAAAAAGACCAACTCCGAAAAAAGTGTAGCCTAATTGAAAACCACACGTCTAAAGCAAACACCCTTTCTTTCAATAGAATGGAGCGTGGAAGCACTGCACTGCAATCTAGACAGACCCCTCTAAAGAAAATTGTCAAAATATCTGTAATAAGTCCATGTTGAATTAATTGTGACCCAGAGAACCTCTTGGCTTTAATTCCCTTATAAAAGATAAATAAGTGGGTAATGTTGCATCACTTAATCGAAAAATCCTGATCATCATTTTTCAACTACATTAACAACAGCTGCTACTGCTGCTACTGTCTTCTGCTGCTGAATGTCGTGTTGTGCGATTGTTGTTGAAGACAACGATTACATAACGGAAATACAAACACAAATGCAAATGTTTCGAAGGACATTTATTGTCATTAGATGCCGGAAATATACTCTCAGTTGGCCAAATATGGTTATTACAGCTGCAACAAGCCATTCGAGTTTGTCAGACTCAGTTGACAGTTGTTGGCGATGTTGCTGTCATTGTCGCTGTTACTGTTCGCTGTCTTGCAGTGGAGCGTCCACCACCATCATCATTGCACTCGAATGCCTTCTGTCATTCCCCGCCCACCCTTTCTCCCACCGACCCTCATACAATAACTAAACCACTTAACATCAACTAAGACGGCAACGGCAAAACTATGGAAAACTTGCAACATTGTAAATGTCAGTAGTTTATCACAGGAGATCATGTGCATTCGGAAACGGAAAAGACGAACAAGATGTCACCATAACTTTTGGTGTTTATTTAGAGGGAATGCACATTTACATTCCTTGGCAACATCGTCATCATCATCATCGCCACCATCATCTGCTGTAACATCAACTATGCAAAGAATGCAACCACTAACTGCTCAGTTCTAAGACAATTAATTCTTATTCATTTCTTAATTTTTTAAGCTTTACAAATATAAGTTGCTTTCGAAGTAAATGCCAAAACCCCTCGTCCTGCAGTGGGTGTTCTTTAAGGAATGCGACGTGTTGTAAGCCACATCGCCCACTTTAGCCACTAGTAACACTTCGTTAAACAGGATTAGAGCAGCAACACCAGTTGATGTATGCTGCAACATTCCCAAACGAATGCCATGTTGGCGCTGTATGCACAGTGTTTGAACTGAATATGATGGGGTAATGTAATGACTTTTAGCAAAGGAGTTGCATAACCCGATATGGCCCACTTTCACTAGGGTTAGTTATAGGTCGCTTTTAAAAAGTACTGCATTTTTTCTGCTTGATTTAATTTAACAAGTAAAAACGTAGTAAAGTTTGGCGCGTGAGATTATTAGCGGGTGGGCAAAATACAAATTTCTTTTTAAATCATGGAATATGTTGACAGCTGTTTGGCGTTCGACATCTTGACAGGAAGTCAGTGTTATACACGTACCTTTGCAAAACGAAATGAGTCCCTTTACGCTTAGATATTGTTTTGCAGTTTTGGCCTTAGAGCAGCTTGAATTGGAGAACGATTGTGGGCGAAAAATCATCTTATATGATCAGGCATACTTTCATCTCGGCGGCAACGTAAACAATCTAAATTGACACATATGACACATACGGAAAACCCGGACTTTATTGTCAAGAAGCCAATGCATCTACAGACACTGGCAGTTTGGTGTGAATTGTAAAGTTGTGGCATAATTAGACCATTTATCTTCGAAAATGAGACTGGGAACAACGTTTCGGTCAACGGAGGGCCTAACAGAGCTATGCTATCCGACTATTTATACCCTGCACCACTCTGTGGAACAGGGTATTCTATTTTTTTTTTTTATTAAATTTATTCAAAAACGTTGTAGTAATTCAAAGCTTAGAAATAACAAGCGCCTCAGCGCCGTAAGGCATTTTTAACGAAAGTTGGCCAAATTATCGATTACAATTATTTTTAATTTAAAATATTATTTACGTTACAAAAGAAATTTTTAAATATACATTTAGATATACATATACAAACGTATTTATCTCAGGTGCTCATCCATATTTTGTGTTAAAAAATCTTTTAATCTTGATTTGAAAAGAGAAATTGTTGTACTAGACAAATGTTTCTAACTACCAAAAAAAATTGAATTCGACTAAAAAACCTTGTCTGTCTGCCCGTCCATCTCAAGCTTCTTATCCAGCTACAGATCACAGTTCGATATTCGTAAAATATGGCAGAAGGGCGGACGCTATTAAAATAGAAGAAAATCGGTTCAGATTTTAATTTAGCTCCCACATACAGTTAATTAATTAATTTTTATGTTTTAAGCTCTAGAATCCACATTAATGAAATTTAGTAAAATCCTTGTCCAAGGACGGTTGCTGTTGAAGTTGGAGATAATCGGTTTAGATTTACATATTGATTCCACATGTATATTTAACTGATTAAACCAGAGACAAAAATATTTTTTTCAGAAATTGCATTTGTTTTCAAACCTGGGTAAATTTAGCTCCCGCGCAGGGTGGTCCAAACCCGCATTTTCAGTTGGCTTTACTGAACATCGAGAAGTGCAGAGTATAATATAGTCGGCCAGATCTGATTTTTGAGGTTTTTGTGTAATTAAAGACATAGATTTGGACAACCTCAAGTTCATCAGGATGGCGCGTCAATGCACACAGTCCCTGCTCAAATTGTTTGACAGCTTTGCGATTTGATAGCTTTGGACTTGTTTTTGGGGGAACCGGTAATGGCCGATGTTATGCCAACAATTCAGCGGTTCAAGCACTTAGGCCAATATAATCTAAGTAGACCGTGAGTTTCAGCCAAAAACTAGCAGTAAGGTTTAAAAAATTGGGGTGACAGAAACCGCTACTGCGAAGCCAATCGAGGCAATAAGTTGAAAGAAGTTTTACTCCATAATTAATGCTTGCTCTTGCTAATCATGCCATAATACTTGAAAAAAAATTCATTATGTTCATTTTATTGCAATTTTTAAGAATGAACTTTTATTTGACCCACCTATATTCGTAAGCTAAAATTCAAAAAGGCGTAACTAACAAAAATTTAATTTTACAGGAGAAGAAAAAACGTTGTAAAATGAAAACTATAAACATTTTTAACGAAGTTTTTTCTAATTTTTGTTTGTTTAATTTTGTTGTTTTTGTTGTCACTTTTGATCGCAGAAGTGTTAAATTTTTCAAGTAGTTTAAAGGAATTTATAATTATCCATCAAAAATTTGATTTAATTTTTTGTTAGTTACGCCTTATTGCATTTTAGCTAACGAAATATATGTTTGTCATTTCGTTTCCTACAGTCCTGACAGTCCTGAGAATTATGAAATATTCTCACAAACGCAAAAATAAAGATTTCAACCGATTTGGAATTCGGACCATATAGGTCTTTGAAGGCCAAAAAATATTAAAATTTCCTGACGGATCCGAATATAAAATTCATTTTCCGATTGAATTATTATAAATCCTTTCTCCATTGGTGTTAGGTCCATAGGAGGCCGACAAATTAATCCTTTCAAACATGGATATATGGAAAACCAGAATTATTGGAATTTTTAAAAAGAATCTAAATAAGACACTAATTTTCCGTAATCTTCGTAGACACAGGAAGGGTATCTACGAGGGTTGCTATATATTTTCAAAGACGAAGGTCGTGAAGGTCGTCCAAAAACGGCTGTTGTGTCAGAGAACATTGATGCCGTGCGTAAACTGATAATGCAACATCGTCATGTGACTTACCGTGAGATAGAAGCATCCTTTGGCATTTCTTCCACCAGTATTCATTCGATATTGCATGAACACCTGGCCGTAAAAAGGTTTGTTCTCATTGGATCCCGCACAATTTGATAATTGTTAAAAAAAAGGCTCGTGTCGATTGGTGCAAAGGAATTTTGAAAAAATACGATCGCGGTGCTTCAAAAGACGTTTATAAGATCGTCACAGGTGACAAATCATGGATCTATGAGTATGAACCCTAAGCAAAACAGCAATCGGCCGTGTGGGTTTGCGTAGACGAGCCAAATCCAACAAAAGTTGTTCGTGGAAGAAGCTCTTCGAAGCAAATGGTCGTCTGTTTCCTTGGCAAAACTGGTCTTGTGGCGACTGTTCCGCTTGAGCAACGAGGTAGGTCAATTTTGAGTGGTACACCACAATTTGTTTGTCTAAAGTCTTCGCGGAAATTCGAAAAACGAACAAGAGAAGACGAATCATTGTGCACCACAACAATGCGAGCTCTCACACATCGGCTTCAAACCAGCGCCTTTTTGACCGGCCAAAACGTTGAATTGATGTGTCATCCGCCGTACAGCCCTGACTTGGCACCAAATGACTTCTTTTTATTCCCGCACATTAAGAAAAAAATGCGTGGTCAACGACTTTCGTCGCCAGAAGATGCTGTTGAAGCGTTCAAAAACCATGTTTTAGAGGTGTCTCAATCGGAGTGGAAAATGACAATTGGTTTGCGCACATGCAAAAGTGTATAAATTATGCTGGAGAATATTTTGAAAACAGTAAAACCATTTTTAATGATAAATATGGGGAGAGCCTGGCCTTATAGAGTTCGGTTTTACTTTCAACAATTGCAGCAAAGCTTTCTGAAGAGGATTCTCACGGACCCGAAATCATGATTAAATCAGTGTGCAGCCATGACGATCAATGTCATCATTTTGTTAAAACCTTGTCTTCTATTTAAATACAGATGCAAGAGGTCTTGAGTCGGTTAATCCCTGTTTAATGTACAAAAATGAAATACCGAAATAGAACAAACGAGCTAAACAAATATTCTCATTTTCATTATTAGACCAGAAATATTTACAGCAGCCCTCGTAGAGATTGTGAAATGTTTTCTCTCACAAATCCAAACTTGAACCTAGATTTAATATTTTGACAAATGTTGTACTCGGACTTGATCATAGTGGTCCAAAATCCAACCTCCTTCAACTATGGACATATGTGTGTTCGAAAAATAACCAAATATTTCGCCTCGAAGCCGTAAATTACATTTAATCTACTTAAATCTAATACTATGCATCAGTCACAGTGCAATTTCCTTACTTATTTCAATATGCTTAACTCTTAGGACTTGTCTCAATTTATGGCTCGAATCTAGGGTCCCCTCAATGAACATATGGGTTCATTAAAAGAATAGAATTCACGCATCTGAACGGGACAACGGTTCATAAGGGAGCGGTTACATACAAATGTGCTTCCCGATTTTAAGACTTGGACTGCAAGGAGCCACATATAAAAGGCAATTTCAATTAAATAAACCATTGTGCTATTTTAAAATTGGTCTCTATTGCTACATGTTTTCTCTATAACCTCTTATAACCCTAGATTTAAGGTCTTGCTGCACCACAAGTCTCACTATATGAGGGCAGATCAATAGTTCCGTGACTTTTCAACTAAAACACAGTTTTTTTTGTTGTAAAAAAAATATTTTTTAAAATAATCTCCTTTTAGCTTAATACACTTAGTCCAACGTTTTTCATATATTTGTATCCCATCAAAAAAAGAGGATTTTTCGAGGCCAATAAAATAAGCATTTGTTTGATCAATAATATTATCGTTGGAGCTGAAACTCATTCCACCGATCCATTTGTTTAGGTTTGGAAATAGGAAATAGTCTCTGGGGGCTAAATCCGAGGAATATGACGGATGAGGTACCAATTCATAACCTAATTCATGCAAATTGAGGCTGCACACGTGTGCAACCGTACATTATCTTGATGAAATGGTAATCGCGGCACGCATCATGCAGACAGCTTTCTTAAACCCAATTGATCATGTAAAATCGAAAATACACTGCAATATAAAATGCGTATGGCATCAACAATCTTACGCACTTTTACTCTTCGATCGGTTAACACCATATCGTGGTTTTTTCGACACTTTCGGGTGTATTGACCTCAATTGGTCTTCCAGAACGTTCAGCGTCATTTGTACTTGTGCGACCACAACGAAAGTCAGTACACCATATTTTTACCATTGAAATCGATGGTATTATATCAAGCTCAATTTATCATATTCCCATATTCCCCATATTTATCAAGCTTTTCTTTGGTTTGATTGAGTGTTTTTTTTGCAAAAAATAATATTAAATGCGCACTCCAAATTCACTTTTTCCATTTTTAACAAATTCCACGACGTTGTATGTTTTGAACAGCTATTCAACACAAACTAAATGACGGGACTCTCTTAAAATTTGGCAGTATTCTACAAACAGATAGTGCTTGATGGGAGCAGTGTTTTATTTCATATAACTACGAGGGAAGTTGAGAAAGTTACGAAATTATTGATCTGCCCTCGTATGAATAATAATTTCGGTTAAATTAAGCATTGTGCGTTTTTGTTGGACTCTATGTGTACATGTGTACCGTGTCTGGCCTTACCACTAGCCACATTATACTTTAATTCATCCTCTAACTTATATACTTAGTATGGTGCAAAAAATATTTAACCTAACCTGGTCAAATTCGACCATAGCAAAAAATAAGAGCTCAAAACGATGCCACCCATTTTTCTAAAGTAAACAAAAGTGCGTAATAATACATATAGCCGACATATAGTATAGCCGACCCTGGATGTATCGGATAATGTTGTCTTATATTTCATATACCCCAATAAAAAGTGCCCACGGTTCGTTTCTTTCTAACAAAGACTTTCTTACTAAAACTAATTTTAGAATATTCATATTAGAAATCAGTTCCATCTATTTGAGTTAAATATCAACTATATTCAAGTAATAAACAGGGTGCGTAAACCACCCAATGGCGATGTATAATCCACCTCTTATGAAATTCCATGGTTTTTATTAAGTCCCAATTTCTTTTTAGGCTTTAAGGAAAATTTAAATACGTTGTGATGAACAAAAAACTCAAAACTTCTACCTGAATCAAGTCTTTTAAATATGAGTTCAACCCTTCTTAAATATATAACCAATTTACATATAATGGAATATTTGTGTTGATCCCATCAATTTACATTTCCGCACTGAATTTGATGGATCATCGCTTGTTCCCTTACCCGTTTCACTACATCCGTTTGTACAACATTCACTACGAGTATACATATATGAAAGATTTAGGAGATAGCCATCCAATATTTCTTATCCATGGTCTTTATTACAAATCACTGTGCCACCCTAGTGTTTTCATAGAATACATCTTCGTAACAAGACGACGGCTTAACTAAGACACCGCCAACACCATAGTCATGATAAATTATAGACAATAATGCTATAGTTTCAGTGCAGTTAGTGTTGTTTTGCACCTCCTCCTGCGCCTCCGACTACTCCTCCTCGGGCCACCTCTTTTCTTGACGTGGGTCTTCCGACTGAAAAGAAAAAGATTGCAAGGAGAGAAATTAAATGAAATGAAATAAAACTGCTGCTGTTGCTCGCACATTATGTGATGGTAAAATTATTATGAAAATAAATTGCACACGCAAGATAGACTGGGATTGTATGACTCATTAACCAGCTTGGCTAAGCGTAAAACTAACAAGATTTCCGGCGTAACTGCTACACTTGCACTGTTTGCCGTAGTGGCATCAGTTCTTATTATACTATTTGAACGCTTAGCTTGTCTTTAAAATATCTTAAGTCACTATTTTACAAAAAAAAAGTTTAACTTATAGCTCATACTTTTTAGATGACCTACTTATAAACCCTAAAAGGATACCAGAAGCGAAATCCCAATCATCCACAATTTGTGATCCACTGTATTTTTTTGTTCGACCAACACACGGGATGAATCTACTATGCTACAGTCCTTTGTGTTGGTTAAGGGAAGAAAGGTTCCAACGTGATAAGAAAGAGCTCTACAAGGCTTTCATTCGAAACTTAAAGATAGTTGGAATCAATGTCTTCCGATCGGGATGAAACTTGAGCTAAGGTTAGTTCTATTGAATTGTAGTTTAGACACAAACGAACGTATGAGCCGAAAGGGCACAAAAAACAGACCATTTTTGCGCTTTATTTGCGTATGGTAAATAAATTCGGGCTGGCCTAACTACACGACCTACTTACTTATTATTTTGCCTTCCCTGGAATATACAAGTAAAAAAATTCATTTTATATTGCCTTCTTCGAGAGGTCATATGGGAATATATGCAGTATAATTTTTCTTGTGCAAAGAATGCCTTCTGAAATGTTTGTTTTTCTTAGCATTTAATATTGAGTTTTAAATCTGAAAAGAATGCCGAATAAAAAGTCGCTTATGTAGAGGTGAAAATTTGATATGTATGGCCAGCGTCCGTCTCTTGAACGTGATACTTATTAAAATCGCTTCAACACAAACAAAAGTTCTGGGGGCTCCTGACTACCCGTCGTACCAGAATTTAGGCTCCGGTCAGACCTCGTAGTCGAGCTACTACGATTTGCGATCCATTCAATACGGTACTGGTTACTCAAAATTAAAGGCATCGGTCGTGAGATAGTATATATTCAGGTAGTAGTATATATAAGTATAGGGTGATCCATTTAGAGGTATTTTTTCCAAAATAAAAAAATAAAAAAGTTGAAATCAAGTGTGGAATCTTTATTGTTTATTCGAAAGGAAATTTTATGCCATTTTTTTTTGAATAAAATTTCCTTCAAATGTTGGCCGCAACTACGCCTCAGGGTTTTTATTCTGAAGGTCCAATTTTGGATGACACGCAAACAATGGCTCCCAAACCCGAATCATAGCTTGTTTGTCAGCATAGAATTTGGACTTTAATTAGCCCCAAAAAATTCTTTAGGTGTGATATCACCGGTCCAAAACGTAAAATAAGCTGCTCTTCAAAATTACCTCTCAATAGATCCACTGTTTCAGCAGTTGTATGGCAAGTGCAACCGTCCTATTGAAACCAAATGTCGACAAGAGTACGGGCTTCAATTGCAGGCAGCAAAAAGTCAGAAGTCATGGCGCGATAGCGAGCACCATTCACGGTTACGATCCGGCCATCATCATTTTTGAAAAAAATATGGAGCGATGATTCCACCAGCCCATAAACCGCACTAAACCGTGTTTTTTTTTCTGGGTATAATGTTAACTCTTGAACCTCTTCTGATTGCTTTTTAGCGCCAAATGCGATTATTTGTTTATTGAAGTTGTCGTTGAGCCAGAAATGGGCCTAGTCACTGAACAAAATTTTGGTCGAAAACAGTCAGGATCTTCTCATTCTTTTTCCAAAATACAGTTGTACAATTTGCAGACGTTGTTGCGGTGTAAGTCATTTCATGATGAAATGGCAAACAAAACTGAAAATAAAAAAATAAAGTTGACCACAGCTCACGCGCAATCTGTTAAAAAAATTCTATTGAAAAAAACCTCTAGATGGATCGCCCTTTATATATATAAGAGTATAGGTGTTATGGACTGAAACCATTCAGTACATGGACATGGCTTCGTCACCGCCTAAAGCAAAATGTATCTTTTACTCTTCCGTTCCACGATGGTGAACGGCAACCATGAATTAAGGCTAGGTCCGAGGATCTAACATTACTAGGTGCAGTCTAAGAAGACCCCATTTCTTCCCAGTCACTCGAGGTGATTACCTCCGTTCAGATTTCGTAACAAAATGTATTCCCAGTTTCAGTCTTAAGGGGACTGGTAACCCTAGTACAGTATTATCAGAAGGCTAATCAGCAACAAAAATTTAAAATAAGTAAAACCCTGATATTAAGAATAAGGCACGAGGGGTTATTTTTTGTACCACTAGAAGATGCTTTCGACACTTTTATAATGTTCGACAAATCTAATGTACGAGTAATTTCATACCTATAAGGTCAGGAGTTTCCGTCTAAGTGACGATCATTTCATGCAATACAGCCAAACCTGCATACGTGGGAATACTAGTTTACTCTAAAACAAAAGTCTCAATTTTTATTCAGCATTTTAGATATTTTAACTCATATTCAACTCCGTTCTACTTTTTTTTGTACCTTCCATCATGGGATACAGGGGTAATGATATTGGCAATAGTATCACTGCGGTAATAGTTTGGTGATTTTTTTGGTTAATTTTATCCAACATTTTGACGACAGAAGCCAAAAAAAAAACTAACAAACCTGGTGCGATGTTGTGAGCGCTCGGTTTTTTTACTTTTACTTTTTATAAAAGCATATTCTTCTGCTTTAATCTTTTAATCGAACAATGGAATTTAAAATTAATGCCAATAAAAATAATTTAAAATAAATAACACACAAACAGTTTTTTTCTACAAACATATAAGCTCTTTAGGTGGGATAAAAATCAAATAACCTGGATAAGTGGGAACAGTATTAGTGGGAAACCTTTTGAAGAGGGAATAGACAGGCGGTCCCTTGCGATAAAACTCCAGTCCGAGACCGCCGAAGATTCTTCGTTTAGTGTGCCACTCATATATACTTAGTAGGGACATAAATACTGTTACAACATTGAATACACCCATTTCAATAGTATAATTCAACATACCCCGTTAATGTCATATGGGTTTTGAAAGCTAACCTTAATAGCGTTAGTCTGTAACGGGATTTTAAAATTGTTCCAACTTTCATCATGGAGTGGTCAGATAATGAGAACCGTATCGATGTAATAGCGCTTTTCAAGTGTGAAATGAAAAAAGCGATATTTTCAAAACTCTCCGGCCACTAGGGATTAGCCACATGTTCGTCTACCTATGCATAAAACTGTTTGAGGAGACTGGAGATGTAAAAGACCGCCACCGATCGGGCCGCCCACGCTCTGTTCGAACACCTCATGTCATCAAAGCCGTTATATCAAGAATTCACAGAAATCCGCTACGAAAATAGAAAATCATGGCCCGTGAGATGAATATCACGCTAAAGTCCATGAGTCGAATCATTAAAAAAGACTTGGGACTTAGTGCTTTCAAACGACGTACCGGACATTTATTGACAGCAGCATTAAAAAAATAGGATTGGAAAATGCAAACGTCTTTTGGTGAAGCACGCTGATAACTTGCACAGAAAAATTTTGTTCACCGATAAAAAAAATTTTACCGTTCAGGAAAAATTTAACAAACAAAGTGATAGAGTGTATGCGCGGTCATCTAAGGAAGCACTGATCCAAATGGTGGAAAAGGGTCATTACCCACCTCCAGTCATGGTTTGGTGGGGTGTCTCTTACGATGGGGTCACTGACCTGCATTTCTGCGAACAAGGAGTCAAAACATCGGCCAAAGTTTACCAAGAAACCGTTTTCGAAGCTGTTGTGAAGTCTCTCAACAATTCCCTGTTCCAAAACCAGCCATGGACTTTCCAGGATTCTGCTCCGACCCATAAGGCTAAAACGTCCCAGGCCTGGCTTCGAAACAATTTGCCAGCGTTCATTTCCTCTGAAGAATGGCCCTCAGGCAGTCCAGATTTGAACCCATTGGATTACAAATTGTGGAAGGCTTCAGAGGACAAGATTTTTACAAAAGAATCCCTAACATTGCATCTCTAAAGACTGCTTTGGTTCGAGCTGTGACCAATTTTCCAATGGACGAGGTTCGTGCAGCTATTGACGATTGGTCAGTGCGACTTAAGGCCAATAAGCATATTCTTTTTGGATACAATAAACATCAATAAATATATTAAAAAAATAAGTACATCCACCAGCTTGATATAAGTAAGGCACGGTCTGTATATCTATAAGTATATGATGGTTATGAGGGACGTTTGCTGCTGTATGCGACGAAGAAAAAATTATGGTTTATTATCAGACCGAAAGGACTATTAATAAAAACAAATGATTACATTAAGCTCGGCTGTGTCTATGCTTATGTAATCTCTATCATGGATATTTGGACATTTAAATGGCCAAATGCATAAAAAGGTACAAAAAATGGCAATTTCCCTATTCGATCCGAATTCCGCAATTCGATAAATACAAGAGTTGCTATATATATATATTTGGTCTAATAATGAAAATGCAAATATTTAGTATCAAAAATAGTTTTTCAAAGTATTCTCCAGCATGACTTATACACTTTTGCATGCGCTCAAACCAATTAGCACTTTTTTCACTCCGAAACAAATTGTGTTGTTCCACTCAGAATTAAGCGTCCTACGTTGCTCAAGCGGAACAGTCGACACATGACCAGTTTTGCACAAGAAACAGGCGACCATTTGCTTCGAAGTGCATCTTGCACGAACTACTTTCGTTGGATTTGGCTAGTCTTCGAAGACACACACGGTCGATTGCTGTTTTGTTTCGGGTTCATACTCATAGATCAATGATTCGTCACCTGTGACGATCTTATAAACGTCTTTTAAAGCACCGCGATCGTATTTTTTCAAAATTTCTTTGCACCAATCGATACGAGCCTTTTTTTGAGTGATTGTCAAATTGTGCGGGATCCAACAAGAACAAACCTTTTTTACGGCCAGGTGTTTATGCAATATCGAATGAATACTGGTGGAAGAAGTACCCAAGGTTGGCTCTATCTCACGGTTTGGCACATGACGATCTTGCATTATCAGTTCACGCACGGCATCAATGTTCTCTGGCACAATGGCCGTTTTTGGACGACCTTTACGAACTTCGTCTTTGAGGGAATTGAATTCATTAAACCAGTTCTTAACAGTGCGATGGCATAATGCTTCATCGCCATACAAAGATCTAAGTTCATCGATGCACTCTTGTCGTGTCGAAAGTTGTGAAAAATTATAGCACGAAAATGTTCTCGAGTTAATTCCATTTATTTGCCAAATTGATTTTTTCAAGTCACTGTAAGAACACAAATAATAGTCGTTCGTCAAAACGTTCTGAGTACGTTAATGCTATAAAATGTCAAACTTTACAATGTAAGTTTCAGATGGCGCCAGGCAACACTTAGTGTTGCCTAGGACAGAAATATATATAGCAATACTCGTACTAACTTCAAATAGATATATCACGGTTACTAGACCTGACCCAGCGAAATGCCGGGATACCATACATTTTTTGGTGCGCAGCATTATTATTTCCATTGGTATCCTTTTCAGATTAAAGGGCCAGTTCAAATTGTTTTCAGTTAGATTTTCTAAAGATAATTTTTTAAGTTGTTTAGCTTTTCTTAAGTGGCAGCTTCATTCACGATCTGTCGTTTCGACGTGTGAGATGGTCGATGCCTTCGCCTGCTTCCTTGCTGCTTTCCTTCAGACTTCTTTAGCGTATGCCCAATCCATCCCCATTTGGTGTGTTCTATGCCATAAAATTATGTTTGATATTGTATAACGGTAGGTAAAATTTTACGAAGTCTGGATTATATCTTACAGTGATTTCTCCAAATTACAACAGTGACTTCATAAGCTAGAAACTATTCTTCCAAATTAAGGCCTGGCCGCACCTTAATTTGGAAGATTTAGCTGAAATTGAGGCTACGACTTAAGGGGGCCAAAAAAACATACCGTACAGCCCAAACCATCCATCGAAAGTAAATATGGTACTCAAATATAGGCCAAAATCGCCAGGAGCCTGAGTTATTATTTATTTTAAATTTTTTTCTCTGCCTGAAGCTAAGACTCATGGACCAATGGGGCCCTTAAAGCAGTCGATAATTGGACAAATGTCCTATTAAAAATAGGAACATACGCGGGCGGTTCGGAAAGTTCTTAGCCTATCAATGAAAGAGAATAGTTAGTTTTTCAAAAATATTTTTATTTTTCAATATAATCTCCTGAATATTCAATACACTTAGTCCAACGCTTATCTAGCAATTCTATCCCTTGATTAAAATAGTTTTCCTCAAGGTCTTCAAAATAGTGGTTTACAACTGTAATTGCATCTTCATTTGAGGTAAAACGCTTGCCAGCAAGGATTTTTTTAGATTTGGGAACAGGTAAAAGTCACTGGGAGCTAAATCAGGAGAATAAGGTGGGTGGTCAAGCAACTCGTACTTTAATTCGTTGATTTTAGCCATTGTTAAAACACTCTTGTGCGCTGGTGCGTATTTTTTTGTGTTGTAAGCCAGGACGTTTTTCTTGAATTTGTACATTTAATTGATCTAAAAGGTTGCAATAGTACTCTGAATTTATTGTTTTACCCTTTTGCAGATAGTCAATCAATAAAATACTTTTGAAGTCCCAAAAAACCGTTGCCATAACCTTACTAGCCGATTGAATTGTTTTTGCCTTCTTTGGGGCACTTCCTTCAGCTTCAGTCCATTGTTTGGATTGTTCTTTTGTCTCTGGAGTATAGTGGTGGATCCATGTCTCATCAACAGGTATGAAACGACGCTTAAAATCCATCCACTGAAATCGATCCAAACAAGCTTGAGAAATGTTCATTCTTATGCGTTTTTGGTCGACTGTTAACAAGTCCGGCACCCATCTTGCAGAAACCTTTTTCATCTGTAGTTCTTCATGCAAAATTAAATGGACTCGATCATTTGAGATGCCCATGATATTAGCTATTTCACGCACTTTTATTCGTCGATCATTTAATACCATATCGTGCACTTTGGCTACAATTTCTTTTGTTGTTGCTGTTTTTGGACGTCCACTACGTGGTTCATCTTCAATGCTTGTACGACCACGTTTAAATTCAGCAACCCAATTTTTTACTGTTGCATATGAAGGAGCACTTTCACCTAACACATTCACCATATCATTATGAATTTCTTGTCCTGATAAACCTTTTTTATGTAAATATTTAATGACACCACGCATTTCTAATTTTTCCATTGTAAAAAAATCGCTGATGCGTCTTTTGTGAACACCCGTTTCTATATGAAGGAGTTGCCAGATCGAAACAAAATTTAACATGTGTTCATAGCAGAGATGGAAGTTTCCAAAGCACTTAACTTTTTTCGGTTTATACCGCGCTTTTTGTGCTAGGCTAAGAAGTTTCCGAACCGCCTCGTATGGCTACTTAAATAATACCACATTTCACTACATTTACAAATAGAAAATTGTTGTTACAATTATATTGAGATTGGGCCTAAACTCAACGATTGAACGCTTCCTCGGCTTCGCTGGCAGTGCCTCAAGCTATCGGTTTAGTTTTTGATAACTTTGTTAGGGCCACTACGTTGACCTCTTGCTGTTCCAATTTTTGTTTTGTGACTTGTTAGCCTTTAGGTGACTAATTCGGCAAATTTGTCCTTCTCCATTTCGAGCGTCGGGTTGCTTGTGATTTCACGGCATGGCCTACGGTCGAGTGGCATCAATTCTTGCTTTAAAGTCATCATATACAGATGTAGTCCCAAATCTAAACGCAAAAGCCGTCTATACTTTCTAGTAATGTTCCATTTGTTGTTTTTGTAGCGGTAACTGTATGCCGGGGTGACATCCTTAGCCGAAGAATTCATCTTCGGTTGAATCCGGTTGCTGCGTGTGTTTCTTTAAATGCCGACATTCACGAGATAAAGCCTTTGGAAAGACAGGGTTCTATGGTCCCACGGGACCCACCTTTTGTCAATTTTAACAAAATATGCTAATCATTGCTTTCATTTCGTAAATTATTGTAACGATTGGGCTATTACTTTGGTATTAAAGACATTTTTTAAACAGGGCGTGGCATCATACTCTTTTCTTCCAGGATGTGTTTCGATTCATGTCAAGATCAAATGTGAAAAATATCATCGCCATATCTTTATCAGTTTATTAGATAATGTTTTTTTGAGTTTAGGGTTGTGTGTCTTACTACAATAGTGCGACCTGCAGTTGGCTTTCCACAGGCAAACAGACGGATATCCAGTCATGCCCGTCTTAGAATTTTACAACGATTCAAAATAAAGGGTGCTGCATCTAGAGGTATTTTTTCAAAACAAAAAAATATATAAAAATTCAATTAAAGTGCGGAATTATTGGTTATTTGAAACGACATTTCATGGCATTTATTTTTTGAAAATAATTTTCTTCAAATGATGGCAACTGTATTATGGAAATGAGCGTTCGGTGAGAAACGGGAAGAACCGCTGTTTTCGACCAAAATTTTGTTAAATGATTAGGCCCATTTCTGGCTCAACGGCAACGGCAATTGCCGCATTAGGGCTGAAGAGCAACAAGAAGAGGTTCAAGAGGTGCCATTATACCCAGAGAAAACTACGGTTTGGTGCGGTTTATAAGCTGGTGGAATCATCGGTGCCTATTTTTTCAAAAATGATAATGGCCGAAACGTAACGGTGATAAAAAATTATTTTTTTGTGTTGTAAGCCAGGATGTTTTTCTCGAATTTGTACATTTAATTGATCTAAAAGGTTGCAATAGTACTCTGAATTTATTGTTTTACCCTTAACGGTGAATGCGTTCGCTATCGCGCCATTATATCGATTTATGTTACCTGAAACTGAAGCCAGTAATCTTGACGACACCTGGTTTCAACAGGACGGTGTCACTCGCCATACAGCTGCTCAAACAATGGATCTATTGGGAGGTTATTTCGAAAAGCAGCTAATTTCACGTTTTGGACCGGTGAGTTGGCCGCCTAGATCGATTTCACGTTTTGGACCACGTTTTGGACCGGTGAGTTGGCCGCTTAGATCGAATGATATCACACCTTTAGACATTTTTCTTTGGGGTTACGTAAAGTCTAAATTCTATGCTGACAAACCAGCTACAATTCAGGTTTTGGAAGCCAACACTACGCGTGTCATTAAAGCCATACCGGTCGAAATGCTCGAACGAGTCATCCAAAATTGAACCCTCAGAAGGAAATTAAATTAAAAAAATAAATGCCATCAAATTTCTTTTCAAATTACCAATAAAGATCCCACATTTGATTTGAATTTTTATAATTTTTTTTTGTTCTGAAAAAATACCTCCAGATGGAAAATTCTATATAAAAGATGGTCAATATTTTCCGCAAAACGTACTGCGTGAGCATGCACAGGTGTTTTCACATTTCCTACAGACCCGGCTTGCTGAAATTTGCGCACAATTCTCCCAATTGTGGACACATTTGGTCGATTATGCAAACCAAAAAAAATCATGAAGTGCACGAAATTCGTTTTGACTTGAACGCCCATTTTCGTAAAAGGATTCAACAATCCTAACGCTCAGCTCAATTGCGTACCACTCCATGAATCAATTTATATGTTGGGCACAAAACTTAACGTTATGGTGTGACTCACAAATAACATTGTACATTATGGCATGGATACTTTATAAGGTCTCCAGCGAGTATTTCGAAGTGTTTTAAACGAAAACACTAACTGAATATACCCTGTATCCTATAATGGAGGGTATAAATATATGCGGTATCACTACAATTAAAGTCCCCTAAGACATTATGTGTTGTCTGCTCAATAAGGCATATTTTAGAGTATCCGGAAGAGCGCTTTTCCTATAATACTCTTATCCAGAGGAACCGAAAACAAATTGACTTAGAATACTTTCACAACAAACGATAGATACGTACATATGCCAAACTAAAAGTGTTGTCTAAGCAAAAATAATTTGAAATTTAAGAAATAGAAGACAGCCACTATATTTTCCGTTGAGGCGAACGAGCAGTGCATATCACAGAATGATATATGATGATATATCTTTTTATCGCAAATGAAATGTAAAGCCTTACCGCTCAACTAAGGAGAATCACGACAACGTCTTTGTAATAATTGTCATTTTTTTGTAGCTGTTCTCATTTTCGACCATAAAAAATTCTGATTTATTTTATGTTGTTTTCTGGCTTTTGTGGTTTTACCAATTGTACGAAATTTGCGCGAACATATCATACGTACTTATAAGGACATTCATACTTGTATGTACAAACAAACATGCTGTATATACTTTTTACATTTTGCGGTTTCTTTTGTCTAAAAGTTTAGTGAACTTTTTTTTGTTCCTACTGAGTGTATCCTTTTTTGCAACATCTTACATTTTGCTTCAGCATTGTGTTTTATGTTCACAGTTTGGTTTTCCATTTCCTTCGCAACAAGCAACACAAAAAAAAACGAAACTGGCGCGACTGGTGACTAACTGATTTTCTTTTCCTTTTGGGTTTGAAAGATTTTGCTAAAATACACGAAGCAACCCCAGGTGGCATTGAAATGGCGAATACTTATACATTCTAATGTGATTTTCTGTGTTTTGCTTTTTTCTATTATTTTAATAGAAAAACAATTAAGATTTGCTAAATTTTAAAGAATTTTTAAATATTTTACACTTTTCAGATTATGTCAACATATTTTATTAATGCTAAGGTTTCTAATGAGAAATTTAATCACAGGACTTACTTAGTAAAACTAACATAAATTTGAATACTTACTCAGATAGTAATTAAAAATTCTTGAGTTGAAGAGGCAAATATGTTAAAAGGATGTTTTAAATAAAAGAGATAAGAATCTTAAACTTTATAGGCACCTACAATAAACCCTTTAATCTTTAAATATGACTTTAGTTGAAAGTTATGACTTTGAACTTTTGATTTTCCTTACTAAAGAAAGCAACTCAAGATTAACTTCTTTAAAATAGATATATGTTTTTTTTTAAAATAACCAACACTCAGGGGATGCCCCCTATACATGCGGTGCATTGCGTTGGCGAGTGGAAATTAATGGATCGGAGGGGGGGAAAGATGGAGTAATGTTTGTTGACGCTTGCCTTGAACTTCTGGATGTCGCAATTAGTGGGAAATACATTTGCCGGAAGTCGATTCCACATACGGACTGTACGAGCGAAAAACGAATTTGATCTGTTGTGTATAGTGCGGTCAACTGGCCAATCGATAACAAACGGGTGTGAATTCCTAGAAAGTCGCGTATCCCTGCCGAACATCCTCACGTCAGGTATAAGGCGACGGATGTCTGATGAACACACACCATGAAAGTAACGATAGAACAGCGTCACGCAACCCACATTCCGACGATGCTCAAGGGAAACAATAGAGTTGGATACACTACTGTCACCTATCAGCACCATCGCTCTCCTTTGAACACGGTCAAGTAGCTCCAAGGATGATTTTGGAGCACCTGCCCATATATGGGAGTTGTATTCCATCTTTGGCCTGATGTAAGTTGTTTAGATATTGAAAAGATCAGAAGGAGTGAACTATTACTTGCACCGCTTTAAAAAGCCTATGCACTTGAGTGCTTCTTTCGACACTTCGAATACATGTCTCGCCCAACGAGCGTCACATTGTATTTTCATGCCCTGAACATCGAGAGCTTCTGATTGTTTAATATCCGTACCATCGAGAGAAATTGACGATATTGTTGGGTCAGCGAATCGCTTGTGAGACAACAAGCAGCACTGTGTCTTACGTTCATTAAAATCTACTCTATTCACTCGACCCCATTCGGAAATGGCCAGTAGATCACGGCCAAGTGTCTCATCCATAATTCGCCTTTTGTGTTCAATATCTTGAAGGCTCGGCCTACGGTCGAATGAATATGAATGACAGAGGTTACTATCATCTGCGAAAGAGTAGATTGGATTCACGGTCTGACCCAATAGATCGTCAATGAAAATAAGAAACAAAGAGGGAAAAAGGACAGAGCCCTGTGGTACACCTGCGGTCAGCCTATGTGTGTTGGATGAGAACCCATCTACAACAACTCTAATAGTGCGATCTCTAAGAAAGCTCGATATAAACCGAGCAAACGTATTACCGACACCAAAAGCGATCAGCTTTGATATGAGTACACCGTGCCAGACTCTATCAAAGGCCTTGGAGATATCTAGAGCCACGACCTTACTCTCACCAAACTGGTGGATAGACCGACTCCAACGCTCCGACAAGAACGCAAACAGGTCTCCCGTAGAGCGGTTTCTACGGAAGCCATACTGTCGATCACTCAGCAAGTCGTTGGTCTCTAAATACCTCACAAGATGGTGGTTTACCATGCTCTCCATTACCTTGGAGAGCGCAGAGCAAATCGCAATTGGCCGGTAATTCGCAGGATTATTGGCTTCACCCTTTTTAGGGATCGACTGGACGTTCGCAACCTTCCAACACGCTGGGAAAACTCCCGCACGGTAAGCAAGGTTGAAAAGGTTGCGTAATGGACGGGCTAGCGTCGACGAGCACTTACATAGGACAAGTGAAGAGATACCATCCGGGCCCGGGGATTTATTTACATCGAGGTTCGCAAGAACCCTTTTAACTGCACGCGTTCGAAAAATATCTGAGGCATGGAACTTGATACGTTTTCGATCGCGGGGAGTGGTTGATTGTTTTCCGGCAAGGAAGAATTTCCTGCAAATATTTCAGCCAAAAGGTTAGCTTTATCAACCGGGTCAGTGAATGCCTGGTCGTCTCTAACAAGAGTTGGGATAGATGAAGAACTATCCTTAACTCTTCTTACAAACGACCAAAAGCTCTTACTTTCCCTGGGAGAAGTAAGAACCTTTGTACGTAGACGTTGTTCGTGCAGAAATTGTTCACGCCTAAGCACTCTAGCACACGAAGCTCTTGCCTGTTTTCGCAGCAGTTCAGTAATGTAGTTTTTGTTCAAACGCCAATTTCTGAACGCTTCCTCCTTTGATCTGACAGCATCGCTGCATGCCTGGTTAAACCAACTGTTTTTGGCTGGTTTAGAGGACATAAGTTTATTTGGAACAAAAGTCTTTATACCAGATAAAATTATGCTTTGGATCATTTCAGCCGCAGAATTTACGTCGTTATCAAGAAAGCAAAGTTTCCAATTGAAATGCTGGAAAAAGTGGTTGAACTCATCCCAACGTGCCTTTTCGTAGAAAAATACTGTCCACTTTGGGGCTGGTATCGAAGTGACACGAAGAGCGGAATACGGAAAGGATGCTGAAACAATGCAGTGATCGGAGTTACCAAGAGGTGCAAGTACATTAACTTCGTACTTTTCAGGGTGCGAAGTTAAGTAAAGGTCAAGAATGCTATGTTGGTGCCCTTCTACACACGGAATATGTGTCGGTTCATTCACTAGTTGCGTCAAGTCATTTTGCGCGGCGAAGAGCTCGGCGTATTGGCCCTCCCCATCGAATGAGACCGATCCCATACCCCAAAAGTGTTCCCTCCCAGAGATATGCGCGTTTTATGAAAGTGAAGTCGACGATTCTAAGCGCAAATAGAAAGGTACCTAATCTTTAAAATGGCTCTCCTGAGCAAAACTGGTTTTTAAACTTAGGTCCCTTTCTATTTTGCGCGTCACATATGTTTCTAGTTAGATTTATCTAAAGGTAATTGATTTCGTTTCTCAGCTTCTGGCTAGTGTGATAGCTTCCTTCTTGATCTGTCGTCGCTACGTGGGAATTTATCGACCCTGTTTCCTGCTTCCTTGCGAGTTCCACTCAATAGCTGTTTTGGTGATCCCAACAAATGTTGTTTGATATTGTGCAACGATTAGTAAATGTGTAAAAAACGTTTCTGAATTTGTTTGCAGCCCCCATACCGGGAGATACAATTTTATGCGGTCATGCTTAGTTCATAGTCAGATTTAAGACGCTGTTTCCTTTTAATATTTTGTTCAAAGAGAAACCAAAAAATTACTCAAAAGGCTGTCGAAAAGACTCTTATAAATGGGGTCTTAATTATATCTTAACCGATTTCTCCGAATTGTAAAGCGACCGTCATAAGCCAAAAACAAGTTTAAACATCGTTAATTTAGGCTTCTAAAGCGTATAAAAAATTGTCTTTTTGTAGGCCCCTTCGGTCAATGCGTCCGTCTATAGTCGCAGCAATAACTTGAAAATTACTCTAATACTGAATGGAGCGCGGTCATTTGCTTTTTTGCATTTCAGGCTGTGGTGGCACTGTTAGTCAACAAGAGTGTACGTGGATTATAGGTAGTGGCTGAAGGGAGATTTGTATTCGTCTGCCTTTCTTTTACGAATCGCATTTCCCCCACGCGGACGTGTTTCTGGACCGCAATAATTTGTCATGTGCGCCTTAAACGGTTATTAGCATTTGCACAAAAATAACAAAAAGCGCAAGCAAGGTGTTTAACTTGGCAGCACTTTTTAAACAGCTGAAGAGGGGTAAAAAAATAATAAACAAAAATAAAAAAAATGAAAATTATGAAGAGGGAAAGCCAGAAGTTTTTGAGGAAAAAATGGAAACTTCCTTTTGCCTTCTCTTTTATTTTGAATCCTGAGACGAAAGGTTGTCTGGAGAGGAAATACGAACTTTTGGTTAAGAGTTGGATTTAAAACAAAAAAAAAGACATTGAACAAAAATACAAATAAACAACAAAAGTACAAATAGCAACAACACTTGTCGACAAACAAATATATTTTTTAAAAACAAGACATTTTGATTGTTAAATAATTTAACAAAAATAAAAAAACTTAAAAATACTAAAAGCTTAAAACAACAATACTTCCGCCATTTTCCGGCACCAACTGAGACTAATCTACCGAGGGAGCAGCAGATTTCACAGCGCCAAGCCTGGTAGCTGCTAGGTAGTGTCCGCCGACAACTATACCCGACAATAAAACATGAAATAAAGCGAAGTAAACAAAATAATTTAGTTTTTTTGGTAAAAGAAATAAGATAATAGTAAAAGAAATATCGGTGTAAGAAACGTTGTTTACATACCTTTTGAAAATAGAAAAGTGCGCGTTAGTACCGGTAGGGTTGAGCTAGGGAAATCACATGTTAGGCAAAACCCACCCCTATTTCTTTTCCACAGAAGGAACTTTTTTTTATCTGAAAAAAAAACAAAAATTGTAAATTAATATTCCGGACAAAACGGACGACAAGGTTACCGAATACTTACTTGAAACAATACAGCTTACTGTGGATACCGACCATACCATACACACCAGCGCCAGTTCAAAACCAGGCGGCCATCCGGTTAAAATTTCTGCCCCAAGGTTTCCAGCAGTTGCTCCAGAGGCTAAAATTAGAGAAAAAAATTATTTTACTATTTTTGTTAAACTTTTCTTGATGTTTGTATTTGAAAGAAGAATTAAATTATTATTCAAACAATTCGGTCGAATGTGCGTTAATAAGTTAACGTTAAATTTTTTTTGAATATTAACGAAAATCTGATAATAAATGGATTCTTTTGTAAAACCAAATTAAGAGAAATCTTCTAGTTCATAAACGGCAAGGGGTACTAGGGAAAGGCAAGGGGTAAGTAGAGGTATTGGAGATGGGATACCTCACAAACAATTGGAAGTATCACGGTGGAGTTTGGTTTCCGACTCCAAGATGGGAGGGTAATTTCTTTGGCATAATAGCCGCCAAGAAGTTGAGTGCTCGTGATGGTTGTAGTGAGTGCATGCTTCAGTGTTGATTTTCCTTAACTTTTTTTCTTGCTTCGGATCCGTGTCTTTCGTGTTGTCCCCTGCGTGTTTTTTTTTTATTTGTTCAAGCCTGGTATGATTATGTGTTTATTTACCTGTCTTCATGTCCAGATTGCTGGCAAGAACTTAGCCGCGCTAAACGCCAGCATACCAGCAAAGTCCGACAATCTGGCAAAAATATATCTTTTGTGGAGTAAGATCCCAAATAACCAGAGACAGCTACCACAAAATTGTTAATTGGGTAACTTCATTGAGAACAGCAGGGAATGTGTCATGTATACAAAGGGAACATGAGAAAAGGATGACGACACTACAAAACATCAAGAGAGATAAAGCAGCTGTACTGCAATCTCCGAAATGCTCGGCTCGGAAGCAATCACTTGCTCTTGGCATTTCCAGACTTTTTTATCCGGCTCTTGAGGCAATGCAATTAGAGGATACATGGTTCCAACAGGATGGTGCCACTGCACACACAGCGAGGGTTTCTATGAGTTGTTTGAGGCAAATGTTTCCTGGGCGGCTTATCTCTTTGAGTGGTGATGTGAACTGGCCGGCACGCTCACCAGACTTAGCCCCATGCGATTTTTTCCTTTGGGTTTACCTGAAGTCGGATATAAGATATATATCAATCATCCCAACACCTTGAAAGGCCTAATTAACAATATTGAAGCTACGAGAGCGACCGCAAAAGTAACTGGCCTAACATAAAAAGAACCGTTTTTTTTGGAATTATTATAATTTATTTTTCAACATAATCTCCTTCCAACTCAATACACTTCATCAAACGTCTTTCAAGTTTTTTAATTCCATCCGAAAAATAAAATTTTTCAAGACCTTCAAAATAATGCCTCAGTCTCAGCAATAACCTCGCCATTGGACGAAAATTTTTTGCCACCGAGAATTTTTTTTAAATTTGGAAACAAGAAATAATCAGAAGGAGCTAAATCTGGTCTATATGGTGGATGCGGAGCAATTTCAAATCGTAATTCGGCCAGTTTTTGTTAAGTTAAAAATGCAGTGTGTGAAGGAGCATTATCTTGATGAAAAAGAACTTTTTTTCTAAATGCGGTCGTTTTATCTTGATTTCTTCACTTAACCGGTCCAATAATGCACAATAGTATTCACTATTTATAGTTTTTCCTTTCTCAAGATAATCAATAAATATTATACCCCTTGCATCCCAAAATGCTGTGGCCATTACTTTTCCTGCTAACTTAACAGTTTTCGCCTTCTTGGGACCACTTTTACCAGCTTCTATCCATTGTTTTGACTGTTCTTTGCATTCTGGGATGTAGTGATGAATACATGTTTCATAAACAGCTATGAATCGGCGCAAGAACTCTATTGGATTACGCTGATAAATCGCTAAAAGCTCCTCGGAATTGGTCCAACGGACGATTTTTTGGGGCAAAGTCAACAAACGCGGCACATTTCTTGCGGATAGCTTTTTCATGTGGAGTTCATCATGTAAAATACTCCAAACTTGTTTTTCGTGTATTTTAACAATATCAGCAAGTTCTCTGAGCTTTATTCGTCTATCTTTAGTCACTTCATTAAATATTTTTCTAATGTTTTCAATAGTAGTAGCAGTTTTCGGTCTTCCAGAGCGTTGTTCATCTTCCGTACTTGAACGACCCATTTTGAATTGTTGAACCCAGGATTTCACGGTGGAGTATGATGGTGCATTATCACCATGAACAGAATCCAATTATTCTTTGATTAATTGTGGCGTATAATCTTTCATATAAAAGTGTTTAATTACCGCACGAAACTCTTTATTTTCCATTTTTCAAAATTTATAAAACTTGTTTACTTCAATCACCTGTAACAAAGAAAATTATCATTAAATATTTCGGAAATTTTGACAGATGGTTTATAAAAGATTGCTTATAAAAAACAAAAAAAGTTGCTATTAAAACAGAAAATGTGCCAGGCCAGTTAGTTTTGCGGTCGCCCTCGTATAATTGGCAGAATACCAGTCGACATGCTTGTTTGAGTTCATGAAAACTTCAGAAAACGCATGCAGCAGTGTGTGGACAGCGAAGGTCGACATTTGCCAGATTCACTATTTAAAACTATGTAATTTAAAAATGCCCTTACTGTTCAATTCTATGTCTATGTCATTAAGTAAATTTTTTAAGGTATTTAGTGCGAACCTACTAAAAGTACCCTTTTAACTACTGTCCGCCCAAAAAAAATTATGATTTAATTAGCAAATACTTAAAAGCTACTTTTAGTTTCTAGAAGAAAAAAATTATTCTCCCTGGGCCGACTTCCCTGATTTCAATCCCATACAGCTTATGAACGTAGGCTATCATCATGCAAAAGTTCAGTTTCTTAGTTTGGTTGCGACCTACAAAATTAGATGGAAAAACGGAAAAGTCAAAATCGAGCATATACTGGGGTTTTAAGCGAACAACTATTAACTTCCCCCAATTTCAAAGCGACCGACATTAGCAGTTCATATTTGCGACCCACACTTTGATTACAGAAATAGATGGAAGAGCCGCCATGGAAGGGCTGATGTTGGCAACACCTTTAAGGAATAGGCCTAGACCCTCTATTAAGTAAACCCATCGACTCAGAATCACTATCTGATTGCATTGAGCAAATTACAGGTCACAAATATGAACTGATTTCGATGAAACTTGGGCCAAGGGCCACGAACCTTATTGAAATTGGTCCACATCGGTCCATATTTTTTATATGATATGATAGGGTTTGCCGATTACAGCTCTTAAAGTTACATTTTACATCCGATTAAGATCAAATTTCACACAGGTCAATTCGAGTGACCAACATCTGTCTCTGGTGAAATTTGTCCATATCCGTCCAAGTCTTCGAATAGCTTCCCAACAAAGGTCCCTCCCGATTTGAGATCCTGCAGCTATAGAAGCCACAAATAACACACTGGTATGAGTACCATACAAAGACCTCACCAATTTTAGAACCTACAGCTTTAAAAGCCTCATATGACACCCGATTCCGTCCATATTTCCTACAGAACATATCTGGCAATGTTTTTAAATAGGTCCCACCCAAAGTCCATCCCGAGTTGAGTTCCTACAGCTGTAGAAGCCACAATTTACACACGATCAAATTTTACACGATAATAAGCGACCATTATGAAATTGGACCATTAAAGTCCATATTTTCCTATAGCTCCCACACAAAGGCGCTTCTCGAATTTAGAATCTGCAGCTTTAGAACCACATTTTACATCCGATTCATACTAAGTCTGACACGAAGCGCTACAAACGACCAACAGCCATGTCTTCTAATATTGGATCATTGCGGTATTTTAAAAACTCCCATACAACGGTCCCTTTCGATTTAAGGTCCTGCAAGTTAAGAAGCCACAAATTTTAGCCGATTATGCTGAAATTCTCTATAGTATCGTATTTTACGATCCACAAATAATTAAATTTAACATATTGAGTCCGATCTTACTCAAGCTCTATAAAAATCTGTTTAAACCTTTAAGTATTAGAGGGTAGGGTAGTCGGCCACGCCCGTTTTTTAGCTTTTTTCACTACTTTCAAATTAACTTATTGCACTTTTTTTAGGTTTGTCAAATATCAGTACAAACTTAAAATACCTGCCTGTCACAATGTCGCCAAGGTATAAAAAGGATTATACATTGAAGTCGCCAAGGTATAAAAAGGATTATATACTGAAATCCGATTTCAGCGGCTTAGTTCAGTTCCAACATATTATTGTGATCTGTTGTCTTGCCTTGAGGTCTCCGCTCTAATCAAACAGTGAACACCTATTACAAGTATAGGGCTTTTTCTAGTATTCTTCCATCTGTATACTTTTTCTATCTAGCAACATCTAGCCTTGGCAAAATTGCCCTTGATTCAATGGACGCCATTTATTCAGTTCTGGGACTGTTTTCGTCTTGATGTGTCCTAAATAAAGAATCGGTGAATTAAACGACCTGTCTGCCTCCAATATATTCATGGCTGATTCCAGTCTAGCTTGTTCATAAGGTGCCTTATTCCTTCCACCTTGCAGGGGGGTACCAAGCCACTGCGTAGACTACCCATGTAGTTCGAGGGTTGCTATATCTATTTCTGGCCTAGGCAACACTTAGTGTTGCCACGTTCGCTCAAAGACGAAGGTCGTCCAAAAACTGCCGTTGTTCCAGAGAACATTGATGCCGTGCGTGAACTGATAATGCAAGATCGTTATGTGACATACTGTGAGATAGAGGCATCCTTGGGCATTTGTTCAACCAGCATTTATTCGAAATCGCATGAACACCTGGCCGTAAAAAAGTTTTGTTCTCGTTGGATCCCGCACAATTTGACAATCGCTCAAAAAAAGGCTCGTGTCAATTGGTGCAAAGAAAAATTTGAAAAAAACATAAAATGTAATTTTGTCCGCTTTTGGTACGGATCGGTCATAATAAAATACGCGGAAAAGGCATTTAGTTGCAACAACTTGTGGTCAGCAAAACCAAAAACGGGTTGTGTTCAGCTATTTTTTCGTTTGAATACTCGTAAGCGTTATTGAAATACAATTATTTCGTTATGGCTGACTTTAAGCAAATCGTTTAATGTAATTTTTTCAGTAAAAATCTTCAATCGACTGTTTACTTTTTCCTCGACTTCCTCGACATTACCTTCCCTATGTTAAACGAACTTAGAGTTTTCGGATTTTCTGATAGTTCTGATGTTGATGGAATACTTGAGGTCCATGCACCTCAATCATTCGGTTGGCAAAAAAAAAATCGGTTTTGGCAACGAATCTGTTCTCTGTGTGTAGTTATGGAATTAAAATTCCCTGTTAACGTAAATCTCTTAACACCAGCAGATATTTTAAGAAACGCCAAAGCAAAAAATTCTCTGTATTACTTCAACTTATCGTGTTAATATTTTGACGAGCTTAAGTAACAAAAAGCCCAAAGAAGAAAGTAAACTCCCAAATTGCAATGCAGTGTTCAACCCCTTTAAAAAAACTCCTTTGCATGTACACAATTAAAAGTCATAAATATTTAAGTATAAAAAGGCACTTCATCCAGCCAAATGAACATCGCGTGTATTTTATCTTCCATTACACCAGTGGCAAGTCTGTCACTGACGTTGTTATTGAATATTATTAAACGTTTTTCTGCAAAAACTAAAGAAAACATAGCCAGAAAATCAACCCCAAATTTTGTTGACTATTGCGGCGTATAGAGCCAAGTCTCGCCAACAGCTTAAATGTTGCTTTCCACATTTAATGACTTGCGACATTTCCCATAATTATTTGTATTATTTGTCGACGACGCCAAAACAAACCCGAAAGAAAGAAAATAACAGAAAAAGAATTGTCTATTTTTTGGGTTATTTCCGAGATCAGAGATATTTGTTTTTGATATACAATGCGTTTGGCTGTCTGTATGTAGGTGACACTTAAGGGTTACACCCCCCGCTTCTACCACATTCTTCTTGTTTGTTGGTCCTACCCTTGGCTTTGCTGTGTCTGCAATTCAAATTATGTAGATGTAGTAGGTTGTCAGCAGAGTAAGTGTATGTGTGTCAGTGTATCTGTGTTTGTATGCGGGCATTATCTGTTTGCTGTGTTGTTAGTGTCAATTTCCCTTGGAATTAGGTCAATAGGTTTATTCCTGTTTCTCTTTTGTCTTCATTTGACAAACTCTGCCCAGTCGGTCGTGGCCGACTATGAGATACCCTACACAACTCTGATATTAAGAGGATTAAGCAGCTCTGCCTGGAGCTTGAGCAAGATCGGACCAAATATGTTAGTGTTAATTATCCGTCGCTCATAACGTACCATATGGAATTTTAGCGTGATGGGGTACAATGTGTGGCTCCTAAGCTGCGGAACCTTAAATCGGGAAAACTATTGTATGGTGGCTATTGAAAAATTCGGACTGAAATGTTTCAATATTAGAGGACAAGGGTGGTGGTCGTTCGTAACGCCCCATGTGAAGCATGTGGCTTTTAATACTTCAGATTCTTAAACCGAGAATATGGACCTTTGTGGTCCAGTTTCACCGCAATTTATAAATGGTCGCTCATAAAGTATCAAGTAAAATTTGGGCGTGATCGGGTGTAATTTGTGGGTTCTAGAGCTGCTGGACCTCAGGGAACTTCGTATGGGACCTATTCGAAAACATTGACCGATATGTTCTAATATCACCAGAGATATGAGCTAGTCACTGATAATGCTCTGTGAGAAATGTGGTCGGCATCGGATGTAATTTATGGCCTTTAGAACTGAAGGTTCAAGAGACGGGGAGAGACGTTTGTATGGGAGCTATTCAAAAATATGGACTTAGGTCCACCTTTTCTGAAGATTATACCACATTTCATCGAAATTGGTTAATAATTGCGACCTTTACTTTGATTACAACTACAAAAAAAATATAAATTGTTTTCTATTTAATGAATCTGGTTAATATGTTTTATTTCGCAGATTGATTTTTAGATTTGACAAAAATCGATAAACACTGAAACAAGAATTTGGATTGTCCGCTGCTATCATGCATTGGTGTACGTAGTTTCGGTTCAAGGAGAGTGCAGGCGCACATTTGGCGGCAATCTTCTGAGCGGACTATAATGAGATTTGTTTACAATTTTGCCGAGCATAGGACAGTCAAGAGAAGACCTTACCATCGAAACCCTTCAGTCCGGACAGAGGAAACAATCGATGCTGTAGCTGCTGCCATACAAAACAATCCAAGAGTTTCGACAAGAAGCTCAAGCTATCTGCTCAAATGCTTATATGCAGACAGTCATTGCAGTCAGTTAAGCACAAAGATTTTGACTTATTCCAGTATAAAATTAAAATGGCAAACAAACAGAACGCAGCAGACTTCCCGATTCACTTGGTATTTTGCCAGAATATGCTTCAAATGGTGGAAGAGAACGGAAACATGTTGAGCTGTAATTTTATGTCTGACGAGGCCCATTTCGATTTAAACGGCAACATAAGCAAACAAAATTAGAGAGCTTATAAAGAGAGCTTCCGACCCACAGATACTCCATGAGACGGAAATACATCCACTTCGCGTCACAGTGTGGCGCTCAGTTTCATCACGCTGCATTGTAGGGCCCTACGTCTTCGAAAAGAACGGTCACACCGTTAAGGATACTGGAGACCGTTACTGAACGAGTTTATCTATCCAGAATTACGCCGAATGAGAATTTATTTCAACTATGTTTGGTTTCAGAAAAATGGTACAAGTCCTCACATAGCCCGGCCTGTCATGACAGAGTTGCGACGAAAAATTCCCAATAAGCTGATATCCCGAAATTACACATTCCGTTGGTCCCCCAGATCAACTGACCTTACTGCACCTGACTTTTTCTTGTGCAGTTATTGCAAACACGAAGTCTAAAAAGCAAAACCAACAAATTTGAATGAACTATAGCAGTCCATTCTAGAAACAATTGTGGCTATCCCTGCCTCAACTCTCTAAGCAGTAATGAACTACTTTTTGGTAAGATGCCGCAAATGCATCAGCAGGGGGATATTTAATTTCCATTATATTAATAATTTATTAAGCTATATATAATAAAAGTTTCTTAATGTATCAATATTCATCAGCCACCCTGTAGATGAACAGACGGACGGACGGAAATAACTTAATGGAATCAGATGGTAATTATGGGTCAATCGGTATATTTTACATGGGGGTAGCTCCATTCCTTAAAGTTGTTGCAAACATTAGTACTAAGTCATAATACCCTGCACTACAGTGTGGTGTAGGGTATAAAAGGGCAAAGAAACGCCCATGCAGACAGTAATTGAAAAATGTACGATAACGATATTCAGATCATTTTGAATATGTCGAAATTTAAACACGAGGATATAACAAAAGAGTAATTTAGACGGGAAGATTATTAGGATGGATTCAAAAACAAAGACACGCAAACGAAATTACATATAAGTACTTATATATATATTTAAAAAGAAGTCTCTGGAAAGTGTTTTTTAAAAAAAAAAAAATCTGTGGCCTAGTTGAAAGAACAATCGCTTAGAATTTTCAGGTTTCGAGTTCAAACCCCAGGAGAAGCTAAAAATAATAATCTTTTTGAAAGGTTTAGGAACGAATATTTGGTATATATTCGGTATATATTTGGTATATATTGCTCTCAAAACTTTAAAAAAAAATTGAAAAAATAAAATACATATAAATCTGAGTTTTGAATTCGCAACCTTACAACTTTGAAGCGGATGTTACGAGTTTGCTATATATATTTTTGGCCTAGGCAACACTAAGTGCCATCTGACATTTCCTTTGGAAAGTTGGACATTTTTTAGCATAAACGTACTCAGAACGTTGTGACGTACGACCATCATTTGTGTTGTTTACAGTGACTTGAAAAAATCAATTTGGCACAAAAATGCTATTAACTCGTAAACATTTTCGTGAGATCGTAACAAGAGTGCATTGATGAACTTAAATCTTTGTATGGCGATGAAGCGACATAGCACTGTGAAAAACTGGTTTAATGAATTCAATCGTGGCCGACGCTCGCTCAAAGATGAAGGTCGTCCAAAAAAGGGGCCGTTGTACCAGAGAACATTGATGCCGTGCGTGAACTGATAATGCAAGATCGTTATGTGACATACCGTGAGATAGAGGATCCTTGGGCATTTCTTCCACCAACATACATTCGGTATGTCATGAACACCTGGCCGTAAAAAAGGTTTGTTCTCGTTGGATCCCGCACAGTTTGACAACCGCTCAAAAAAAGCCTCGTGTCGATTGGTGCAAATAAATTTGGTCGCGGTGCTTCAAAAGGCTTTTATAAGATCGTCACAGGTGACGAATTATGGACCTATGCATATGAGCCTGAAACAAAACAGCAATCGACCGCGTGGGTCTTCGAAGACGAGCCAAAGCCAACGAAAGTTGTTCTTGGAAGAAGCACTTCGAAGCAAATGGTCGCCTGTTTCTTCGATAAAACTGGTCATGTGGCAACTGTTCCGCTTGAGCAACTTAGGAAGGTAATTTCTGAGTGGTACACCACAATTTGTTTGCCTGAAGTCTTAGAAGAAAGAGCATACAAATCATTATGCACCATGACAATGCGAGCTCTCACACATCGGCTTAAACCAGTGCCTTTTTGTCCGGCTAAAACGTCGAATTGATGGGTCAACCGCCGTACAGCCCTGACTTGGCACCCAATAACTTTTTTTTTATTTCCGCACATCAAGAAAACAATGCGTGGTCAACGATTTTCGTCGCCAGAAGATTCTGTTGAAGCGTTCACAAACCGTGGTTTGGAGGTGTCCCAATCAGAGTGGAAAAGTGCTTCGACAATTGGTTTGAGCGCATGCAAAAGTGTATAAATAATGCTGGAGAATACTTTAAAAAACAGAAAAAAGTATGGTTGTGGTAACAATATTCGAAAAGCACAATACTATTATTGGGTGTATGGTTGTGGAACAACAATATTATGATTCTCACAATAATAGTATGGTTCAAATACAACCATACGTTAATCCTCACAACCATACTTTGATCCTTACAACAATAGTATGATTCACACGTAACCATACTATGATCCCCACAACCATAGTATAATTCACACTCAACCATACTATGATCTCCGCAGCCATATTATGATCCCCATAACCATAGTATGTTTCACATACAACCATAGTATGATCCTCATAACCATAGTATGATTCACACGTAAACTTGTTATGATCCCTACAACCATAGTTTGATCACATACAATTATACTATGATCCCCAAATTATTTAATAGAATTGGGTTAAGTTGTCAACAACAGATAGTCATGGAAGTATTAAAAAATGCATTAAATTCAAAATAATAGAAGTGATTTATTTAGCAGTAGAAAAAATCATTTTAAAAAAACGTAAACGTTTTTATTAAAAATATTTTAGTTAAACAACCCCAAAGCAGTTTGTTTGAAAATTTTTAATTTTCATATAAAAAGTACTATTTTTGCGTTAGATCCGTAACAAAAACATTGTTTAACAAAGCATTTTTAAATGACAAAAAATTGCAATCATACAGTATGATTTCCGTAATCATACTACTGTTAACATAAAACCCAAAAAACAATACTTTTTTCGCACCAACCATATTTATATTGTTGCTACAATCTTATTTTCATTATAAAATTTGGAAATAATACTATTGTTACTTTTCAACAATATTAATATTGCGGCAATCATACTTTTGTCAAAATTAAATTCAGTAAACAATACTATGGTTGCGACGAACATACTTTCATTGCGAAGAACATATTATTATTGCCGTGACCATATAGTAACCATGTTTTTTCTCTGCGTGTAGAGCTGCAGAGCTGCAGCTCAGGAGGGACCTTTATGTGGGGTCAATCACAAGTATGGATTGATATGTTCCAATTTCCAATAACGCTTATGCAAAACTTAGGAAAAAATTTATGTTATGACAAAACATGATGAAAGATGGCAAAACATGGACCAATATCAATGGATACGATCCAATATGAACAATTTCTCAATGGAGCGTGGCACCGGCTCCCGTTTCAGGGTGTGTCATTCCATACCAACATCATATACACCAACCACTATCGCCATTACGGCATTAGTTCACAAGATATAGCCTTCCAACGTTAAAGGTTGTATGTGCGGACTTATGGCCTTTTGCAAAATTTAAATACAATTGAGTCCATAACCACCCACTTTTCCTCTAGAATGTGTTTCGAACTACACCAACATCATATGTTCCAAATATCACGAGATATCTCCAATACTTTATGAGTTATTGTCTTTTTATACCCATCACCGAAGACTGGGTCGTATACTAATTTTTTCATTCTGTTTGCAACATCCCGAAATATTGATCGGAGACACTAAAAAGTGTATGTGTGACAGCGCATAGAGAAAGGGACCTAAGGGTAAAAAAATCAATTTTCAATTTTTTTTCTTTTTTTGATGTTAATATGTTCTACAAAAATATTAGTCATACGTTTATCTGCAAAATTACTGATCATACCCTTACCTCAGATGTAAAGAAAATAAAGTGTTACGAGTATATGTCGAAATGCTGCAAGAACAGGCCAGAGCTGGGAACCTTTAACCGCCTCTTAAATAAAATTCCGATGTGATCTAGCAAAACGCCGACACACTCATGTAGTTTTTGTTTCCTCATTTACAATCCATTGTCAGAACCATGTAATTGTTTTCGGATTGTACTGTGTAATTTGAGAGTGATGAAAAAAAAAATTCTTTACTGAAGATACCTTTTAACACTTATATTTGAACATGAACAGTGTGCTTTTTTCCCGGCTTAGGTGTTGTTCTGATTTTAAATAGTTAGGAATAAAGAGGAGGTTAGGAGTATTTAAGAGTTTCGATGTCGAGGTAAATATCTGTGTCAAAACATATGCAGGGACCCGATTATCGCAATAATCATGACATTAACGATAATGCTGCTGATTTTCATGTTCCGATCAAATTTCCGTTTCAATTTATGCTGGTACAGTCACAATACACTCCAAATGACTATTATTCGAAAAAAATACTTCATATTAGTTCTTAGGCAATACATGCCGCGCTCAGCTAGTAAAACTTAATTTTGTATACCCTACACCACGCTGTGGTACAAAGTATTATGACATAGTGCTGGTGTTTCCAACACCTTTACGGAATAGAGGGGGGACATAGGGTCTAAAGGTTAAGTAAACTGATCGACTCAGAATCACTATCTGATTCCATTGTGCGTTTATCTCTTTGTTCATCCGACTGTACATCCATTGTTGTAATCGAACTACAGGTCGCATTTAGGAACCGGTTTCGATGAAACTTGGTACATTTTTCAAGTATGGGCCAAGGACGACCCTGTTAAAATTGGTCCACATCGGTCGATATTTTGATTTTGATACAATACATAGGGTTTTTTCTATTTTAAAATCTACAGCTCTAAAAGCCACATATAAATCCGATTTCTACCAGATATCGCACTGAGCATTTCGAATGACCAACACCCATCTGTGGTGAAATTTGTCCATATCGGTCCAAGTTATCGAATAGTTCTTATACAAAGATCCCTCCCGATATCAGGTCCTGCAGCTTTAAAGGTCACAAATTACACCCGATCACGCACTAATTTTGCATGGTAAGACCATTTACTAACTGCCCCCATTAACTATAGCCCCCACACAAATGTCCAAAATTTAGAATATGCAGCTTTAGAAGCCGCATTGTACCGATACCGATTCCAACCAAATTTCAAATGGAACGTTACGAGCGACCAACACTAATGTCCTGTAACTATGGATCATATCGGTCATGTTTTGAAATAACCGTCACTCAAAGGTCCCTCCCGAATTGAGGTCCTGCTGCTTTGAAAGCCACACATTTCACCCAATCACGCTCAAATTTTGTATGGTAAGTTGTGAGCTATCATATTGAGTCCGACCTTGCTCAAGCTCCGGGCAGAAATGCTTAATCTTTTAAATAGCGTATCTCATAGTCTGCCTCGAGCGACTGATTTTTTTTTACTTGTTATTTGTTTAAAATTGTATTTTTCTTTAGACTACCCATGCAATTAAAATAGTAGAAGTACTTAATAAGAACATTTGAAACCAAAAACCACATCCCACTTATGAACAACTTCATTGATTTAAGGACTTAGCATCGAATGAGACCGATCCCATGCCCCAAAAGTGTTCCCTCCCAGAGATATGCGCGTTTTATGAAAGTGATGTCGACGATTCTAAGCGCAAATAGAAAGTGGCCTAATCTTTAAAATGGCTCTCCTGAAAAAAACTTTTCGTCAACTTTTCACTTTTTTTTTTTTGATGAGGACAACATCTGAGCATCGTGAGACCTCATGCGTGAGATACCATGCCCCAAAAGTGTTCCCTCCCAGAGATATGCGCGTTTTATAAAAGTGAAGTCAACGATTCTAAGCGCAAATAGAAAGGGACCTAATCTTTAACATGGCTCTCCTGAACATAACTGGTTTTTAGCCTCAGGTTCCTTTATATTTTGCGCGTCACCATATATTATTGATCGTCGTAAAATTCTCAAACGATCAATCCATTTCCGACCGTCGTGTGTATGTTGCAAGCACGATAGCGGTCAAACGAATTAACCAAGGATCCTAAAATGCGTTTTATGATGGCTTATGGTCAAAATCTATTTGGAATTGTAAATGGGCGTAATCGCTTCAAGGAACTAAAGGTACCTCCGTAAAAACTACACCTTTTTGAATATTTTCTTAATAAATCATAAATTTTGTGGACGGATAATGATAAAAATTGGTAGATATATTTGAAACGTTCTAATATATCTTTAAAAATTTCATAGTTGCCGGAATTTTTGGCTCATGCGTTCGCATGGTTAAAACGGGTGATTAATAATCAATACGTAAATTAAAGCAAATTCAGATACAGATACCAACTCAAATACAGAGCCATGGTATAGATAAGGAATAGACGCATGCGCTTTAGTTGCGTTGGAATGGTGAAGGGTATATACGTTTCGGCTTGGTCGAACTTTACGGCTTCGACTTCGTACTTTTTGAGCGATCAGGCCTGAAGTTTGTTTTCCACAGACAGAAAGACGTACATGGCTAGATTGTCTAAGACTTTTGAGACACTTTTCGTATATTGCGACGCATTTAACGCATTATGCTTGATTTTTATGCATAAGGCTTGATTTTAATAGGGTTAAGCCGATGGTCCTAGGTAAAGGCATGCAGCTGTTGTATATTGAAACGCGGTTTCAATAATCCTCTTGTCGATTTCTCAGTTCTTTCTATTTACCAAATTTCCTATTTTATCTTTTATAAGTACATCATCTGCTATACACGATCCACATCCAATACTCACAAAAATGTTATCCGAAGAAGAAATTCTATTAAAAGAGAAGAAGAAATCGCAATTTGGTAACTGAATACAACCGTACTGTTCTCTAGGTAAACTGCAGGACCATCTTTTATGGGTGATCCAAGTAGAGATACTTTTTTCAATAGCTTTTTTTGACAGATCACGTGCGAGTCATGTCATGCTGTCATGTTATTTCTGTTTAGTACACTTTGGCATTTCTTCATGGAGTACTTACGCCTGAACAACGTTTGCAAATCGTTCAACTTTATTACGAAAATGCAGGTTCTGTGAGGTATGTGTTTTGTGCCCTTCGTTCAACTTATGATCAACATAATCGGCCTACTGAGCGAACTATTCGCAACACCATCACCCATCTTGAAACCCAGCATTCATTATTGGACATTATTCGACCGAATAGACCACGCAGTGAAGAAAATGTAGCGGCCGTAGTGGAGAGTGTACACCAAGACCGTGGAGAGTCGATTCAGCGCCGTTCGCAGCAGCTCGGACTGACGTATGGAACGACTTAGCGCATTTTACGTCTTAAATCTTAAATTGAAAGCGTACAAAAGCTAGTGCAAGAACTGAAGCCGCCTGGCGATCCCAAGCGACATCGCTTCGCTCTATGGGCTCTTCAAAAGTTCCAAGAAGATCCGACGTTTTCGAGCCAGTTTCTTTTTTCTCAATTTCATTTTGCGTTTCTCAATTTCAATTTATGTTCTTCAATTTTAATTTGTTTTACTCAATTTCAGTGTAAGTTTCTGAATTTTAATTAATCAATTTTAATGGGAAATGATCTAGAAGCTACATATTACGAGGGCGACCGCAAAAGTAACTGGCCTAACATAAAAAGAACCGTTTTTTGGAATTATTATTATTTATTTTTCAACATAATCTCCTTCCATCTCAATACACTTTATCAAACGTTTTTCAAGTTTTTTAATTCCATCCGAAAAATAAGATTTTTCAAGACCTTCAAAATATGCCTCAGTTTCAGCAATAACCTCGCTATTGGACGAAAATTTTTTGCCACCGAGAATTTTTTTTTCAATTTGGAAACAAGAAATAATCAGAAGGAGTTAAATCTGGACTATATGGTGGATGCGGAGCAATTTTAAATCGTAATTCGGCCAATTTTTGTTGAGTTAAAAATGCAGTGTGTGAAGGAGCATTATCTTGATGAAAAAGAACTTTTTTCTAAATGCGGTCGTTTTATCTTGATTCCTTCACTCAACCGATCCAATAATGCACAATAATATTCACTATTTATAGTTTTTCCTTTCTCAAGATAATCAATAAATATTATACCCCTTGCATCCCAAAATACTGTGGCCATTACTTTTCCTGCTGACTTAACAGTTTTCGCCTTCTTGGGACCACTTTTACCAGCTTCTATCCATTGTTTTGACTGTTCTTTGGATCCATGTTTCATCAACAGTTATGAATCGGCGCAAGAACTCTATTGGATTACGCTGATAAATCGCTAAAACCTCCTCGGAATTTGACCAACGGACGATTTTTTGGGGCAAAGTCAACAAACGCGGCACCCATCTTGCGGATAGCTTTTTCATGTGGAGTTCATCATGTAAAATACTCCAAACTTATTTTTCGTGTATTTTAACAATATCAAAAAGTTCTCTGAGCTTTATTCGTCTATCTTTAGTCACTTCATTAAATATTTTTCTAATGCATTGAATAGGGATTAAACCGGCTCAAGACCTCTTGCATCTATATTTAAATAGAAGACAAGTTTTTAACAAAATGGCAAAGTGACATTGATTTTCGTGGCTGCACACTACTTTTATCATGATTTCGGGTCCGTGACAACCCTCTTCAGAAAGCCTTGCTGCAATTGTTGAACGTAAAACCGAACTCTATAAGGCCAGGCTCTCCACAAACGAATGAGAACTACTGTTGTAAACCTTACTTTTCAAGTTTTCTTCACACAATTGCCCACGAAAATACAACTCACTACAATGTTTTCAATAGTAGTAGCAGTTTTCGGTCTTCCAGAGCGTTGTTCATCTTCCGTACTTGAACGACCCATTTTGAATTGTTGAACCCAGGATTTCACGGTGGAGTATGATGGTGCATTATTACCATGAACAGAATCCAATTCATCTTTGATTAATTGTGGCGTATAACCTTTCATATAAAAGTGATTAAATACCGCACGAAACTCTTTATTTTCCATTTTTCAAAAATTATAAACTTGTTTATATCAATCACCTGTAACAAAGAAAATAATCATTAAATATTTCTGAAATTTTGACAGATGGCTTATAAAAGATTGCTTTTAAAAAGCAAAAACAAAAAAAGTTGCTAGTAAAATAGAAAATGTGCCAGACAAGTTCGTTTTGCGGTCGCCCTCGTAAATTCAACCTTGATGAGAACCCAGAGGAAAATTGGTCATAGCTGTACACGTTTTGGTATAGCTCCAATACAAGGTATGACCGCTTTAGAACACCCTTATTTATTTCGATTTCGATAAAATTTTGTATAGTGCAGGGTTAACCAAAAGTTACCATGGGGTTTAAAATTTATAATTTTTTTTTTTTTGGAATAAAAATAATGAAGAGATTCACAACTGAACAAAGAACCAGAATAACAGAATTTTATTATTTAAATCAGCGATCAATTATTTTAACGAAAACGCATGAGTGATGAAGCTTATTTTCATTTGAATGACTTTGTAAATAAACAGGACTCTAGGGCCTCGGGTTCTGAAAATCCAAGAGACATTCATCAGATTTGTCAGCACTTGACTATTTTCTTTGGGGTTATTTGAAAGAGCGAGTATATGTGAACAAGCCCGAGACAATCCTTCAACTCAAGGCTAACAATGTTGCAGAAGTGAGATTATTTTACATAGTTAGTGTAAAAAAAAATCCATTTTGTATATTATATTGAGAAAAAAATAAAAAATAATAAATGAAAAAGTTATTAAAGTTTTTAACCCCATGGTAACTTTTGGCCCACCCTGTATATTACGCTTAACCATCCAAATCCGTGACAATTTTGTATGATAAGAGCTCTTTTTTGGATAAGGTCTTCAAATACAAATGATTTAAGACCCAAAAACTAGATTCGCATGCGCAAGACACGAGTGCAAAAATAATAATGCTTTTTGCACTAAGGATAAATTTAAGATCGACGTCGTGGAACCCTGGGGTTGAATGGATCCGAAAATTAGATTAATTTAAACTAAAACATATGGTGGCAGGAACCTTTTAATTTCCTCACACATCGATATATGTGACGCGCAAAATAGAAAGAGACCTAAGTGTAAAAACCAGTTTTGTTCAGGAGAGCCCTTTTAAAGATTTAAATACGTGTACCTTTGGTGTACCATCACTTTCATAAAACGCGCATAACTCTGGAAGGGAACATTTCTGGAACATGGGATTGGTCTCATTCGATGCTCAGATGTTGTCCACATCAAAAAAAAAACAGAGCAAAACCAGTTTTGTTCAGGAGAGCCATTTTAAAGATTTAAATACGTGTATCTTTGGTGTACCATCACTTTCATAAAACGCGCATATCTCTGGGAGGGGACACTTTTTGGGACATGGGATCGGTCTCTTTCGATGCTCAGATGTTGTCCACATCAAAAAAGAAGTGGAAATTGATTTTATACCCTTTGGTCCCTTTCTCTATGCGCTGTCACATATAGCACTATTTTTAAAATCTTGGTAATTTTTGACTCATAGGTGCAAGGTGCTCAAAACCATGTTTTCAGTTGGCCTTTCTATATATCTAATGGTGCAGGGTTCATATAACATAATGGACCATGACCGACTTTAGCTTTGTTATACCCTACACCACACCATTAGTTATGACTTAGTGCTGATGATTGTGACACACTAAAGAAATGGTTATTGACCCAATGTTTTTTATACCAGTAAATTAGAAACACTACCTGATTTCATTGAGCGAAGAAAAGTCTTAGAATTTAACGATGATCTACAATATATATAATTTATGGGGTCTTCGATCAATATTTCGTGGTGCTGCAAACGGAATGAAAAATTTAGTACACCAACAGCCCTTCGGTGAAGGATATTATAACCATTCATATATCAATTCATAATATCGTTGATCGACATAGAATTTCATATCGTATCTTTATTAATTATGGAATTACTTTTACATATGATTACACTTAACAACACCTTCAAAGAAATTCTTACTAAATTCTTATCTTTATTATAAGGCGTTATGATAATAAGGATACATTTTTGGTTTCCTAAAATAACAATTTCCATACATGATTTTCCACTGCATGCCTACTGCTTACTTCACATTTGAAATCTCAATTTGTGTTTCCTTATTCTATCCAAGAGGTTTTATGGTACGCGTGAATGTGTGCTCTTAATGGCCTGGAACACGATTATGTACGGGTCTGAACGGCATTATTATCAACTCATAACGATACGTTTCTATTGCCCATAGTTATTTGTTTGCTCATCACCATCACCATCGTTACCGCCACCATCGTCGTATAAAGCCAATCGACTTTAATTCGATTACAACTATTGATATCAACCCTCTGCCAAAGTGGCACGACAGCCACTGTTGGCATCAAGGAAATGGTTGTAATATAATATCCTCATGTTGGACGTTGACCCTTCTGGCTGTCACATAAACAAACGTTTTCTGTTTCATTTTGAAGCCGGTAAAGACAATAAACTTAAGTTCCTTTAGGATAAAGAAAAAATTAAATTTTAAAAATGTTTTCATTTTGTCATATCAAATCTTAAAGTCTATTTGCCAAGAAAGTAAAGCACGGAAATACATGTTATGTAACCATTGACCTATTTTTTATATATTTCTACGTTTTCGCACTGATAATTATGATAAGAGCCATTAAATAGATTGCCTCGATTAAAACTATTAAATTAAACATTAGAATGGGTCGCACTAAAAAACGTCCAAAGTGCTAGAAAGCCATTTTAGATCGCTTCTATGCTTTGAAGATTTATATACTTAGTAGGGACATAAATACTGTTACACACGTTTTATGCTGTAAAAAAAGGTTCTGAATGTTTTTGGACCAAATATCTTTTAATATATTTATTGATGTATATTGTATCCAAAAAGAATCTATTTTTTCGAAATTTCCGCCTTTTGTCTTTACACACGCCTTATATCTATCTGGCCACTCACCAATAGCTGCACGAACCTCGTCCATTGGAAAATTGGCCACAGCTCGAACCAAAGCAGTCTTAAGGGATCCAACCTTGTTCTCTAATACCATCCACAATTTGTAATCCAATAAGTTCAAATCTGTACTGCCTAAGGGCCACTCTTCAGAGGAAATGAACGCTGGTAAGTTGTTTCGAATCCAGGCCTGCGACGTTTTAGCCTTATGGGCCGGCGCAGAATCCTGCTGGAAAGTCCATGGCTAGATTTGGAACAGGCCATTGTTTAGAGGCTTCACAACAGCCTCCAAAACGATCTCTTGTTAAACTTTGGCCGATGTTTTGACTCCTTGTTGGCAGAAACGCAGGTCAGTGCTGGGTGATGACCCTTTCTTCATTTTGCTTGTTAAATTTGTACTGAACGGTAAAAATGTTTTCATCGGTGAACAAAATTTTTTCTGTGCAAGTTATCAGCGTGCTTCACCAAAAGACGTTTGAATTTTTCAATCCTATTTTTTTAAAGCTGCAGTCAATAAATGTCAGGTACGTCGTTTGAAATCCCCAAGTCCCAAGTCTTTTTTAATGATTCGACTCATGGACTTTTGCGTGATATTCATCTCATCGGCCATAATTTTCTGTTTTCGGAGCGGATTTCTGTGAATTCTTGATTTACCGGCTTTGATGACATGCGTTGTTCGAACAGAGCGTGGGCGGCCCAACCGGTGGCGGTCTCTTACATCGCCAGTCTCCTTAAACAGTTTTATGCTTCGGTAGACGAACATGCGGCTAATCCCTAGTGGCCAGAGCGTTTTGAAAATGTCGCTTTATTTCATTTCACACGTGAAAAGCGCTATTACAGCGATACGGTTCTCATTATCTGACCACTCCATGATGAAACTTGAAATAATTTTAAAATCCCGTTACAGGCTAACGCTATTGAGGTTAGCTTTCAAAACCCATACGACAATAACGGGGCATGTTCAGTTCTAATATTTACGTCCCTACTAAGTATACTCAAAGGTTGTCCAAACATAATACACGATATTTTTTTTTTGTGTCACACCTTGACGTCATTTTTTTGCCTAACTTAATGCATTTCTTTGCTTTAGTGTTTGACAAATTTCACTATGGCGAGATACACACAATTAAGCAGCGCGTCAAGATTGTTGAAACCTTTTACGCAAACGGACGTTCAAAATGCATTTCGTGCTCCTCGTGATTTTTTTGATCAGAATAATTGACGAATCGGGAGCATTGTGCGCAAATTTCAGCAGTCTGTCTGAAATGTAAAAACACCTGTTAACCCATGAGAAAATTGCGCACAGCAACGACATTGAAAGTCCATTAAAAATATAGACCATCGAATAGAGGTTCGCCACCGAATCCATGGCAACCATTTGGTTTAGCTCAAATTTGTAATACATTTTTGTACAAGGTGACTGATGAAAGCCACTACCAACAAAAATTAAATATGTGATGTCCAAAATAGAAAGGGACCTAAGGGTAAAAACCAGTTTTGTTCAGGAGAGCCATTTTAACGATTAGGTCCCTTTCTATTTGCGCTTAAAATCGTCGACTTCACTTTCATAAAACGCGCATATCTCTGGGAGGGAACACTTTTTGGACATGGGATCGGTCTCATTCGAAGCTCAGATCTTGTCCACATCAAAAAAAAAGAAAAAAAAAATGAAAATTGCTTTTTTTTACCCTTAGTTCCCTTTCTCTGTGCGCTGTTACATATATTTTTTATTATAACGCTTGATCCATTTCGAGGTTCCCTACTTTGTTAAAGAAAAAAAAAACAGAAAATTCAAATTGAATGGGAACTATTTATTATCACATTTTTTGGCATTTATTTTTTGAAGATTATGTCTATCAAATGTTGGCCGCGACTACGTCTCAGATGGTCCATCCGTTGAGTTCAATTTTCGATGACTAGTTCGAGCTTTTCGACTGGTAACTGGCGAATGGCCAGTGGTGTTTTGCTCCAAGGCCTGAATCGAAGCGGGTTTGTCCGCATAAACTTTAGACTTTACATATCCCCACAGGAAAAAGTCTAACGGTGTGATATCACTCGATCTTGGTGGTCAATCGACCGGGCTAAAACGTGAAATTATCTGCTCACCGAAGTGTTCTCTCAATAATTTCATTGATTGATGCGATGTGTAGGAAGTGGCACCGTCTTGTTGAAACCAAATGTCGCCGAGATCACGAGCTTCAATTTCAGTCGGTTATCATGGCACGATAACGGTCGCCATTGACGGATATGTTTTCACCAGCATAATTGTTGAAGAAATATGGACCGATGATTCCACCGGCCCACAAACCAAATCAAACCGTTGTTTTTCTGGATGAAGTGGCAGCTCTTGAACCTCTTCTGGTTGCTCTTCGTCTGAATGCGGTAATTTTGCTTGTTTACATACCCATTGAGCCAGAAATGGGTCTTATCGCTGAACATAATTTGGCTCGAAAACGTCGGATCTTCTTGGAACATTTTAAGAGCCCATATATCGAAGCGATGTTGCTTGGGAACGTCGGGCGGCTTCAGTTCTTGCCCAAGCTGTATTTTGTACGCTTTCAATTTAAGATCTCGACATAAAATGCGCCAAGTCGTTCCATACGTCAGTCTGAGTTGCTGCAAACGGCGCTGAATCGACTCTCCACGGTCTTGGTGTACACTCTCAGCTACGGCCGCTACATTTTCTTTACTGCGTGCTGGACGTGGTCTATTCGGTCGAATATTATCCAATAATGAATGCTGGGTCTCAAGATGGGTGATGGTGTTGCGAATAGTAGGCTCAGTAGGGCGATTATGTTGACCGTAAGTTGAACGAAGTGCACGAAACACATTCCCCACAGAACGTGAATTTTCTTAATAAAGTTGAAGGATTTGTAAACGTTGTTCAGGTGTAAGTCTTTCTATGATGAGTTTCGTAGTTTCGGTTCAAAAAGAGTATGGGCGCACGTTTGGCGGCAATGCTTCGAGCAGATGAACCATATTGAGACATGTTAACAATCGCGGGAATGTCAACAGAAAACCTTACCATCGAAACCCTTTAATTTGGACGGAGTAAACAATCGCTGCTGCCATACAAAACAATCCAAGAGTTTCGACAAGAAGCTTACTTGCTAAAATGGGTATAAGCAGACAGTCATTGCCGTCAATTATGCCAAACGCATAGATTTATTCCCATAAAAATGCAAATGCCCAATAAACTGAACGCAGAAGACATCCCGATACGTTTGAATTTTGCCAGAAGATGCTTCAAATGACGGAAGAGGACGAAAACATGTTGAACTTGTTTTCATGCCCGCGAGGCCCGTATCGATTTAAACGGCAACATAAACAAACAAAATTGTGGAATATGGAGTACTTCCATCGCACAGAGACTCCATGAAACGGAATAACATCCACTTCGTGTTACAGTGTGGTGTGCAGTTCCATCATGCTGGATTTTTGGGCCCTACTTCTTCGTCACACCGTTAAGGTTACTCCGGCCTGTTACGACAGAATTACGACGAAAAATTCCCAATAAGCTGATATCCACACAAACTTCACATTTCGTTGGCCCCCCAGGTGAACTGACTTTAATGCACCTGACTTTTCTTGTGGGGTTATTGCAAACAGGAAGTCTACAAAGCAAAACCAACAAATTTAAATGAACGAGAAACATTGCGGCTATTCCCATCTTTCCAAGCAGTAATAAAGATATTTTTGTAAGATGCCGCACATTCATCAACGATTTGGGAGGGCATTTAAATTACATTATTTTTAAGATTTTATAAAATTATTTTTTGGCTTGAGGTCATTTATTTAAACTCGTTGTTCTATGTGTTGTTTAATTTTTATTTATCCCAACATTTCGATTAAGACTTATTAAGTTATATTTAATAAAATTGAATAAGCTCTAACATGAATAGAAGAAAAATTCCATAGACGGGTTTAGAAACAGCTGTACAGTCTGCCTGGAAACCATAGCCAATGCATTTCACACCAATTTTACGTTGATTCTGAAAAAGAAACAACAAAAGGTCTTGAAACAGAATAAAAACTGTTCAAATCATAATAAAGATAAAAGACCGAATAAATATAAACAAAAAGAAAAAATATTTTGGTTTATTTACAATTAACATCGTGCGTTTTAGTTGGACCACTAAGTCATGTTTGTTTTGAAAATGAAGCCTGGTTTTTGGGACTATACGGCAAGCTCTGAGCCACAATTTAGCGCTGATATTAAACAAAAAAAACTTTTTCGAAATGAAACTCTCATGTAGTAAAATATTTCCCCCTGCAGCTTCATTAAATAATTAGAATTCATGCAAAAGAAGTCATGCAAAACTTTAAACTTGACCAATGCCTTTGCGGGCACCTGCAATATTTACTCTAACACCAAACAAATACAAATGAGTTCTCAGAAAAATTAAATTCAATTGATTTTCTAGTCATTGCGATTGACTAGAATGTACATAATTGTTTAACAGCATAACACAATTAATTTGCTATTACTTTTTTACTTACGTTGTGGTGGATAATGTGGTAGCAGCAGACAACGACAAAAACTATTGCTATTCCGTTAGTGCACCCATAATCAGTATGTTCCACATATGTCACACTGGAGTACGAGTACCAAATGAATGCGTAACAATAAACAAGCTCCTTGGATATAACTCACAATGATGCTTTGAAAACATTAGATAGAGATATACATACGAGGGCGATCGCAAAAATTACTGGCCTAACATAAAAAGAACCGTTTTTTAGAATTATTATTATTTATTTTTCAACATAATCTCCTTCCAACTCAATACACTTCATCAAACGTTTTTCAAGTTTTTTAATTCCATTCCGAAAAATAAGATTTTTCAAGACCTTCAAAATATGCCTCAGTTTCAGCAATAACCTCGCTATTGGACGAAATTTTTTGCCACCGAGAATTATTTTTTAAATTTGGAAACAAGAAATAATCAGAAATAGCTTAATCTTGACTATATGGTGGATGAGGAGCAATTTCAAATCGTAATTCGGCCAGTTTTTGTTGAGTTAAAAATGCAGTGTGTGAAGGAGCATTATCTTGATGAAAAAGAACTTTTTTTTTCTAAATGCGGTCGTTTTATCTTGATTTCTTCACTCAACCGATCCAATAATGCACCAATAATATTCACTATTTATAGTTTTTCCATTCTCAAGATAATCAATAAATATTATACCCCTTGCATCCCAAAATACTGTGGCCATTACTTTTCCTGCTGACTTAACAGTTTTCGCCTTCTTGGGACCACTTTTACCAGCTTCTATCCATTGTTTTGACTGTTCTTTGCATTCTGGGAAGTAGTGATGGATCTATGTTTCATCAACAGTTATGAATCGGCGCAAGAAACTCTATTGGATTACTCTGATAAATCGCTAAAAGCTCCTCGGAATTGGTCCAACGGACGATTTTTTGGGCAAAGTCAACAAACGCGGCACCCATCTTGCGGATAGCTTTTTCATGTGGAGTTGATCATGTAAAATACTCCAAACTTGTTTTTCGTGTATTTTAACACTATCAGCAAGTTCTCTGAGCTTTATCCGTCTATCTTTAGTCACTTCATTAAATATTTTTCTAATGTTTTCAATAGTAGTAGCAGTTTTCGGTCTTCCAGAGCGTTGTTCATCTTCCGTACTTGAACGACCCATTTTAAATTGTTGAACCCAGGATTTCACGGTGGAGTATGATGGTGCATTATCACCATGAACAGAATCCAATTCATCTTTGATTAATTGTGGCGTATAACCTTTCATATAAAAGTGTTTAATTATCGCCTGAAACTCTTTATTTTCCATTTTTCAAAAATTATAAAACTTGTTTACTTCAATCACCTGTAACAAAGAAAATAATCATTAAATATTTCGGAAATTTTAACAGATGGCTTATAAAAGATTGCTTTTAAAAACAAAAAAGAAATGTTGCTAGTAAAACAGAAAATGTGCCAGGCTAGTTAGTTTTGCGGTCGCCCTCGTACATTATATGACATGATATACAATATAAAACATATGGGTCATTGCAGTTGGTATGGACCCTAATAAAACTGAATTAATGAAAAAGCAGCCTCCTTGTCTGAGATCTAATATTTCGGGGAGGTCATTTCCTATTCTTACTGATTATCTAGTTTCATCCAGTGTTTTTCATAAATGGCATATTAGATTTCCAAAGACCCTATTAGCAAAAAATACGAGTATATGTGATTTTAAATAACACTTCTAGACTAGAAGAACATCGCCACATCTGGGGAGACCTTGTGTGGGGGCTTTTCAGAAATATAAACGAAAAATGTCCAATTTCACTTGAGTTGGTTGTATGAAATCAAGTCAGAAGCGGATGGAATATTTGGATTCTACGAGTAGAGCTGCGGGTTCTGAAATCGAAAAAGAACTCAGTATGCTATAAATTTAAAGCATGGTCCAACTAAAACGACCAATGTTATTTGTAAATAAAACAAAAAGTTTTCAGGGAATTATCCTAATGCTTTTTTTCTGATGAAACGATCTATGATAATTATGAGTAAAACAAAATTTCTGCAAATTTTCGCCACGGCTTTGGTGACATACCTCTATCCGATAATCCGTATTCTCAATGACTTTAAGATATAATAGAAGTTCAATGTCGTTTATGTGCCGAATTATCTCATCCTTTAGGTCTTGAATTATTGGCTTATTAACTTACACTTCTTTTACATAAATTTCTAGAATGGCTCATTGACTCGTTGGCTGTGTGGCAAGCGGCACCGTTCTGTTAGGCCCACATATCACATAAGTCCATATGTGACAGCGCATAGAGAAAGTGACCTAAGGGTAAAACAATCAATTTTCACTTTATTTTTGATGTGGACAATATCTGAGCATCGAATGAGACCGATCCCATACCCCAAAAGTGTTCCCTCCCAGAGATATGCGCGTTTTATGAAAGTGATGGTACACCAAAGATACACGTATTTAAATCTTTAAAATGGCTCTCCTGAACAAAACTGGTTTTTACACTTAGGTCCTTTTCTATTTTGCGCGTCACATATACTTATTCGCTACAGCGAACACTATCCACGGTTCCTGCTGGGCCTACCTCATTTTTGAAGAAGTACGGCCCGATGACGCCGCTAGCCCATAAACCGCACCAACCAGTCATTTTTTGTGAATGCATCGGCTTTTCAAACATCACTTGTGGACTATCATTTGCACAATTGCATCTTGTTAAGGAATCAACTGTAGACACATTTTGTCGATAATGCTAACCAAAAAAATGCTAAAAAATCTTTAGGTGCTCGAGATGCATTTTGATTTGAATCGCTGGTTCAAGTTACATTTGTTAAACACTGAAACAAAAAATGTCAAATCAGGGGCAAATAGCTTGAAGTTAAGGTGAGTTACCACTGACAGTTTTCAAAAAGTATCACAAAAATTGAATTTTTTCAAAAAAGTGGTATATGTTTTTAAAAAGATGACACAAAATGTGGCATAGTCTCTTTAGTGTATATTTCCATAAAACTAGCATGACGATAGGTGAAAGTGATAAAAAAAAACAGGGATTATAAATGAGGATGTCGAAAAGGTCTTAAAAAGTACTTTTGTAGTTAAAAAAGTACCAACATTTTTTAAAACCTTAATTTTTATGGGGAATTTAACGTTATTCATTTGTGCATTAAATCCATTATTTTCTGTGGCATGTGTTTCAAATAATTTAATTAAAAAAACCTGTCCATACCGCTAACGATAGACTCGCGATTACTAATATCAAGCCTCTACAAATTTTTTTTTTTTTATTTTGGGTATTAATTAATTATTCAAACATAAACAAAATAAATAATTCATGGGGTGTTTGTAAAAAAAGTAAAAAAAATGTATTAGGAGTATTACACTTATATAAAACTTAAGGTACATACTCAGGAGAGCGAAATAATGTTATGTTTTAGATATGTTCATATTTTATTATGATCTATTTCTTGATAACATATTGCTGGTTACTTTTAAGTTATAACAGCAAGAATCTTTCGATTTTAAGAAACAAGAATTTGTTGATTTGTGTTAAACTAGATATAGTTGCGACTTGAAGTATATTTCGTTCTTTGGCTTAATGATATTTTGGAAAGAAACAATTCATTTTACATTGGCTGAAGGATGAGGGTTAGATAATATTTCCCTTACACTTTTATAAATTTGGAAACATTAGTTCATTCAATTCATTTTTAAGCTTTGAAACTCTGTCACAAAAGATACAAAAACTTTAAATACTCAAAATCAGCTAGACCTCGAAATTGTAAATTAATTGAGTCAAAATTGTTTTTTTGTTTGGAAACATTTTAATTTAAAGCAATTCAATCCAATTTGTTCTTCCAGAAGTTACATTGTCTTTACTAAATTTGTTAAACAATAAAAACATTTCATCTCCAAAATTAAGTTTTTTTTCTCAAGAACAGTTATCCCAAGTACTCTTATCTAAAAAATTACGCCATATTTGACGAAATAAAAATTCTAGTCTCTGCAATATTCTGGCATCTTCCGATTGCATTTCTGGGTTTATAGCGATAATTATTTTAAAAATATATTCAAGAAATATGAAATGTAATTTAAAAAATGGACTTGATAAAATTGCTGAAAGAAATTCAATGCTATCTATTGATTGACGTGAAGGCCACCTCGTTGAAGAATATTTCAAAATTATATGGATGTCCGTTCCAAAATATTCTTGAAATACATTTACTCAAAAAGTAAATGTAACTTTTTTAAATTATAAATTTCTTCTGGCAATCCATATTTGGGCGCTGCACATGATACCAAATTTAAAAAGTGGCTTATAAAACCATTCAAATATATGCTATCAATGATTTTAATTGTGTTTGAAACCCTTTTAAAGTTCCCCTAATAGTTGCGCAGTTGTCAGTTCCCACCATTATTCCAATTTTGGAATCTGTAATACGTTCTTTAATGACGTTGTTAAGATGTTTTATTATTGTATAAGGCAACATATGCTCAGCAACAAACGCGCACAACATTATTTCAAACTTTTTGGGGGATTCTATTGTAGTTCATTTCTCAATTTTCTTAACAAAATTATTAATTTTTGGCGTGTTCTTTATAAATTAAAAGTCACATTTTTTATGTGGACTTCTCAGAACGCATGTCGTTTTATGTTAGACAGACCACCAGTAAATTTTTCATCGCATGCATTGCACTTTTTGCTTCCTTCATCCTTCGCAAGCCATGGAAATTGTCTGTCCCATTCTTCTCTTAATGGAACACCATAAGGCTTTCCTTTACTTGTGATGAAAAATGAGATGAAATGTTGCTAGAATACAAACAATACAATGTTTTTCAAACAATTTACCCAGCTTCGTCGGACTCCATAAACAATTCGTTTATTTTTCTTTTCAGGCGGCTACGACATTAGTTCTTATTAAGTATTTCTTTTATTCCTACTTAAATTTCTTTTCCTTACTTTTTTCTTCTAAAAGAGCCCGTAAATTTCTTTAACTAAACTTTGAAAACAAGAGTTGCAGTTGTTGGTGACATACGAGGGCAACCGCAAAAGTAACTGGCCTAACATTAAAAGAACCGTTTTTTTGAAATTATTATTATTTTTTTTCAACATAATCCCTTCCAACTCAATACACTTCATCAAACGTTTTTCAAGTTTTTTAATTCCATCCGAAAAATAAGATTTTTCACGACCTTCAAAATATGCCTCAGTTTCAGCAATAACCGCTATTGGGCGAAAATTTTTTGCCACCGAGAAATTTTTTTAAATTTGGAAACAAGAAATAATCAGAAGGAGCTAAATCTGGACTATATGGTGGATGCGGAGCAATTTCAAATCGTAATTCGGCCTGTTTTTGTTGAGATAAAGACGCAGTGTGTGAAGGAGCATTATCTTGATGAAAAAGAACTTTTTTTTCTAAATGCGGTCGTTTTATCTGGATTTCTTCACTCAACCGATCCAATAATGCACAATAATATTCACTATTTATAGTTCTTCCTTTCTCAAGATAATCAATATATATTATACCCCTTGCATCCCAAAATAGTGTGGCCATTACTTTTCCTGCTGACTTAACAGTTTTCGCCTTCTTGGGACCACTTTTACCAGCTTCTATCCATCGTTTTGACTGTTATTTGCATATTGGGATGTAGTGATGGATCCATGTTTCATCAACAGTTTTGGATCGGCGCAAGAACTCTATTGGGTTACGCTGATAAATCGCTAAAAGCTCCTCGGAATTGGTCCAACGGGGCAAAGTCAACAAACGCGACACATATCTTGCTGTTAGCTTTTTCATGTGGAGTTCATCATGTAAAATACTCCAAACTTGTTTTTCGTGTATTTTAACAATATCTGCAAGTTCTCTGAACTTTATTCGTCTATCTTTAGTCACTTCATTAAATATGTTTCCTAATGTTTTCAATAGTATTAGCAGTTTTCGGTCTTCCAGAGCGTTGTTCATCTTCCGTACTTGAACGACCCATTTTAAATAGTTGAACCCAAGATTTCACGGTGGAGTATAATGGTGCATTATCACCATGAACAGAATCCAATTCATCTTTGATTAATTGTGGCGTATAACCTTTCATATAAAAGTATTTAAATACCGCACGAAACTCTTTATTTTCCATTTTTCAAAAATTATAAAACTTGTTTACTTCAAGCACCTGTAACAAAGAAAATAATCATAAAATATTTCGGAAATTTTGACAGATGGCTTATAAAAGATTGCTTTTAAAAACAAACAAAAAGTTGCTAGTAAAACAGAAAATGTGCCAGGCCAGTTAGTTTTGCGGTCGCCCTCATACTTTATTGACCTTCGTACGAGTCTAAGACGATCTAGCCATGTCGGTCCGTCCACCCGTGTACTATGTAACTTTGATCGTTTTTTAAGGTGTTATGATTCGTTAAGCCAATAATTTAGCTGGAACACCCTTTTTAACGCATTCACACTATTACGTTTGAATTCCATTTAAAATAACATCTGTTTTTAAAAATTACTTTGATGCAAATTTGCATCTAATAACTTATGTTTTTAAAAATTAGATGCAAATGCTTGGGGCAACTTGAAAAAAAACAGCTGTCGTTGTTAAGAATTTGACATAGCTGGCATTTTTGATTGCCAGCATTGCAACATGAAACTTGTAACACTTCAATCGCCTAGCCTTGTACCTAAGTAACTGAAGTCCAATTTATCTTGCAACCGACCGATTAGGTAAATTTCTGATAAAACTTTTACGCAAAATGTCTCTCATACGGAAACTGGTAAATTTTGTCACTCAATTCGTTTGTCTCTCCGGTGTTTTGCACACGTCTGTCTATTCATTGTTTCGTGCTGCTCCCGTATATCAAAATGGGAAGTGTTACAACACATGTACTGCTGCCATCTCCAACCGTCTAATAACATATGACGCAATGCCGCTGTTGGTGTTAGCAAGGATGAGTGGAGTACAGAACTCAGAATCCATACGTGTACCCACAAGTCACAGCACGAAAGTGCCATTCATCATTTGCATGCAGTTTGAAATTGTTTTGATGTAAAAAAATATTGTTGTGCTCCAGTGCTTCCTGCATTGCCGTTGATGCTACAAATAAAAGACAGCACTCTAACAATGCATTTCCTATCTGCTGCATGCTCGTCTATTTTCAAAACAGAAAAAAATGTTTAACAACATTTGTATTTTATTCATTTTTTACATTTCATTTTGTGTTGTGTTCATACTACGGTCCTGTCAGTTGCAATAAAAACATGTATTTATTTCATTACAGTTTTCCCAATATTGTTCTTTTACACTTAATGTCGTACGGAATCAAAAATGATTTGCATTCCGTCGTTTGTGTAAGTGATGTGTGAAAAAATTGCATTGTGTGCAGTTTTTTTGTTATACAATTTGATAACGATATTGAAAGTTTGGTGTAGTTTAAAACAATACATTGCTTGTTAGCGAGAAGACAGCCATAACTCAAAATCTCAAACTTTAAACAAATAAGCTTAAAACAAGTCAACGAAACAAAGGACGTTCTAAAAGGTTCTAGAAAACAATTTTCTTTATAATATTTTCAGAGGAAAACAAACAATCAAATTTAACAAATATCACCAAATTTTATAAAAAGTTGTAAATTGTTGTTTAAGTTTTTGCAAGACTGTTCTTCATCAGATATTTGTCGGTTGACCTGGGTGTCGGCTGCTTGGGGACTCTAATCTAAAGCTGTTTTTGTTATGCTGACATGAGGCTTCCGCAGAGTATATCCTGTCCATTTCCTTTTCGTTATTTGGCGGACTATGGGTTCCTCGTTTGTTGACGTCCAGAGATCTCATTGAAGATTTTGATTGGCCAGAAATTGCGACTTGTTACTCACAGACACTTATTTACGAAGACCTGTAGCTTTTGTGCTGCAGTCGTCATTTTCCAGGTTTCCCTACCATATAAAGGGTGATCCATATAGAAGTATTTTTTCAGAACAAAAAAAAATACTTAGTAGGGACATAAATACTGTTACACACGTTTTATGCTGTAAATTAAAAAGTACTGAATGTTTTTGAACCAAATATTTTTTAATATATTTATTGATGTATATTGTATCCCAAAAGAATCTTATTATTCGAAATGTCCGCCTTTTGCCTTAACACACTCGTTAAGTCGTACTGGCCAATCGTCAATAGCTGCCTAACCTCGCCCATTGGAAAATTGGCCACAGCTCGAACCAAAGCAGTCTTAAGAGATCCAATGTTGGGGTATCTTTTGTGACAAACCTCATCCTCTAAAACCGTCCACAACTTGTAATCCAATGGGTTCAAATCTGGACTGCCTGAGGGCCATTCTTCAGAGGAAATGAACTCTGGCAAATTGTTTCAAAGCCAGGCCTGGGACGTTTTAGCCTTATAAGACGGTGCAGAATCCTGCTGGAAAGCCCATGGCTGATTTTGGAACAGGGAATTGTTAAGAGGATTCACAACAGCTTCCAAAACGGTTTCTTGGTAAACTTTGGCCGATGTTTTGACTCCTTGTTCGCAGAAATGCAGGTCAGTGACCCCATCGTAAGAGACACCCCACCAAACCATGACTGAAGTTGGGTGATGACCCTTTTCCACCCTTAGGATCCGTTCAGATGCTTCCTTAGATGTCCGCCAAAAGACTTTTGCCTTTTTCAATCCTTTTTTTTAAAGTTGCAGTCAATAAATGTCCGTTAAGTCGTTTGAAAGCTCCAAGTCCCAAGTCTTTTTTAATGATTCGACTCATGGACTTTTGCGTGATATTCATCTCACGGGCCAAGATTTTCTGTTTTCGGGACGGATTTCTGTGAATTCTTGATTTAACGGCTTTGATGACATGCGGTGTTCAAACAGAGCGTGGGCGGCCCGCCCGGTGGCGGTCTTTTACATCTCCAGTCTCCTCAAACAGTTTTATGCATCGGTAGACGAACATGCGGCTTATCCCTAGTGGCCGGAACGTTTTTAAATATCGCTTTTTTCATTTTACACGTGAAAAGCGCTATTACAGCGATACGGTTCTCATTATCTGACCACTCCATGATGAAAGTTGAAACAATTTTAAAATCCCGTTACAGACTAACGCTATTGAGGTTAGCTTTCAAAACCCATATGAAATTAACGGGGTATGTTCAGTTCTACTATTGACATGGGAGTGTTTAATGTTGTAACAGTATTTATGTCCCTACTAAGTATAAAAATTTAAATCAAGTGTGGAATCTTTATTGGTAATTTGGAAGGACATTTTATGGTATTCATTTGTTGAAATCAATTGCCTTCAAATGTTGGCAACTGTATTATGGAAATGAGCGTTCGGTGAGAAAGGGAAAATCCGCTGTTTTCGACCAAAATTTGTTCAGTGATGAGGCCCATTTCTGGCTCAGCGGCAAAGTCAATAAACAAAATTGCCGAATTTGGGCTGAAAAGCAACAACAAGAGGTTCAAGAGGTGCCATTATTCTCAGAAAAAAATCACGGTTTGGTGCGGTTTATAAGCTGGTGGAATCATTGGTGCATATTTTTTCAAAACTGATGATGGCCGGAACGTAACTGTGAATGATGCTCGCTATCGCGCCATGATATCGATCTTTACGCTACCTGAAATTGAAGCCCGTTATCTTGACGACACTTAGTTTCAACAGGACTGTGCCTCTTGTCATACATCTGCTCAAACAATGGATCTATTGAGAGGTCATTTCGAAAAGCAGCTAATTTCACGTGTTGCACAGGTGAAATGGACGTCTATATCGAGTGATATCACACCTTTAGACATTTTTCTTTGTGGTTACGTAAAGTCCAAAGTCTATGCTGACAAACCAGCTTCAGGTTTTGGAAGCCAACATTACGAGTGTCATTAAAGGTATAATTGCTCGAACGAGTCATCCAAAATTAGAATGGAAACCCTGAGGCGTAGTTTCGGCCAACTTTTGAAGAAAATTATATTCAAAAAATAAATGCCAGAATATGTCCTTTCAAATTACCAATAAAGATTCCACACTTGATTTGAATTTTTATATTTTTTTTGTTCCGAAAAAATACCTCTAGATGGATTTCCCATTAGTAGGGTGGATTACACACATAAGTTAAGTTATCTCGTTTTTGTCCTCAATGAAATTAGGGTTGACAGCCATATTTTGTTCCATCGGTCAAATGCTGATAGTGCTACGAGTACTAGAAATTATGCAACTGCTAAAACCTGCAAGTTATTGCTTTGGGTTATCGCATTCCCATGCAACTATAAAAACCGTCTTTCATATCAGTGCGTCAAAAGTAGTACATTCGAAATATTCATCAAATATCTACTATAAACAGAGATACGACCTATCTCAAAACCAAACTTAAGAGCAGAGTTATATGGTTAACTTGGTTAAAATTAATTGGATTCCTAAACACGATCATTCTGGTATCTCTCACACAGATGGCTTTTGTTCCATGTATATTAAAGCCCACATAACTTGTCACCTAGTGCGTTAAATTCGTTTTGTACTTTGTATAAAAAAAGGCTATGGCTCTGGCTATGTACGTTCATTTAAAAAAAGCGGTTGACAAGTCCCATTCTGGTACCTTCCATACAAATTTACTATTCCGCCTACTTGTTTTATCTTGAAATGTCATTAACGGCACTGATACAATCTATTCCAAAATCAAAACTTAAGACCTGCACATTTTTAGTGCTATATCTTATACATAATTTCTTTAAAAGATGAAGAAAAACAACAAAATGCATAAAATGTCCCGTGCGACAATGATTAAAATTATATAAAAAAATAATTTAAATAATTTTTGAAAATAAAAATAACACCATTTTTAAGAGACATCAGTGCAAAAAATTCTAAAAAAAGGTCACTTTAAATTATTTTTCTGAAATCGGCTTTTGTACTATAGTTTCGTGCGAATGATTCGATTATTTGTAAATACCTTGATAATGGAAAGTTACTTTAAATCGACGTAATTGGTGTAGTTTAAGCCTTTTATCAAAGCCTTTCAGTCGTCATAAATGGGGGCGTGGCAAAGCCAGGATTTGTTTTGATGCACGCTTACATCATATGTTCCAAATATCGTCGTCATATCTCTATTAGTTTATGAGGAATAGTTCAGTGTTGTATGGAAGGTGCTCCCTCTTGTGCAATTTAAGAATAACATAGACTATGAAAATTCCCTAGTCGTTGATTTCATTCTGTTTAAATTGTATACCCTTCGCTCAATTAAATTGGCGGTAAATGCAAAGTTTTAAAAGGGGGCGTGGCCATGCCCACTTGTCCTCCAGGATATGTTATCATCATATCTCTATTAGTTCATGAGATATTTTCTTGTTGTGTGGGCGGTGCCACACCCGCTTATCCCATTTTACCATAACATAGTCTATTACAATTCCATAGTCTTTGATTTCTTACTGTTAAAAATTCACTCTCTGGAATGTGTTTCGATCCATCCCTATATCATATGTTCCAAATATAAGCCTCAAATTTCAATCAGTTCATGAGATATTGATTTTAAGTTTAGGATTGTTGATTTTTCCAGTGGTTTGCCCAGCCTTGGTGACGGGAAAATTTTTACCTCTAGGCAGATCTGTCCCATTTTCAATACCAACCATCCATCCACACATGTTTCAGCAAAATGTCGTCCACATTCAATAATGCGACCTGTTATTTGCCTTCCACAGGCAGACGAACGAACCCCATAGGTGATCAATCTAAAGGTATTTTTTCAAAATAAAACAAAGTTCAAAAAATCAAATAAAATGTGGAATATTTGTGGTTCTTTCGAAAGGACATTTTATGACATTTATTTTTTGAATATACATTCCGTTAAGCTCGTTTGTTTTATTTCGGGCTGTTGCTTTTACACATTGAACAGGGATTAACCGGCTCAAGACATCTTGCTTCTATATGTAAATAGAAGACAAGTTTTTAACAAAATGGCAAAGTGACATTGATTTTCGTGGCTGCACAATAATAATTTCCTTCAAATGTTTGCCGCAACTACGCCTCAGGGTTTCCATTCTGAGGGTCCAATTTTGGAAGACTTGTTCGAGCATTTCGTCCGGTATGGCTTTAATGACATGCGTAATGTTGGCTTCCAAAACCTGAATAGTAGCTGGTTTGTTGGCATAGAAATTGGCCTTTGCGTAGCCCCAAAGAAAAAAAGTCTATAGTTGTGATATTACACGCTTTAGGCGGCCAACTCACCGGTGCAAAACGTGAAATTGGCTGCTCTTTGTAATGACCTCTTAAAAGATCCGTTGCTTGAGCAGCTGTATGGCAAGTGGAGCCGTCCCGTTAAATCGAAATGTCGTCAAGATTACAGGCTTCAATTTCAGGAAGCAAAAAGTCCGATATCAAGGCACGACAGGGAGCTCCATTCACGGTTACGTTCTGACCATCATAATTTTTGAAAAAATATGGACTGATTATTCCACCAGCCCATAAACCGCACCTGACCGTGGTTTTCTCAGGGTGGCTCTTCAGCCAATATGTTTATTGACGTGTTCGTCGAGCCAGAAATGTGCTTCATAACTGAACAAAATTGTGGTCAACAGTTTTTCACCGAACGCTTATTTCCATTATACAGTTGCACACTTTTGAGACGTTGTTTCGGTGTAAGTCTTTCCATGATAAAATGGCAAACAATATGTATGTAGTCAGAATAAACACAGGGTGATTCATTAGACTAGACTACACTAGACAAATTTCACCAGCGTATTTCTTGGCTCAATTCATGCCCCTTGCATTTTCAGGCTGGTCGTTGGTGAACATAATTTTATGGAAGATTTTCATAAAATGAGCCAAGGAATACGCTGGTGAAATTTGTCCAGTCTTGAATGAATCACCCTGTATAATTAAAAATAATAATAATGGCAACATATATGAGGCAAATAGCGACTAAGCGATGGGAGGGATGTTAGAAGGAAAAGGAAGAGTAGAAGTCGAATTTGAATAAATCGATTTAAACAAAGCGCAATGCGGCTCATTAGCCAGGCGATAGCAAATGAGAGAACCTTGAAGTAGGTGTAATAACCTCATCTCATCTCAGATATGTGCTTCATAACTGAACAAAATTGTGGTCAACAGTTTTTCACCGAACGCTTATTTCCATTATACACTTGCACACTTTTGAGACGTTGTTTCGGTGTAAGTCTTTCCATGATAAAATGGCAAACAATACTGAAAAGAAAAGAAATAACGTTGAACACAACCCACGCGAAATCTGCGAAGAAAGACTATTGAAAAAAAACCTCAAGATGGATCACCCTTTATATAATTTATGGGATCTTCGTCCAGTATTTCGAGGTGTTGCAAACAGATTGACAAAGAGAATATACTCTACCCTAATATGAAGGGTATACAAATATGTACGCACGATTCAAAGGTGTGCTTAAGTCTACTTATTCTGCCTAGAGATCTACAAATGCTCCTGCATACTTGAATGACATATCTATAGTTAAATGGAATAGCATGGATCTGCGACGAACGAGATATTAGAAACTTTTTATACTCTCTTCAAACCGGCGGAACTTAAGAACTGTTCACTTCTTCCCAAAATATTTTGGTTTTTTTGCAACCACTGGTCATAGTGCGTTGCCAGGTTTTCCCTGAGCCGGAATTTCGATAACATCCCTGTACTTATTCCACAAATTTGACTGCTATTAAACGATGAATGATGAAATGGCAAACCTTACTGATTCTTTTGCGAGTTGAAATAAAGTAATTGCAAAACTATCAATACTAGCACGGCAAGACCTCAAAGCATAAATTAATTTGTATGCGAACTATAGGCACCAACATTTTCCTTAAAATAAGTTATTGTTCTCTGTTGCACTGAGTACTGCAGGGTATTTTTAGTTATAACACTCTTCTCGCAAATGACGAATGACATATGAAGCGATGAAAGCAAAAAGTGGCCTTACACTTTTTTTGGAATTCAAAATTTTGAAATTTTTTTCAACCAGAGTATTCGTATATTTTGGGAGTTTGATTATTTTATAAGAAACTAAATACGATTTCAAAGGGATTACAAACTAAATTAGTTCTCAAAGTAATAAAAACCCAAATTAGCTCACAAGGCAAACAAGTGGACAATTCCTAAGTTCGTTGTGGATTGAGATTGGATGATTGTTGGTGGTGGGTCCATTTTTGACAGAACTATATTTTAGGACTCTATCAATCTTTATCCTTTTTAGATTCGTGAGTTTTATTGTTTTCGAGAACCCAATTGTTGAGGGGGCACTTGAGAACCCATAGATTTAGGTCTAAAATTTTGATAAATCTTAAAAGTTAAATAATGTTGAGACTAGTATGGAAATTCCACTGTTTCTAAGTAAATATTTGTCGACTCTAGGGATGTTTTACCTATGGCTTAAAACTTCATAGAGAAGTAGAAGTATAAGTTTTTTAATTCTTTTGATTTGTGCCGAAAATTGTTGTTGTTTTCTATACCAATTTGCCCATAGTTAAAGGAGAACGATTGCACCGATTTGGACTCCTATGGGCAAACACAATCTCAAAATTGTCCCAACTGTTAGTTCTTGGTGCATATGTGGAATTGTGAAAATCCAAACATCCAAGGAATCTGGATACCCATATGCCTCCAAGCATTGCGGGACGCCCCAGAACTCATGTACCACGCCCATGGGTCAAGGACTCCGATTCAGCCAATCCCTATATTTAATGTAATTGTCGGATTCTTCTGAGTACCCATATGTTCATGTTCGAAATGACCAATCAGGCCCATGGCTCAAGGACTTAAAATTGGTCAAATCGTTAAATTAATATGAATTCTGGATCTGTGACGGAATTTAAATGTTTTCTAATACTCATGTGTCCATAATAACAGGGGGTCGATTTTGGACCCTTAATGCCAATATGGGCCGGTCCGTGTTCGAAATTGGCACAAATCTTTAATATATTTATCAATTGGATTAGTTAGAAAATTTCACTGTTACTAAATAATCATATGCCCCCGAACATAAGGGGATGGTTTTTGTGAACCAGGGCCCCTAGACCACGCCTCCAATTTACTCAGATTGTAAAGTTTATTTCATATTCACTGCTTTTGAGTTCTTATATTTTATGTTAGAGAGGGCATATTTTTCATCGTCCTAGGGACATTAACCCCGTGGGTGCAGGCCACCAATTTCTACGAATCGTAAAATGAATGTGATTTTCTCTGAATCGTGGCAAAAGTTTTATTGGTTTTTAATATGTCCATAGTTGAAGGTGGCCGATTATTAGGATACAAGCTACATATTTGAATTTGTGAGCAGATTTCACCGGTTCGCGATACCCATATATGCCCGAACAGGACGAAATGAATTTTGGGCCCCTAGGGCTTCAGGTCCGAATTACCACAACCATTTATGCGAAGGCTAAATACTTAAAATCAATGCCCAGCAGTTCCAAGAAAAAACTGGTTTAATAGTTAAATAATCAAATTACATTTCAAAAATGTGTCAATTATATGTATGTAGTCAGAATAAACACAGGGTGATTCATTAGACTAGACTACACTAGACAAATTTGAACAGCGTACTTCTTGGCTCAATTCATGCCCCTTGCATTTTCAGGCTGGTCGTTGGTGAACATAATTTTATGGAAGATTTTCATAAAATGAGCCAAGGAATACGTTGGTGAAATTTGTCCAGTCTTGAATGAATCACCCTGTATAATTAAAAATAATTAAAATTAATTAAAAGGGCTTTTTTAGTCCCTCAAAAAACCGTCTCTTAACAATTGGCAACATATATGAGGCAAATAGCGACTAAGCGATCTGAGGGATGTTAGAAGGAAAAGGAAGAGTAGAAGTCGAATTTGAATAAATCGATTTAAACAAAGCGCAACGCGGCTCATTAGCCAGGCGATAGCAAATGAGAGAACCTTGAAGTAGCTGTAATAATCTCATCTCTAAGACATGAGATGCACCAGAAATAATCTTCCAGTGGCAGCCGAATCGCATCCCATGCCGTGACGACGTTTAAAGGAGTTGTCCTATTATTACCAATCAGCAAATCCTCTTCACCCCCATAAACCTGGTGAGAATTGTGTATCAATTTCGGTAGAATTTAAGTCACTTATGATGTAATTAGTATAAAAAACAATCGCAAACTTTGGTCAGTTCGGCGAGGCCGAATCTTATGTCCCCAGCACCACTAAGCGAATATTCCAAAAGTGTACTTTGTTCCGAGGTACCTTTAAGAAGTCCCTTAAATGGAAGCGTTTTTTTCGGCTTAGTAGCGTAGTGACGGTAGAGGGTATATAAGGTTCGTTATTTAAGGTAACTTGTTACGAATACGTTTAATAAAAATGCAACTTTGCAGCCTTACCAGCAGCTAGTCAGTGCAAAAGTTTTTCCACTGTTTTGACCTAAACGTCACGAGGTCTTCTGCAGCTCAATTATAAAGTATTCTGAAGTCCTCCTTTGGGCATTTGAAAGGACGTCAGTATGTCTGATTAAATAACATTGGCACTTCATTGAACATTTTCATTCCTGCCATAAGTAATTTGTGACTTATGACCAATGGCGTTTTCAATGGGTAATTTTTGGGTAGCTCTCCTTTAAACAGACCAGATCAAAACCGACTAAAATTATTTAAAATTATTCATTGATAATTTTCCAGTTTATATATGACAGAGATAAAATATACAGGCAAATATACATGTATTTTTTAAAGAGTGTTCCAACCGTAATATTTTAAATTACACAGTGTAACAAAAAAGAATTTAGTCAAAATACCTGGGAAGTGATATTATTTTTCTTGTAGATATAGCTGAGTACAACAAGAAACCGGTTATGAAATTTCCCAAATACCTCTAAAATCTGGAGTTAAAAAAAACCCGGTCAAAACCCGGTGGAAAGTGTGCGTGACTGACTGGAGATTTGTATTCGTCTGCCTTTCAGTTGACATCATGCATTGGACACGTGAGAAGAGGTCATTTTGTGTTGTAGCATATTATTCGAATGCGCAGTCGATCATTGCAGTGCAGCGTGCTTTTCGATTACGATTCGCTGTTCCCCCACGCGGACGGCAATCAATTGTAAATTGGGTAACTTCATTGAGAACAGCAGGGACTGTGTCATGTGTACGAAGGGGACCTCAAAGAAGGATAACAACAACACAACACATCGAGAGAGTTAGAACAGGAGTACTCCGACACGCCCTGCTCGGAAGCAATCACTTGATCTTGTCATTTTCAGACATTCTGTCCACCGGATTGCTCTTGGCATTTCCAGACGTTCTCTCCACCGGTTTCTTCATGATGAACTAAATTTTCACCCTTATAAAATGTGTGTGATCCAACAATTGTCAGCACGGGACTATTTGACACAGCAGTCTTCTTGAAACTACTTTATACCCCTGATGAGGCACATTTTCACCTCAGTGGGTGTGTAATCAAACTAGTCGACATGCTTGTTAGAGTTTATGAAAACTTCAGAACACGTATGCAGCATATGAGTCATTCCATGCCAAACGGTACGATTTTGGGCAAAAATTTAACGCAATGATTTCAATTTTTATGAAAATTTGCAGATTTGGTCCTCTAGCAATTCTATTTAATCCGCGATTAGAAAAAAAAAATATAATTTTTTTTTTCAAAAGTTATGACCAATTGAACTTTGGTAAAATGGAGATTTTATCAAGGAGGTGTGTTCATTCAGTCGCATGTAACTCCGGAAATACTTGACCGATTTTACTCTGCTATACCTTATTTTGAAGGTAATTTTAAGCACTTCTAAAATAACGAAACGGTATGGCATAACGCCATAGAATTTTTTAAGTTTGTATCATTTTAATCCTTTTATTTCGATTTTGAAAATGATTACATCTTTTTTTATTTTTGAAATTTTGCAGGCGTATTCTTACAGGTCTGTTTTACCGACTGTGTAAGTTTTAAAGTGGTGAAATAATGCGTTCTATTTTTAAAAATTTTTTTTTACCTTATACCTTTTTCACTTCCATGAATATAGAAAATATAATATAGAAAAAAAAATACTTTTTAATAGTTTATTGACACAAGATATAACAACAACAAAAAAACAAAGAAAAAAAGAAATAAAAAAATGAGTAATGAAATAAATGTTATGCCTTGTATACCATCTTCATACAGTACTGCTCAGAAGATGATGTTGTCTGGACTTTCATTATTTTATCGGGTTGTGGAATGAATGCATGGTAGCCAAGAGTTCCAGAAATTGTTTTCGCTTTTTCAAAACGCTCCTTCAGGTGTTTCGCCCTATCTTGATATTGATAGTTATTGAAGAATTCTGTATGAATATTCTTCACGTTTTTATTCACCCAATCATAAAATTTGACGGCACTATTAATGGGATTTATGAGGCTGGACAAGCTTGCACGTGCTGCTAGTCTTTTGACTGTTCCTCCCAGACCATCGCAGGGCCATTTGCCATGAGACGTTGCAAAAAAATGCCATTCCGCTGGTATTCCAAAATCTTCTACGTGGAACGTCAGATTTAAAAAGTTTTTCTTGTTTTTGTATTGTGCGCTTGCGCCATCAGAAAAGTAAAATATTTTACTTACAGGTCCTAAGGTTTTCTTTAAAAAATTTACAAGCCCCTCCTGGAATACGTGCACGGCTATTGTATCATGTTTTTATTTCTTTTTTTCTTTGTTTTTTTGTTGTTGTTATATCTTGTGTCAATAAACTATTAAAAAGTATTTTTTTTTCTATATTATATTTTCTATATTCATGGAAGTGAAAAAGGTATAAGGTAAAAAAAAATTTTTAAAAATAGAACGCATTATTTCACCACTTTAAAACTTACACAGTCGGTAAAACAGACCTGTAAGAATACGCCTGCAAAATTTCAAAAATAAAAAAAGATGTAATCATTTTCAAAATCGAAATAAAAGGATTAAAATGATACAAACTTAAAAAATTCTATGGCGTTATGCCATACCGTTTCGTTATTTTAGAAGTGCTTAAAATTACCTTCAAAATAAGGTATAGCAGAGTAAAATCGGTCAAGTATTTCCGGAGTTACATGCGACTGAATGAACACACCTCTTTGATAAAATCTTCATTTCACCAAAGTTCAATTGGTCATAACATTTAAAAAAAAATTTTAAATTTTTTTTCTTGAAACACGTATATAATATTTTTAAGAGAAGAATGCATACACAAACTAGTTAAGCAATCCAAGCTTGTGATGTAAAAAATGCGTACCGTTTGGCATGGAATGACTCATATGTGGATAGCGAAGGTCGACATTTGCCAGATACACTATTTAAAACCATGATATTTAAAACTTTCCGTACTGTTCAGTATAATTAAAATATAAAATAAATTTGTCTAAGACTCCTAATTTTTTATTTTATTCAGCGCTCCACCCTGTCTTTTCCTTGAATTTGAAAAATGGCTAAAGTTGTCATTTTTCATAACAAAACAAAAAAAGACCCGAATACCCTCAAAAGTATTCGTCCCATTAGATTACTACCAACTATTGAAGAAAGTTTTTGCAATATGTAGAAACAACAATGTTAATATAGTTAGTGTCCAAAAAAATATAGGGAACGAAAAATAGGAAACGCCATTAATGTACTTACTATAAACATTAACTGGAATTGGATCAAAGGCTTGTGCACTGGCACATGCCTCATTGATTTGGAAATGGCGTTCGATACCGTTTGGATTCCAGATGCTTTACTTAAACTTCTTAGTTTTGGGTTCCCAATAAATTTGTTATACTACTTATATACAATACTCGTATCATAAATGAAGGCAATTTTTACTATCACACCAAGGCGCAACGAGCAAATATATTTACAAGATTAAAAACGGGTTACATGTTTACTCACCCACTGCCTTTAATACCTTCCTAATGGAGTTTCAACATAAAATTAAAAAATTAGTAATAAAATACTCATATTCAGGAGTCGTTAAATGCCATTAAACAGTCTACCCTAGATTGGAAATTTAAAATTATTATTGAAAATTTTCGTCCGCAGTAGGAAATGCAACAGTGATGTAAGAAATAATAGGAAATCGCATGAAATATAATTTAAAAAATAGAAATATTTCTAACAAGGAAGCAAAAAAATATTTGAGAATACACCTTGATAAATACACCTTGATAAATTTTTATACTTTAATGAGCACATTTAAGAAATATTCACAAAAGCTAAAAAGGTCTTCTGTACGAGGGCGGCCGCAAAACTAACTGGCCTGGCACATTTTCTGTTTTACTAGCAATTTTTTGTTTTGTTTTTTTAAAAGCAATCTTTTATAAGCCATCTGGCAAAATTTCCGAAATATTTAATGATTATTTTCTTTTTTACAGGTGATTGAAGTAAACAAGTTTTATAATTTTTGAAAAATAGAAAATAAAGAGTTTCGTGCGATAATTAAACACTTTTATATGAAAGGTTATACGCCACAATTAATCAAAGATGAATTGGATTCTATTCCACCGTGATATCCTGGGTTCAACAATTCAAAATGGGTCGTGCAAGTACGGAAGATGAACAACGCTCTGGAAGACCGAAAACTGCTACTACTATTGAAAACATTAGAAAAATATTTAATGAAGTGACTAAAGATAGACGAATAAAGCTCAGAGAACTTGCTGATAGTGTTAAAATACACGAAAAACAAGTTTGGAGTATTTTACATGATGAACTCCACATGAAAAAGTTATCCGCGAAAAAGGTGCCGCGTTTGTTGACTTTGCCCCAAAAAATCGTCGGTTGGACCAATTCCGAGGAGCTTTTAGTGATTTATCAGCGTAATCCAATAGAGTTCTTGCGCCGATTCATAACTGTAGATGAAACATGGATCCATCACTACATCCCAGAATGCAAAGAACAGTCCAAACAATGGATAGAAGCTGGTAAAAGTGGTCCTAAGAAGGCGAAAACTGTTAAGTCAGCAGGAAAAGTAATGACCACAGTATTTTGGGATGCAAGGGGTATAATATTTATTGATTATCTTGAGAAAGGAAAAACTATAAATAGTGACTATTATTGTGCATTATTAGATCGGTTGAGTGCAGAAATCAAGATAAAACGACTGCATTTAGAAAAAAAAGTTCTTTTTCATCAAGATAATGCTCCTTCACACACTGCATTTTTAACTCAACAAAAACTGGCCGAATTACGATTTGAAATTGCTCCGCATCCACCATATAGTCCAGATTTAGCTCCTTCTGATTATTTCTTGTTTCCAAATTTAAAAAAAATTCTCGGTGGCAAAAAATGTTCGTCCAATAGCGAGGTTATTGCTGAAACTGAGGCATATTTTGAAGGTCTGGAAAAATCTTATTTTTCGGATGGAATTAAAAAACTTGAAAAATGTGAAGTGTATTGAGTTGGAAGGAGATTATGTTAAAAAGTAAATAATAATAATTCCAAAAAAACGGTTCTTTTTATGTTAGGCCAGTTACTTATGCGGTCGCCCTCGTATCTATAAGTACAGATCGTTGGTTCATTTAAAATTCAAGACTTAAAATAATAACGTATGAATCATTGATTCATTCTATCTTAACATATATAAGTAGTTGCTTAATTTGGTTTAACATAAGTATTAAGTATTTCGTCGCCTTACCGGTGTTAATGATATGTGTAATGTTGGCTTCCAAAACCTGATTCGTAGCTGGTTTGTCAGTATAGACATGGGACTTTACGTAACGCCAACTCAACAGTCCAAAACGTGAAATCAGCTGCTCTTCGAAAAGGCCTCTAAATAGATCCATTGCTTTCTTTGGGTATAATAAAACCTCCTGAACCTCTTCTAGTTGCACTTCAGCCCAAATGCAGAAATTTTGTTTATTGACGTTGTCTTTGAGCCCGAAATTTGCCACAGGAATGAACGAAATTTTGTTCGAAAACAGGGGATCTTCTTAGAGTTTTTGAAGAGCCGAAACACGAAAACGGCTACGCGCAGGAACATCGTAGGCCTTAATTCCTGCTCCAAGACGACCCAAGTTGTTGAGAATGGTGCCGAGTCGATTCTTGGGGGCTTTCACGAACACTCTCAGCTACTGCTGCTATGTTTTCAATACTTCTAGCTAGATGTTTTATACTCGTATTTGGTCGAGTATTATCCAATAGTGAAAATCGGATTTCCATGTTGGCGATGACAATCTGAATAGTGAGTTCGGTAGAACAATTATGTTGACCATTAAAATGTCTAAGTGCACGAAAAACGTGTCTCACCGTAGTCTAATTTTCATAATACAGTTGCCCAATTTTGATAAAATGGGGTTTTCCCTTATCTTTTCCTCTAATTTGTATCAAGATACCAAATTTGTATGTAATTAAAAAAAAGGTAAGTAAAAGGTAAGTAAAGGTATGTCTTTCCATAAATACTGAAAATACTGAAAAAAAAGTGATAAAATGGGGTTTTCCTTTATCTTTTCCTCTAATTTGTATCAAGATACCAAATTTGTATGTAATTTAAAAAAAGGTAAGTATTTGCTTTTTTTAGTTGAAACTCAAGATTATAAAAACTGTTACTATTTTTAAGTGTTCTGATGAAAAAAAACAATAAAAATAAACAAGTAAAAAATGTTTAGTAAAAAAATATTTTTTAATTTTTGTAATTTATTTATTGTAATTTATTTAAAGCAATATAACTGATATAATTAATTATAACTTAAAATTAAAATATTTTCTTTTTTTTGTCTTTTTTTATTATCTACACACAATATTTCTTATTAAGAGGCCTAAAAATTATTATAAATAAAAACTAAATGCCTATTAATATAGCATCATTATGACTGGGAGCTGTAGAATACGTTTGAAATTTTACCGAATTATGTTCGGAGTTGGTGAACTCCCAATCGATATGTGCTCCGTGTTTAGTTGTTGGTACAGATTTTTCTAATAATGATGAAAATCCTTTTTGTTCGAGAAGAGTTTCTGTTGAATTTTTTTGCAAAGTTGCGCGGCATATATTGAAGATTCCTACAACAAAAACCATTTGCGAATTACCAGACATCTCGATCAATTCATCTAGAGCTTGAGACAATAACTTTCTGAAGAGACCTTCAGGGTATGATGCATTTCGATAAATGGCAAGTACAAATAGTGATGAGTTATCGTCATATTATTTCTCAAGGCCCTTAAGACCGTTTGTATGGGAGGTATCAAAAGAGGCTACCCAGTATCAACTCAATTTGGTGCTGAAGAGTGTTCTATATATAAATCTAAATGTGGAAAATTTCATATCGATAGGTCAAGTTTGTGGTGAGTTATCGTCATATTATTTCTCATGCCCATGAGACCGTTTGTGTGGGAGGTTCCAGTAGGACTATTCCGATCTCAACAGAATTTGGCGCAGAGCTGTGTTATATATATTAATCTTTATGCCGAAAATTTCGTCTTGATAGGTCAAGTGTGTGGTAAGTTATTGTCATATTATTTTTCAAGGCCCATGAGACCGTTAGTGTGGGAGGTACCAGTAGCACTTTTCCGATCTCAACTGAATTCAGCGTAGAAGTGTGTAGTATATAGAAATCCTAATGTGTAAAATTTCATTTCTATAGGTTTAGTTTGTGGTGAGTTATAGTCATATTATTTATCAAGGCCCATAAGGCCGTTTGTATGGGAGGTACAAGAAATGGTAGCCCAATATAAACCATTTTTACAAAGATGATTGCGCCTATATAGAGATTATTATTTGCAAAATTTCAGTGATTTTGCTTAAGAAACTAGACGGATATTTCCTAATAAAAAACTAATTTTTATGAGGTAATGTCGGTTGAGGGTCTCCAGCACCAACTTCCCGAAGAGCTATATAGCCCATTTTCAATACCAATCTCGTTTTCAACAGACGGACACAATGGCTAGATCGTCTTAGAATTTTACGAGGATCAAGAATATATATTATATATATTATGATTATTTCAAGGTGTTACAGCCAGAATGACAAAACTAATATACCCTCCATTGTATGGTGGAGGGTACAAAAATAATAATAAAAAATAACAACACTGCAGTAAATATAGAAAATATAGATTTCGCAAAATTGCCTACATCCGCGTAACTCTCAATTTAATGAGCTGTACAGTGTACACTACCACGTATTGCTGAAAGCCGGCTTTGAATGACGAAATGACATGAAAGCTGAGCAAACTTCCTATTACAGCATATAAATCTAATCTCATTTTATTTACGAGGGCGACCGCAAAACTAACTGGCCTGGCACATTTTCTGTTTTACTAGCAACTTTTTTGTTTTTGTTTTTTAAAAGCAATCCTTTGTAAGCCATCTGTCAAAATTTCCAAAATATTTAATGATTACTTTCTTTGTTACAGGTGATTGAAGTAAACAAGTTTTATAATTTTTGAAAAATGTAAAATTAAGAGTTTCGTGCGGTATTTAAACACTTTTATATGAAAGGTTATACGCCACAATTAATCAAAGATGAATTGGATTCTGTTCATGGTGATAATGCACCATCATACTCCACCGTGAAATCCTGGGTTCTTTTTTTTTTTTTTTTTTTTATACAAGCCCTCTCGGGCTTCCAAAAATTGCCGTAGTGGACGGTATTTCACGTCCCCATGGCGGGGTATTGGTTAAAGTTTTCAACTAGCAATAATCGCACCTCGGTAGAACCTCATTGGTTACGATATCGCCTCTGCGTTCAACAATTTAAATGGGTCGTTCAAGTACGGAAGATGAACAACGCTCTGGAAGACCGAAAACTGATACTACTATTGAAAACATTAGAAAAATATTTAATGAAGTGACTAAAGATAGACGAATAAAGCTCAGAGAACTTCCTGATATTGTTAAAATACACGAAAAACAAGTTTGGAGTATTTTACATGATGAACTCCACATGAAAACGCTATCCGCAAGAAGGGTGCCGCGTTTGTTGACTTTGCCCCAAAAAATCGTCCGTTGGACCAATTCCGAGGCTTTTAGCGATTTATCAGCGTAATCCAATAGAGTTCTTGCGCCAAATCATAACTGTTGATGAAACATGGATCCAAAGAAAAGTCAAAACAATGGATAGAAGCTGATAAAAGTCCCAAGAACGCGAAAACTGTTAAGTCAGCAGGAAAAGTAATGACCACAGTAATTTGGAATGCAAGGGGTATACTATTTATTGATTATCTTGAGAAAGGAAAAACTATAAATAGTGAATATTATTGTGCATTATCGGATCGGTTGAGTGAAGAAATCAAGATAAAACGACCGCATTTAGAAAAAAAAGTTATTTTTCATCAAGATAATTGCTCCTTCACACACTGCATTTTTAACTCAACAAAAACTGGCCGAATTACGATTTGAAATTGCTCCGCATCCACCATATAGTCCAGATTTAGCTCCTTCTGGATATTACTTGTTTCCAAAATTAAAAAAAATTTCTCGGTGGCAAAAAATTTTCGTCCAATAGCGAGGTTATTGCTGAAACTGAGGCATATTTTGAAGGTCTTGAAAAATCTTATTTTTCGGATGGAATTAAAAAACTTGAAAAACGTTTGATGACGTTTGAGTTGGAAGGAGATTATGTTGAAAAATAAAGAATAATAATAATTCCAAAAAAACGGTTCTTTTTATGTTAGGCCAGTTACTTACGCTCCATTATAAAACAACCCAAAAGTACTATTTTTATACAGTAAACTTCGTTAAGGTGGAAATCCAATTATATCTCTTAGTGACTCAATTAATATTTAATGTGTAGAAACCGGCCTCATGGCATTTGTGAAGAAACTATATACACCACTTTGCTTGTAATTATTGTTTAATTTTCAGCTCAGATTTCCGAAATTACTCCAGGAAATGACCTAAATCTTCGTAAACGAAAGCCAGTTAATGTTTAACTTAAAAACACACAACTCCAAAATGGGACAACCCATTAGCTGGAGCAATCGCTTGAAAATATAAAATGTCACCAAAATAACAACAGCCACAAGGACCCACAAAATAGCATTTCACAATTTGACATGAAAAGATTTATTTGCGACAGTAAATCTCAATCAAAGAAAGCGATTTTCTTGATTGATGTACACAGCATATAACGAACGAAAAAAGTCAGCCAAGAGCAAAAACAAGACAAAACGAAAAGTAAAAGTAGAACAGCACCGACATTCACATTAACAATAGTGGAAGGGAAATAAAGGAAATCCTGTAAGTTGGGCCGAATATTGTTCACCCTTAATATGATTTGAGCCCAATCGATTGGCAGTCAGTCACTAAATATTGATGTGTTGCACTTTATGTAAAGAGTGAATAATCTAAGGAAAGCCACTTGTAGGAGCTGGATTATTCATCGGTTTAATAAAATAGGCCGACGATACTTATAGTAAATTTCCAAAACTGTATTTTTTAAACACAATGCCACATACAATATATCAAGAAAATTTAGATATTTAAGTTGACGAACTTTAGTTGTAAGATTTCTTAAGTCAAATCGTGTGAGGATCAGTTTTGTATAATATTCTAACACCCTATCTCTAAGTCTTGCGTGCCACGTTTTCGATTAAAATCGCAAAATATTCTATAACACTAATTTTGATTCCTTTAATGTTATACCAATTTGTTGTTCACCATTTTGACAAAGAAGTTGCATAGAACTTTCAGAGATATATTTTAATCTGACAAGGGTTATTCATGGCTTCGCCTTGGATAATTCAGATGACCCCTTTACCCCTAACCTGACCGGGACATACTGGCTAATTCTGCCACCGAACATCATTTTTTAAAGAAGTTTCTATGGCATGAAGATTATTCTCTTACTCTTAAAGTAGCAATCATTTTCATACATAATTCTGCCAGCATTCAATTAGGGACCAAACCAGGAACTCCTCTCGAATCAGTGAGCCGCGGTCAATGTGATTCTTTTACTCACTAAACGAGACCCACGTTTTAACGCGGGCAAATGCATATTATTGAAAAGGTTGTAAATGGCTTAGTAATAAATCTCTTATTAAGCTCCTGAAGAGTCCAAAAGGACAGATCTTAAAAGGACACATCGGAAAATAAATAAGTTCTGCTTTTTGTAGAAGGATAACAAAATTAAAAAACATCATTGATGTCAAAATATCTCGAAAAAAGCTATTTTGAATTGTTTTCTAAATTCTGGCCACAGATAGGCTTAGGTGTTGTTTCGAAAAAGAAGTGTTAACGTTTCTTCGCACATTAATATTAGTTAGATATGTTTTTTAAATGATAATCGATCTTTAATGTATCAGCCTATTGCTCATATTACTAAAAACAAACGCAACTTTGACTTCTGGCCAATCGCAAACGTTGCCCAATTTTAAAAACGGGGTATGACTTAATAATTGTGTAAACCCCTAAACGCATGTGTCAAGTGTCAGTTTTTTTATTAAGACATTGATCAATATGGTCGAATTTGATTGGCTTAAACCTGTCCAATGCTCAATGTTATGTAAATCTATACTTATACCATTTCAAAAAGAGGCGTGGCACTGCCCACATATCCAAAAATTCAAAACACACAACGGTCATAACCTACAAGATTTTGGATATATACGATCAGTGTGCAATGAAAAGTGGGCGGTGCCACGCCCCCATTTTTGAAAAGCAATGTAATGAAATTAATTACACGAGTATCTTTAAAATAAATTCATAAAATTTTCGCAGTATGCTATTGTGGGCGAATAATTTATCATAGAGCATATGTGACGCGCAAAATAGAAAGGGACCTAAGTTTAAAAACCAGTTTTGTTCAGGAGAGCCATTTTAAAGATTAGGTCCCTTTCTATTTGCGCTTAGAATCGTCGACTTTACTTTCAGAAAACGCGCATATCTCTGGGAGGGAACACTTTTGGGGCACGGGATCGGTCTCATTCGATGCTCAGATGTTGTCCACATCAAAAAAAAAAGTGAAAAGTTGATGAAAAGTTTTGTTCAGGAGAGCCATTTTAAAGATTAGGTCCCTTTCTATTTGCGCTTAGAATTGTCGACTTAACTTTCATAAAACGCGCATATCACTGGGAGGAAACACTTTTGGGGCATGGGATCGGTCTCATTCGATGCTCAGATGTTGTCCACATCAAAAAAAGAAAAAAAATGAAAATTGATTTTTTTTTACCCTTAGGTCCCTTTCTCTATGCGCTGTCACATACATGAATGTGTTTTTAGAGAGGGGCATACATAAATGTAAACGGCTAAGCTAACTAATAAAGCATTCAAATTATGAGCATCGAATTTGGAAGTGGGTGGTGCCTTGGCCACCCACTTCCAGCAATGTAATGAACATAATTTCCGGCAGAGCGTCTTAAAATTAATAGCGTGTCTAGAATTACTATAGTATATTTGCACGATTTTTACAAGGGACCGTTTTTTAAGTGCCAAATTAAGCAAATAATAGGCATATCGTTCAAAATGTACATATAATATAAGCATATTTCAAGCTATAATAATAATAAAACAACTGATAATTTAATAATTCGAATTAAAAAATCTCACATTTTAAAATAATCTTGCATTTTACATATGTGACGAGCAAAATAGAAAGGGACCTAAGGTTAAAAACCAGTTTTGTTCAGGAGAGCCATTTTAAAGATTAGGTCCCTTTCTAGTTGCGCTTAGAATCGTCGACTTCACTTTCATAAAACGCGCATATCTCTGGGAGGGAACACTTTTGGGGCATGGGATCGGTCTCATCCGATGCTCAGATGTTGTTCACATCAAAAAAAGAAGAAAAAAAATTAAAATTGATTTTTTTTACCCTTAGGTCCCTTTCTCTATGCACTGTCACATATATTGATCGTACTCTGAGTCAGAAAAATGTTAACACGTGGTACAAGCTTTTCAAAGAAGGGCTAGAAAATGTGAATGACGACGCTCGTCCTCGAAGATCCATCATAAAATGATGGAAATATTAAGAAAGTGAAAAAAATGTTAATGAATTGTCGAATCCCTTCTACGGGCATGAAGTGTGTGGCAGCGAAGTTTCTTCTAAAATTTCTGCTCACTCATCATTGCTTGTTCGTAATTAATTCGCCTAAAGATTTGGCACCGTATTCACCTGATTTGGCCAAAAGAAATACCGTTTTCATGCCTCAGCAACCGTATTCACCAAATTTGGCACCCTTTGCCTTATTCTGTTCTAAAAATTGAAGAGACCCATGAAAGAACGACATATTGCGATGATTGAGGAGATAAAAACTGAATTGCTGAGAGAGCTTAACGCCATACCTAAAGAAGCATATTATGACTTTAGGATTGAATAAAACGCTGGCACAAATGTAATATATCTGTTGGAGAATACTTTAAAGAAACAAAATAGAAATTGTTTAACAAATAAATGTTTTTTGAGAAAAATTAAACTTGACATTTTCAATTGAACAAACCTTGTATATCTTTGGTTACAGTAGGATGACGGGGCATGCCGCATGTTCACACAACAATTGACCTTGACCTTGATAGATTGATAATCGTGCTTTCGGCCGTATCAGCAGTGTCAATTGGTCACCTTAAACCTGAATTGACGACAATTTTTTATAGAGGGTGTATAAAATTCGAACTTTTAAAAATTATTTTGGCAACTTGTTTCTTGTGAATTTTTCGAACATCTAAAGCAGTTCCGAGGGTTTTCTGTGAAAATGTGATTTCTTATTTGTGAGTTGTATTGCAACCTTAAGTTAATTTTTTTCTATATTTTATAAACGTCAAAAATGATTTTATCTTTCATGCTCGTCAAATCCTATCCATGATAAATTGTAATTTTTATATGCCCTATTAAGCCGGAATTGAACACAATCCTTGATAGAGGGTGAATAAACTTACGTTGACTACTTGCTTCTGGTGAATTTTTCAAACATCTGTGAAAGTTCTGAGGGTTCTCAGTGAAATTGTGAATTATCTTTTGCTAGTTCTTGTAAGTCAATATATTGCAAACTTAGTTAATTTTTAATTTTTTTTAATTCATTTTTTCAATATTTTATAAAAGTCTATCATGATTGTCACATTCCTTCCTCATTTGTTTATAGGAGAATAGAAGTTATTTCTTACAAAGTTCAAAAAATACAGACCAATCTAATTCAAAATTTCCAAAAGCAATTAAAATTTTGCTCGAGCTTTGGCAATATGAACTTTTTTAAAACACATCTTAGTGACTGCAAAGTGAAGCTATAAGATGGAGACCGATTCAGTCTTCCGCTACCTTAAACTAACGAAATAATTGATGTGCTGTAGGGTAAAAACATATGTATGAGTACACACAAACAAAAATGACGAAAATCATGATGAAAAGTACGCAAAAAAAGAACATACACAACAGGAATCGACGAGGAAGCGGAAAAACGTACATATGTATGTATGTATTATTATAATGTTTGTAACTTAATTCATCACTCATGGATATGTAAACACACACCAATACACACATCATTACAATGTCAAAAGGAGAAAGTGCGGAAAAATAAAAACGGAAACACTTTTATGACAATGTAGGCCTGTACACTCAGCTAAAAAATTTAGTTCAACAATTCGTGCGCTTTATTTTTAACCTGTAGTTGAAACATTGCATAATTGCTTTATTTATGAAAAAATGTAGTAATAAAGAAATTGGCGATTATTGTAAAAGAAGAGTTTATCTTTTTCAAATATTGGGCATCGCATGGTCCGCCGGGGTGTGATGGTTACTGTGCGATTATCATGCAAATAAACCAATGTTCAAATGCGGGCTAAAATATCTTGCATTGTTTCAGCGATAAGTTTTTCAATATTAAAATGGTAGCGACTTTACACGTCAAGTCGCCGACCTCATACTTACATACGGATCCAGACAGAGCTTTTTTGATTTTAAATGTAACTGAAAAACATAAATTCATTAGCTAGAGACTTGAAACTTCAGGTCCCTTCATAAAATGTTATTGCCTATCAGTGCATGAAATTTTCAGGTCGAGGAAACCAGTACAAAGATAGTAACAGGTAAATGGTTGGAAATGTCAAGAAACCAATACAAAGATAGTTACAGGGAAATGACTGGAAATGTGAAGAAACGAAAACGAAGACACGTCACATGGAAATGTATGGCCAGAACTCATGAGTTATCGAAACATGTTAAAGATGCTTACATTAATTAGCAATTCAAAGCCGACATTAAGCAGTAGGATCCATTCAGTGGATACAATAAGTATTTCGAGCATAGCTCACTGACTTCAGAGATGTTTCCCGCTTGTTCCGTTTTTGTGATGTAGAAGAAAATATGTAATTAAGTAAAACTTGTTCGTAATGCCTGATAAAAGCCGCTACCAAAACTTGTGTTCTATTTAATGAATCTGGTTAATTTTTTCTTTATTTTGCAAATTGATTTTTAGATTTATCAAAAATAGATAACTGAGACACTGAAACGTGAACTTGGATTGTCCGCCGCTATCACGCACTGGAGTCCTTAGTTTCTATTCAAAGAGAGTAAAGGCGCACATTTGGCGGCAACTTCCTAGCAGATGGACGATAATGAGACTTGTTAATAATTTTGCCGAGCATGGGACAGTCAACAGAAGAACTTACCATTGAAAACCTTCAGATCGGATAGAGGAAACAATCGCTGCTGCCATACAAAACAATCCAAGAGTTTCGACAACAAACTTATCTGCTCAAATGGGTTTAAGCAGAGAAATTATGCACAAAGATTTGGACTTAAACAACCAAAATTGTGGAATATGGAGTGCTTCCAACCCACAGATTCTACTCCATGAGACGGAATTGCATCCATTTCGTGTCACAGTGTGGTGTGCAGTTTCATCACGCTGCATTGTCGGGTCCTATTTCTTCTAAGAAAACGGTCACTTCATTGCACTTACTGGAGACCGTTACTTGAACATGTTGAGAGAGTTTTTCTATCCAGAATTACGCCGAATGAGAATTTCTTTCAACTATACTCGCAAGTATGTGTATTTTCAGCAACACTTAGAAGAAAAGTATAATTGGATCAATTTTCAAAGAGCATCATACTATTGTTAGGTAAATAGTTGTGGTACAACAATATTATGATGCTCACAACAACAGCATGATTCAAATACAACCATACTATGATCCTCACAACCATACTATGTTCATCACAATAATAGTATGATTCACACATAACCATACTATGATCGCCACAGCCAAAGTATGACTCACACTCAACCATTCTATAATCTCCACAGCCATATTATGATCTCCACAACCATAGTTTTTTTCGAATACAACACTAGTATGATCCTCACAAGCATAGTATGAAACACACGCAACCATGTTATCCCTACAACCATAGTATGATCACACACAATTATACTATGATCCCCAAAAGTATTTATTAGAAAAGAGTTAGATTTGAATTATTAAAATTATTTAAAAATTCATTAAATTTAAAAGAATAATTAACTGATTTTTAACAGAATAAAAAATCAGTTTAAAAAACGTAAGCGTTTTTATTAAAAATACTTTAGTTAAACAAACCCAAAGCAGATTGTTTGAAAAATTGTAATTTCCATAAAAGAAATATTTCATTAGGTCCTTACCAATAACAATGTTCTAAAAGCATATTCAAATGAAGAAAAATTACAGTCGTACGAAATGATTGCCGTAATCATATTATTGTTAAAATAAACCCAAAAAAAACAATACTTTTGTCGCACCAACAATATTTATATTGTTGCTACAACCATATTTTCATTTTTATACACTCCACCATACAATGGAGGGTATATTAGTTTTGCCATTCTGTCTGTAACACCTTGAAATAACCATCGGAGACCCAACAAAGTATATATATTCTTGATCCTCGAAAAATTCTAAGACGATCTAGCCATGTTATCCGGCTGTCCGTCTGTTGAAAACAAGATAGAGCCTGCATGAAAACAGCGAGGGAGCTGAAACATGTGTAATTAACCTAGCACGGTTGGTATTAAAAATGGGCTATATAGCTCTACGGATAGTTGGTGTTGGAGACCCTCAACCGACACTACCTCATAAAAATTAGTTTTTTATTTGGAAATATCCGTCCAGTTTCTAGAGCAAAATCACTGAAATTTTGCAAACAATAATTTCTATAAAGGCGCAATCATCTGTGTAAAAATGGTTTAGATTGGGCCACCATTTGTTGTACCTCCCATACAAACGGCCTTATGGGCCTTGAGAAATAATATGACTATAACTCACCACACACTTGACCTATCGAAACGAAATTTTCGGCATAAAGATTTCTATATACAGCACACTTCTACGCTGAATTCGGTTGAGATCGGAAAAGTCCTACTGGTACCTCCTACACTAACGGTCTCTTGGGCCTTGAAAAATATTATGACAATAACTCACCACACACTTGACCTATCGAGATGAAATTTTCGTCATAAAGATTAATATATAGAACAGACTTTTGCGCTTAACTTGGCTAAGATCGGAAAGGCCCTGCTGGTACCTCCCACACAAACGGTGTCATGGGCCTTGAAAAATAATATGACAATAACTCACTACAAACTTGACCTATCGAGATGAAATTTTGCACATAAAGATTTCTATATAGAACGCACTTCCGCATCAAATTTGGTTTTATTTGGGAATCTGGTGGAGGGTATCCAAAGATTGGCACAGCCAAACTTAAAATGTTTAACTTGTTATATTTGACGATAATACTATTGTTACATGTCAACAATATTACTTCTATTATTGCGGCAATTATACTATTGTCAAAATGAAATTCAAAAAACAATACTATGGTTGTGACGAACATACATTTATTACAGCGAACATACTATTATTGCCGTGACCATATAGTAACCATGATTTTTCTCTGCGTGAAGATGGTGCAACTCCTTACATAGTCCGGTCTGTCATGACAGAATTGCGACGAAAATTTCCCAAAAATCTGATATCCAGAAACTCCACATTCCGTTGGCCCCCAGGTCGCCTGACCTTACTGCACCTGACTGTTTCTTGTGGAGTTATTGCAAACAGTAAGTCTGCAAAGCAAAACCAACAAATTTGAATGTACATAAGAAATCTATTCTAGAAACAATTGCAGCTATTCCTGTTATAACTCTCCAAGTAGTAATGAACGAGTTTGTGGTAAGATGCCGCCCGCACATGCATCAACGAGGAAGGGGATTTTAATTTCGATTACTCGTATTTTTAAAACTAATTAAGCTATTATTAAGAAAATTGAATGAGCTTTGATAATGAAAACAAAGTTATTTGAGTTTCTTAATGTAGCAATCAATATTCATGAGCCACCCTGTAAATGAAATCCAAGTTCATTGAATTTTGGCGCGAAATTTATTTTGGTATGGAAATTGATAGCTGATTTGTATAGAAGTTGGCAACGATTTGTATGGAAGTTGAAAGCCAAAATCCAAAAAAATAAATTCAAGGGATTTCGTTGGTATATGCTAATGCTGTATAACATGCAACTTATGGTAAACATCTACAGATATTTTCTTCCGAGTGTATATTCCATGTGCTTGTGTATGTGTTGAATTTAATGACAATGGCTTATAAAGATGATTACGATGATTCTATACCTCGAAAACGATTGGGGAAAAGAAAACATATTGCAGTTATTCGTATAAGTAGTCGATTGCGGAAAGAAAATAAGACAGGGTTTGACATGCGTAAGTTGTTGTTATTGTTTGATTGGTGCCATTTGATCCTCTGTTTAAATCATTTCGGAAGTCTTAACCGTTTTTGTTCAATGAGTCATGAGATATTTTTGAAAAGTGAATCGAAATATTTATAAGTGGTAGTTTTTACAAATCGTAACTGTAAATTTATGATTTAGTATTTAATATCTAACCTTGTAAAAGCATCTTTAAGAATAACATTAGCCGTACGGACGACTTTGTATGAAGAAAAATTTAAATGCAATACAATTTTGAAATTGGTTATCTAGACATCTTAAAAACTTACAGAAAATTATAAGCACAAAAAAAATTTAAACATATTTGTAATTACCGTAACCTTTTTACAGGATTTAGAAATAAATAAGTGTGATCTACAATTTGTCTTGTAGTTATTGAGGACAAGAAGAAAATTCTGCTGGAAACTGCTGCTCTAGTGACCTTCGTAGATGACTACAAGCTAAAGGTGTACGATCTAGCAGGTACAGTAGACATTACAAAAATTGTTGTTTATCGCACATTGCTAGAGCTCGAAATAGCTATGCGGAAGATGGGTGCTGCGATTAAGATTATCCATCAGCAATTACATCTTCTAGCATTGACCCAAACTTAAAGTAGCAATAGCAACCTTATAAAAACTGTTCTCTGCTTTTATCCTGTTTTGCTTTTTCCAAGCATCAAAAACCAATGGCAAGCTGGTAAAAGTTTTGTGAACACTAAAAAAAGGAACCTGTGCAGATGACTAATTTAAGGCGTATTAACAGTGTATTAAAGTTAAGCTATATAAAATCGTTGGAAAATATGTATCGAATAAACATTACATGAGCTTTCTGGACTACACTCAGAAAAAAAGTATGGTTGGGATAACAATATTCAAAGAGCATCATAATATTTTTGGGTATATGGTTGTGGCGCAACATATTATGCTCATCAGAACAATAGAATGGTTCACACACAACCATATTATGATCCCTACAACAATATTATGGTCCTCACAACAATAAATTTATTCACACAGAACCATACTATGATCCCCATCACAGTATCATATTATTATCCTCACTCAACCATAATATGATCCCCACAACCATATTATTATCCTCACAACCGTAAAATGTTTTACATAAAACCATAGTAACCTTACTATACTATGATCCCCAAAACATTTGAAAGGATTGGGTAAAGTTGTTATTTAACAATAGAGATTTGTATTAAGTAAATTATTTAAAAATGCATTTAACTCTTATTAACAGGAGTAATTTATTTAACAGTAGAAACAAATTGTTTATTAAAAATATTTCAGTTATACTAATTTAAAGTAGTCTGCTTTGAACAAAATTAATTTTCATAAAAAGTACTATTATAGCGTAATATTCGTAACAATAACATTGTTAAATTAAGAAAAAGTAAATCATACTTATTGTTAGGCTCCTTTGGAGCAGTTTCAATAATTCAAATAAAACATATATAAAAAAATGTTAACAATAATATAATTATGGCAATCATACCGACAATATTTATTTTTTGTCGGTATGATTGCCTTAATCATATTATTGTTAACATTATTCTTTTATATATGCTTTATTTGAATTATTGAATCTGCTCCAAAGGAGCCTAACAATAAGTATACGAATCTTAAGTATAATTCAATAATGAATGCTAGTATGGATTTCTTGTTATGTGGATCTCTGCTAATTGGCAGAGAAAATAGTATATAACTGGTATGGATCACATGTCTGAGAATTTTAAACCTGGTTTGGCTTAAACCTCGTGATTCAGGTTTAAGCCAAATGATACAGGTTTACAGAGTGTTCGCGAAATTATGTAGAGTGAAAAACTCTAGTTATGTATGTACGAGGGCGGTTCGGAAAGTTCTTAGCCTATCAATGAAAGAGAATTGTTAGTTTTTCAAAAATATTTTTATTTTTCAATATAATCTCCTGAAACTTTAATACACTTAGTCCAACGCTTATCTAGCAATTATATCCCTTGATTAAAATAGTTTTCCTCAAGGTCTTCAAAATAGTGGTTTTCAACTGTAATTGCATCTTCATTTGAGGTAAAACGCTTGCCAGCAAGGAATTTTTTTAGATTTGGGAACAGGTAAAAGTCACTGGGAGCTAAATCAGGAGAATAAGGTGGGTCAAGCAACTCGTACTTTAATTCGTTGATTTTAGCCATTGTTAAAACACTCTTGTGCGCTGGTGCGTTGTCTTGATGAAAAATTATTTTTTTGTGTTGTAAGCCAGGGCGTTTTTCTCGAATTTGTACATTTAATTGATCTAAAAGATTGCAATAGTACTCTGAATTTATTGTTTTACCCTTTTGCAGATAGTCAATCAATAAAATACCTTTGAAGTCCCAAAAAACCGTTGCCATAACCTTACCAGCCGATTGAATTGTTTTTGCCTTCTTTGGGGCACTTCCTCCAGCTTCAGTCCATTGTTTGGATTGTGCTTTTGTCTCTGGAGTATAGTGGTGGATCCATGTCTTATCAACAGTTATGAAACGACGCTTAAAGTCCATTTTATTTCGCTGAAAACGATCCAAACAAGCTTGAGAAATGTTCATTCTTATGCGTTTTTGGTAGACTGTTTACATCTTGCAGAAAGCTTTTCCATCTGTAGTTCTTCATGCAAAATTAAATGGACTCGATCATTTGAGATGCCCGTGATATTAGCTATTTCACGCACTTTTATTCGTCGATCATTTAATACCATATCATGCACTTTGGCTACAATTTCTGTTGTTGTTGCTGTTTTTGGACGTCCACTACGTGGTTCATCTTCAATGCTTGTACGACCACGTTTAAATTCAGCAACCCAATTTTTTACTGTTGCATATGAAGGAGCACTTTCACCTAACACATTCACCATATCATTATGAATTTCTTGTCCCGATAAACCTTTTTTATGTAAATATTTAATGACACCACGCATTTCTAATTTTTTCATTGTAAAAAAATCGCGGATGCGTCTTTTGTGAACACCTGTTTCTATATGAAGGAATTGCTAGATCGAAACAAAATTTAACATGTGTTCATAGCAGAGATGGAAGTTTCCAAAACACTTAACTTTTTTCTTTTATACCGCGCTGTTTGTGCTAGGCTATGAAGTTTCCGAACCGCCCTCGTATAACGGATAACTCTAGAATAGCAGAGTGGACGACGTAATTTAGGTTTTGTAGGTTTTTCGTGTTGACTGTTTTAAGGATCACGTATGAGAGCATTTAAGCCACGTGACGTAGAATAAAGGATTCTACACAGTATTTTTTGAGTGTTCGTCCGCGATTGGTATTGACTGTTTAAAAGATCACGTATAAGAGCATTTAAGCCACGTGACGTAGAAAAAAGAATTCTACACAGTCTTTCGGGCGCGTGTGTTCGCGATTACTGTTACGGATGAAGCACAAGTGTAGATTAGAAAACACGGCGTTCGTTTCTCCGAAGTCTTAAAGAGCTTGGACTGCACAATAATTGTCTAGCAAGTATGTTATTATGACGTTCGAGCTTCTCTTTGTGCTTTATATTGATTTTTTGAATTGCCTCTTTGACGAGAGGTATTTTTAAGACTCGTTGGATGTTTTCATTCCTCATATACCAAGGGGCACCGGTAATGAGCTGCAATGTCTTCGATTGGACTCTTTGGATTTTGTCGAGATTGCTCGAGCTTGCATTGTCCCATAGCTGGGCACCGTATAACCAGATAGGTTTGATTGCAATGTTGTATAGCAGGACCTTATATTCAAGTCCTGGTTTTGAGTTCGCGTACGCAGAGAAAAAATATGGTTAGTATGTGGTCACGGCAATAATAATATGTTCTCCGCAATAAAAGTATGTTCGTCGCAACCATAGTATTGTTTTCTGAATTTAATTTTTACAATGGTATGATTGCCGCAATATTCATATTGTTGAAATGTAACAATAGTATTATTGCCAAATTTAGAAATGAAAATATGGTTATAGCAACCATATAAACATGGTTAATGCAACAAAAGTATTGTTGCGACTATAAACATAACAAAACAGGTTTTATAGAGCACACATATATGTGTGTGCGTATGTTTTTTTTTTTTGGTATACCAAAAAAAACACTTGCACACGATACAGTGCATGGTTGTTGTCCATTTTAAAAAACAACAATCGGAAGGTCGTTCGAGGGATTTTCATTGTGTTTATTTTTTTTTGGTAAAATAATCTCCTGCCGATTGGCTCTCGTTTTTTTAAAATCTGACTGCACTAAAGTATATAGCCATTGATCATGGTTTAATCACATTCGTTACTTGGGGTATACAGTTGGTGAAGTAGCATTTTCCCCAGCTGGCAACTAAAAGTATTTTCGACTGCCGTTGGAATATATATTTTTGTCTCTTGAATGAAATGTTCAATAAAAGCAAGGCCTCAAATTTGGCTATGAACTAATAGTAATGAAATTCAAAATAACTTGATTAAAATCTCTATTTTTGAATAACAACATTACCCAATCCTGTGTGAATAATACTATTGTTGTGAGGATCATAATATGGTTGTGAAGATAATAGTATGGTTGAGTGTGAATCATACTATGGTTGTGAGGATCATAGTATGGTAGTGTGTGAATAATACTATACCCAACAATAGTATGATCCTCTTCGAATATTGTCACCACAACCATACTTTTTTCTGCGTGCGTTTAGGAGCCAGTGAAGTTGATGGACCTTAAGTTACAGTTGAGTTTTCTTGGTTTCGATATGACTTCTCCAGGTGAGTCGGCGATCCAGGTGGATTCCGAGGTGTGTAACATGATCAGATTGAGAAAAAGGGATATTCAGTGTGAAAGTTAATGTGTGCATTAAGCCTCATTGACTTTTATTCTCCAGTCGGAGAGCTAAGATTCTACTCGACTGAGATGTACACCTAGATTCATAGATGCAATATCCTGCTTTTTATGTGCGGCCATTATAGCGGTATCGTCGGCAAATGTGGATGTTAGCACGTTTGGGCTGGTAGGGATGTCTGCGGTAAACAGAAGGTAAAGGATAGGCCCCAGGACGCTTCCCTGGGGCACTCCTGCTAGTATTTCGCGGTCATCGGTGACGTGTTGCTTACATTTGACTCTGAATCTGCGGTTTTCTAAGTAAGACTCAAGAATTCGATGCGAATTTGCCGGTAAGTATTTGTAAATTTTGTAGGTCAAGCCAAAGTGTCAGACTTTGTCAAATGCTTGAGCAACATCCAGAAATACGGCGCAGCAATATTATCGCCGTTCAAATGATTTTCAATTGCTTGGGTTCGATGGTGCTGTGACCTTCCCGGAATCCAAATTGATGTTAATCCAAACTGTTGTTAACATAAAACTCAAAAAAACAATAGTTTTGTCGCACCAACAATATTCATATTGTTGCTACAACCATATTTTCATTTTAAAATTTGGCAACAATACTATTGTTACATTTCAACAATATTAATATTACCGCAATCATACTATTCTTAAAATGAAATTCAAAAAACAATACTATGGTTGCGGCGACCATACTTTTATTGCAGAGAACATACCATTGTTCATTTCAACAATATTAATATTGCCGCAATCAAACTATTCTTAAAATGAAATTCAAAAAGCAATACTATGGTTGCGACGACCATACTTTTATTGCAGAGAACATACTATTGTTGCCGTGACCATATATTAACCATATCTTTTCTCTGCGTGTAGGTGAAGAAGTTCAAGTACGAATTCATATGTCTATCTGAGCGGCAACTGTTTGCTGATCTCAAAGAAAATTGGCATACCTATGTTTTTGGTTTTTTCTAATTGTGGCTCACAATTAGAAAAATCCCGTGTGGCCAACTTAGTAGAAAAATGCAGTTTATATTAAACAATTTTACGCCATCGTTCTTCAACTCAATCGCTACAACTCTTTCATTGAAAAAATCTTTCACAAAATTATCTTAATAATTTAAAGGTCGCTCCCAATTTGAGAGTGTTCTTAAAAAAAGGATGATTGACCCATTAAAAATCATATCAATTGACTTAGATTTAGACTTGTCCGTTTGTTAGTCTGACTGTCTGTATATCAATTCTTCTTATCAAAGTTTAGTTGGCAATAACAGTTGGTATTAAAATTGGGAGAACTTGGTCCAAGTTCTGATATAGTGGGTGATCCAAGTAGAGATACTTTTTTCAATATCCTCTTTTGACAGATCACGTGTGAATCATGTCATGCTGTCATTTTATTTTTGTTTAGTATTGTTTGCAATTTCATCATGGAAAGACTTACGCCTGAACAATGTTTTCAAATCGTTTAACTTTTTTACGAAAATTCACGTTCTGTGAGGAATGTGTTTCGTGCTCTGATGGTCAACAAAATCGGCCTACTGAGCGTACTATTCGCAACACCATCACCCATCTTGTGATCCAGCATTCATTATTGGATAATATTCGACCGAATAGACCACGTCCAGCACGCAATGAAGAAAATGTAGCGGCCGTAGCTGAGAGTGTGCACCAAGACCATGGAGAGTCGATTCGGCGCCGTTCGCAGCAACTCGGTCTGACATATGGAACGACTTGGGGCATTTTACGTCGAGATCTTAAATTGAATGCGTTCAAAATACAGCTTGTGCAAGAACTGAAGCCACCCAACATTCCCAAGCCACATCGCTTCGCTCTATGGGCTCTTGATTTTTGAATTTGAATTTTATGTGTTTTTTCTTTAAAAGAGTAGGGATCCTCGAAATGGATCTCGCGTATAACAGTTTTTTGCCTCTGACTAAAATTGTTTTTTTTTCGTTGAACAAGTGTAGTATGCGGATTTTTAGATCCAAAAATACGAGTATGTTGCACTGATACGAGTACTACAGTGCCAGTAACTAAAATATACAGAGCACCAACTAAAATTCGACGTTTTCTGACGGAATACTCGCGATGCAGGTAAAGTCAATTATTCGGTTGGCAAATAAATTCGGTTGTGGCAACGAATCTGTTTTCTGTTTGTATGTACTGATTATTATTATGAATATTTTACAATTAAGATTATTTTACAAATTGAATTAAATGAATTATTTTTTTTTTAAATTTCGGCCGTAAATCTCTTACAAATTTAATTAATAGCTTTAGAATTAAAACAACAACAAAACAAAAAGCTGAAATACATCTCTTGGTATGGTTTGAAAGGGCTAAGGCAAGTTTACATTACTTGTAGATGAGACTATACAACATCCGCTTTTTCAAAAATAAATTTCTTACAAATAAAAAAAAATAATAAACAGTTATATAGAAAAATAAATAAATAAATAAATAAATCAAAACAAACATTTAAAATCTAACCTTCAGTTGGTTCATTTTACACACGTAAGTGGTTATGACAATCGAATTCAAAGAGTTCTTAAAACGAACAAATACATGAGAAAGTTCAGTTCTAATAATCATCTTAATTAGTTAAGGTTACCCATACTTTGTCTATTCAACTGACAGTGTCAGTTCGCTCTACTGAAAATTGCCGCGTCCTCAATCAACATTCGTTTGTATCAATGGAATACATGGATAGTACGTGCAACCACCAGCATTCATTTGACAAAAATTCAGTTGTTGCAACAAATCAATTTTCTGTGTGCAGTTTTAATGTTTGAGAGTTCGTGGCTTTTCTTGCTGACGCAATTGCCTTTTTGTTATCTTCGACTTTAGAGTACCCTAGTATCCATATTATTCGTACTTCGTGCATTTCTGGAGCACGACGTTGAGTACTCTGGTACCATATTACTTCCTGCATTTTTGGAGCAATAAATTTGCCGCATTTGTTGAACTTTATTGCAGAAGTTAATATTATAGTCTGGGAATCGAAGGTGTTGTTTCATGCTTAAGTTCTAAATAAATAATCGGTCTTTTCACTATTTTGGATTCATCTCTGTAGCAGTAGCTACATCATTTAATCTGTAAAGCTCAGGATTTTCTTTCAGTGCGGTAATTTAGCTTAAATTCATAACAGCTTCTACAGATACATTAGATGTACATATCAATCAGCACATAGCTGGGCAATCGATGCGTTGATCCCTTCGTTCATCTTGCTTTTTAGTACAATATTATTGTTACGGATCTAATAAAATAATAGTACTTTTAATATGAAAATTTAAATTTTTCAAACAAACTGCTTTAGCTTTGTTTAACTGAAATATTTTTTAACAAAAACGCTTACATTTTTTTTAAACTGATTTTTTCAACTGTTAAATAAATTACTCCTATTATTAATTGTATTTTTAATTAATTTTCATAATTCAATTACACGCAGAGTAAAAATATGGTTATTATATAGTCACGGCAACAATAGTATGTTCTCTGCAATAAAAGTATGATCGTCGCAACCATAGTACAGTTTTTTCAATTTTATTTTAACAATAGTATGATTGCCGCAATATTAATATTGTTGAAATGAAGCAATAGTATTGTTGCCAAATTTAAAAATGAAAATATGGTTGCATAAATATGGTTGGTGCGACAAAGGTATTGTTTTTTGGGTTTTATGGTAACAATAATATGATTACGGCAATCATACAAGCAAAATCGTATTTTTTTTTAATTTGACAATGTTATTGTGACAAGTCTTATGAATAATAGTATATTTTATATGTTAACTATTTTTTTTCAAAACAAACTACTTTGGATTAGTAAGAGTATAACCGATATATTTTTAATAAGTAAATTTTTTCTACTGTTAAATAAGTGACTCCTATTATTAAAAGTTTAATGTATTTTACATAATTTACTTAATAAAAAATCTGTCTTGTTGAATATTAACTTAACCCAATCCTAACGAAGAATTTTGGGGATAATACTATGGTTTTATGTTAAATAAACTATTATTATGAGAATCATAATAAGGTTGTGGGGATCATAGTATGGTTGAGTGTGAATAATAATATGGTTGTAGGGACCATAGTATGGTTGTGTGTGAATAATTCTATTGTTGAGAGGACATACAATGGTTGTGAGGATCATAATATGGTTGTGAAGATCGTTGTATGATTGAGTGGATAATGGTATGGTTATGTGTGAAACATACTATTGTTGCGAGGATCATTGTATTTTTGTTACAATCATAGTATGGTTGTTTTTTTCATACTATATTTTCGAGGAGCATAATATTGTTGTGCCACAGTCATATACCCAACAATTGTATGATCCTTTTTGAATATTGTCACCCCTACCATACTTTTTATCTGCGCGTTTTTACTAAATATATTGCGGTGACTGGGTTCATATTCAGTCCTCTTATTTAAGTCCAATAAAATGCCCTATTCGTGAAGGAAATGCGAAATCGCCAACTAGCGGTCTGTATCCTTTTTTCTATTTAATTATGTGACAGCGCATAGAGAAAGGGACCTAAGGGTAAAAAAATGCCCCAAAAGTGTTCCCTCCCAGAGATATGCGCGTTTTATGAAAGTGAAAGATACATGTATTTAAATCTTTAAAATGGCTCTCCTGAACAAAACTGCTTTTACCCTAGGTCCCTTTCTATTTTACGCATCACATATTTGTTACAAAAGAACAATTAATATTAAACTTGCACATTCTTTTATATAACAGAAACGTGTAAGCCTTTTTTATTTAAAAAGTCCTTATGCTACCCCATAACCCCACTAACTTCATATTCCAAGTGTAAAAATTTTATTGAAATGTTCATGCAATAAACCGTGAACACTTGTTTTGTTCTCTTGTCGATGCCGTTGTTTTTCATCTGAATATTGAAGGTTAAATACGTGCAATGACATTTAAGTCGTCAGTCGACGCGCCATAAATCTATACAGCAAAAACAAAAAAAAATGCAATGCGACCTGGCTTATATGGAAATATACCCTTCACTGGCACATTTAAATATATCAAAATATCTGGTAAAAAATAAAATTTAATGAATAACATTTGAATCGCATCAATGCACGAAATGCTTGTTCACTTCCAGAATAAGCGAACTATCAGGCGGACTATGAATCGTAGTATCTGTACAAGGTGACGCAAAATTAATCACACTATCGGAAGATGTAATTTAGAAATTGGCCTCGGACGTCAATCATATCTGACAATTGTGAACTAGACAGCTGCAGAATACAAAAAGACAACGGAGCACTGTACTTAACAAAAGAGTGGGATAATTGTGCCGTTTTTCTTACGATTTTGTGTCAAAAATCATCATAAACGACGAGGAGCATTTTCGCTTAAGCGTTTACGTTAATATACGAGGTAATCTATTAATATTTCTGGCCTAATAATGAAAATGCGAATATTTATCATCAAAAATGGTTTTATTGTTTTTCAAAGTATACTCCAGCATGAATAAAAGTATACACCTTTGTATGCGCTTAAACCAATTGACGAAACAGTTTTTCCACTCCGATTGAGACACCTCCAAAACATGGTTTTTGAACGCTTCAACAGCATTTTCTTTTTTTCTTGATGTGAATAAAAAAAAGTCCTTGGGTGACAAGTCAGGGCTGTACGGCGGATGACCCATCAATTCGACGTTTTGGCCGATCAAAAAGGCGCTGGTTTTATCCGATGTGTGAGAGGTCGTTTTGTGGTGGTGCACAAGGATTCGTCTTCTTTTGTTCGTTTTTCGAATTTCTCCGAAGACTTCAGGCAAACAAATTGTGGCGTACCACTCAGAATTGACCGTCCTACGTTGCTTAAGCGGAACAGTCGCCACATGACCAGTTTTGCCGAAAAAAACAGGCGACCATTTGCTTCGAAGAGCTTCTTCCACGAACAAGTTTCGTTGGATTTGGCTCATCTTCGAAGACCCACACGGTCGATTGCTATTTTGTTTCAGGCCCATACGTATAGATCCATGATTTGTCACCTTTGACAATCTTATAAAGGTTTTTTTAAGGAACGCGATGGTATTTTTTCAAAATTTCTGTGCACCAATCGACACGAGCCTTTTTCTGAGGTATTGTCAAATTGTTGACAATAGCTTATGGCCAGGTGTTCATGCGATTTCGAATTAATGCTGGTGGAACAAATACCCAAGGATGCCTCTATCTCACGGTATGTCACATAACGATCTTGCATTATCAGTTCACGCACGGCATCAATGTTCTCTGGCACAACTGCCGTTTTTTGGACGACCTTCGTCTTTGAGCGAGCGTCGGCCACGATTGAATTCATTAAACCAGTTTTTCACAGTGCTATAGGATAGTGCTTCATCGCCAAACAAAGATTCAAGTTCATCGATGCACTATTGTCGTGTTAATCCGCGTCGAAAGTTGTGAAAAATGATCGCACGAAAATGTTCACGAGATAATTCCATTTCTTGCGAAATTGATTTTTGCTAGTCACTGTAAGCACACAAATGTTGGTCGTACGTCAAAACGTTCTGAGTACGTTTATGATTAAAAATTTCAAACTTTCCAATGGAAATGTCAGATGGCGCTAGGCAACACTTAGTGTTGCCTAGGCCAGTTATATGTATAGAAACCCTCTTATAATCGTTTCTGGGGCACTGAAAATCCACATGTGCTGTATGTAGAGCCATTACATCCTATCAAAGCCACTTGTCGTATTTACGCGGCATGAGCGATTGGGCCGTATATTTTTGAGGACGCCATTGGCAATAAGGTCACTGTTACTGGGCATAAATGTTTTTTTACTGCACGTGGAAAAAAAGTATGGTTGGGATAACAATATTCAAAGAGCATGATACTGTTGTTGATTAAATGGTTTAAGTGGTCAACAATAGATTTGAATTATGAAAATTATTTAAAAAAAAAAACATTAAATTTAAAATAATAGGAGTGATTCATTAACTGAAGAAAAAATAATTAAAAAAAAACGTAAGCGTTTTTATTAAAAATATATTAGTTATACAAAGCCAAACAGTTTGTTTCAAAAATGTTAATCTCTATATACGAGGGCGACCGAAAAAGTAACTGGCCTAACATAAAAAGAACCGTTTTTTTGGAATTATTATTATTTATTTTTCAACATAATCCCTTCCAACTCAATTTAATTCCATCCGAAAAATACGATTTTTTAAGACCTTCAAAATATGCCTCAGTTTCAGCAATAACCTCGCCATTGGACGAAAAAATTTTGCCACCGAGAATTTTTTTTTTAAATTTGGAAACAAGAAATAATCAGTGGGAGCTATATCTGGACTATATGGTGGATGCGAAGCAATTTCAAGTCGGCCAGTTTTTGTTGAGTTAAAAATGCAGTGTGTGAAGGAGCATTATCTTGATGAAAAAGGATTTTTTTTTTTCTAAATGCGGTCGTTTTATCTTGATTTCTTCACTCAACCGATCCAATAATGCACAATAATATTCACTATTTATAGTTTTTCCTTTCTCAAGATAATCAATAAATATTATACCCCTTGCATCCCAAAATACTGTAGCCATTACTTTTCCTACTGACTTAACAGTTTTCGCCTTCTTGGGACCACTTTTACCAACAATGGATAGAAGCATTGTTTTAACTGTTCTTTGCATTCTGGGATGTAGTAGTGGATCCATGTTTCATCAACAGCTATGAATCGGCGCAAGAACTCTATTGGATTACGCTGATAAATAGCTAAAAGCTCCTCGGAATTGGTCCAACGGGCGATTTTTTGGGGCAAAGTCAACAAACGCGGCACCCTACTTGCGGATAGCTTTTTCATGTGGAGTTCATCATGTAAAATACTCCAAACTTGTTTTTCGTATATTTTAACAATATCAGCAAGTTCTCTGAACTTTATTCGTCTATCTTTAGTCACTTCATTAAATATGTTTCTAATGTTTTCAATAGTAGTAGCAGTTTTCGGTCTTCCAGAGCGTTGTTCATCTACCGTACTTGAACGACCCATTTTAAATTGTTAAACCCAGGATTTCACGGTGGAGTATGATGGTGCATTCTCACCATGAACAGAATCCAATTCATCTTTGATTAATTGTGGCGTATAACCTTTCATATAAAAGTGTTTAATTACCACACGAAACTCTTTATTTTCCATTTTTCAAAAATTGTAAAACTGGTTTACTTCAATCACCTGTAACAAAGAAAATAATCATTAAATATTTCGGAAATTTTGACAGATGGCTTACAAAAAATTGCTTTTAAAAAACAAAAAAAAAGTAGCTAGTAAAGCAGAAAATGTGCCAGGCCAGTTAGTTTTGCGGTCGCCCTCGTAAAGGGTACTATTATTGCATTAGATCCGTAACTATAGCAATTTTCTAAAAGGCATATTCAAATGAACAAAAATTATAATTAAACATTCTATGGTTGCGAGGAACATACTTCTAACGCGGAGAACATATAATTTATGCATATTTGTTATCTGCATGTGGTTGATGTTTTCCTGTAACCTACAAAGGTCCGGTGCTTCAGTCGGAAAGGACCGTATATAGGTCCTTTTGATTTTAGGTCCGGCCACTCCACAGGGTACATTTTAAAATTCATCTTGCACAAATAAGCATTACGATAAATGCGACCAACAACTAAGCATTGTTGAAATTAGACCATATAGGTTTATGTTTTCATTTCAAACTCAAGAAATACGTCCTTCCGTATTATGATCGACCATGCTCAAATTCCGAGCAGGGGCGCGGAGTCTTCTATATAGATCATTTTCGGCCTCTTCCAAATTGATATTGTTTTACCTGTTTACTTTATAGACAAATTTGTAGTATTAGTTTATGTAGACGAAGTGCAAACAAAACCTAAATAGTAGCGTCTCATCAATATCTGGAAACAATCCCATTTCTTAGGCAATTGACATACTCGTATCTACATAACCACGAATTGCATTGAACTTACTGTCACATCTGTACATTAATACATATTTTTAAAATATATAGCATACGTAAACAAATACCAGAAATGTTCAGACAAGTTAACATTTTTATGTTTAGTCATTCTCTCTCAGCTTAGGCTTGCAAATTTCCCTTACAATGAGAGTAAAAGAGGGGAAACTGCTGGAATATGTTAGGTGAGCCTTATGTTAAATTATACTCAACAGCATGAACGGGGACTACCTCAATAAAAGGATGTGCGTGTGGGTGAGGGATAAAGAACCCAGGACAAATGTGGGACCTCTGCTTGTCAAAGCATTAATTTTATTTAACGCATGCTGCCATTCTAACAGACATCTAGAGAAAAGGCTTTTCTGAGCTTGCTTAAAACACTGTCGACCTGGATGTTGACACCGTTATTTTCGAATTACAATAAAACAAAAGTTGAGCTAGGTTTATCCCGTAATTTTTTTTTTCAAAAATTCAAACACAGGTTGATTTATTCACTACTGGACAAATTTCATTGCAAGGGGCAAAATGGCAGTAGTTTGAACATTTTCGGATTGGTGGTCGGTAGGTACTAGGGTAAAATTGCTAAGTTCGGAACCAGTTTCCATTTCCAAACGAAGCCCAGAAGTCCTACCATTCCAAAGTTATGACTATTTGACTGAAATGCAAAATTTGTTTTGTCTTAATTTAGAAAAACAAATAATCGTATTTGGCTATCAAAAAAACACACATAAATTTTGTCCATTTCAGTCAAAAAGTATCTCTGGGCTTTGTTTAGCTAATCTTGGAAAGGTAAGAGGTAGGTAGATCTTTTAAATGAAAAAAAAAACAAAACAAAAAACCAAACACTAGTTCAGTACTCAGCAATTTACCCTAGTATCCTCCGACCACCAATCCGATAATTTTCAAACCACCGCCATTTCGCCCCCTTGCATTTTCGGGTATGGTCGTAGATGAACATATTTGGATGAAATCAGCCCAGGAATATACTGGTGAAATTTGTCCAGTCGTGAATGAATCACCCTGTATTGGCCGAGTAGTTTTTAAAATCGGAAAAATTCGACAGCACAGCCACTTCTTTTTTTCAGAAAAAAAAAACAAAAGTTGTGAAAGACGAGTAAATGATTGTGCCGTATTCGAAAATTGTCTATCTCGAACTGTTTTCAAAAAAATCATTAATTTTGAAAAAGTGCCTGAACCGCCACATTTTTATTTTTATTTAAAAAATATTGTCCTTGATAAATGATTTAATGCATGTTGCTGTGCCTTTTTTGAAACAATGTTACCACTTACCGTTTTCAAGAAAATCGCTAATTTAAAATTTACACCTTTTTCGGAATATAAAATAGAAAATACAAGCTTAAGACGCTATATTACATTCGATTCTGACCAAATTTCGCATGGAGTATTACCAGCGACCAACACCCACCTCTGGAGAAATTAAACAATGTTTAATTTCTCCATGTTTTTTGAATAGCCCCAAAACAATGGTCCCAGCCGATTTGAGGGCCTGTCGCTGTAAGGCCACATTGTTAGTCCAATCTAGCTTAAATGAAGCATATTGCATTATGTACGACATATCGCTCATTTACTTGAACAACGTCATAATCCAAAAAGATCGATTTTGCAGAAAACGCATTTAAAGTTTTCAATTGACTCGTACGTTTCGAAAAAAAAGGAAAAGTATGATAATATCGAACTTATATAGTCAGTTATTTAATATATTTACTATTTCATTATACTCCCATTAACTAAAATCTCATTTACTATGGTTTCCTTGGCCAAATCTATCTCTACTTTGAAATATGACGTTATTGTTGATAAAGTATTCTCATACCAGTGTCTTATTTTGAAATGTGTCGTTATTGATGATAAAAAATAGTAATTTCTTTTAACAAATATTATTTTTATTCTTTTTAATTGAAATCATAAATATATATTATTTAAAAAACATAAATAAAGTACGCCCAATTTCAACGCATCAATGTAAAGGAACTAAGTATACTATCGAAGTTTATTGTACTTTAAGTTTAATTCATAGGAAAATAGTATTTTAAATACATAAATGGTTTTTAAATTAAAAAAACGCATATTCGGTAAACGTATTTTAAATTCAAATCCTTTTACAACTTATCATAAAAATGTTTGTAAAAACGTGGGATCAGATTTTTTTTTAATTAAGTCATTTATGTATTCCTTTTTCTTTTGTGGTATACCTGGTTTGGTAAAAAAGGCTTGTTTTAAAGTAATTTCTGTTGGTTGCTTCTTCTTTTTAATAAAGGTTACCTCCTGGAATTGCTCCTCTCGATTTTTGGTATATCATCAATGAATCGTTTCACTCCAGCTTTTAAATTCGGATCAAGTTTTTTATGTTTACCGTGTTTACTTCTTTGGTCGGGCTCAAGTATCTGGTTCGCGAGCTTTTCACCTTTGTCTGTCACGGTTCTAATGGGACGATCGTTAATATCTAGGGTATTCTTTTACAGACACGCACGACATTATCCCCTTGCTTAAAAAAGTACGCTTTATTTTTTTGTTGAGGATTTCTTGTCCCACCAACGCGCACGTATCGATATGTGGGCTCAACAACTTGCATACAATTGCCAATATATTGTCGCTGCTTTTCGATATCTCCGAGTTTCCAAAACGAGGCGAAGAATTGCTTTCTTTCGCTGGTGGAAGAAATGTCCAAGGATGCCTCTATCTCAAGGTATGTCACATGAAGGTCTTGCATTATCAGCTCACGCGCGACATCAATGTTCTCTGGCACAACTGCCGTTTTTGGACGACCTTAACAACCTTCGTCCTTGAAAGAGCGTCGGCCACGATTAAATTCATTAAACCAGTTTTTCACAGTGCTATAGGATGGTGCTTCATCACCATACAAAGATTTAAGTTCATCGATGCACTCTTGTCGTAATAATTCACGTCGAATGTTTTCAATCACTGTAAACAACACAAATGATGGTCGTACGTCAAAACGTTCTGAGTACGTTTATGCTAAGCAATGTTAAACTTTCCAATGGAAATTTCAGATGGCGGCTAGGTAAGAAATATATATGTGACAGCGCATAGAGAAAGGGACCTAAGGGTAAAAAATCAATTTTCACTTTTTTTTATGTGGACAACATCTGAGCATCGAATGAGACCGATCCCATGCCCTAAAAGTGTTCCCTCCCAGAGATATGCGCGTTTTATGAAAGTGGTGGTACACCAAAGATTTAAATCTTTAAAATGGATCTCCTGAACAAAACTGGTTTTTTCCCTTAGGTCCCTTTCTATTTTGCACGTCACATATAGAAAATTTAAGTGAATATTTTTATAATAAATTTAGTCAAACTTCGCTTTAAATTTTCTGCACAACTTGTTTAATGGAGTTAGGCCACTTGGCCTCCGAGTGGCTCAAATATCCTTTAGGTAATGTTATTTTACGCCCTGTTAAATACGAATAACATAACATTTGTAAAGGACACACATGCACTGATGGCGCTACAGTCTTGAGCTTTAACATTCTTAGCACAACATAAAACTACGGCAAAGGAAACAGCCTTAAATGATTAATCATTTAAAGCCTTAAGACACATTTGCCATAACAATATATCATTGCTAGGTTATCCTTTCAGTGCCAATCTTAACAAGAAGACAATGGGAAAAACTCGGAAAACTCTTGGCTTTAGTTCAAGGCCAAATGTAATAATCCTGCTTTTCTCTCTGTCTGCGTATCGTATTCTCAAAAGTTCGTACGAATTAGGAAAGTTTAAATTTTATTACAACTTTTTTTGTCATAACTTTTATGATTGTCCTCACTCGTATGTATGTGTGTGCATAAATGTTTAGTAGAAGTTTGAATATATTCTGAGGCTTTTTAAAGTTGACTCCCTTCTGAGGCATCATGTCGCCGTTGACATCATCGTTGTGATAATATTTACATATGAATTAATTGACAATTTATTTCCGACACTCAAACTGTGGATGTTAACGAAGTCACTCCCTCACAGAACGAAGAAGGAGGATATGCTGGTGTTATTTTTGGCTCAAAGGTCATGGCATTAAATCCTTCGGTCGCTTCATTTATGTGTGACTGTGTTTTTGTGTGTGTTTTCAAAACTTATAAATTGTTATCATTTATAAAATGTTTAGCCTAGACGCAATTGAAAAATTCTCTGGGTAAGTTTTAATTAGAAAATGTTGTCAATTGTATAATTTAATTAAATTTCAAAAGCAGACGCATTTATTATGATTGAAAGTACGAGTAGCACTTAAGATTCAAGGAGTACGTCTACCTATACAAATGTAGTTTTATGTTAATATTTCTATCTTTTTCTGTTTTAGCGTTAGTCTTTCTCAAGTGTAAAATAAAAGTCGTTGTCATACCTACATACGAGTACTCGTCATGTGGCTATAAACAACTTTAAAAGGTATTTAGCCGTCTTTAATAATATTCAGGTGAAAGCAACGCGCCTATGAACGTCCACAGAGACCCGGGGGTCAGCTGGGTGGGCTTGGCCGGACAATTGAAGTGGTGCAGAACGTCAAGTGGCGTCTGTTGGCGGGCGAAAGAAACGTCCGGAACGTTAGCATCAATACGAATTGAGATGGCTGTACCGCCAGACCTCAGCTTAGCCAGAACCACAAGCGTCTGCCGAGGTACCGCCTTCTCCTTTGGCGAAATCTTCAGGCGATGTGCCCCTAGTACTACATTCACGCTATAGCTAGTTACTGCTGCTGCGACTTCATTAGCGTGAATATCGTTCAGACCTGCCTGATAGTTTCGGTGATATAAAGGCTCTGTTTTGTATCGCTGGAACTCTCTCTAGATCATAAAGATCGTACCTGAGGCCTGGGCGAAAGCATCCTGCCCATGATATTGTGGTTGGGATAACTACTGCGAAGACACCCAAGCATATAATGCTTAGGCAACAAGAATGTGTGTCTGCGCACCGTTAGGACCTTTGTCTCCTCAAGTACTTAATGATGTTCCTCAGAAGACTTAAGGATACACCCTGTTAAAATTTACAGGGTGGCATTCTGGCAAGCCTAAATTTTTTCCACAGCTTCGTACTCGCGTTCGCCGACCACACCGGCGCAACTTCGTACTTCGTCATAACGATTTGTAAAAGGTCAACAAGGTTTCTATGTCGGCTCCCCAAGTTCTGGCGGCTAGTGACTTGAGGCCTTTGTTCTTATTTCGTAGCATGTGCCGAGGACCGAAAATTGCTGTTCAATGTAATTCCAAGGATTTTGGGGTAGTTCCTAGTCGGGATGTTGACATCATCGACTTCCACATCAAGCGAAAACTGCAACGGGTCTTGCAGTAAACAGTGTCACTGATGATTTTGGAGGCGCCATCTGACATTTTCATTGGAAAGTTGGACATATTTTAGCATACACGTACCCAGAACGTTTTGATGTACGACAATTCTTTGTGTTGTTTACAGTGAATTGAAAAAATCAATTTGGCACAAAAATGAAATTAACTCGTGAACATTTTCATGCGATCATTTTTCACAATATTCGAAGTGGATTATCACGACTAGAGTGCATCGATGAACTTAAGTCTTTGTATGGCGATGAAGCACTATCCTATAGCACTGTGAAAAACTGGTTTAATGAATTCAATCGTGGCCGACGCTCGCCCAAAGACGGAGGTCGTAAAGGTCGTCCAAAAACGGCCAGAGAGTTGTGCCAGAGAACATTGGTGCCATGCGTGAACTGATAACGCAAGATCGTCATGATAGAGGCATCCTTGGGCATTTCTTCCACCAGCATACATTCGATATTGCATGAACACCTGGCCGTAAGAAAGATTTGTTCTCGTTGGACCCCGCACAATTTGACAATCGCTCAAAAAAAGGCTCATGTCGATTGATGCAAAGAAATTTTGAAAAATACGATCGAGCTGCTTCAAAATGTGACGAATCATCGATCTATGCGTGTGAGCTCGAAACGAAACAGCAATCGACCGTGTGGGTCTTCGAAGAAGAGCCAAAACCAACGAAAGTTCGTGGAAGAAGCACTTCCAAGCAAATGCTCGCTTGTTTCTTCGGCAAAGTTGGTCATCTGGGAACGGTTTCGCTTGAGAAACGTAGGAGGTCAATTCTGAGTGGTACACCACAATTTGTTTGCCTGAAGTCTTCGGAGAAATTCGAATAATGAACAAGAGAAGACGAATCATTTTGCACCATGACAGTGCGAGCTCCCACACATCGGCTCAATCCAGCGCCTTTTTGACCGTCCAAAACGTCGAATTGATGGGTCATCCGAAGTACAGCCCCGACTCGGCACACAATGACTTCTTTTAATTCCGCCACATCATGAAAAAAGGCGTGGTCAACGATTTTAGTCGCCAGAAGATGCTGTTGAAGCGTTTAAAAACCATGTTTTGGAGGTAATCGGAGTGAAGAAAGTGCTTTGACAATTGGTTTGAGCGCATGCAAAAGTGTATAAATCGTGCTGGAGAATACTTTGAAAAACAATAAAACCATTTTTATGATAAATATTTGCATTGTAAATATTAAGCCAGATACATATATAGCAGCCCTCGTATGTTGGCTCCCAAAGTTGTGGCACCTAGTGACTTGAGGCTCTTGTTCCTACTCTGTAGCATGTGTCGAGGACCGAAAATGTCTGTTCAATGTGACCCCAAGGGTTTTGGGGTAGTAAGTAGTCGGGATGATGACGTCATAGACTTTCACATCAAGCGAAAACCGCTACTCGGCGGTTCATGCAGTAAACAGTGTGGCTGATGATTTGGGGGCAAATATTTTCATATTTCTCGCGTTGAGAAAGCGTGCTACGTCAGAGAGGTAACAGTAGATTTTATCTCTTTAGGTCCTAAAGCTAGAATTGTGCAATCATCAGCATACGACACAATTTCAACGATACCCTAGGGAAACGTCCTGTTTAACTCTACGGGGCTTCGACTTTCTGACTCTAAATTTTACTTTAACTGGCACCCGCACATAAAACTCTTTAAACTAGACATAATTGATTGAGTCGAGAACTTTGTAAGGTTAAGAGCCACTAGGAGCGCCCTGTCGTTGGGCTTGTTCAAGTTAAGGCCCTCGATTATAGCTGTGGTGATGGATTAAAAAGAAGTTATTGTACTGTGCTGCTTGCGGATCAGCACATGGAATCAGACTGGGAAGGGGCAGTGATACAAGCATCTTTGCTACTGGCGAAAGCCATTAGAACGGCCAGAACGATATTCTTTTGCTTCCGTCTTTGCCTGGCTTCAGTAGCGGTACCATTCTGTTTATTTTCCAGGCAACGGAAACTAAGTGAGTGGCTAACGACTGATTGAGCACTTTGGTCATGTACTCTACTTTCGGGATATCCAAGTACTTCAACATCAGCATTGAGTTTCAGTTCGACCCAGCGTTTTTGTTAACTTTGCGCTGTAGGTGACATAGGCAACTTCGCCAACGATTGATTGGAGTTGTGCCCCTTTCTACTCAGAAATGCTCAATGAAAAGGAGGTTCAAATAACTCGAGCACCGCTTCGGATCTGTCACTGTTCTGTCACAGAACGTGATGGCTCTCTGATCAGGGTTAAAGAGCTTTTGTACCGGTACCAAATCCGGGCCAGAAGTTGCATTGCTTCAAGTGACCTAGCCCTTCCTAGCTCTATAATCGTTGACCAGGCTAAAAGAGCGTTTGTACCGTTGTCCACAATTTACCAAATCCGGAACCTAAGTTTCACTGTTTTAAGTGATCTAGCCATTTCTCCCACTTATATTCGTTGACCAACTGATCCCAGTGTTGAGATCCCTTATTCTAGGGTCAGCAGGGTTGAAGCGACGAATGTCACTCATCTGCAAGTCACGCTACCTCTGCTGGGAAATTTGGTAGTACCTTGGATATTCGATCAGCAGGAATAATCGTATAGCGAGGTACAGCTGCCTTGATGATGGCCCGAAACTTCTTCTCCGCTACCCGAACATCCGAGTGAATGGTTGATTATCAAAGCTACAGTAGGTGGCTTTCTGACGGCATGATTAATCCTTTTTTAGATGCGTACGGCGTTTAAAGACTATGAAGACGCCTGGTCTATTGACAGAGAGGATTATGGTAAGGTGGTCCGATCCTTACGAGTTGACGGGTTGCCCGTAATCCCCATGGCGTCTTCATTAACTGTAAAGAACTTCGAGCTATCAATTTGCTGTTCAAGGACAATAATACTTAACTTCTGATTCTGAAAATAGTTTCCATTCTAAGACAAAAAGCTAAAACCGCAATGTCGGTCAAAGCTGGTTAACCGACGGCTGGTTAACCGACAGTCTGTTTTTTCAAAACTCGGTTATGAAAAAAACCCGAAATGCAGGTTTTCTCAAAACCTTTGTTTTTTACAGCTATATTAAAAATAAAAAATTTGAAAATAAATAAACTCTTTTGCAGTATGTAAGCATCAAAGCGCTATCCTCGATTAAGAGGGTTATGTCGAACAAGGATATGCAACATTACTTTATCTTAAAAAGGACACAATACCTTTCAGGCGGCAATTTTTTTTATCTGATGCCGCATTCCTAATATATTTGACCTCATACACAACTTTCTTTTCTAAAAAATGCTTGTCTAGGACAACTTTAAAATGCTGTTGGACTTGAATTAATCCCTACCCGTACACAAATCAGGTGTCATATGACAGACAACAAATGATCTACGAGTAGGTGTCAAGATCATTTTTTAAAGGTGCAGTTTTTGGCTCGTTTTTTTGGAATTACCTATTACCCTTTTTAACAATACGATGCTCTCGCATTTTCAAATTAACGGAATAAGAATAAAATTGAAAATACCTATGTTAATAATAGAGTTCAACATAACTAAAAAATTAGGTGCTATAAACTTTGAGAACAGATTGTGTACTAAATCTGCTAACCAATAACTCTCCACTTTTATCTAACCTTAACATTGTACTAATATTATACTGTTAAGCTATCCTCACTACTGTGTACTAAACAGGAAAGTGACATAAAAGCAAATTTACAAACCACTTTGTGTATAGCGAATACACAAACCATTTAGGTACCAGCGATTGTACTAAACAGCCGCTGAATAGAGTTATTGTAGTCAGTACATAAACCGTAACTAGATTACTCTTTAGTTGGCGACTTTGAACTGTCGTCAGTGCTTCAGATGCCAAAGAAAAAAATCGACAGTTTGCATTCATATTTAGCACCTCGCAATATAGGGTGATCCAACTAGAGGTATTCTTCAGAACAAAAAAATATAAAAATTCAAAACAAGTGTGGAGTCTTTATTGGTAACTTAAAAGGACATTTTGTGGCATTTATTTTTTTAAAAATAATTTCCTTCAAATGTTGGCAACTGTATTGTGGAAATTAGCGTTCGGTGAGAAACGGGAAGATCCGCTGTTTCGGACCAAAATTTTGTTCAGTGATGAGCCCATTTCTGGCTTAACGGCATAGTCAATAAACAAAATTGCCGCATTTGGGCTGAATAGCAACAAGAAGAGGTTCAAGAGGTGACATTATACCCAGAGAAAACCACGGTTTGGTGCGGTTTATAAGCTGGTGGAATCATCGGTGCATATTTTTTTCAAAAATGATGATGGCCGGAACGTAACCGTGAATGGTGCTCGCTATCGCGCCATGATCTTTATGCTACCTAAAATTGAAGTCCGTAATCTTGACGACACTTGGTTTCAACAGGACGGTGCCACTTGCCATACAGCTGCTCAAACAATGGATCTATTGAGAGATCATTTCTAAAATCAGCTAATTTCACGTTTTGGACAGGTGAGTTGGCCTCCTAGATCGAGTGATATCACACCTTTAGACATTTTTCTTTAGGGTTGCATAAAGTCCAAAGTCTATGCTGACAAACCAGCTACGATTCATCCAAAATTGGACCCTCAGAATAAAAGCCCTGAAGGGTTGTTGCGGCCAACATTTAAAGGAAATTATATTCAAAAAATAAATGGCATAAAATTTCCTTTCAAATTACCAATAATAATTCCACACTTGATTTGAATTTTTATATTTTTTTTTGTTCTGAAAAAATACCTCTAGATGAATCACCCTTTATATATTAATATATATTCTTTGGCTCCAGATGTCAATGAAAAATATCGACAAAGTTTGCATTAATTTTCAGCAAATTGAAATATTTATCGTACACCGCCCATAACCTATGATTTGTATCTCTTTGTATCATATGTGCATATGTGACAGCGCAGAGAGAAAGGGACCTAAGGGTAAAAAAAATCAATTTTCATTTTTTTTCTTTTTTGATGTGGACGAATGAGACCGATCCCATGCCCCAAAAGTGTTCCCTCCCAGAGATATGCGCGTTTTATGAAAGTGAAGTCGACGATTCTAAGCGCAAATAGAATGGGACCTAATCTTTAAAATGGCTCTCCTGAACAAAACTATTCATCAACTTTACAATTTTTTTTTGATGTGGACAACATCTGAGCATCGAATGAGACCGATCCCATGCCCCAAAAGTGTTCCCTCCCAGAGATATTCGCGTTTTATGAAAGTGATGGTACACCAAAGATACACGTATTTAAATCTTTAAAGTGGCTCTCCTGAACAAAACTGGTTTTTACCCTTAGGTCGCTTTCTATTTTGGCCGTCACATATGCTAATTTAAAAGTCACAGCTCTTTCCCGCTCAAAATTTAAAGTCTGTATCATCAAAGAAGTTAAATTGAAGTAAATTGCTGAACCAGTGGTCGGATTTTTTCTGTTTTTTTTTTTTCTCTTAAAAGATAGCCCCACCTCTTACCCTTTCAAAATGCCCTAAACGAAGCCCATAGGTCCGACCACTAGTTCAGAATTTTTTGGACATATTTTCATGAAATGACCCAGGGAAACGCTGGTAAAATTTGTCCTGTGGTGAATGAATAACCCTGTATAAAAAAATTGTTGTTTTCATTATGCGAATTACTGTTTATCGACCCTGCTCCCCCAACTAGTAGCAGGATATGACAAGTTATGCAATACGAAAATTTTGACGAGGGCTGCTATATATATTTCTAGCTCAATAACGAAAATGCAAATATTTACCATCAAAAATGGTTTTATTGTTTTTCAAAGTTTTCTCCAGCATGATTTATACACTTTTGAAGGCGCTCAAACCAATTGTCAAAACACTTTTTCCACTCCGATTGAGACACCTCCAAAACATGGTTTTTGAACGCTTCAACAGCATCTTCTGACGACGAAAATCGTTCACTACTCAGTTATTTCTTGATGTGCGGAAATAAACGGAAGTCATTGGGTGCCAAGTCAGGGCTGTAAGGCGGATGACCCATCAATTCGACATTTTGGCCGGTCAAAAATACGCTGGTTTGCGCGAATGTGTGGGAGCTCGCATTGTCATGTTACACAATGATCCGTCTTCTCTTGTTCGTGTTTCGAATTTCACCGAAGACTAACAAATTGTGGTGTACCACTCAGAATTGAACGTCCAACGTTGCCCAAGCGGAACAGTCGCCACATGACCAGTTTTGCCGAAGAAACAGGAGACCATTTGCTTCGAAGTGCTTCTTCCAAGAACAACTTTCGTTGGATTTGGCTCGTCTTCGAAGACACACACGGTCGATTGCTGGTTTGTTTCGGGCTCATACGTATAGATCCATGATTCGTCACCTGTAACAATCTTATAAACGTATTTTGAAGCACCGCGATGGTTTTTTATCTTTCTTTGCACCAAATTGTGCGGGATTCAACGAAAACAAACTTTTTTACGGCCAGGTTTCATGCAATATTGAATTATGCTGGTGGAAGAAATGCCCAGGATGTCTTTATCTCACGGTATGTCACATGACGATCTTGCATTATCAGTTTACTCACGGCATCAATGTTCTCTGGTACAACGGCCGTTTTTGGACCTTCGTCTTTGAGCGAGTGTCGGCCACGATTGAATTCATTAAACCAGGTTTTCACATTCCAATAGGATGGTGCTTCATCGCCATACAAAGATTTAAGTTTATCGTTGCACTTTTGTCGTAAAAATTGTTCACCAGTTAATTCCATTTTTTTGCCAAATTGATTTTTTCAACAACACAAATTATGGTCGTACGTCACTTAGTGTTGCCTAGGCCAGAAAGATATATAGCAATCCTCGAAATCAGTTTCAATTATGTATTTAGCTACTAAGCACTTGATTCAAGAGACACACCTCTACCTAAATACCGAGCTATGTGACTAAGCTCTTGAAATGCTCAGTAAGTGCTGATAAAGATAATTGACTTTTCAGAAAATGTGGTGGCATACATTGTTATTTTAGAATAGTTTGTTGAATACCAATGGTCAAGTTAAGCCTCACGATAGTAGATATGCATGTATAAGTAGTTTAAATCTGTCGTACTTGTAGTTCGATTTCTCTAGTTTTTATTTCGTTCTTAAAAAGTTTTTGACTCATCATTCGAGTGGAATTACTTGCCAATGAGGCCTTTTTTAAGTTTGACAACAGAAGGTAGTAGTACAGAATGTAAGCGATTCAGAGCGAATTTTGTCCTTTTTTTAGTTTTCGAAACACTCTGTGGAACAGAGAAATATAGTTTTACGGCACATGTTTGTAACTACCAAAAATATTTAAGCTAGACTCACCGATCGACGTAGAATAACCAGCTGAATCCATTTAACGATTCATTTTAACGTCAACGTCAAACAAAATTGCAGCATTTGTGCTGAAGAGCCAGAGCCAGAAGAGGTTCAAGAGGTGCCATTATACTTAGAGAAAACCAAGGCTAAGTGCTGTTTATGGTCTGGTGAAATTATCGGTTCGGAATGTAACCGTGAATGGTGCATGATATCGGACTTTTTGCTACCTGAAATAAAAGCCTGCAATCTTGACGACATTTGGTTTCAACAGGACGGTTTAACTTACTACTTATATACCGCTGCTCAAACAATGGATCTATTGAGAGGTCATTTCGAAAGCGGCTAATTTCCCTTTTTGGACCGGTGAGTTGGCCGCCTACGAGGGCGGTTCGGAAAGTTCTTAGCCCATCAATGAAAGAGAATAGTTAGTTTTTCAAAAATATTTTTATTTTTCAATATAATCTCCTGAAATTTCAATACACTTAGTCCAACGCTTATCTAGCAATTTTATCCCTTGATTAAAATAGTTTTTCTCAAGGTCTTCAAAATAGTGGTTTACAACTGTAGTTGCATCTTCATTTGAGGTAAAACGCTTGCCAGCAAAGATTTTTTTTAGATTTGGGAACAGGTAAAAGTCACTGGGAGCTAAATCAGGAGAATAAGGTGGGTGGTCAAGCAACTCGTACTTTAATTCGTTGATTTTAGCCATTGTAAAAACACTCTTGTGCGCTGGTGCGTTGTCTTGATGAAAAATTATTTTTTTGTGTTGTAAGCCAGGATGTTTTTCTCGAAATTGTACATTTAATTGGTCTAAAAGGTTGCAATAGTTCTCTGAATTTATTGTTTTATCCTTTTGCAGATAGTCAATCAATAAAATACCTTTGAAGTCCCAAAAAACCGTTGCCATAACCTTACCAGCCGATTGAATTGTTTTTGCCTTCTTTGGGGCACTTCCTCCAGCTTCAGTCCATTGTTTGGATTGTTATTTTGTCTCTGGAGTATAGTGGTGGATCCATGTCTCATCAACAGTTATGAAACGACGCTTAAAATCCATTTATTTCGCTGAAAACGATCCAAACAAGCTTGAGAAATGTTAATTCGTATGCGTTTTTGTTTGACTGTTAACAAGTGCGGCACCCATCTTGCAGAAAGCTTTTTCATCTGTAGTTCTTCATTCAAAATTAAATGGACTCGATCATTTGAGATGCCAATGATATTAGCTATTTCACGCACTTTTATTCGTCGATCATTTAATACCATATCATGCACTTTGGCTACAATTTCTGTTGTTGCTGCTGTTTTTGGACGTCCACTACGTGGTTCATCTTCAATGCTTGTACGACCATGTTTAAATTCAGCAACCCAATTTTTTACTGTTGCATATGAAGGAGCACTTTCACCTAACACATTCACCATATCATTATGAATTTCTTGTCCCGATAAACCTTTTTTATGTAAATATTTAATGACACCACGCATTTCTAATTTTTCCATTGTAAAAAAAATCGCGGATGCGTCATTTGTGAACACCTGTTTCTATATGAAGGAAACAAAATTTAACATGTGTTCATAGCAGAGATGGAAGTTTCCAAAACACTTAACTTTTTTCTGTTTATACCGCGCTTTTTGTGCTAGGCTAAAAAGTCTCCGAACCGACCTCTAGGTCGTGTGATATCACACATTTAGCATTCTTTAGTAATTTCCAAAGTCTATGCTGACAAACCAGCTACGTTTTAGGTTTCTAAAGCCCACATTACGAGTGTCATTAACGCCATACCGGTCGAAATGCTCCAACAATTATCCAAAATTGGACCCTCCGGGTGGACACCCTGAGGCGTAATTGCGGCCAACATTAAAGGAAATTATATTAAAACAATACATGACATAATATGTCCTTTCAAATAAACAGTAAGGATTCCACCATAGATTTATATTTTTGTACTTTTTTTATTTTGGAAAAGAAAACCTTTAGATTGATCACCCGGTAATAGCCCTTTATTCTTTTAAATGGAAATAGAAATATGGCCTTAATTAGACCATAAACTAGCCAGTTACATACATCTTCATTATATTTTGTGTAAAATGTTTATCAATTTAATGTAATTTTTTATCAGATTATTGTACAAGTTTCATTTAGTTAATTCACAATGTTTTTTAAATTTATGTACGAGTACAGTCCTAATTTAATTAATTCATTTAATCGATAAACAACTTTCCTTATTGACAGAAAATGTTCATCAAATTAATGTACATTTCCATGAGGTTGATGTAAACTTTTCATTAAATTGATGTAATGGGTGATCCATCTAGAGGATTTTTTTTACAACAAGAAAAAATGTAAAAAAAAATCATGTGTGGAACCTTTTTTTGGTAATTTGCACGGGCATTTTATGGCATCTATTTTTTGAAAATAATTTCCTTCAAATGTTGGCAACTGTATTATGGAAATAAGCGTTGGGTAAGAAACGGAAAGATCCGCTATTTTCGACCAAAATTTTGTTCAGTGTTTAGGCCCATTTCTGGCTCAACGGCAAAGACAATAAAAAAATTGCCGCATTTGGACTGAAAAGAAACAAGAAGAGGTTCAAGAGCTGCCTTTATACCCAGAGAAAACCACGATTTGGTGCGGTTTATAATCTGGTGGAATCATCGGTGCATATTTTTTCAACCTGGAATTGAAGCCCGCAATCTTGACGACACTTGGTTTCAAAAAATGGATCAATTGAGAGGTCATTTCGAAAAGCAGCTAGTTTCACGTTTTGGACAGGTAAGTTGGCCACATAGATCAAGTGATATCACACCTTTAGACATTTTTCTTCTGGGGTTACGTAAAATCCAAAGTCTATGCTGACAAACCAGCAATGACTCAGGTTTTGGAAGCCGACATTACGCGTGTCAATAAAGCCAAACCGGTCGAAATGCTCGAACGAGTCATCCAAAATTTTTTTTTTTTTTTTTTTTTTAAAAACCAACACTCAGGGGATGCCCCCTATACATGCGGTGCATTGCGTTGGCGAGTGGAAATTAATGGATCGGAGGGGGGAAAGAGGGAGTAATGTTTGTTGACGCTTGCCTTGAACTTCTGGATGTCGCAATTAGTGGGAAATACATTTGCCGGAAGTCGATTCCACATACGGACTGTACGAGCGAAAAACGAATTTGATCTGTAGTGTATAGTGCGGTCAACTGGCCAATCGATAACAAACGGGTGTGAATTCCTAGAAAGTCGCGTATCCCTGCCGAACATCCTCACGTCAGGAATAAGGCGACGGATGTCTAATGAACACACACCATGAAAGTAACGATAGAACAGCGTCACGCAACCCACATTCCGACGATGCTCCAGGGAAACAATAGAGTTGGATACCCTACTGTCACCTATCAGCACCATCGCTCTCCGTTGAACACGGTCAAGTAGCTCCAAGGATGATTTTGGAGCACCTGCCCATATATGGGAGTTGTATTCCATCTTTGGCCTGATGTAAGTTGTATAGATATTGAAAAGATCAGAAGGAGTGAAATATTTCTTGCACCGCTTTAAAAAGCCTATGCACTTGAGTGCTTCTTTCGACACTTCGAATACATGTCTCGCCCAACGAGCGTCACATTGAATTTTCATGCCCAGAACATCGAGAGCTTCTGATTGTTCAATATCCGTACCATCGAGAGAAATTGACGATATTGTTGGGTCAGCGAATCGCTTGTGAGACAACAAGCAGCACTGTGTCTTACGTGCATTAAAATCTACTCTATTCATTCGACCCCATTCGGAAATGGCCAGTAGATCCCGGCCAAGTGTCTCATCCATAATTCGCCTTTTGTCTTCAATATCTTGAAGGCTCGGTCTACGGTCGAATGAATACGAATGACAGAGGTTACTATCATCTGCGAAAGAGTAGATTGGATTCACGGTCTGACCCAATAGATCGTCAATGAAAATAAGAAATAAAGAGGGAGAAAGGACAGAGCCCTGTGGTACACCTGCGGTCAGCCTATGTGTGTTGGATGAGAACCCATCTACAACAACTCTAATAGTGCGATCTCTAAGAAAGCTCGATATAAACCGAGCAAATGTATTACCGACTCCAAAAGCGATCAGCTTTGATATGAGTGCACCATGCCAGACTCTATCAAAGGCCTTGGAGATATCTAGAGCCACGACCTTACTCTCACCAAACTGGTGGATAGACCGACTCCAACGCTCCGACAAGAACGCCAACAGGTCTCCCGTAGAGCGATTTCTACGGAAGCCATACTGTCGATCACTTATCAAGTCGTTGGTCTCTAAATACTTCACAAGATGGTGGTTTACCATGCTCTCCATTACCTTGGAGAGCGCAGAGCAAATCGCAATTGGCCGATAATTCGCAGGATTATTGGCTTCACCCTTTTTAGGGATCGGCTGGACGTTCGCAACCTTCCAACACGCTGGGAAAACTCCCGCACGGTAAGCAAGGTTGAAAAGGTTGCGTAATGGACGGGCTAGCGTCGACGAGCACTTACATAGGACAAGTGCAGAGATACCATCCGGGCCCGGGGATTTATTTACGTCGAGGTTCGCAAGAACCCTTTTAACTGCACGCGTTCGAAAAAATATCTGAGGCATGGAACTTGATACGTTTTCGACCGCGGGGAGTGGTTGATTGCTTTCCGGCAAGGAAGAATTTCCTGCAAATATTTCAGCCAAAAGGTTAGCTTTATCAACCGGGTCAGTGAATGCCTGGTCGTCTTTAACAAGAGTTGGGATAGATGAAGAACTATCCTTTACTCTTCTTACAAACGACCAAAAGCTCTTACTTCCCCTAGGAGAAGTAAGAACCTTTGTACGTAGACGTTGTTCGTGCAGAAATTTTTCACGTCTAAGCACTCTGGCACACGAAGCTCTTGCCTGTTTTCGCAGCAGTTCAGTAATGGGGTTTTTGTTTAAACGCCAATTTCTGAACGCTTCCTCCTTTGATCTGACAGCATCCCTGCATGCCTGGTTAAACCAACTGTTTTTGGCTGGTTTAGCCGACATAATTTTATTTGGTACAAAAGTCTTTATACCAGATAAAATTATGTTTTGGATCATTTCAGCCGCAGCATTTACGTCGTTATCAAGAAAGCAAAGTTTCCAATTGAAATGCTGGAAAAAGTGGTTGAGCTCATCCCAACGTGCCTTTTCGTAGAAAAATACTGCGGCCAACATTTGAAGGAAAATATATTCAAAAAATAAATGTCCTTTCAAATGACCAATAAAGACTGCATACTTGATTTGAATTTTTATATTTTTTTTGTTCTAAAAAATATCTCTAGATGGATGACCATATGTGACGCGCAAAATAGAAAGGGTTTTGTTCAGGAGAGCCATTTTAAAGATTTAAATACGTGTATCTTTGGTGTGCCATCACTTTCATAAAACGCGCATATCTCTGGGAATACTATTGAGGCATGGGATCGGTCTCATTCGATGCTCAGATATTGTCCACATCAAAAAAAAGTGAAAATTGTTTTTTTTACTCTTAGGTCCCTTTCTCTATGCGCTTTCACATATATTATAAAATTTGCTTATTGTTAAACTAACAAATTGCAAATAAAACAAACATAAAAAATAAATCTGGGTTAATCCAAAAATCGTTAGCTTTAAATACAAATTATACTTTTTTGAAAAAAGTGCGATTAATCTTCTTACTCTACTGTCGAGTGCAATTCTCATCTTTCGAGAGTTGGATCTTAACTTATGCATTTATTTGCAGACAAGCTCCTTTCTGATCCTCGTACTGATGTCAACCCCACAAAAATATTGAAAATTAACCAAAAAAAATTGCTTTGCTTCAATCACCTAGTATCCCTCATAAATCGCTCAGTTAAACCAATCAGTAACTTTGCCTTAGAACAGGCTTCACAATAAAAAACTGAAGTAAAATAAAAAGATTTGTTTTTGTTTGTCGTTTTAGTGACTTTATTTGCAAAATACACTAATAGTTATACCCAACGCCACGCTGTTGAATTGTATTCTAAATTCATTATATGGCTAGGATTATAACATCCAAAAAAAGTTGAGCTAGACATGCTTTTCAATAACAAAATCGACTTGGAATCACTAGCTCAGCTTATTTAACAATGTTTAACCAAATACGAGTACAATGATGTAGGGCATTTTAGACCCTTCATCATCCTCCGGCATATCAACTGAGTGGTGTTGGGTATTGTTTAGTCGGCAACGACCGACTTTCACTATTTTCAACTTGTTGTCGTTACATTATTTCGCTAATGTTCGTTAAAATTGTACGCATGTTGTTAGGAACACACGTTCGTTTGGCAATAAATAAATAAATTATTATAAAAAAAATTCATACAAATATTTTAAAAAAGATCACAGTTATATCTTATGTACAAATTCACATTACGTTTGTTTAAACGCTAAATATAAATACTTATTACTATGGAGTGGAGACTCAAATTGAAGGAATGTAGGGTGAAATGATAGAATGATAGAAGGCGTTAAATAAATAAATAAATAATTTCTATGCTAGATGTGTGGAATGTAGGATATAATTTAAAATGGAAATGAATTTAAAGTCGAGGTCTAAGTACAAGTACTAGTTTGAGATATAAGTAGAGGGGTGTGGCAAGGGGAGGGACAAAACTTAGATTAGGTAAGTACAATTCGAATAAGGAAATGTAAGATAATACTTTTAGGAACTACATTATTGTCATAGGAAGGACTTCCGCCAGCGGTAACGATTGTCAGGCCTGCTCATTTACATATCTGGCAATTCAGCGCTCTTTCTGGAAGCGTGAGTTTTGCGGGTTCTCTTTTGTTTTCTTGGCCGCGACGGCTGCGAAGATTTCATGGCCAGCTCAAAACTTTCACCCAGACTCATGTTGGAATCACTGCGCATCATGGAGCTTATATTAATTGTGGAATCATCTGCGCCATTATTGGTGTGTACTTCTTCCGAGGGATTTTCTGAACTATCAACTTTTACGCCATGATCTTTGTTCTTCAATTTGCGTTTAAGAATTTTGCGCATACTGGCCAAATATTTAAAGTAGGCATTCTTGGCAAACTTCAAATCGAGCATAGTGGGTTCCACCACGACGGCGCCGCTTCTCTGCTGTTCCTTGGTCTGGAATGCCAGCTTGTCGTCCATGGCATCGCGGCTCAGCGATTTTAACATTGCGACATTTTTATTGGGGTGCGATCCATTGATGGTGCTTTCCAGTTCGCACAGTATAAGGCGGGCACTGCTAATCAATTGATCCAGTTCTTTGGTAGTTTCGCTGACATAACGTGTCTTCGCCATATCCCAGTTGTATTGAGTGCGACCCAAATAGGTGAAGGATGCCACGAATATTTGCATGTTGCGGTACCAGCGGCCTAATGAGATCTGGAAGTGAACAAATAATAAGAATACAAAATAAATTAAAGAAAATTGGTCAACGCCAGGTAAAGGAATGTGTTCATAAGTTAGTATGGTTGGTTTGGTGAATGCTTGTCACTAATAAAAAAAGTAATTTATTGTTATGGAACGGTCATTGGTCCACATGGAGAAAAAGTATTCATTTATTTTAGACCCAATTCAATTCATAGCAAATGCAAAATAGCTCATAGAAAATATTGAAAATATTGAAAGTAAGAAATAATTCATTTATATTATGAAATAATCCATGGGATTTGTGAAATAATTCATTGGAATTATAAAATAATTCATTGGAATTATAAAATAATTCATTTGAATTATAAAATAATTTATTGGAATTATGAAATAATTCATTATAATTATGAAATAATTCATTGGAATTATGAAATAATTCATTGGAATTGTGAAATAATTAATTGGAATTATGAAATAATTCGTTGAACGCATGAAATAATTCATTGTAATTATAAAAAAAAAATATTGGATTATGAACTAATTCATAAAAAATATGAAATATTTCATTGGAATTTTTAAATAATTCATTGGAATTATAAAATAATTCATTGGAATTATAAAATAATTCATTGGAATTATAAAATAATTCATTGGAATTATAAAATAATTCATTGGAATTATAAAATAGTTCATTATAAAATAATTCATTGGAATTATAAAATAGTTCATTATAAAATAATTCATTGGAATTATAAAATAATTCATTGGAATTTTAAAATAATTCATTTGAATTGTGTATAATTCATTGGAATTACGCATAATTCATTGGAGATATGAAATAAATCATTATAATTATGAAAAATTTCATTGGAATTATGAAAAAGGACTCATTTCATTGGAAATATGAAACACTTTATGCTAATAGAAAACATTTATTTAAGAAATGTAAAAAAATAAAGTGTGGTCCAGGGTAAATGCGAATAACAAAATTTTCTATTAAATAAGAAAAATGTTTTAAAAAATATGAAACATTTCATGGGGAATATGAAACTATTTATAGAAAATGTAATGTTTATCAAGGAAATATTTCATATTAAATAGATAGATTGATCATTTCATACATTTTACAATTTATTTTATAGATATTATGAAATTTGCATAGAACATTAGATATATCACATGTGTCTTAGGAAAATATTTCAAGAATCGTCTGAACTATTTCCAACATCTCATACAAATATATCCTTGATTGAAAAGAACTGCAAAAAGTATTAAAAACTTATTTATTCCAAATTTCCAAAGGGGATAAAGAAGGTTTGATATTAAATAAGAAACATTTCATAAAAAAATATGAAACATTTCAGTAGGAGTTTGAAACATTTCATACAAAATATAATGTTTTTAGGGAAATATTTATTTATTGCATATGAAATAGAAAATAGTTCATACATTCTATGAGAAATAGTTCATATTTCATTCGTCTTACTAATCATTTCATAAATATTATGAAATTTGCGTAGAACATAAGAAATATCTCATGTTTAAAAATATTTCAAGAATCGTGTGAACATCTCATACACATATTTTCTTGATCGAAAAGAACTGCAAAAAGTATTCAAAAATTAAATATTCCAAATATGCTAAGTGTATCTGGACTCATAAAAGGATTTTATAATGATGTATCTATAAATTATAGAATATTAAGGAAAACATTTCAATGGGAATATATCTATATAAAAATTAGCATGGAAAATATGAAGCATAGCTTAAAAATACAAAGCATTTTATATCAGTCTATTTAGATTTCGACAATTTGTCTAGACTGTGTAACTTGCATTATGTTAAATTTTAGTTTTATATATTAAATGTGTGTGCTATAAGATCCTTATGTAGTTAAATAATAAAAAAAAATCATAGCAAGTATGATACATTTGGTACATTTAACGAAAAATTAAATAGAAGTTATGAAATGTTCATAAAATTTATGAAATTTTTCATGTATTGATTGAAAAACCTATCATTCATCCCAAATATTTCATTTTAAATTTGCTCAGTGTATTAAGTCTCTCAAAAAGATATTTCGTTTATTTTTGTTGTTGGTTGTTTTTTGTCCATAGTTGATTGATTTATCTTTAAAATATACATATAAATATATTTTATCAAGACACACGTAGTTGTCTTTCTTTGGACCAAAACGAACACTGAAAAACACTGATTTTTTCTTCAAAAGAACAGCAAACAAAAAATGTTAATTTTATGCAAATGTTCACTTCATTTTTCCTGTCGCTCTTTTAACTGTTTGTGCCGAAGAAGTGCATCTTTTTTTTTGCTAAAACAAGTTTTATTTCTCTCACTTATCGCTGACATTGACTGTTCCTCTCGTTTTGTTCCTGCCAGCCAGCCACCTACCATTATGTGGATATAGCCCTTTTAACTACAACATCTACAGCTGTATAGATCTTTCCTGAAAAGCGGGGACGTTTAAAGCTTGTTTATCATGCCAGCATGCCTTATTAAGCCCTGAGGGTGGTGATTGTCAAGTTAACGCATATTTATGATAAAGACAAGAAAGAAAACGAAAGAATAAGCGCAGTGCATGTACTGAGCAATCGTGAGAATGACGAAAAGAAGGGGTTTTTCGTAAAAAAATTTAAAACTTTGTAAAACTGGCAATATTTTAGAACACGAAATTTTTAAAAACCTCATTTCAGGTTTTGTAATCGGTTAAGACCAAGCAAAAGTAAGGCAAAGCGGGTTAGCTTTGAGGAAAACACCTCCGCTCTTACTTTTAATCTCTTTAGAAATCATTGAAAACTTGCCCATGTTCACATTTTATTTTAGCGAATCTGGCGATAAATCTTCCCTTATGGGTTTTAAATTTTTTCCTTATGCTCTTTTTTCACTAGGCACTTTTGAAGTGTTTTCAAAAGTTTGGCCAAAACAAGTCAAAATAAGACGTTTTCCCATACAAATTCAAGTGATGAAAACGTCTCACTTTGACTTGTTTTTGTAGGAAAGAGGACAAAACGTTTCGCACAGGCGATGCCACCTTAAATAAAGTGTGTCATCTCCAAAATAATCGTTTTTTTTATCGTTGGTTTGTCATCTCAAGGCAGACATTTTTAATCAATCGTCAATCATATTTGGTGAAATAAATATTTTATGAAGTAAAAGTAAAAATAAGCGTGCTAAAAGAAAAAAAAGTTTATTTAATTTGTCCATTTGTTTAAGAAATATATGTATTTCAGTATTTTAATAGTCACCACGTTGTTCTTTGTTTGTAAACAATAATGAACTGTCAAACGAAAACCAAAACGAGAATGAAAACGACCACAAGTTGTGTGAAAATTGGTTGAGACGTTTTGAAAAGTTTCGAGCGAAAACGAGAATAAATGGCCTAATGAAAATGCAGTATTATATTTGAAAGCAATCTTTTGGTATCGAATAAGCTTTAGTAATTTATAACGCTATCGATATTTAACGAAAGCTATCTATATATTGTATGAGTTATCGATATTTTTCGTTCGATACCGTGACTATCAAAAAAGATAAATTGTGTAAGGTGGGCGGTTTGAGGTTTATCGAAAAGCACAGTTGAGCACAAATTATTTTAGGAATATTGTTTTTTGTGTTTAAAGTGAGCGAATTTAGTGTTTTCTGTGTCTCAATTTTGACTTTCTAGCGTTTTGGTGTTTGTGTACAAACAAAGGTGTAAATTGTGTTCTTCTACATTATTGCAAAGAAGAAGCACATCGCTTCTTATCGTCTTTGGAGCCTGTGAACGATATTTTTTTTTCATATGCAAGAAAGTTTTTTTTTTGCAGTGCCTTAATCTATTTGAATTTGTATACGTTACCAATTTTACTAAGGTTTGTTTAGGTTTATTTCGAATATACATATTATCTAATTAACTAATAATAAATATTTTCGCCTTATCTGCAGTGACGTTTTGCAATGCCTGATAACACATTGGCAGGTGTTGGGTCACGAAACGCTTTAAGACCATGTGACAAACAAAGTGAAACCACAACTTCTGTCGTAAAGTATTAAAAGTTTTAAACTAAAGAATGAATAGGTTAAGCGGCTAAAAGACAACTGCACCCACAAAGACAGTTTTTAGTGCGTTATAAACAAAGCGTCAATGGATATTAAGCCAAAGAAATGGGTAAAAAGCCGGCAAAGTCGCAAAACTTCTGTAAACATGTGACAGAAATAAAAAGAATAAAAAAAAACCTTTAAAAATGTAAACAAACAAAAGCTCAGTAAAAATGTGGCCTAAACATGAGCGCGCATGGCAAATATGACTTAAATGCTGTTCGGTTTGCCATTTATAATTTACGAAAACCATAAACCGTGTGGACAGTGGTGACAGCAACTTTGCACTGTACGAGGGCGGGAATAAATCATTAAGAACTCGTGGGCGAGCAGGGTAAGGAATTAGTCATTGGTCGTCAAAATATCTTTAGAATATGCCATGCAGACAATATGATCACTGATAGGGGTCATTAAAAAGACCGCTATGCGTTTAGAGTGTCTGTGTCCACTGGATTTATATGTCGAAAAATCGCATAGTGTAAACTGCTCTTTATGGTTTGAGAACGATTTTTTTCTATTTGTTGCTTATCATTACTGTATCTCAGCTTATCGCTGTTCACACTGGCTATATTTAGTTAGAAGCGTATGTGTCTGTATAGAACACGGTCATCGTCAGTCTGATCGCTGTAGCAAAGCCGTAGCGCAACGTTTGGGTTGAAGACATTGACTACATGTGTCATATTGGTCGCATGTATCATATTTGAGATTAATTGTTTGGTGGTTTCTTTTGTCATCTATTTTTTGTCGTAAATTTCACGCTAATAAAATGCGATACTTACAGTGGAGTTTTGTCTCAGTTTCGGCAAAAACTTGTAAACATCGCGATATAAACGCCATGTGTCCATGTCGTCGATGTTGATGTGTTTCAAAGCCAAATGGCGGGTAATGAATTCTTTGCGAATATCTTCTTTGAACTTTTTCAAATACTGCAAGAAAGTAAAGCAAAAATGGAAATGTTTATTAAAATTTTCAAATCTAAATAAAATCAAAGCCTATAATCCACCGGATTTTATTTTTATAAGATTTGGATTTCATTAGAAAACACCGGGTTCTGATAAAAATAAAATTCGGCAAATTTCTTTAGTCCATATCTAATGACAGCGGAATCCGCTAAATTTCTTTTGTAGATGCAACATCTTTTTCAGTTCAACGAAAACTAGTAGTTCGTGGTCGTTTTTCCTATATAAAACTAGTAGCTTACGTGCTCGTGTTTCTATAAACAAAAATAGAGTTGCCAACCATTTATAGGCTTTGAAAAGAAACTACCTGACTACCTCAAGTAATTTTTTCGCAGACGAAACGTAAAAATAGTAGTATTCTAGTGCCTTTTTAATACAAATCCAAAAACTGGTTGGCAACTCAATTCTTCAATAAGGAAAAACCACTACAGCATTTTAAGAAGATTTTGTTTTGAAAATACCGAAATAACATTGCTAAACCACTAGTTTTCATATTTGATTTTTGCACACAAAAAATTTGTTGGCTATGGAAAACGACCCGTTTTCGAAAAACTACTTGTTTTCTTTAGTCTGAATAGGCTTTTTTGAAACGGTTAAAACTAATAGCATTCTTGATCGTTTTCTTCGTAAAAAAATAATAGAGTTGCCAACCATTTGTCCCATTTGTATGGAAAAACGAGCTGGGCAACTCTTAATTTTCGTCAATCTGAATAGACCCTAATAGCATGTGCTAAGTGAAAAAACTTGTGCATGGGCTAAGTGAAAAAACTTATTTCGAGCCTGTTATCCTTACATAAAAAAGAGTAGCCAACTTTTGTCGAACTGCAATACCACGAGTTATTTCGAGCAAAATTTTGGTACAGGTTGTCCCTATATAACACAAATGACCAACTAAAATGGAGTTACCCAACATTTGTATAATTTTTACGACATTGAATTTTGTTTTTGGTCAGTCTGAACGGTACATAAGGAAATATTCGGACGACAACTTTTACTCTAATTATATGGAGTAAACGAACATGAAAACTGTCAGTGGTTTTGTTAGTCTGAAAAGTCTGAGCTCTCATTCAGACCGACAAAAAACCCTAATAGTTTTTCAAGTCGACAAATGGTTGACAGCTTTTATTTATATTAAAAAAATCGATCACAAAAACTACTAGTTTTTGTCCAACTACAAAGCTTTTAAGATTAATCTCTAAAACTTACATAATATGTTCTGCGTGGCATGTTAGCAACATGGCCATTTTGAATTTCCCTAGCCACATTGCAGGGATTATGCCATTCCACCTGATGTGAGCTGCCATCGAAATATCTAAGATTTTCCAAGTGGCTCGAATGACGTTTGCGTAAATTGGATCTGCGCTCGTTTTGATGGCCTTGCATGCGTTCCATGTGTTTCATCACCTCCAAAGGTGACAATGAATCCGAATAATCTGAAGATGATGAAGACGAGGACGATGAGGAGGAGGAAGACGACAACGAAGCCAACTCTAACTCCAGCGAACTGTCCTCATTTATGTCATCATCACCATCGTTGAGGTCTTCTCTTGCCGCTGATGACAATAATAATAATCTGTCCATATCGGCGGATGTTTGTGAAGATTTGACGGATGCGGACAAGTGTCTTCGTACAGCGGCTGCCTCAACATTCTGTGGCATTATGACAATGAAAGCCATCATTACAACCAAACAAAGTGCTAAGGGGCGTGTATGTTTAATGTTATAATTATTTGCTTTAGTCTGGCTTTGGCTTTCGCTGGCTGGGCTAGAGTCAGTCACGTCGTTGTTGCATAAACAGCGACGTTTGGTGGCGTTGACTGGTTCACTGGTGATTGAGTTAGTCAATTTAGCCGTTTTGTTGAATGCACTAAAAATGTCTTTTCCTGCCATGCAATCCACTGGAAAGAAAGGTAAAAAAGAAAAGTGTAAATCATATTTAGTAAGGCTCGTTATGTTTGGAACAAGAAAATAAGAAACATTAAAAATTGAATAACACCTCGAAGATCTCATCAATTAGCAAAGTACGTATGTAAAAAAGTGGTCGTCAAAGAGAGAGGTTCTAAAATAATGATGGCTGTAACTTAAATTTATGCGTTGAATTTTTTCTGCGAATGCGGTGGACACCTACCACTCTTGAGGCCTCGTAAAGACAAATTGATGACAAAGGTACGTTTTGCCTCCATTTTTGTAAGGGTTTATATGTGGTTACATTAAAATATCTTTAAAATAAACCAATGCGGCTGCTGTCAATTGGCGGCCTCTAAGAGGCACTCCAACGACGTTGACCCTTTTTTTATATGCTGCTGTTATTGATCGCTGAAATGCGAATAATTCGGAAGCAATTGAAGTCCTTCTGGTCTGCCTTATTGAGAAAAAGAAATCTTAAACGAAGTCTTGCAGAATCCGGTTCAAAGGATGAGCTTTTACAAAGGAGCCACCTTTATTTAAACCGATTTTTTTAGATAAGGCCGGCTAGCGAAGACTTGAGAGATTAAGCAGTCCCTAGGGCAATGCGTTTCTACCGCAGTTTAGCCGTCTCTTACTTACAAATTGGAAATTCAACAGGCACACGTGAGACTGAACGAAAAAATGCTTTGGTCTGTGCGGTCTACGTTTTGCGATTATAAGGCACGTTTACACTAAAAGAACATATTCAACTTTAAACGCCTCACAGACCAAAGCGTTTATCCGACGCAGTCGGTGCGGCAAACGTTCACTAGTTCATATAAGCTGTGATGCTTATTTGAACTGTTAGGTGAATAACCGCCTGCGATTAGGTTTATGAGTTTTTATCGAGCACGTTTTTTTATAAATATTTGAATTGCCAACCATTTGACGGACTTGCAAGATAAAACTACTAGTTTTTACCCTATTGAAAAGGTAATCACTCTAACTGAAGGAAGATCTTAATATGTGAAAGCTTATTTTCTTATAACAACTCAAAGTTTTTTAAATGAGGAAAACGACAACGAAATCTCCAACTTTTGTCAGTCTAAACCACTCATTAGAAAACTTGACACTCAAACTTCAATTTCTCCAGGTATAAGTCCCTTAAGCAAAAACGATTGAGGCAGCAAATACCTATCACTTTCACTGTCCGAGCGTTGATGGCTTTTTTTTCTTTTGTTTCAGTGGCACATATTGCCGGCACTAAGTGCGTTGCCAGTACTCAATATTTATAAGCGTCAGCAATTTCTTATAGGCGGTTTCACTAAAAATTGTTTCATCAATAATGAGGCACACTCTCGATATACTCGTTATACAAGCAACATTGCCGCTTTTTGTGAAGAGCAGAAGCTCCAGAGTTTCATGGCAGTTTCGGATACGCCAGAACACCCTGAGAAAAATATTTTTTGGTACAAACCAAATCCATCACATATACAAAGCAAATCCATCGGATTGTGACATATACTCGTAAATGCGGTTTTATCAAGGTTTTTTATGTGAAATAAAAGTCTAAGCATTATTTCTCAGGGAAATCAAAAAAAAGAGAATCCAAGTACCAGACTTTAAACTTAAATCCAATTTATTTAAGATTTCAGAAACCATAATATCGATTATCGATGACAATTTGACACTTGCTAGTCTATTTATGTCATTATGTCAATCAAAGACGATAACTTTTAGAAGATGGCGATATGCTTCTTCTTTGGGAATTTGATTAACACAACAATCATTTTTAAAGAGCTGTTATTTGCATACAAAGCTTTCAAATTTAGTGTCTTCTGTTTTTTTGTGTTTCAATTTTGCCTTTTTCAGTTCTTTCACGAAAGTGAAATAAGCCGAAAATGTGTGCATTACTGAGTGCTGTTTTTTCTATGATGTAGCAAAGAAGAAGCATATTAGTTAAATTTACTAGTTAAATTTATCGTCTTTGATTTCAATCATAATTGCCCAGCATGAGCCAAAGGAAAGCCTTTTGACTTAGGGTCTATCAGTATTCTCACAGAGCAATAAACCGAAAATTTGTGCATTACTGAGTGCGGTTTTTTCTATGATATAGCAAAGAAGAAGCATATCTCCCTACTAGTTCAATTTATCGTCTTTAATTTCAATCATAATTGGCTAAGCACTAGCCAAAGGAAGACCTTTTGACTAAGGGTCTATCAGTATTCTCACAGAGCAATGTACTATAGGCGTTATGGCCGAACGTATTATATCTCTAGAGAAGACTACTGTATCAGCACTTGCTATGTGTCTGCACAAGGTTTCAAGAATCTAGACTATCCCATCTAAAAACAGCCATGGTTGCAATACAAAAGACTCCAAGTTCATCGAACACTTGAACACATTCGGCTCACTTTAAAAAATACATCCTTTCTCTAGAAACTTTCCCTAATTTACATTAATCTTTTCTCTGATGCTTAGACTAAGGATATGACCATAGGGCAACTGACCTCCAAGTAAATACTTTCAACATAACCTCAAACTCTATTGGGCAACAATCAGGACTAAACTGTAATGTAACCATACTTATGATCTTGGCCCGTTTTACACTTCTTTTACTAAAACTCTATGATTTTTGGCAGTTAAAAGGTTCTGCTTTAAAAATGAGTTTTTCGCATAATTAAGATGCTACCTTCTAATGGTGCAACAATTTAAAAAAGTTGCCTCTACTTTTACTCAAATCAAACGAACAAAGTTTAAAGAAGAAGAAAATTCTTAAAGAAGAAGAAAAACAAATATTTTTTGTAAATTGAGTCTCAATCTAAACAATGGCGATGTTGTTTATGTACACGTTTTGAATTCACGCATTTAATTTGGTTGGTGTGTTGTGGAAATTACAACTCTGCAGACATCAGCTGTGCAGAAATTTCGCATGCATTGTATGCAACACTTTGACAAACGAAATCAAAATATATTCGTAGGGTTGCACTTTTTTAACAAACGAACACAAAAATGCGGGAACGGTGCAACCAACATGCGAGAAAATAGAACATTTTTTGCACAGCTGAAAGAAAACACCATTAGTTTTGTTGTTAAAGAATAATTTCAGTTTCTGGTTGTCACTCTCAAATCTTCTAGTAGCTAAAAAAGTTTATGTTTACGAGTACATGAAAAAATTTTATCTCGTTGCTAGTTTTTTTCCGTGAGTAATGAATCCACAAATTGGAGATCAGTATTTAATTTCTATTGTAAACATATTTACACTTGAAAATTTACTTTTCGTTAGCAAATTAATATCGTTTCAATAAAAGTTTTATTTATCTAAAGCAGGGATCATGGTCCAATTTAAACATAAAAACTAACTGTCACACTGATCCCTAAACACATTAAGTTACACCTGTTTCTGCGTACACTTTAATATTAGGATTTTTATTTCTTTATGGATATTTACCTTATTTTACTCAAATAACAATAAAAATCCAGATTAAATTTAGTTAATTTAAATAATGAATTAATTGTTTTTATTGTGTTAATAAAAAAGATATATTATTGGCACACACGAGTTGAGTAGGCGATTATTTTATAATTAATTTCGGAGGATTTACAATTGACGTTGATTTCAATTGTTTTAATAGCCGTTTAAAGATGCGCTTATGGTTTTAATGCTGTTGTTTTGGCACAATTAATTTAGTTTTTTGTTTGAAGGTAGTATTTATGTAGTTATTCGGTGATTTAAAGCGGCAAGTGATCGGTTTTTAGGGGAATATTCGTTTCGTTCGTTTGATTGTTTAAAAAATAATAAAATTATAAAGAATTTATGTATATTAAAAAAAACTAATTGATTTATTCGTTGTATCGTTAAGCGTTGTTGCTGTTAGCAATACGCTTGTTTAAACTAAACTAACTTTAGCTAACGAAAGCGATGACAAAAGTAACTTTTTTTTTTGTTGTGCTTTCGCGTTCAACCGCTTGATGGGTTTTCGCTCGCTGCGGTTGTTGTTCAACACGAGCTATGGGCACACACATAGAAGTCGGCCGATACGTCATCATCGGCGTGTACAGAGAGACCACCATGATGAATTGAGCGGTGAGCGAGCGTACGAAAGGCAGAAGACGTCAAGAGACTTTCGGTGCGAACATTTTGAACGGTTTTCAAGCCGGCTAGATGTGAGTACGTACATACGAGTATGTAAGACTACATTATTCCGTTGGTGCTTTTTTTTCTTTGAGAGTTAAGTGTGAGTTAAATGATCATGCGCAAATGCCAGCCTTACGTGCTGACTGTGTTACGTTATGCTGCTCTTACAACAAACCTCTCTTACAGCTACAACAACAAGTGTAAGCATGAATGAATAGCTGGGAGGCCGGTCGTCTGCCTTTTTGACTGTCTTCATGTTTGTTTTTTTCCTACGCATGTGATTTTACTCAATGCTTTGAGTCACAAAATTCTATTGTCTACAAACCGTTTTAGAGTCTTTTAAGGTAGGGGTTTTTTTCAGTGTGTGTTTGAGTGCATTATAGCGCTACCTCCTTGTACAAGAGTGGCATTTTCTTTAGTTTTCTGGTCGGTATTTCCCCAAATTTCCCCTTAGCATTTGTGGCAGTATGTGTGTGCGTAGGAGATACAACAGTAATTTCCATCTACTTGGGTTTTTATCTTTAAGGTACGTTTTTTGTGTGTGATTTTTTTGTGGCTCTTCTCCATTTTGGCGTTTGTAATATTTTTTTACCCAAAACGTTTATGACAAAAAAAGGTGGGTCTGCATTCTTATACGTATGCTACGTAGTCTTTTATACTGTATATAAGATAAAGTTTTTTTTTGGGGTTTTTTCCTTTGACAATCAACTGCAACAGTCATAGGATGGCATTCGTGTAACTACCAACTTTATGGCTGGTAACCATAAAGGTAGTCTACGTCTAAGATTTAAGGGGAATTTTTGAAATCTTTTCATTGCGATTTCAATTTGAAGTGTGATTTCCCACTTAATTATGACAAAACAATGGAGAAATGTTACCTTAATTTTATGGTGTTACAGGTTTGTTGACTTAAATATTGATAACTGTGTAAAAAAGAATGCTCGTATTAAAACGTAGCACAACACTTCAGACTCGAGGAAATGTCACATGAAATACTTTATGAAAGATGTAAGAGTATGTCAACCTCTCGTGAAGTAAACATGAATTATCCATCAAAATCGTGCATTTTGACACCGCTAGATTTGTTTTACTAAAGTGGGGTTTTTTTCTAAGATTTCTATGTCACTAAGCGACAAAGAGAACTGAAAAAAAGACGCGATATTTTAACTTTGTCATACTGCATACATGGGCTTTTCCAATAAAGAAGTAAACTGAGAAGCAGCCACTAATCTATAAGTACATATATGCTCTATATATTTACATACTCGTATGTATAAACAAAACGCATTTTATTTTGCTTTATGACCAATTTTGATATTTTTATATAATATTTGATTTTATCAGGCTATTCGGTCAGTTATGATGATGAACATAATTTATTTAATTTTTCACTCAATGTTTCGTTGACTTGTTTTTTTTTTTTAACTTTTTTTAAGTCTGTCTTATGTCGTTACATTTTCGTTGCATCTCTCTAAACTTTACGAATTTCTTAAAGCGACCCAGTACAATTCCACAGTTTCCCAATAAAACGTATACTTCTCTCAAATTTAGTGGCCGTAATTTTTTTGAAGACAATTTCCTTTAATGAAAATTGGTGCAAAATCAGATGAAATTTTGTTTTGCTTTAGTTGCGCATAAAATTTTAATCTACATTCACTTAATATCGTATCAAAATCTTTTTTACTTGGTATACAACAGAAATTAGATAAAAATTTAATTTTGACTAACTTTCTTCGTATTCGATTTCAATATGAAGGAACTTTCCATCAGCGACAGCAACTTGGTTCCTTTCTAAACTTTAGGAACTGGTGCTGTCAATCCAAAATTACATAGTTTCCTTAACCACCAGCAAATATATTAATTGTAAAATGAGTAATTGAGCAATAAACGTTCAGTTTAAAGTAAAGAAATACGTTTGTAGTTAATAACTTTACTATTTTTTGCAAGGACTCAGCTAATACTAACGTCGCCATCATCAAACCGATTGCTTCAGATTTAAACGGCTGAAACCAGCTTTGTGATGGTTATATCGGCTGAGAATAATAATATTTTTTAAATATTGAATATTGCGTCTAACGACCAACTCAATCTGTCTCTGCCGCCTACAATTCGGTATCGTCTGCTGATTTGAAGCCGACTCACCTTAACCGCCAATGGTAGCCGCTGATATTCGCATTATTTTACAAACAAATATTTTATGTCCGAAATTAACTTCATTTTAACTCCATACACTAATAAACCATAATTAAGTATGGATTTAAACCAAGATATAGCTTAATTACAATTTAAACATGAAAATACCGTACATAGAGAACAAGTTTTGTAAATAGTTGATTTCGTTCCCTTTTTTTGAGTATAAATCTCAAAACTTTATTGGGCAATCGAGTTGGTTTCGTTTATAATTCGTGTGTATAAACATCGTTTAAGCTTATGCTTGGAAACCCGCCGCTAAAAATTGTTTGATGTTTTTAACCAGAGTTTAGTGGCGTGATAGTCGTGCTCGGCTGCCCACATTATTTAAAACTACCGATGAAAAACTTAAACTGATCTCTCAATAATAATTTTTAATGCCCTTAATATTCCAAATCTTTCTCTTGCAACATCAACATTTATTTGTTGCAGAGGAGTCGTCTTAAGAGCCTAATTATCAGAAATATAAATATTGAGTTTTGCCAATAAATAATAAAATCCTGTTTCCATTTCAGAGTTGGCTCACTACTAAGTCAAAAAACACAAACACCCTTTCTACCGTTTCTATCAACATATCGTCGATTTAACTGCTTCGATTCGGAACTAGGTAGAATTCTTTAAACTATTTTTAGCTTAAAGGTCCATTTAGTCTTGACGGTTGACAGTAGGCTATCAGCTATTTCAGTTGAGGGTTGCATTTTGCATGTGTTAGAGGGAGATAACTACAGTTGAAGACGGTAGACTTCTGCAGGTTGCAGAATCAACCGTCCACCGTCAATACTAATTGGACCTTAAAGCTCAGGAAAAACAGTGCGTACTCTGTGCATGGCCCGATTTAGACTATTTAAACAAGGACTCTTGTTGAACTCCTCACAAAGATATGTTCTAAAACCATTTCGATGCAAATGCTTCTCCCGATTTCTGCCACTGATAGATTCGTTTCCGTTGACCGTTAATCGGCCATCATACACCTGTATGCGACAATTTGATAGTTAAAATTCTATATTGCGTGCTTATCAATTTCTTCCGGAGATGGCAATGTATCGGCTTAAATACGGCAATGCTGTTAACTTTAAAAGAAACTCCATTTGTAGTAGCATGTTTCGTTGCTGCCCCTCTTTACCATTAACAGATATTTGAAAGATCTTATTCCAACACTTCCTCTACGTGATGTAGAGCTACGAAATGACTCAACGATCACTCTTCGCTTAGATGTTTTTATTGTTATTTTCTGCATTGGCGACAAATATTACAAAGTGTCATCGGTTTTGTTGTCTCTATAGATGTGTTATATTAATAACTTATAATATCTATTCATATGCAAATTACCATACAATTTGATAATAATCGCAGTCACTCACATTTCTCATCATTTCAAAATTCCAAACTAAAACCCCAATCAAATGATATGACACAGAAGTGACATCATGTGTATCTCGGTACGATACGAGTAATTAATTTTAGCCTTTCGAAGATATCATTTCACTTTCTCAACCAACAGCAACACACTGGTGCAGTGTTGGCAATTTACATGCAAAAGAAATCGGTTAGAACAAAAAACGCTTAAACCCACAAAGAAACATAATGATTCAAAAAAGAGTTTTTTACTGCATAAACAAATACGGAGGATTTAGTATAAAACGCTCAAAATAATTGACAGTTTAATCGAAAATGTGAATTTATGTAAAACCTGAATAGAACTATTCATTTCTGACAAAAAGAATTTGCAAAGGTTGTTCCTAAAATGCAGAAATTCGATTATCAACATATTTTTCTGAGATCAATCCACTGTGTCGATGCTGATATAAAAGATTTTTAAATTCTTTTTAGCCATTTTAGAGAGGGTTTCCTGCTATTTTCGTACAGTACTCTAGTGTTAAGCATTGTCCACTAGTCATACCATAGGTGTTTTCAATAAATTCTAAGGATATTTGGAGCAGTACTCATGAAAGTATGTTCTTCATTCCCTCTATGTGGAGTAGTTCCTCTTTCAAAAGTTCTTCATTAAGTTCAGAATGGGTAACAACGAACATCTATAAAAAAAAACCTAAGCGAGAACTTTAAAAATTCTATCGCTGTTATATTGTTAATGTGCTTTACATAGAGAACAGATTCGTCGCCACTACCGAATTTATTTTCCAAACGTATGAATGAATTTGGACGCACCTCGAGTTTTCCATCAATAAAACCGAATGTTAGTTGGTGCTCTGTAACATTCAGTAATTGTAACTGAAGTATCGGTAGAAAATACGAAGTATGTAAACCTCCAGAAAACAAGTATTGGATCTAAAAGTCCACATGCCGCACTTGTATAACGAAAAACTTTTTGTAGATAAATAACGACAAAATTATTAAATATTTGTAGAGGCATAAAACTGTTTCCTTGTATAGTTGAAGGCCATTTCGAGAAAAAGGTGTTGGAAGATTTTTGCCGAATAAGACTGTTAATAAAGATGTTTTTAAAAATGAATGAAACGGTTTGCTTAAAGCAGTAATAAGAGGATTATTTCGCTTTTGGTTACGATAAAAGTTTAGATATAATTACCAATATTCAGTTATAACAGCAAATGTTGGCAAAACTATTGGTTGGCAGAACCACTAGTAATGGCAACTAAATACATTTTATGCGTATCATTGGTATGACCTATCAATTAGTTTCGTTTGCAATACCATGATCATAGTCATCATTTTGTGGTACGCGAACTGTTTACAATATGATCATCTTGTGGTTCGTCGAACCAAATATCCATTACGATTATTAGTAGATTTAGGATTATTTAAATTTGTGATTGCAACCGAAATTCTTGTTTCGTAACAGAATTTTAGTAGTTTCAATCGATTTCCGACTATTTTTTCTCTGAGTGTCGGCATAACTATCCCCACGGATGTTAAAGTGGGACAAAAGTCAATCAAGGATGAATTTATTGTGAAAAGACCCAGGGGACAAAAATTCCCTCAGAAATCTAAGTTGAAAGTTTTCAATTGCACTAAGCTTCCATATACTCGTATACACGATGAACAAGATCTATGACGGTGATTAATTTCGGTATGATAGCCTAAAGTGAGTGGCCTGTTTTCCTGAGGATGTCGGAAAAAGCCGACAAAACGTCGAGAAAAAAATTGAAATAATGAATTAGTTTTATTTATAATATTGACCATAATCAGCCCATTAAAAACAAAAAAAGATAAATGTCTTTGACACGGGCCGAAGGATAGCCACACAGTGAATACCTTTTATTACGAGTATTTTTTATACTAAAATGAGCCCAGCTCATTCCAATTGCAATTGGCATACTGAAAGCTTAATTTCAAGAGAAAACCTCTGAATTGGCTACACTGGGCCTACAGATCGTCCAGCAACGAGCACAACAAACAAGCGGGCAATTATTACTCATACAAACCACAAATTGAGAAGAAACGTCATAGTTTCACACACTCACTGGACAATTATCATAAAAAACCAAAGTTCAAGTTCAGCGTGAACATAAATAAATAAGCGAAATTAGGCCTTCAACACATTGATCTACTTTAACGGTACTACGTGCTTGTATGTGTGTGTAGTCGTGCAGAGAAAAACTTCTTCCGCCGTCGCCACGGTCACAGAGAGAATGCGAAAGAGTGCTGCCACCGTCGCATAAATAGTCAATAAAAGGTTCGTTGACTTGATGAGGCTCACGATATGAGTGGGGGAGAATACAAGTTTAAGCAGCTGTTATCTATGATTCTATTTAGATAGGCCGCTGCCGCCGGCATATGTACGCAGCTAGACTCGTAAGGGTGGTAGCTGCAGCATTCGCTATCAGGCACGCGACTTTGGTAAGCTTCAGCATACAAACAAACTCAACGTTGTGTTACAAATGAGAGCGAAAGCTTTTTTGGTTTTCTCTATAGACTCTTGATGCTAGTGTTTTTTTTTTGCAAGCAAGACGTTGCCAATAATTGATAAGGTTCGGTATGAGAGTCGATATTTTGTTTGTGGGCAAAGAGTTTTAGTTTCCCACACACACACTGCCGCGTTTGACTCGCTCACTCGTTCGCCTTTGTACTCACACCCACCCAGCTGGCGTTCACCATACACTTGTCTGGTCGAACGCTGGCGGAATACATTTGACGTACACAATTTGTGAAATTCATACGAAATAACGCTTAGTCACTAGTTATTTTAGAAGGCTTGCGCCAAAGCCAAAAAACCGTGGCTCACGTTACGTTTTGCCCACCATGGCGAAAATATCAATTATCGGACGGAATGAATGAAATCTAAGATTGGCATAATAAAAATTAAAACGACCACAAGAGGAAAAACAACATTGTAGACATAATTTGCTGATAAGTAATTTTGCACGTTTCCTTACAGATACGAGGGCGATATGTTTGACATTTAACTTATCAGGTCAGATAAGGATATCGTGAATGTTGCCATGTTAGCTTATCGCCTAGGCGACATGTATTGCCGTGCAATCAAAAATCAATTTATTCATTAGTACAAATTTAGAAATTAGTTCATATGCAACCAGAGAGATTAGACAAAAACAGTATTCGCGTTTCTGTATCGCTCTATTCAGACTGAATAAAACAAGTAGTTTTTGAGGAAATTTATCTATACAAATAGGACAAATGATAAGCATTGCTAATTATTTATATGACAAATTATCATGAAACTTCCATTTTGTCAGTGTGAAAAGGCAATAAGGCTATAATCAGTCTAATCAAGGAAAACTTGTAGTTTTCAAGGCCGTTTCCCAATTTTATATAAGGAAAAAATTACGAAAACTACTCGTTTTGAAATGGCTGTAAGAATACTGGTTTCAAGTGGGGAAATTATTCTCTATAACTAGTGCCTTTTTGGAAGCAGCGAGTTTTACTCTTGGATTTTATGTCGCCGAATGCCAATAAAAATCAAGAATAGGAAACCAAGTGTGAAATTGAAATAACTTAAATACAGCTATGCCATTAAAAAACAAATCGGAGAACAGCTGTTTTTTTCAATATAGTTCGGAGAAGTGGTGTTGGTAAACAGCTGTTTCATTTGAAGTATTGTCATGTGCTAAACTTCATTTAATACCATTTGTTTAACATTCCGACGTTTGTAAAAAAACACACAAAACGTAAGGAATTCTCCCGACTGACGGGACGCTTTATAGCCTAGACAGACGACAACGTTAATGTGAATTATCAGACTTAATGCAAATTATCTCGTACATTATCTCCTTCAAAACTCCATTAACTCTGACGTAACTGCACAGAATTCTCCTAAATTTATACTGCATCTATGTATTACAGTCTGGCAACACGTCATCACAAACAACCGCTGTACTTACAATCAGCAGCTGTTATTAAATCAGCTGTTGTCAATTTGTTTATTGTTTATGGTGTGCATGTTCAATCTTTACATTGTGGCCCAATTTCAGCAAAAGTCATTTCAGCTTTCATTCAAATTAATGCTGATTTTTCACCAACAGCATAGCAGCTAATCGAAATTTCTTTCTTATATCCATTTTATATCGAAGAAAATGGCAAAAATAAATAGTTTTCAAACAGTTGTTTACAATTAAACAGCTGTTTACTAAGAGCAGTAAATAGTTCACCTAAATAGAGATAGAAATGTTTACTAAAAGCAGTAAACAGTTCACCTAAATAGAGATACTGTCGGTCACCAAAAAAATTTAATTTTCATTACTGAATTTTCAATGCAAATTAAATTTGCCGTCTGTCTGTGCTATTAGACTACATAGTCTTAATATATGTTGTGTGCTAAATAATGCCAAAACAAAAATTTCGTTGAAATCTAACACAACTTGGAGTTATAAGGTCGGTTATACCAAAATTCAACAGGGACATTTATATGGGAGATATATCAAGGTTCTTTTAAGCAATATTTTTCCTGAGTGCCATAAGGTTGTATTTTGTTCAAAACTGATTTAATTGGCCGCTTTAAGGTCGGTTAGTTTCAAATTCAGAAGGAACATTTGTATGACAGCTATACCAATATTAAAAATAACGCCACAAATCAAATGTCCGTAAAATCTGATGAAATGAATGGGCTTTATCAAGATTTGTACCGATCTGGTATGTCTTTAGCAATTTTTATTCTCTATGCAAAGTAGTGACACAAACAAAATTTCGTTGAAATCTGATTAAATCTTATGCTGCGAAAGTGGATAACCCCAAATCAGGAGGTACTCCTCAAACAATATCAGAATTTGGACAGAGTTGCATTATTTTAAATACTAACTATCATAAGCTGAAAACAAGTAATCTGAAGTTTCGACAAGATCGGCTCATATTTTCGACCTTGACTTTGATTGCAAGAATAAGTGGATAGAAGGACAAATCTAAATCGACTATGAAATAAATTCTTAGTCAATCGGTCTGTCACAATTTGTTCTGGAACAAATTGTTAAACCTCTGCTCAAACTCATACTTAAACTCATATACTCCTAAGGGAAAGCTATGAAAATATTAAAGAAAAATAAAATTGGTAAAAAGATAATGTTTGACAATTGCAAATTACTTTTTATATCAACATATGTGACGCGCTAAATAGAACTAAATAGAAACTGGTTAAAACCAGTTTTGTTCAGGAGAGCCCTTTTAAAGATTAGGTCCCTTTCTATTTGCGATTAGAGTCGTCGTCTTCACTTTCATAAAACGCGCATATCTCTGGGAGGGAACACTTATGGGGCATGGGATCGGTTTCATTCGATGCTCAGATGTTGTCCACATCAAAAATTTTTTTTACCCTTAGGTCCCATTCTCTATTACATATAGTAAAATACTTAAATTAATTTGGGTAAGCTGTTGCGTGCAGAGTTTGAAGCTGATACGAAATTGTCGGTAGTGGCACCGCGTCTGTTTCTGATCGGCGGTGAAGGTTTAATTTTTCATAAATTTTGGAAACCGGCGAAGGCTTGAGCGTCGGCTCATTGTTTTTTCAATCCGAGAAGGTAGTTTCAACAACAAAGAAATAAAAAATGTTGTACCACATTTATCATGACACAACGCATAGTCACTGCAAACGAAGATTTTCATGATGATTAATAAGAAAAACACTAATCAGGCAAAAAACTTAGCTCGTACTTAAAGTACATATGTATCGCAAAAATCAAAAATATATAAAATTGTGTTTCTAAATGGTTACTAGTCACTGTTGCGTGGGCTGTGGCTTAGCGCCTTTGGACTTAATTACAATGGCATACAAATGTTGACTAATCTGACTAATTTTTCGGCAATCTCTTGGAATCATTAAGATAAATCATCATTATTACCATCTAATGAATGTAGGGTTGTTGCGCTTCATTCTGATGTAGGCGTTTGCAAATTTGTATGTAGGTTCCTAGACAAATTACACTAGTCAACGAGAATTGTGAATTTTCCAAAGCTCATAATAAGTTTTAAAAAAAATATTTGAAATCAATTAGTTTTGGAAAATATGAAAGATTGCCGTTTTTTGCCACTTGTTTTTAAAAGCATTTGCATTATTATTTGAATTATTGTTAAAATCATCGTGAATTTTCAGCTCAATTAGATCTTCTGCGAACACTAGATATAAGTAATTGCATTTTCTCTCTTCTTTTGTATTCTATTATAAATCAACTAGAATTCTCCAAGTAGAGGGAGTATTTTTAAAAAATTTAACCGTGTTTGGTTAGTTTAAAACAATTTATTTCCTTTTGATTTATTATTGTGGCTTTGCTAGGTATACATGTTTTCTATCTCCTGTTGGGCGCTTCAAAATAGTTTGGAGAGATTCAGATTTTTAAATGTAACTTAAAGTGAGCAAATATTTTCTCAAATGTGGTATTACACATTTTAATTATTCTTTGGATTAATAAATATTTTTAAATGAATTATTGATTTTAATTTAAATTATTAAAAAATATTTTTTTAAAATGATTGAAATTTAAACGAATTATGTGTTATTAGACAATTTTTAAGTTAAAGAATTATTAAATAATTTGCGAACAATCTATATTAAAGTTATCTGTTGTTCTAGAGCTAAACAATCTAAAAGAATTTCCTATATTTAATAAAGTATATCGAATGTATCTGTAATACAACTTCCTGATTTATCGGCCGAATTGTACCCATTATTTGCAGGGTATAATTTCGACGAAGGAGATCTGATATAAGAAAAAAGATTATAAGATGTCTTTTTTTCTTTAGAGCTTACACAGATATGTATTTTCATGTAAATGTTGCCAAAAACTCATTACAAATTAAAAAAAGGTTGAAAATAATCCTCTGCCTGGCAACCGTAGCCAATACATTTCACCATTTTTTTACGTTGATTTTGAAAAATAAACAACATAAAGGTCTAGAACCAGAATAAAAACTTTTTAAGTCCATCCCAGCATTCGTTGGGCGCCAGAACGGTACCTGAATTTGAATTAAAAAAAGTTACAGCCAGCAAAGTTAATAAATGTCAATGGAATCGTAGAAGGCTTACTAAATTTGAATTAATAATAAATTTAACAGTGGATGAAGTTGTTAAAAAACTATGACTTGAACAGTTTTTATTCTAGTTTGAGACCTTTTGTTGTTTCTTTTTCAAAATCTGCTAAAAAAAACTTTAAACTTCATTCTTCGGTGAACATAAGGCGAGCTTAAATATTTTAAGTCTAAATTTCAAAAAGGCGTGGCATTAATTTGTTGTACGCCAGTGTTTTTTGTGTTATAATTTATTAATATTGTTGTTGCTACTATCGCTAGTAGTCTAAACAAAATCGTCACTAGCTTTTATTTTCAATTATTGTTTATAATTTTTTTTTGATTTTTTTTGCTTCTACTTTGCCTTGTGTTTGCTCCGCTTGTTTTGCCCCACTTAGTATATCGAGTGTGTGTGTGTGTGTGGGGGAGCAGAACTTAACAAATTTTCAGTTGTCGTAGGTCAGTCCCACTATAAAATGATTGTGTGACGGCGACAGCACGTACGACTACAAGTTTCTGCTTTTTGTTTATTTTTATTAAAACTTGAAATGTGATGATAAGCTGTTGTTGTACGAGCATGGGAAGTCGATGGTGTTTTGTTCCTCTTTTTTTGGTGTTTTGTTTTAAATTTATTTGGCAAGTAGTTGATAGCATTTGCCTTCTTGAGTACTCACATTAAATGTGTCTCGATTTATAATTAATTATATCGTAATTATTTTTGGATGATAACACTGTGAAGTGTTCGATAATGAAGAGGAAATAATTTTGAAGGTGTTAATTTCACCTGACGGCACAAGCTTTAATGTGATTTAAGATTAAGGCACATGGTTTTGGGGGATTGCCCATACAATTTCTAAATAAAAAATCTCTTACAGAGAGGGAATGCGAGGGATGATATTTTTATTTCAGGTCCTGACAATACTAGTGTTCCCAGATGCAAACTGGAACTTCCATTGGAAACTTTGACATTGTTTAGCATAACTTCACTCAGAACGTTTTGTCATTTGAGAGCGAATTGTTTTGTTTACAGTCAAAGAATAGAATTATCCCGTAAACATTTTCGTTCGATGATTTTTTGGCGTGGTTTATCGAGACAAGAGAGTTTAAATCCATTTGTTTCGACTTTTGGCGATGAAGCACCAACAAAAACCACTATTAATCGCAGGTACCATGAGTTCAGTCTCGACGCCATTTGCTTCGGGATGAATTCCGTGAGGACGTCCAACTTCGGTCACTTTGCCAGAAACCATCGATGCTGTGCGTGAACTGATTAAGCAAGACCGACATATGACATACCGTGAGATTGAGACATTCTTGGCCATTAGTATGACAAGCATCAATAAAATATTATATGTTCATTTGGCCGTGAAAAAAAATTGTTCTCGTTGGATCCCACATAATTTGGCGAATGCTCAAAAAAAGGCTCGTATGGATTAGTGCAAAGAGATGTTGAACAAATATAACTCCGGTAGCTCAAAGGCAGTGTATAACATTGTCACAGGTGACGAATCATGGATCTATGCATACGAACCCGAAACAAAACAGCAATCGACCGTATGTTCCATTCAAGACGAGCCAAATCAAACAAAAGTTGTTCGTGGAAGAAGTACATCGAAGCAAATAATTGCGTTTTTTCGTTATAACCGGCCATGTTGCCACAGTACCTTTAGTGGTACGGAGGAGGTCAATTCTGTGTGGTTTACAACCTTCTGTTTGCCAACAGTGTTCGAAGACATAAGAAAAGACAATAAGAGAAGACGGATCTGTTTGCATCAAAAAAAATGCGAGCTCTCACACATCAGATGAAACGATGAGCTATTTGACCACTCAAGACGTCGAATTGATGGGTCATCCACCGTACAGCCCTGGTTTGGCACCCAGTAACCTCTTCCTATTCCCTAACATCAAGAAAAAAATGCGTGGTCAACGTTTTTCATCGCCCGAAGTAGATGTTGAAGCGTTCAAATTTCATGTTTCGGAGGTGTCTCAATCAAAGGGAAAAATTGCTTCAAAAATTGGTTTTTGCTCATGCAAAAGTGTATTGATCTTAAAGGAGAACCTTTTGAAAACAATAAAACCATTTCCAATGACAAAATATTGTGTTTTTATTGCCAGACCCGAAATATAATTAGCAACCATCGTATTTCCTGATAGGAAAGGGAACAGACTACAAGATTTGGCCCGGAAAAGAGTCGATCACGGTTTAAGTATTATTTTATTAGTTTCTTTGGCCTTATATTAAATTTTGATTCAGAATTGCCCGTTTTCTCTCGTAGATCAACCCCCTATGAGAGAGAAAACTAGCTGGAGACATACTATAGAAGAGTTCGTAGATACGCTTATACAAACGAACTTAGGAAGAATACGTATCAAAGAAATGCCAAATACTTCTAGTTTTTATGGTTTGAGGTATATTATGATATTTTTTATCTGAGTGTAATCGTTGCGTTTCTCTGTTATGATGCCTTGAGATCAACGACCAGATTTTGCTTTGTTTACATAGAAATTAGAATCATAATTAACTCATCCACACAGTGGTTTGGTGTTTCACTGATTAATTTAATTACGTTGAGTTAATAATAATCAGGATTAAATTAGTATTGTTAACGTATGCTAAAACTCTAAAATACAAAATTCACTTACTTTGTGCTTGTTCTTCGGAATACATTATTCTTAATATTTATATGAGCACTTTGTAAATAACTTTAAATTTTCAACTATTCTTTTTGTTTAAATAATAATCCACTCTCTGTGTTTATTGTTCCAACTGATGATTTTATAGAACTTTTATAGGTTTGCGAAATTATTTTTGCCGGCAAATTAAATCAATATTAATTGTAACTATCGCAGCCAGCTTTTAGTGGTTCTGTGCTCAAATACAGACTGATTATGGTTTCTGCAATAGCTGTCGAATATATATACCATCCCATACCAGGTGAAGTATCAATGAAATCGATCAGAGGCCCCCTTTCTCTTCCTGGCTGACTGTGACTGTAGGTAGTTAATGGTAGCGTAAAAAGTAACAAAATTGTATCTGAACGGCAGATAAGGACTGGCCTAGCACAATACTATACCGGATTGTTATCCGAATACATGGGACAATCGTAAAAATCATGAAGAGGAAAACGCGTCACAATCTGTATATACCGCGGTATTTACATACCCATTGAATGCGTGAATGTGGTACGTATGTATGAGCTTGTGGCCAAGTGTTAGCGCTTGAGAAAATGAGGGGAATTTTTTTTTCCAGCAACTCCGTTTGGAATTCTTAAGGTTGTTGATGTTTTATCAAACCTTTTCGAATGGGGGTATTTACCGTTTATCATATCATTGGCGACATCTTGTCAATTTGTCATATTTTTAATGTCTGTGATAAAATACAAAGTATTCTAATATATCGGTCGAGGAATTATCCTAAAATCTATAGATAAAGAATTGCCTTTGGTCCTGGATCAGTTAATTAGAAAAAACGCGATATTTTATCATTATTCAGGCCGAAACCAGTTTATGTCATCATCAAATTTACTGACAGCAAGAATTCTTCAAGAATACCGGATGTCTCTTAAGAACATAGGGAGACATTTGTTGATAATCCTTGTATGGGTATCTGGTTATGGGGACATTGATTGCAAATGTACAGGTCACACTTGTAGAGGCTGGGCTATCCAGAATTAAAATGTGAGTAGTGGTGACATTGGCATTTCCCTTGCAAAGGGTAAGCAGCTTATATCAAGAAAACATTATTTGATTGCTAAGGATAATTCATGCATGTCTGGCATCAGATTTGTTGCACAAACTGGCGTAAAGAAGGCTCGATGGGGATCCCATTTTAGCCAAACGTCTTGCTAATGAAAGCAATATTTGGGCTTCACAGCAGGATATACGTTTGCATTATTAACATATCACAACTTATAAAAAAAAACAAAAGACGGAACCCGCTATATGACCCTTTGTAGATATTTCTAAAGAAAATAAAAAAAATCCGCAAAAATCAGGTACGTTTTTTCATTATCGGGAAATTTGATTTTAAAAATAATAAAATTTGAAAGCATATTTTTTTTAAAAAAAAAACAACGTCTTTTTTACCGTTAGGACCAATGCAAACCTAACAACGTATCCCTCTATGGGTGAGGGTAAGTCGGTTTACCTTACTACAAAATTTTACTTCTAATTTTTTTTATGGCTCTTTGTAGCTACGAGTGTTGATATATATATATTTCTGGCGCCATCTGACATTTCCATTGGAAAGTTTGACATTTTTTTGCATAAACGTACTCAGAACGTTTTGACGTGCGACCATCATTTGTGTTGAATACAGTGACGTGAAAAATTCAATTTGGCAAAAAAATGGAATTAACTCGTGAACATTTTTCACAATTTTCGACGTAGATTATTACGACAAGAGTGCATCGATGAACTTAAATTCGTGTATGGCGATGAAGCACCATCCTATAGCACGCTCGCTCAAAGACGAAGGTCGTTAAGGTCGTCCAAAAACGGCCGTTGTGCCAGAGAACATAGATGCCGTGCGTGAACTGATAATGTAAGATCGTTATGTGACAATGTACGACTGTACATTCTGAGTGGTACACCACAATTTGTTTGCCTGAAGTCTTCGGAGAAATTCGAAAGACGAACGAGAGAAGACGAATCATTGTAAACCATGTCAATAGAGCTCTCACACATCGGCTTAAACCAGCGCCATTTTGACCGGCCTAAACGTCGAATTGATGGGTTATCCAATGTACAGCTCTGATTTGGTACCTAATTGATTTCTTTTTTTTCCCGCACATCAAGAAAAAAAAACGCGTGGTCAACGATTTTCGATGCTGTTGAAGCGTTCAAAAACCATGTTTTGGAGGTGTCTCAATCGGAGTGGAAAAAGTGCTTTGACAATTGGTTTTGGGCGCATGGAAAAGTGTATAAATCGTGTTGGAGAATACTTTAATTTAAATCTAGCCACAGTTAAACCATTTTTGATTGTAAATATTCGCATATTCATTATTAGGCCAGAAATATATATAGCAGCCCTCGTATTTGTAATGGAAAAAAATGCATCATTCATGACAAATAGAAAATAATTGAAAATTATGTGGCCCACATAACGACATACATTTTAATTTTTAATTCCAATATTAGAAAAGTGGCCACCCGAAACTTTGATTTGATTTTAAGGTACATTCTTTACAAAAACGCGAAAAAAATATATATTCCAAGATATAAAAAAAAACTGTAAAAAACATTTTTTGTTAAATATATGTTTTGTAAATCTGCATTAGTTTAAAAATAAAATCTCAAGAATCATAACTGGAACTAACGTTGTGAGATTTTTAAAAACAATATTGAAAATATTGCCACTGATGTAATTTTCAGAGTTCTGATTTTTTTTTTTAAAAACCCAAACAGTATTTTTCTTTTCACAAGGCGATTTTTAAAATTGGATTTTTTTTTTAAAGATGAAGTTGTTACCTTTAAAAAAATCCAACTTTTTAATATCAAGAAAAAAAAAATTTTATTAAAAAAACAACAACAAATTTCACATTTTAATTTTCTTCACGCTTAATGTTGATCGGTTGGGAGCATATTGTGCTTTTTATTAGCTTCATTGAATATTATATTAAAGTAGCTTTCTAAAACATGTATGTTCATAAAAATCGATTGGAAATTTAATAAGTTATGCTAAGTTTGATGATTTTACGCCTTTTTTACCTAAAAATAAATATAAAAGCAGCAAACACACACATACGAGGGTTGCTATTTGTATTTCGGGTCCGGAAAAATAACACAATAATTTGTCATTGGAAATGGTTGTATTGTTTTTCAAAAAATGGTCCTTTAACGCAGTATTTTTTTATTTGTATTCTGCCTTTACATATATTTTAAATTTTACTAAATAATTAATATATTGAGCTCCAGGCCAGGGTTCTTATTTTTTGTTATATTTTTCTTTATATACAAAATCTTAATCATTTAGCAATATTCTCTTTTCCACTTTTGCATGAGCACAAGCCAATTTTGAAGCACTTTTTCTATTCCGATTGAGACACATTCAAAACATGATTTTTGAACACTTAAATAGCTGCTTCTGGCGATGAAAAACGTTGACTACGTATTTTTTTCTTGATGCTAGGGAATAAGAACAAGTCATTGAGTGCCAAAACAGAGCTGTACGGTGGATGGTCCATCAATTCGACATCTTGAGTGGTCAAATAGCTCATCATTTTAGCTAATGTGTGAGAGCTCGCATTGTCGTGATGCAAAATGATCCGTCTCCTCTACTTTTTTTTCCTCATTTCTTCAAACACTGTTGGAAAACAAATGGTTGTATACCACTCAGAATTGATCGTGCTACGTTTCACTAAAGGTACTGTGGCAACATGACCGGTTATACCGAAAAAAAACGCAATCATTTTCTTCGATATACTTCTTCCACGAACAACTTTTGTTGGATTTGGCTCGTCTTGAAAGACTCATACGGTCGATTGCTGTTTTGTTTCGAGTTTATATGCGTAGATCCATAATTCGTCACCTGTGACAATGTCATACACTGTCTTTGAGCTACCGCAGTTATACTTTTTTAACATTTTGCACCAATCCATACGAGCCTTTTTTGAGCATTCGTCAAATTACACAGTACAACAGCCAATCTGGGGGGTGAGAAATTCCAAGTCAGGGTGATGGTACTAGGTCAGTATATTAAAACCCTCAAAGGGTTTTGCGTTCGTATGTGCCAAAATTTTTTTTTTTTTTTTTTTAAAACATATAACTTTCATATAACTTATAACTTTCACGTAAAGTCACATAACCTATAAACAAAATGCGACATAGATCATAGAAATCGATTAACGCGTTCTGCATTTATTTACAATTAAGTAAAGTTACTTAATTTTCATAAAAAAAAACTGGCACATACGAACGCAAAACCCTTTGAGGGTTTTAATATACTGACCTAGTACCATTACCCAGACTTGGAATTTCTCACCCCGCAGACAATAACCCCAAAAATGTTCCACAGTGTTATGGGGGATCCAACGAAAACAATTTTTTCACTGCCAAATGAACATACAATATCTTATTAATGCTTGTCATACTAATGCCTCAATCTATGTCACATGTCGGTCTTGCTTAATCAGTTCACGCATAGGATCGATGTTTTCTGGCAAAGTGATCGAAGTTGGACGTCGTTCACGAAATTCATCCTGAAGCGAACGGCGTCTGAGACTGAACTCTTGGTACCAGCGATTAACAGTGGTTTTTGGTGGTGCTGCATCGCCAAAAGTCGAAACAAGTTGATTTAAACACTCCTGTCTCGATAATCCACGCCGAAAATCGTAAAAAATCATCGCACGAAAATGTCCACGTGATAATTCCATTGTTTGACTGAGATGAATTTTCCAACACACAGTAAACAAAACAATTCTCACTCAAAACGTTCTGAGCGAAATTATGCTAAAAAATGTCAAAGTTTCCAATGGAAGTCCCAGTTTTTACCTGGGAACTCTAGTATTGTCAGGACCCGAAATATAAATAGCAACCCTCGTATTGATATAATTTTGGCGGTATATATTGAGCTGTAAGTAGGTACCAGACGTGATCGGATTGTGGTGTATTCTGTGGTGATACCAAAGGCAGTACAGCGTTTTGATTTAGAACGGTCAGCAAAAATGCTCGAAATTTCGTATTTATAAATGCTATTTCTGTATGGAAGTCGCGATTTTTGTCAATTCAGTTTTAATTTCAGTAAATTGTTGACAAAATCACAAGTTGTACACCGATGTCAATGAAATAAAGATTATTTAATTGAAAAAATATTAAGTTAAATGCGCTTACACTATAATTTTTGTCGCATTATTTTTTTTATGAATTTGTACAGAATTTTTTTTTTTATAAAATTGTTTTTTTTTCCGAACTTCAACGATATTTCTGAAACTAATAAGCTAAATTAAGAACAAGGTAGGCACGGATTGAAGATAATTTTGTTGACGAGTTTTATTTTTTTTTAGCTCAATTTTGGACATAGCGTTATATCGCGAAAAGTCGAGCTGATAAAAAAAACAAGTGCAGATTTGGATTCAGCGTTCCAAATTACCTCAAGAACAACATTCATTTCTTAAACAATAAATACCTTGTTCCCTTGTATTATTTAATGGTAGACTTTATTTATGTTTTTGTTTTGTTTACATTTATTCGGTCTTTATTATGACTTGAACAGTTTTTATTCTGGTTCGAGACCTTTTTGCTGTTTCTTTTTCAGAATCAACTAAAACATTGGTGAAATAGATTGGCAGACTTTATTTATTTTGTCACTTTGTGTGCTTTGAACCTATTTAATAAATGTAAATTAATTTGATTTTAACTTCCAATTTTACTTGTTTTTTCTTTCTTAAAAAGGTTGACAGACCAATCTTTTTCTTAAAACAAAACTTTTCTTTTTTCCTTATTTACATCTTTTTTTTCTAGGTTTCCACTTTTTTATCCAGTACAACCGCTGTCTTTTTTCTATCTTTTTGCTTCCTCTTACATTTGCTCAAGCTAATATTTACCCAGTTTTCTCCCCGCCCCAGTATCGGTTCTTCTTCTGCCTTTCTTATAGCAAGTTGCATCGAATTCCATGTTTAACTCTTATAAGGCTTCCCACGATATTTTCTAAAAATTGTGTCTTGATGTAGGGCTACCTAAAATTCGACTTCGTCTTGTGGTTTGCCTAAACTAAACATATTTCCGATGCCTATATACATACAAGCCCCTCCTTCTTATGTTGTTTAAATTCAGGTAAACAGTGTATCGCACATAAAAATGTTTACATAAACTAAAAACGTCATCACTTTAAGTTTTGACGTCACCATTGAGTCGACAAGCTTGTTATGTTCCCTCGAAAGTAAATATGTACCTAATACGTACAAAATACTTATGCTGAAAAACATATAAAACCCCTAAGAATTTGCAGGACTTAAAACAATTCCAGGGAATTCAGTTTTAATCACCTTTAAAAAAATGTTTCCCCTACTTCCGCTTTGACGGCTGGCTGTGATTCCTGGCGAACGTCAAACCTAAGTAAATATTTGGCAACCTGTTGAATGCCATTTTCTAATTTTAAACATGATCGCAACAAGTAAATTTATAAATAGTTCATCATGCAAAACAGCAAATAAACATAGCTTGATATGCCATACTCGTATCGAAAATAAATATTTGAAAATAACGTTTGCTATTTGCGTAAAACGAGCAATCAAACAGTTGCTTTTCCGATGAATATTTAGAAGAATTTGAAATACTATCGGTCAAATATACGGAAACATTTATTTGCCTTCTTATATTTTGTAATGTGCAAAATAATTGCGCAATTTGCATAGTGACTGAATGCGGTTGGTCTCACTTAGATTTTATATTATTGCGATAGTGTGGCAGAATAACAGTCAACCTCGACTCGTCATCGTGCTCTCAGAAACATCACTGATGCGAATTTTTAATAAGGATTTGAATCAACTCGCTTAGAAGCTTTAATTGACTTAAGACGTCTACTGATCATTTCAAGAGTCGTCAATACGCCGAATGGTTGGTTGAACTGACAGATGTGAATGTCGACTTTACAATGAAAATCCTATTAAGCGACGAGGCATACTTTCTCCTAAGTGAATTCTTTAACAACCAGAATTGCTTGGTCCAACTAAAACGCACAAGGTGTATTGTAAATAAAACCAAAAATTTTCAGAGATTTATATTATTGTTTATTAATTGAACAGGGATTAACCGGTTCAAGACCTCTTGCTTCAATATTTAAATAGAAGCCACGTTTTTAACAAAACGGCAAAGTGACATTGATTTTCGTGGCTGCACACTGCTTTTATCATGATTTAGGGTCCGTGACAACCCTCTGCAGAAAGATTTGCTGCAATTGTTGAGTGTAAAACCGAACTCTATAAGGCCAGACTCTCCCCAAACGAAGCAGAACTACTGTTGTAAACCTTACTTTTTAAGTTTTCTTCACACAATCTCCACGATAATACAATCCACTCTTGCCACCTCTAAAGAGATTTATATTAATATTTTTTATTATGATAGAACGATGTATGGCAATTACGTGTGAAACAAAGTAATGGTTTAGTCTTGTCACGTCTTCAATGGCATACCTCTTTCCGATGGTTCATATTTTCAATGACTCCGAGACATAATGGAGTTTCAATGTCGTTAATGTGCCCAATCATCTCATCCAAGAGCTCATGAATTATTATTGGCCTATTGACGTTCAATTTTTCTTTTAAATATTCCCAAAGAAAGAAGTCCAACAGTGTCAAATGACAAGATCGTGGTGACCAACTGACATCGCTACGAAGTGAGAAAACACGGCCGTTGAAATTGTCGCGCAAAGGAGCCATTGTTTTGTTGGCTGTGTGGCAAGTCGAACCATTCTTTTGGAATCACATATCGTCCAGGTCCATATCCTCAATTTCTGGTCAAAGAAGTCCGTTATCGTCCTCGCGATAGCGCGACTCTAAAAATGTGATTGATAGCGCAACTCTAAAAAAATATTGCTTGGCCGAGCTCATTTTTGAAGACGAACGCCCAAACGAACTACCTACAGCCGCACCAAACAGTAAATTTTTGTGGATGCATTGCATCAGTCTAGGTCAGTCTAGGATTCTCTGCAGCAATTCTACTTGATAATGAATCCACTGTGGACACATTTGGTCGATTAGGTTGACCAAAAAAATCACGAAATGCATTTTGTTTTGAATGTCCATTTTCGTAAAAGGCTTCAATAATCCTAACGCGCTGCTATATTGTGTACCTTTTCATGGCTAAATTTATCAAACAATGAAGCAAAGAAATGTAAAATTTCGTTGCATATAAAATTTGACGTTAAAGTGTGACATGCAATTAACATTGTGCATATTGATTGGACCACCTTTACTTCCGGTACTATTCCACTTAGTTGGACTATTATTGCAGGGTTAACACTATTGCACAATACTGAAGCGACAAATGGTACATTTGTCTGTGATACTGCTTTCTTTATCCCAATCCCTCTTTTTTTAAAAACTGTGCTACTTTTAAAAGTGTTTTTAACTCTATTTAAAAGTTTACGTGTAAGTCAATCGTACTAGCAAATTTGGCTCAAATAACTTAAAAATTTATGATACGGATTTGACCGAAATATATTTGGGATCTAATATATATATGGGATCTAAAATAAAGTTTTCAATGCATTTTCCTAACCAAATGATTTATTCCTTCTTCTCCAGTACCACGAGCGTATAACAAACAATTGCTATAATCTCTATACCATTTGTAAACCTTATCAATTTCGAGATTCGACAATTCCAGTACTTCCTGTTCATGTGAACAAAAGTGAAAACATTCGCCCTTTCGGTAATTTGCCTACATCCTGTGACGTCTTCAAATTATCTACTTCCTACAATTCAAATGACGTGCACCCATCCCTATATTTGAATTGCTGCCATTCATTGTTCAATTGCCTTATTGACTTATCTGTATTTCCTAAATAATACTCGTACTACTCGCTTTAGCATTTAAACATTTGATTTATGTCTAACAAGTCAACCCGCCGCTACGCAAACGATACAAATCGATAAGTTGATTAAATCATTAAATCATAAACACACGTCGAACACAATTATTTCGATTGCCCGTTATCGTGGAGTGCCTACAGTCGATAATGATACAAATGCGCACGAGCATACTTCGGCGGACCAAAGTTAATTGGTGACGTTTAAGGGCTGCTCCCTTGACGAAATGTCACCAATAACGTTGAATGTTTTTATTATGGCAGAGGTTTGTTTTTTTGTATCGGTCTTGTATATTTGTGGCAGGCTGTTATGGTTAACGTAAAATTGTATACGAGCGTGCTGCTAATCGGAGCTAATAAATTGTTTATTATCGATTGCAATAAGTATTGCACTTCCGTTAAACATGCTGATGTTAATGTCAAATTTATATTAAACGACTTTAGCAATATTTTTAATGAGGCATATATCCGGTGATAAGTGTTTGAGAGGTTTGATGGTAGATAACAAACGCAAGGATTTACGTGGGTTCGAAAGGAAATTGAATTGTTTCACAATGCGGTCTTTTTAAAAGAAGTTTGTGGGAGTTAGCCCTTGCTAGCACAACGTAATTCAGTATTTGAATATTTGAGTTGATTAATCTGAATAGTTAGTGCCGTTTTATAGAGGTTGATTACTGTATGGTCACGGCAATAATAATATGTTCTCCGCAATAAAAGTATGTTCGTCGCAACCATAGTATTGTTTTCTGAATTTAATTTTGACAATAGCATGATCGCCGCAATATTAGTATTGTTGAAATGTAACATTAGTATTGTTGACAAATTTAAAAATGAAATATATATGATTGTTGCGACAAAAATATTGTTTTTTGGGTTTAATGTTAACAATACTCGTAATATAATTACGGCAATCAAACTGTATGATTGTAATTTCTCTTCATTTGAAAATGATTTTTAGATCAATGTTATTGTTACGGAACTAATTCAATAATATTACTTTTTATGTGGAAATTAAAACTTTTCGAACAGATTGCACTGGCTTTGTTGAACTAAAATATTTTTATTAAAATGCTTGCGTTTTTTTAAACAGGTTTTTTTACTTTTAAATAAATCACTCCTATTTTTGTATTTGATGTATTTAAAAAAAATTATAATTCAAATATATTGCTGACAACTTAACCCAATTCTAATAAATAATTTTGGGAATCATAGTATAATTGTGTTTAATCATACTATGGTTGTAGGGACCATAACATGGTTGCGTGTGAATCATACTATGGTTGTGAGGATCATTCTATGGTTAAATGTGAAACATACTATGGTTGGGAGAATCATAATATTTTTGTGTTGATCACAGTATGGTTGAGTGCGAATCATTCTATAGTTGTTGAGATCATAGTATGGTTATGTTGAGTCATTCTATAGTTCTTGAGATCATAGTATGGTTATGTTGAATCATACTATTGTTATTAGGATCGTGGTTGTGAGGATCATAGCATGTTGTATTTGCATCATACTATTGTTCTGAGGATAATACTATTGTTGTACCACAACCCTATACCCAACAATAGTATGATGCTCTTCGAATATTGTTGTAACAATCCTAGGTAGGTATAAGCCCCAAAAGTTGTTCTGGCAATCAATAGGATTGTTCTATTAGTACTAGTACTAAACAAGGAAGTGAAGTAAGGCGATAATTTCAAATAATAATTTCACATTTATGGTCTTGGACTGATGGACTGATCCGTATAGAAATTTAAAAGAATGAAATTTATCATTATCACATTATTTCCTCAGAACTACAAATATAAAACTATGTTCACAATTTAGCTAACTTTGAAGGTGGAACAGCACCCAAAAGCCGTTAACAGCTTCATAGACTGCAATGTCCAATTTATTTAATCAAGTTAATCAAAAGCTTTCTCACGGACAGGAAATTCATTGTCGAAGTCAATGGAGAACAATCCGCCTCAAAAAGTATTCCTGCTGGAGTTCCTCAGGGGTCAGTTTTATCACCATTATTATATACTCTATACACTTCAGACTTCAGTGGGAAATGACGTAGCGTTTTACGCTGATGACAGCGCATTTATATGCAGTGGTAAGGTTTCTAATGCAATAGTCAACCGTATGCAAAAGACACTTTGTTCAAGAGAGGGAAATAGAGTTTTCGAAGGAGATTAAATATCTGGGAATTATCCCAGAAAATGACGTTTAGAGCACACTTAAATTCTGTATGTCAAAATGCCGTAAGGTCTATTATATTATACATACATACATTCCATCAAGAAACAGGAGCGGAGTTTCTTTACAAATTGTTAACATTTTATGTACAATTTCTGATTCATAATTATTCAATATCATCACTTTGAAGAACATTGTACTTAAATCTTAAGAACAGTAAACTTTAGTTTAATGAACATTGTACATCAATTTGAAGAAGATTGTACAATAATTTAATGATTATTCAGTTTCCTACTCGTATTTAAGCCATTATCTGAATTGAGACCATGTTTCTGTTGAACCTTTCATTCAATAAAAACCGTAAATAATTTTGGGAATGGCACATAGTCATCATCCGGTCCTAAGCAATGAATGAGATTTGTCCATGATCAGCGGGTTTATAATTAAGAGCGGCAGATTCGCATTTAATGAGAAGTGCTGTCAGTAAAGTTTTCAACCGAATAAAGTAAACACAATAAAAATCCGTCGTGTGTATATTTGTGTGTTTGTGTTTTGTTATGTGTCTTTGGTATATACATTTTACTCTTGCTACGTTATTTGTATTAATGTATAACGTGCAAGATTGAAGCAAATAATTCTCAAATTTGTAGAATGCAAAAAAAATATTTAAAAAAAAAAATTCCACTTTAAATCGAAGATATTATTCTTTGAATTAATGAAGTTTTTCAAGCTTAGTTAACATGTGGTGTCAAGAAGACGGTGCCAAATCGCATACTGCCAGGGTTACAATGGAATTACGGCAAGACCTCTTTCCAAAAAAAGTTATTTCAAGAAATGGTGATGTTGATTGGCCTCCACAGTCGCCTGATTTGACTGTTGCGGACTTTGTTTGTGGGGATATCTGAAAAGCAAGGTTTATGCAAAGAAACGCTTGAGCAACTCAAACAAAACATTCGTGATGAAATTTAAATACCGCTTGAAATGCGTGAGAATGTAATGAAAAATGTGCTCAAAAGGGCTCGCGTTTGTGAGGCTAAAAGAGGCGGACATTTATCTAAAATTGTATTCCATACATAATTGCCGACATTAAATAAAACATTTATCAATAAAAGATCCATTTTCTTTCATTTAATCAAAAATTATAAACAAACAAAGTAGTATACCTACCTGACGGACACCCTGTACATGCAAAAATGTTATTGAACCTTTTGTAAAAAACAAATGAATAGACAACATTTTAAAATGAAGGCACATACAATTAGTATTAATGTAAAGGGTGATCCGTCTAGAGGTTTTTTTTTTCAGAACAAGAAAAAATATAAAAATTCACATCAAGTGTGGAATCTTTATTGTTAATTTGAAAGGACATTTTATGGCATTTATTTATGAAAATAATTACCTTCAAATGTTGGCAACTGATTTATGGAAATGAGTGTTCGGTGAGAAACGGGAAGATCCGCTGTTTACGACCAAAATTGTGTTCAGTGATGAGGCCCATTTCTGGCTCAACGACAAAGTCAATAAACAAAATTGCCGCATTTGGGCTGAAGAGCAACAAGAAGAGGAGGAAGAGGTTCAAGAGGTGCATAAAATATCCTTCAAATTACGAATAAAGATTCTACACTTGATTTAAACTTTTATATATTTTTTGTTCTGAAAAAAATACCTCTTAACGGATCACCCTATTTATTAATATGCAGACCAAATAATTAAAATAAAGTCTTAAGCTAAAATAAAACCGAAACTCCTTAATGGTTTTAAAAATTTGATTACGATCAACGTGCTTATACGACAAATTGATTTCACTAAAATTGAGTTTAGAGTGCCAAAGTCGAATCCCCGTCGATTTTCGAAAATAAAATTTTTATGGTGACACTTTTATTAACAATATCTTTCATGTTCACAAGATTACTACAATTCAATTTATCGACAGTTTCCAATTCGTTCTTTAAGTGTTTTTTTCCCACAGCGAACACATGTAAATATTTGCCGCACTACCATTGTCGCCACAACTTCAAAATACACCAAAGTCTTTGTGACAGTCATAAAATATAAATTCACAGGTTGTAAATTGACACAACTTGTGCAACAACACCAACGGCATAGTGCAACTGAAAACCGTCACAGCAAAGAGAATAGAATAGCCCATGATAATGCCACCGAGCTAGACAAGGTGACTACCGCAGCACTGCTACGATGCACTGTCAATGACAGCCAAACCAAGCCGAAATGCTAGACTAAACAAATCGAAATAAAATTGAAACGAAACAAAATTCAAAATCTAGATTTTCAAACCAACAGAACAGATGTGTGTCTTGGGAACGATAGTATCGAATCGAATGCAAAATCAGCAAATTTGCCTAGAGATTTTGTAAATGTATGCTGGCTTGCTGTTGAGATGAAGACGATGCTGGAGTACGCTGACATAATTAAGTTCCCTAGAGAATTTTCTTCTAATTCAATCTGATTTTCGTCTGTGTCGTCTGAGAAGAATGCATAAAACCAAAGAATGATTCCTTAGTACTATTGGCATATAACAGTTGCTGCGATAGCCAGAGGCGTTTAAGCGACGTCTTGCTATTAAAGAATCGAGGTGAGTCTAATATGTTTAGAAACTTTTAAATTGCATAATAGAGGGGAGAGGATGAGTAAAAAGGCCATAGTTAAAGATTACGTACAACTAATGAGACTCCTTTTTGTTAGGCAGAAACTAGTCTACACACAGAGAAAAGATTTGTTGCCACCGAATGTCAGTGGTTGCACGTACTATTCATGTATTCCATTGCTGCAATCGAATGATGATTGGGTTCAAGGCAATTTTCTGTAGAGGCAACTGACCCTATCGGCTGAGTATTCAAACTATCGGTAACCCTAACCAGTTAAGGTAATTATTGGAACTGAATTTTTGCATATATTGGTTATTGTTACGAATGCTTGGTTAAAAGTACTCTGTGAATTCGGTTGTCATAACCACGAACGTTGGTTAACTGGGACAACTGATGGTAACATTTTTTTGAATTTGGTTCATATGACCGAAATAATAAATCAAAGTGAGTTTGTATGTACAAGTGGACCAATTTTCTGCTTCAAATTGGTGTAGTGGGTCACAAAGTGAATTTTCGGTTTTAAAGTATCCGAAGAAATTTGAAGAAAAAGCACATTATGATTAAAATACCCATGCCCCAAAAGTGTTCCCTCCGAGAGATATGCGCGTTTTATGAAAGTGAAGTCGACGATTCTAAGCGCAAATAGAAAAGGACCCAATCTTTAAAATGGCTCTCCTGAACGAAACTTTTCATCAACTTTTCACTTTTTTTTGATGCGGACAACATCTGAGCATCGAATGAGACCGATCCCATGCCCCAAAAGTGTTCCCTGCCAGAGATATGCGCGTTTTATGAAAGTGAAGTCGACGATTCTAAGCGCAAATAGAAAGGGACCTAATCTTTAAAATGGCTCTCCTGAACAAAACTGGTTTTAAACCTTAGGCCCCTTTCTATTTTGCGCGTCACATATTTTATATTGGTTATTGTTACAAATGCTTCGTTAAATGTACTCTGTGAATTCGGCTGTCATAAACTCGAACGTTTGTTAACTGGGCCAACTGATGGTAAAATTTTTTTGAATTTGGTTCATATGACCGAAATTATAAATCAAAGTGAGTTTGTATATACAAGTGGACCGATTTTCTGCATCAAATTGGTGTAGTGGGTCACAAAGTAAATTTTCGGTTTTAAAGTGTGCGAAGAAATTTTAACTTATTATGATTAAAATACCTAAGTTGGAAGTTTTGACGGAATGCTTTTTCCATAATAATGATAATTCTCTTAGTGCTTTCTCTTAGTGATTTTATCAATTACAAGTGCTTTTATCAATTTCCACTCTACACAATCTTTTATTTAATCTCTGATAATTAATGGTAAATACTGCATTATTCGTAGAGTAGACATTTTAGAAGCAGATAATATAAATTTTGTTTTATATAAACAATCTGAATCGAATTGCGGTGGCTTAAAAGTATTGGACCTGGAATAAAATGTATCTATGTGCTTGTTTAGGAACTCTTTAGAAAATGACTTTCTTTCGGCTACAAATATTTTTAATACAACTCATAAATCGTAATGGAAAACGCCTTTGAAGATTTCATGCATCAAATCGACCCAGTTGTTTTCAAGCACATGAAAATTCACTAAACTATTAAAAATCGAGTTTTCTTTAATTCCTTTACATATGAGGTATTTAGAAAAATCGGTAAAATAGTTTTTCAAGTTTCTTAAGTAAGTTACATTTACAGAACATAAATATTTTGCTTCATTAGAGCTAACTCTACAAAATCTGCAGTAATAAAATGGTTTAAAGGATTCGGAAAAACCGAGTATTGAATTCATTCCTAAATAATCACCCCTATTACGCATGAGACAAACTTTATAATTTTTCCATTACAAGAAATTCCAGTATTCTGTAAGATATTTTATTTGTCAATTTTTGAAAAAATTTTCTATTGTTAAATATTTTTCGGTCTTCGGTAAAAAAATAGCATAGTTAGTAAAATAGACGTTAATTTCGAATTTAAATGGTCCGGCAGAGCTAAAATTACATTTTTCTTAATTTTAATTTTCTCTTAAAACCATTGAAATACGTACGAGGGCGGTTCGGAAACTTCCTATCCTAGCACAAAAAGCGCGGGTGCCGCACTTGTTAACAGTCGACCAAAAACGCATAAGAATGTACATTTCCCAAGCTTGTTTGGATCGTTTTCAGCGAAATAAAATGAATTTTAAGCGTCGTTTCATAACTATTGATGAGACATGGATCCACCACTATACTCCAGAGACAAAAGAACAATCCAAACAATGGACTGAAGCTGGAGGAAGTGCCCCAAAAAAGGCAAAAACAATTCAATGGGTTGGTAAGGTTATTGCAACGGTTTTTTGGGACTTCAAAGGTATTTTATTGATTGACTATCTGCAAAAGGGTAAAACAATAAATTCAGAGTACTATTGCAACCTTTTAGATCAATTAAATGTACAAATTCGAGAAAAACGCCCTGGCTTACAACACAACAAAATAATTTTTCATCAAGACAACGCACCAGCGCACAAGAGTGTTTTAACAATGGCTAAAATCAACGAATTAAAGTACGAGTTGCTTGACCACCCACCTTATTCTCCTGATTTAGCTCCCAGTGGCTTTTACCTGTTCCCAAATCTAAAAATAATCCATGCTGGCAAGCGTTTTACCTCAAATGAAGATGCAATTACAGTTGTAAACCACTATTTTGAAGACCTTGAGGAAAACTATTTTAATCAAGGGATAGAATTGCTAGATAAGCGTTGGACTAAGTGTATTGAAGTTTCAGGAGATTATATTGAAAAATAAAAATATTTTTGAAAAACTAACTTTTCTCTTTCATTGATAGGCTAAGAACTTTCGTAACCGCCCTCGTATATGTTAAAAACTTACGAAAAGTTCATGTTATTGCAGTGTCTGCGTAGATAAGCCCTGTCAAATTTTGATTCTTAGTTTTTGACGCTTTCTTCAGAGGTTTTTAGACAACCGAAAGTCAATAAATAGGCAGCGTAAGAATAACAGCTTCAGTGCGCCCGAGCCTTAAATGTGTTTTTGTTTTAAATCTAGATTTGGTTGAAATTATTACCGATAAATCGATAATAGAGGATATATTCTAATGTTGGGATAACGAATAATATGTTAAAAAAGTGAGCTAAACAGGACTTGGTTGCTACAAAAAACTTATCTGTCGTCACAACCAATTTTTGGTCCAAAGTATCAGAACTTTAGAATTGGTGGCACCCAACAGTCTAACTAAACTCGGTTGCTATAACCGATTTTTTGGCTGTGAGTACTGTAATAATATTGCAGAAATCGTATTTTGGTTATGAGAACCATGTAACCATTACTACCATGTAATGTTGGTGATTGCAACCGAAAGTCTGTTTATCCAATCGAATCGGACAGATTTTCAGCTGATTTTTTCTCTGTGTGTAATAGAAAAGTCCTATAATATAGGTATATAGTATATTATACTTATAACGGGTGGTCTAAATAAGACCAGCTGATGTGAAACACAAATGACTTTTTATTATTTAACATAATTTTTTTTTCTTTTTGCAGATTATAACTGAACTCTTGAAAATTTTAAAAGAATACGTACAGTCAACAACAACGCATTAAAATTATCGATTTATATTATTCTTCTCAACGATCAATTGTTCTGACGCAGCGAAATTATCGCCGTTTTTTTAAGATCAGCGCCCACATCTTCCATGATTACAAGTTTAGGAACTGGGTTCTGAGGAACTGGGTTCAGTTGCCGACAATCGCTCCATTCTACGACCTCTGGTGAATGAGGACATTTTACCAAACTTACTACACCTCCTTCGTAGTATGTCTAGCATTGTACACTATTCTTATTACAATTACCGCTTTCATTATTTTTGAAGTAAAGTTGCTGTTGCCGTTGCTTCTGAATACAATAACAACACGTTTACTTTTTGTTTTTATTTTTTTTTGTTAATTTTAGCGGCGGCACATGCAGCACGTTTGTTTATGAAATTTGAGGCGCTTAGTTTTCCATTCCAATGAGAATTATAGTTTTTGCTACTTTCCTTCACACTGCTGCTCGAAGACGAACGGGCAACGTGATGCGCAGCTCGCCGGGGCACTACAGTGTCGGCGACATGGTCAAGTTGTAATGACTTCTTAAGGTTCACACAAGCCCGACTTAAGTCAATAATAAATGGCGGGCTTAAGTTACTTAAATTGCAATTTCCATAGCAAGCAATCCATAACATTTTCTTTCGTTCTTTTGGCTGGAATGGATGAATGGCGGCGGGGCCGGGCTTACTCGATGCTGCTGGTAGTGTTTGCGGTTATACAATACCCTAGCTGCTGCGGCTGGTGGTACCCTGAATGCTGCTGGTTGATTGTAAAAATAACATTTAGCCCACTTCTTATTGTGTATTATAAGTGTAGTTTAACTGTGTAATAATAACATTTAGCGTCGAATGTGGTGGCAGAAGTCAGTTTCTGTGGCTGCGATACTCGTATTTGTCGCATTTTCGCACTTGAAGTCGAAATCATGTTCTTATGTACGTTTTTTTTTTTACATCTTGTAGTTGTAGATTTATTTGTAAGACCTGGTGGCAGCAGTAATTTGATATGGTAGTAACTCGGAAATCTAGAGAACTTGAGGACAGAGCTGGGCAAAATTTGTGTCAAATCCAAGTTATTTCTTAAAAAAAATAAAAAAAAAAATTACATATGTGACAGCGCTTAGAGAAAGGGACCTAAGGGTAAAAAATCAATTTCAATTCTTTTTTTGATGTGGACAACATCTGAGCATCGAATGAGACCGATCCCATGCCCCAAAAGCGTTCCCTCCCAGAGATATGCGCGTTTTATGAAAGTGAAGTCGACGATTCTAAGCGCAAAATGGCTCTGCTGAACAAAATTTTTCATCAACTTTTCACTTTTTTATTTTTGATGTGGACAACATCTGAGCATCGAATAACACCAATCCCATGCCCCAAAAGTGTTCCCTCCCAGAGATATGCGCGTTTTATGAAAGTGAAGTCGACGATTCTAAGCGCAAATAGAAATGGACCTAATCTTTAAAATGGCTCTCCTGAACAAAACTGGTTTTTAACCTTAGATCCCTTTCTATTTTGCGCGCCACATATTGGTTCATTCGAAATGTGGTCCAACTAAAAGACACATTAATTGTAAATGAAACAAAAATATTTCAGGGAATTATCTTTATATTTTTTATTATGTAAAAAGGATCTATGACTGTTTTGTGTGAAACAAAATATCGGCCCAATACCCGTTACAGCTTTAATGGCTTATCTCTGCCCGATGGTCCATATTTTTATTGACTCAAAGACGTATTGGAGGTTCAATCTCGTCAATAAGCCACATTATCTCATCTTTTAGCACTTGAATTATTCTTGACATACACTTTTTCTTTTTAATATCCCCAAAGAAATAAGTCCAACGTTGTCAAATCACATGATCAAGGCGATCAATTAACATCGCCACGACGTGAGATAAAACGGTCATTAAAATTCTCGCGCAACAGAGCCACTGTTTCTTTGACTACGGGGCAAGTGGCACCATACTGTTGCATTCACATATCGTCCATGTCCATAGGGGTTGCTATATATATTTCTGTCCTAGGCAGCACTTAGTTGTGCCTGGCGCCATCTGAAATTTACATCGCAAAGTTTGACATTTTTTAGCATTAACGTACTCAGAACGTTTGACGTACGACCATCATTTGTGTTGTTTACAGTGACTTGAAAAAATCAATTTGGCAGAAAAATGGAATTAACTCGTGAACCGATCATTTTTCACAACTTTCGATGTAAATTATCACTACAAGAGTGAATCGATGAACTTAAATCTTTGTATGGCGATAAAGCCCCATCCTATAGCACTGTGAAAAACTGATTTAATCAATTCAATCGTGGCCGACGCTCTCGTTGGATCCCGCACAATTTGACAGTCGATAAAAACTCGTGTCGATTGGTGCAGAGAAATTTTGAAAAATACGATCGCAGTGCTTTAAAGGACGTTTATAGGATCGTCACAGGTGACGATCCTATGCTATTGACCTATGCGTATGAGCCCGAAACAAAACAGCAATCGACAATGTGGGTCTTCGAAGACGAGCCAAATCCAACGAAAGTTGTTCGTGGAAGAAGCACTTCGAAGCAAATGGTCGCCTGTTTCTTTGGCAAAACTGGTCATGTGGCGACTGTTCCGCCTGATCAACGTAGGACGGTCAATTCTGAGTGGTACACCACAATTTGTTTGCTTCAAGTCTTCGGAGAAATTCGAAAAACGAACGAGAGAAGGCGAACCATGGTACACCATGACAATGAGAGCTCTCACACATCGGCTCAAACCAGAGCCTTTTTGACCAGCCAAAACGTCGAATTGATGGGTCATCCGCCGTACAGCCCTGACTTGGCACCCAATGTCTTTTTTTATTCCAGCTCATCAAGAAAAAAATCCGTGGTCTACGATTTTCGTCGCCAGAAGATGCTATTGAAGCGTTCAAAAACCATGTTTTGGAGGTGTCTCAATCGGAGTGGAAAAAGTGCTTCTGCAATTGGTTTGAGCGCATGCAAAAGTGCATAGATCATGCTGGAGAATACTTTCAAAAACAATAAATACATTGTTGATGATAAATATTCGCATTTTCATTATTAGGCCAGAAATATATATAGCAGTCCTCGTATCTCTCAATTTCTGACCACAAAAAGTCCGTTATCAACTCGCGATAGCGAACACCATTTACGGTAACAGCTTGGCCGACCTCATTTTTAAAAAAGTACGCGCTCAGCCACTTTGTGGATGTATCGGCGTTTCAAATATCACTTGTGGATTCTTATGATTCGCTGTTAATTTTGACGATTTTAAGCTGAAATTTGACCAAATGATTGACGACATTTCAGTGTAAAATCGCCAAAAATTACGATTTTTAAAAACTTATAAATTTTTTAAAATAAACAGGAAGCCATATATGTGACAGCGCATAGAGAAACAAACCAAAGGGTAAAAAAAAATTAATTTTCACTTTTTTTTGATGTGGACAACATCTGGCATGTTATTTTTTTTCTAATAACATGCCATATTTATAAGGAAGACAACAAATTATTGTTTCCTTTCCTTGATCTGGCTGGAGTGTCGATCTTTACCTAAATATTTGTTGTCTTCATAAATGATTGCAAAAACACGTGAAGCATTTACATTTTCTTACTAAAAATGGATCGCATTTTAAAGTTTGTCGTGAAAAAGACATTTACAAATGTATACATATGTGACGCGCAAAATAGAAAGGGACCTAAGGTTATAAACCAGTTTTGTTCAGGAGAGCCATTTCAAAGATTAGGCCTCTTTCTATTTGCGCTTAGAATCGTCGACTTCACTTTCATAAAATGCGCATATCTCTGCGAGGGATCGGTCTCATTCGATGCTCAGATGTTGTCCACATCAAAAAAAAGTGAAAAGTTGATGAAAAGTTTTGTTTAGGAGAGCCATTTTAAAGATTAGGTCGCTTTCTATTTGCGCTTAGAATCGTCGACTTCACTTTCATAAAACGCGCATATCTCTTGAAGGGAGCACTTTTGGGGCATGGGATCGGTCTCATTCGATGCTCAGATGTTGTCCACATCAAAAAAGAAAAAAATGAAAATTGATTTTTTTACCCTTAGGTCCCTTTCTCTATGCGATGTCACATACGAGGGCGACCGCAAAACTAACTGGCCTGACACATTTTCTGTTTTACTAGAATCTTTTTTTTTTGTTTTTTAAAAACAATTATTATAAGCCATCTGTCAAAATTCCCGAAATATTTAATGATTATTTTCTTTGTTACAGGTGATTGAAGTAAACAAGCTTTATAATTTTTGAAAAATGGAAAATAAAGAGTTTCGTGCGGTAATTAAACACTTTTATATGAAAGGTTATACGCCACAATTAATCAAAGATGAATTGGATTCTGTTCATGGTGATAATGAACAATCATACTCCACCGTGAAATCCTGGGTTCAACAATTTAAAATGGGTCGTTCAAGTACGGAAGATGAACAACGCTCTGGAAGACCAAAAACTGCTACTACTATTGAAAACATTAGCAAAATATTTAATGAAGTGACTAAAGATAGACGAATAAAGCTCAGAGAACTTGCTGATATTGTTAAAATACACGAAAAACAAGTTTGGAGTATTTTACATGATGAACTCCACATGAAAAAGCTATCCACTAGAACGCTGCCGCGTTTGTTTACTTTGCCCCAAAAAAATAGTCCGTTGAACCAATTCCGAGGAGCTTTTAGCGATTTATCAGCGTAATCCAATAGAGTTCTTGCGCCGATTTATAGCTGTTGATAAAACATGGATCCATCACTACATCCCAGAATGCAAAGAACAGACAAAACGATGGATAGAAGCTGGTAAAAGTGGTCCCAAGAAGGCGAAAACTGTTAAGTCACCAGGGAAAGTAATGGCCACAGTATTTTGGGATACAAGGGGTATAATATTTATTGATTATCTTGAAAAAGGAAAAACTATAAATAGTGAATATTATTGTGCATTATTGGATCGGTTGAGTGAAGAAATCAAGATAAAACGACCGCATTTAGAAAAAAAAGTTCTTTTTCATCAAGATAATGCTCCTTCACACACTGCATTTTTAACTCAAAAAAAACTGGCCGAATTACAATTTGAAATTGCTCCGCATCCACCATATAGTCCAGATTTGGCTCCTTCTGATTATTTCTTGTTTCTAAATTTAAAAAAAATTCTCGGTGGCAAAAAATTTTCTTCTAATAGCGAGGTTATTGCTGAAACTGAGGCATATTTTGAAGGTCTTGAAAAATCTTATTTTTCGGATGGAATTGAAAAACTTGAAAAACGTTTGATGAAGTGTATTGAGTTGGAAGGAGATTATGTTGAAAAATAAATAATAATAATTCCAAAAAAAAAAACGTTTCGTTTTATGTTAGGGCAGTTACTTTTGCGGTCGCCCTCGTATACTAAATTGCCTCGAAATTGCAATAATAAGTGCTGATGTACTGAACCGGTTCGTACTTAAATTGGGCCAGATTGGTCAAGATGCAAATTTTTCCCATGCAGGGGCTGCGTCAACATCTAGAAATACGCTACAAACAGGGTGACCGTCGGGAAGGTATACTATTTTTTTTGTCGCCAATTTGGTAAACATTAGTATTGACAGTTTATGTTTGGCAGTCGTGCAGTAGAGACGTTTCAAATTTATTGTGGAAAAATATGTGATTGGGAAAGGGGGCGTGATAACATCCGCGAAACCCGGAACCTAGAAAGACCATTTTCAAGAACTATTAGAGATATAAAGATGATATTTGGAACATATGATATTGTCATAGATCGAAAGCATCCTGTTTGAAAAGTGGATGGTGCCATGCCCCTTTACAAAATCGAGTTTGTAGCCAAAGTAGCGGGACGATCATTAAAATAATTTTTAACATAATGAAATAAATGTAACATCACATTTAACTACAATCACTGTGAAATTTTTGCATTACGTTACCTTCGATGGGCAATATTTGTAGAGTACATTATTACGCCCATACAACCCTGAACTTAAAAGGACAATATTCTATAAACTTAAGAGATATTAAGGTGTTATTACAAACATATGACATTGTCATATGACGAACCATATCCTTTTTGAAAAGTTTCAATAATGGACAAAACAAATTATAGATTTTAACAGATTAAAATCCATGATTAGCAGATTTGTCTAGACTATGTTGTGTTTACATTAGGCAAAAAGAGGAGAAGCCGATTGTTTAGGAATCCATGATGCACCGTACATAAACTTCGGGCCGGCGGAACTTAATTTGTCCTCTAGTTGATGTTTTATTTGAATGTTTGCAAGACTCTTTGTGTTCTGTAATTACAACGTTTCGCCATCACTCGGAAACATAAACAGCCTAGTATGTATTGATTTAAGACACTTTACATGATTTTTAAAAATCAGATAATTTGCCAGTTCTTTATGTAGAGGGCGGTTCGGAAAGTTCTTAGCCTATCAATGAAAGAGAATAGTTAGTTTTTCAAAAATATTTTTATTTTTCAATCTCCTGAAACTTCAATACACTTAGTCCAACGCTTATCTATCCCTTGATGAAAATAGTTTTCCTCAAGGTCTTCAAAATAGTGGTTTAAAACTGTAATTGCATCGTCATTTGAGGTAAAACGCTTGCCAGCAAGGAATTTTTTTAGATTTGGGAACAGGTAAAAGTCACTGGGTGCTAAATCTGGAGAATAAGGTGGGTGGTCAAGCAACTCGTACTTTAATTCGGTGATTTTAGCCATTGTTAAAACACTCATGTGCGCTGGTGCGTTGTCTTGATGAAAAATTATTTTTTTGTGTTGTAAGCCAGGACGTTTTTCTCGAATTTGTACATTTAATTGATCCAAAAGGTTGCAATAGTACTCTGAATTTATTGTTTTTCCCTTTTGCAGATAGTCAATCAATAAAATACATTTGAATTCCCAAAAAACAGTTGCCATAACCTTACCAGCCGATTGAATTGTTTTTGCCTTCTTTGGGGTACTTCCTCCAGCTTCAGTCCATTGTTTGGATTGTTCTTTTGTCTCTGGAGTATAGTGGTGGATCCATGTCTCATCAACAGTTATGAAACGACGCTTAAAATCCATTTTATTTCGCTGAAAACGATCCAAACAAGCTTGAGAAATGTTCATTCTTATGCGTTTTTGGTCGACTGTTAACAAGTGCGGCACCCATCTTGCAGAAAGCTTTTTCATCTGTAGTTCTTCATGCAAAATTAAATGGACTCGATCATTTGAGATGCCCATGATATTGATATTTCACGCACTTTTATTCGTCGATCATTTAATACCATATCATGCACTTTGGCAACAATTTCTGTTGTTGTTGCTGTTTTTGGACGTCGACTACGTGGTTCATCTTCAATGCTTGTACGACCACGTTTAAATTCAGCAACCCAATTTTTTACTGTTGCATATGAAGGAGCACTTTCACCTAACACATTCACCATATCATTATGAATTTCTTGTCCCGATAAACCTTTTTTATATAAATTTTTATTGACACCACGCATTTCTAATTTTTCCATTGTAAAAAAATAACGGATGCGTCTTTTGTGAACACCTGTTTCGATATGAAGGAGTTGCCAGATCGAAACAAAATTTAACATGTGTTCATAGCAGAGATGGAAGTTTCCAAAACACTTAACTTTTTCTGTTTATACCGCGCTTTTTGTGCTAGGCTAAGAAGTTTCCGAACCGCCCGTATGCTACAGATCCAACCATTTGCGGATGGTGTTTTTCTGTCTTGGTAGACCGAAGTAGAATCGTGTTAATGTCTCACAGCTCGTCACACAATCGATTAAGGTGGCCCACTAAGGCCCCTTTGTATACAACAAACCTCATGAATGATGATGAACTTATACTACTACTAGGCAGGCATTCAGCTTCTTATTTGTTGTACCACGTCATTTTAGAGCTGCTGTACTATTTTCTTACTTTAGCTCTGGTCGCTGCTGTAATAATAATGAAAATTAATAATCGTAATTTTTGCATGATTGACATTTTTCCACATGCACGGCATGATCGCACCAGCCGCACAACAAACCACTACCGCCGGCCATCCGACCAAGCCACCATCCATTCATTTGGTTCGTCCGTCTGTCCATCCATCCATCCGTACACACAACGTGCGATCCACTGGTGAGGCTCTTGGGGCGATTTTTTGTAGAAGCTTTTGTTGTTGCTTTTGTAATAGCTCTCGATACATGGTAGCAATAAACACCTGTTTTATTGGTTCAGTTGGTTGGCTGGAATGGATGTCGGGCTGGTTGGTTGGCTGGCTGCGGCTGGCTTGTACGGCTACTAGTGGTGCTTCTTGCACATGGACACGTCTATAGTTTGAGGGTATCATATTTGGTAGTCGTATGTGATTATTTTCATTATAAGATTCTTATAAAATATTCATTCTCAAATCAATGCTGCCAATTTGCAGTTATGATAAGTGGAGTGCAGTGAACTTTTTTTTCTTCTCTCGTCTGTTTCATTGACGCTGCTGTAGTTGCTTGGGGTTTGTGTTACATTTGCTGGCGTTGATGATTTGTGGCAATAAATAAAAGTGATTTTAGATTTTCTCAAGAACAAGTTTCGGATTTGCATGTGACAATGTAAACATTCATGCAAACAGCATAAGTATTTTGATGGATATACTCGTAAGTACAATGTCCGATATATGACCGTTTTAAATATGCAAACAAATTAGAATATTTTATACGAATATTGTCAGTATTTTAACTCTGCACAGTCTAGTTTCTTTAGTCGTTTTAATTAGTTTAACAAGTATTTTTAAGCGAAATACAAATAATAAAAATACAACAATTCAATTTAATTTATTTCATGGTATTACAAAAATTTTACAATTTCAGTAGATATAACAATTGATATAACAAAGAGTTCAAGGATATTTCCTTTTTCTGCTTAAATATAATACAAAGTTGTTATTTAATGATTATAATATATGAACATTATAATGTTTCTAACATAACTTTGGAGGGAAAAATTTGCAAAAACCTTTATGACAAAAATACAACAAAAATCGATTTATTCAAAACATTTTTCTTTATTTAAAAGATCTACTTATAAGTATATAGATGATACTAACATTCGAATACTCGTATTAGTTTCAAGAATCTATGATTGATTTTCAAAGCGAATTCAGACAATTTGACTCCATTTATAAGGATCGCCAAAGTATAATAATCAATGATATTAAAAAGTGAGCGCAGTCTGATAATTCGTTCGACAGCTAAGCGCAGTCTGATAATTCGTTCGACAGCTAACCGTTTCGTACACAAAAAAAAATAATTTTTCGGTTCAATTAAAAAATTCAAATTCAAATAAAAAATTCATGATAAAAATTTTTACATAGTAAATAATTTATTCTTTCGTTGTTTATCGAAAATATTTCCGATTTAAGGTGATAAATAAAATCACTTAAGTCGTTTATCGAAAATAATTTCGTTAGAGGCGATGAAGCACTGCACATAATTACAAAAAAGGATTGTTAGCTTTTAATTAAAAAAATGTTTATTATGAGGCAATACAAAAATCGCGTTTAAAAGTTGTAACCATTATTCAAAAAGCAGTTGAAGAGAGTTAGTTAGCAGTTAGTTTTATTTACAGGTGACTGCAGTATCGGTGAGCGCCATTCGCCGATACCAACTTGGTGTTTTTTCCGTACTTGTGGTAATTTTGAATCTTCAAAAAATACGGTTTTAAAAAAGTAGCGAGAAGGTCCCTGGGGAAATTTTTGATTTGCAAGCTAAAATTACTTCATGATGGTCCATTGGGAGTACACCAGACCTCCACATGTAATCCAAGGATTTTATATAACGCGTGAACCATTTCGAGGTTTCTTACTTTTTTAAAGAAAAAACCACAGAAGTGGGGAATGTTTATTATCATTTGAAAGAAAATTCTTTGGCATTTATTTTTTGAAGATTATGCCAATCAAATGTTGGCCGCGGCTTGCGGGCCCATCTCTTTATTTCGTACGTATAAAGCCAACTTATGACTCACTAGCTATTTTCACTCAAAACACTTTTAATTCGTTTTTTGCAGCAATTTACCTTGGAAATTATGAGGTAGTAATTTGTCCCATTAAAAATAACATACAAAAAATTTAAGATATCAAAAAGAATAAGGTTTTTGAACATTCGCTTGAACACTTTTTTCAAAAATCTGAAACATTTATTTTTTTAATTTTCACTCGAAGCAAAATAAATCGAACAGGGGTTCGATATTTTTTTTTTTTTATTTGTTCTGCAGCGATTTTGTTAATGTTTTTTCTTCCAGTTATGTAGCGATTTGTAGCGTTTTTTTTGCACATTTTACACATTATTGAACCTACTGCCATCGCCTTATTGGCCGACAAAGTCACCTTGGTGGCCTTCTTCGGAGCCGGTTCACCAGGAGAAAACGCTTGGTCTTCGGAGTGTGGTAATGGATCCATGTTTCATCCAAAACTACAAAACGCCGCAAAAACTTATTCGAATTGCGGTTAAACAACTCCGCAAAAGCTTATTCGAATTGCGGTTAAAAAACTCCAAACAATCCTTAGAAGTTGTCACACGACTACGTTTATGGTCAATTAAGAGCAAACGCGGCACTAGACTTGCAGACAGCTTTCTTAAACCCAACTGATCTTGTAAAATGGAAACCACAATGCCATATGAAAAGCGTATGGCATTAACAATCTCTCGCCCTTTTACTCCTTGATCGGCCAACACTATATCGTGGATTTATTCGACATTTTCGGATGTATTGACTTCAATTGGCAGTCCAGAACGTTCAGCGTCATTGTACTTGACCACAACGAAAGTCAGTAAACCACTTTTTACCATTGAAACCGATGGTGCAGAGTCCCCATAGTATTTATCGAGCTATTCCTTGGTTTGATTGACGGGTTTTTTCCCGCAAAAAATAATGTTTACTGAGCACTCGAAATTCACCTTTTCCATTTTGAACACAATCCACTAGGTTGTATGTATTGAACAGGTGTATGTATTGAACAAACTAAATGACGGAACTCACGCAAAATTTGACAGTTGTCTATCAACAGATGGTATGGCAGTAGTGTTGATTTTTATATAACTACGAGGGACGTTGAAAAAGTCACGAAATTATTGATATATTCTACTCAACAAATCTTGATAAAATCGGAACTCTCCAGGCAATAAAGGACGAATGGAAGGACAATTTAAACTCCATACATGGGTGAGAAATGTACAGTTTTTTTCTTATCTTATATTGATAAATGTTTTATTTAGTGTCGGCAATTATGTATGGAATACAATATCAGATAAATGTGCGCCTCTGTTAGCCTCACAAATGCGAGCCCTTTTGGACACATTTTTCATCCCATTCTCACACATTTCACGCGGTATTTCATTTATTTTATCACGATTATTTGGTTTGAGCTGCTCAATCGTTCAGGTAGTTTTGCATAAACCTTGATTTTTAGATATCCCCACAAAAAGAAGTCTGGAGCAGTCAAATCAGGCGTCCGTGGTGGTCAATCAATATCACCGTTTCTTGACTTGTTATACTTAGTAGGGACATAAATACTGTTACACACGTTTTATGCTGTATAATAAAAAGTACTGAATGTTTTGGACCAAATATTTTTTAATATATTTATTGATGTATATTGTATCCAAAAAGTATCTACTTATTCGAAATGTCCGCCTTTTGCCATTACACAGGCCTTAAGTCGCACTGGGCAATCGTCAATAGCTGCACGAAAATCGTCAATTGGAAAATTGGCCACAGCTCGAACCAAAGCAGTCTTAAGAGATCCAATGTTGAGGTATCTTTCTTGACAAACCTTGACCTCTAAAACCGTTCACAATTTGTAATCCAATGGGTTCAAATCTGGACTGCATGAGGGTCATTCTTCAGAGGAAATGAACGCTGGTAATTTTTTCGAAGCCAGGCCTGGGACGTTTCAGCCTTATGGGCCGGCGTAGAATCCTGCTGGAAAGTCCATGGCTGGTTTTGGAAGTGGGAATTGTTAAGAGGCTTCACAACAGCTTCCAGAACGGTTTCTTGGTAAACTTTGGCCGATGTTTTGACTCCTTGTTCGCAGAAATGCAGGTCAGTGACTGCATCGTAAGAGACACCCCACCAAACCATGACTGAAGCTGGGTGGTGACCCTTTTCCACCCTTGGGATCAGTTCAGATGCTTCCTTAGATGACCGCGCATATACTCTATCATTTTGCTTGTTAAATTTTTCCTGAACGGTAAAAATTTTTTCATGGGTGAACAAAAATTTTCTATGCAAGTTATTAGCGTGCTTCACCAAAAGACGTTTGCATTTTTCCATCCTATTTTTTTAAGCTGCAGTCAATAAATGTCCGGTACGTCGTTTGAAAGCCCCAAGTCCCAAGTCTTTTTTAATGATTCGACTCATGGACATTTGATTTTCTGTTTTCGGAGCGGATTTCTGTGAGCGTGGCGGCCTGGCCGGTGGCGATCTTTTACATCTCCAGTCTCCTCAAACAGTTTTATGCATCGGTACACGAACATGCGGCTAATCCCTAGTGGCCAGAGCGTTTTGAAAATATCGCTTTTTTTCATTTCACACTTGAAAACGCTATTACAGCGATACGGTTTCATTAGCTGACCACTCCATGATGAAAGTTGAACAATTCTAAAATCCCGTTACAGACTAACGCTATTGAGGTAAGCTTTCAAAACACACATGACATTAACGGGGTATGTTCTGTTCTACTATTGAAATGGGTGTGTTCAATATTGTAACAGTATTTATGTCCCTACTAAGTAGAAAGAGGTTTGAAAACATATTATTATTGCCATGACCATGTAGCAACCATGTTTTTTCTCTGCGTGTAATAAACTATATTGGGGATTATAGTATAATTGTGTGTTATTATACTTTGGTTGAAGGGATCACAACATGGTTGCGTGTGAATCATAGTATGGTTGTAAGGATCATACTATGGTTGTATATGAAACATACTATAGTTGTGAGGATCATATTATGGTTGTGGAGATCATAGTATGGTTGAGTGTGAATCATACTATGGTTGTGGGGATCATAATATGGTTAAGTGTGAATCATACTATTGCTGTGAGGATCATAGTATGGTTGTATGTGAATCATACTATTGTTGTGAGGATCATAATATGGTTGTACCACAACCATATACCCAACAATAGTATTATCCTCTTCGAATATTGTCACCACAACCATACTTTTTTTCTGCGTGTAGAATTTGTTTATTATTCAAAACTACATTTAATTCAAAATAATAGGGAGTGATTTATTTCACAATAGAAAAAAATAAGTTTAAATAAACGTAAGCGTTTTTATTAAAAATATTTCAGTTAAACAAAACCAAAGCAGCTGGTTCAAAAAATTGTAATTTGTAAAAAAGAGTACTATTATTGCATTAGATCCGTACCAATAACATTTGGTCTTTAAAACATATTTAAAAGAAGAAAAACTACAATTATACAGTATGATCGCCGTAATCATATTATTGTTAACATAAAACGCAAAATACCATACTTTGGTCGCACCAACCATATTTATATTGTTGCTAAACCCATATTTTCATTATTAAATTTGGCAATAATACTATTGTTACATTTCAACAATATTAATATTGCAGCAATTATACTATTGTCAAAAATAAATTCAGTTAACAATGCTATGGTTGCGACGAACATACTTTTATTGCGGATAACATATTATTATCGCCGTGACCATGTAGTAACCATGTTTTTTCTCTGCGTGTGCAAAATTGTGGCCAAAGTTGTTATTTGAAGACCAAGCTCCTGAGCACGGAGTCGAATTGAGGTTAATGGATTGTTTGAACACTTTCTTGAGCAGTAGTAATGTTTTCATCCGATCTTGCACTACGTTGTGGTCCATGCTTGGACCTATCATGCTATCAATCATTCACTACACGAAAAATAGTGCGTTTTCTTGGCACGTTGTTTCTCCCAAAAGTTTCACGTAACTTTCTCATCGTCACAGTAATCGATGATTGATTTTGATAAAGTTTTTTAACGATAAAAACACGTTGGATTATCGAATATTTTTCATAATAAATTTGCCACGTCTCTACTTCACGACTGCCAAATATGAACTTTCAGGACTAATGTTTACCAAAGTGGGGAACATTAGGCTGACATCCTGTATATAAGTCGGTTCAATAGACCGAATTTTTTTTTATTTGTTTTTTAAATTAAACTTGCTTTAGTATACGTTCTCTCACGAGGTATGGGAAACTATATAAGTTTAGGGATAATTTTAAGGGTATATTTTGATCACAGTTTGTAATCAGGCGTACAGTGACAAATCAATTCCAAAGTGAAATGACCAACGCCACTTTCTCTGTTGTTTACCAAGGGATAGTTGCTAGAAGAGGGTTGTTTGCAAACAATACTAGTCGGCGTGGCTTTGATCCTTGTTTCATTCTAGTGCACTATTCACTATAACACAACTATTGAATGAATACAGGAGATCATAGCTCATTTTGTGAGAGTACGTGTGGGTCTATGAGCGTATGTGTTCATACGTTTTGTGTAAACACTGACACCGGGGACAATAGACACAATCCTATTTTATCAATGGCTAAGAAAAATTGTGTCAAATACGGTTTTTTTTATTGAAATATGGATAGATGAATGAAAGAGTGAGAGAGGGAGAAAATGTGACACAGGACAAAACAGGACTATTGTCTAAATACTTGAAACTAAAGCCGCTAAAATTCATTGAAATTAAAACAACCCAAAGAACTAGATTTTTTCAAAAAAAACTATGACAATTCTAGAATAAAATGAATTACTTCCGGAAATCAGAGGAAAACGTAGGGAGTATAAATCGATATGTCTCAATAACTCTATGTCACGGTCATCGTTGTGCTCGTCGTACTCCAGACAATAAACAATATCGGCGGCGCAAATAAAAGCGAACGAATTCTCAGTACATCTTGGGAAGGCAAACGCAGAGGATCTTCACTTCATTCATTGATGTTGAGTTGGTTTTCTTTTACCTTCATTTGTAAATAAAGCCCTGTTTGTGTGATTGTGTTTTCGTTTTCTTGATCTCTTCGTCGGTTATTGGCGTAACGAATTTTTCATTTCATGCTCAATTGGAAATGTTACGTTTTGTCGGGTTCTCCTTTATGGCGCTGCGGCATGCTGTGGTGCTAACCAACTGTTAAACAGTGCAGCCGAGAATCCTTGATCCTGTCAAAATGTTTGTACAATTTTTTAAGTTGGTATGTGTTGATTTCACGCGTATTAAGTTGTTTCGAGTTTAAGACGTTTTCATTACGCCTTTCCGAAATTTGTGTTGATTTGTTTATGGCACTAAAGATTTATGGCGTTTGTGTCGAAACAACTTCACTGTCATGACATACAGTACAGACTGTTTTGGTTTCGAAATAACCATGTAATTGTGGAAAATTGGTTCCCAACAAATATTCCCATCTAATTTATATGATCTAGTGCAGGTCATGTATTAGGCGTGTTTTATTAACTAGCGAAAACAGCCTAAAAATCTTTCGTATATATGCCCCCAATTGTGTTTTATTTATAAAAGAAATTCCGATACACGAATAAAATGTCGTATATTATGAAAAACAAACACTAAAAAAATATTTATGAAAACAGCTAGAGAGAGTTTCCACTTATTGACTTAATTGTTTCTGGAAATTTAAAATTTTGAAAACAAACAATTTTGATTCATACCTAGTAGGGACATAAATACTGTTACAACATTGAACACACCCATTTCAATAGTAGAACTGAACATACCCTGTTAATGTCATATGGGTTTTGAAAGCTAACCTCAATAGCGTTAGTCTGTAACAAGCAAAATTATAGTGTTTGCGCGGTCATCTAAAGAAGCATCTGAACTGACCCCAAGGGTGGAAAAGGGTCATCATCCAGCATCAGTCATGGTTTGGCTGGGTGTCTCTGCATTTCTGCGAACAAAGAGTCAAAACATCGGCCAAAGTTTACCAAGAAACCGTTTAGGAAGCTGTTGTGAAGCCTCTTAACAATTTCCTGTTCCAAACCTTGTCATGGACTTTTCTGCGCCGGTCCATAAGGCTAAAACGTCCTAGGCCTGGCTTCGAAACAATTTGCCAGCGTTCATTTCCTCTGAAGAATGGCCCTCAGGCAGCCCAGATTTGAACCTATTGGATTACAAATTGTGGACGGTTTTAGAGGACAAGGTTTGTCAAAATAGATACCCCGACATTGGATCGCTTAAGATTGCTTTGGTTCGAGCTGTGGCCAATTTTCCAATGGACGGGGTTCGTGCAGCTATTGACGATTTGCCAGTGCGACTTAAGGCGTGTGTAAAGGCAAAAGGCGGACATTTCGAATAAGTAGATACTTTTTGGATACAATATACATCAATAAATATATTAAAAATATTTGGTCCAAAACATTCATTACTTTTTATTTTACAGCATAAAACATGTGTAACAGTATTTATGTCCCTAGTAAGTACATGCAAACCTTTTTAATTAAATAAACCAAATTAAGATTTTTTAATATAAGATTTAAAATTAAGGCGTTTTAAGTTGAATTTTACCCTTGTAAAATAAAATATGTTCTTTGCTGAACATTTTAAAAATCTGTATACGAGGGCTGCTATATATATTTCTGGCCTAATAAGAAAAATGTGAATATTTAACATCAAAAATGGTTTAATTGTTTTTCAAAGTATTCTCCAGCATGATTCATACATTTTTGCATGCGCTCAAACCAATTGACGTAGCATTTTTTCACTTCGGGTGAGACATCTCCAAAACATGGGTTTTGAACGCTTCAACAGCATCTTCTGGCGACGAAAATCGTTGACCACACATTTTTTCTTCATGTGCGGGCATAAAAAGAAGTCATTGACGTTGTGGCCGGTCAAAAAGGAGCTGGTTTGAACCGATGTGTGAGAGCTCGCATTGTCATGGCGCACAATGATTAGTCTTTTCTTGTTCGTTTTTCGAATTTCTTCGAAGACTTCAGGCAAACAAATTTTGGTGTACCACTCAGAATTGACCGTCCTAGGTTGCTCAAGCGGAACAGTCGCCACATGACCAGTTTTGCCGAAGAAACAGGCGACCATTTGCTTCGAAGTGCTTCTTTCACGAACGACTATCGTTGGATTTGGCTCGTCTTCAATGACCCACACGGTCGATTGCTATTTTGTTTCAGGATCATAGGCATAGATCCATGATTCGTCACCTGTGACGATCTTATAAACATCACTTGAAGCACCGCGATCGTATTTTTTTTAAATTTCTTTGCACCAATCGACACGAGCCTTTTTTTTGAGCGATTGTCAAATTGTGCGGGATCCAACGAGAACGAACCTTTTTTACGGTCAGGTGTTCATGCAATATCGAATGGAAGAAATGGCCAAGGATGCCTCTATCTCACGGTATGACGATTTTGCATTATCAGTCCACGCACGGCATCAATATTCTCTGGCACAACGGCCGTTTTTGGACGACCTTCACGACTTTCGTCTTTGAGCGAGCGACGCACAGAGGGGCAAAATCCCAAAAAATGGAGATTAATTGAAAAATGAAAATTTTTTTTTTTGAAAAATACTTAGTATCCGATTAAAGTATATAAAATTCTACATCACTACTGAAAATTTCAATGTCATATGTTGTTTACTTGTCAAGCTGCATTGTGTTAAAGTTAAGTAATTTTTATTCGCGTACAGTAGCGTTAATTGAATTTCGGTACATTTCGACGCTTTATATATATTTTTTGGAAGTTAAAAGTAAAGCTTTTACTATGGAATCGTCAACTTCAGGTATTTTAACGTTCTTCTAAAATAATTGTGCAAACAAAAGTTGTGTAGAACTATGTTTAAATTTTTTTTTAAAATATGTCTAAATTACGGCTATTATCAAAATATACGTGGATATTTAAATGTGAATGGTGTAAGTTGGGGTTAAAATATTAATTTTCCAATAAACTACAGTTTCTAAGCTTTCATACTCAGTAATAATATCTTGCACGTTTTTGCCCGAAATTTTTTTATTAAATTTATTGTGAAAATAGTCACTCTAGCAAAAAACACCAGTTCTTGTCGTTTGTTTGCTTTGTCTGCAACAGTCTGCAACAGTGTGTTACAATGACAATAGTATTTGTTATTGTGCGTTATGTGTTGTGTATTGAAATGTGAAAACGTCAAACGTATTGAAAGTGATGTAAAACCTTGTAATTGGGTAACTGGTACTATACAAATACTTTAAGCTTCTGATATTTTGCAAACTCCGATCTACACTTTTTAGGAATAACCAGCAAAACTAAATTTTTTTCTCGTCGGAGCCTTTGCGATATTATTCGAAATGCGGACTCTTCGCAACTTAATGAAAAAATTAATATATTAAAAGAAGAAATAATAAAGCGTACGAGCCCTATTGTCATGAAAGATTTTGGAGTGAAATTCAGCACTTTCATTTCTGAATTTAAGAAGCGATGGTCCAAATCGAATAGATATCATGAGCGTTTTTCTGTGCAAAACAAAAATTGGTTAGAACAGGAACAAGCTATTTATATTTTTAAACAAAACGCTCACCGGACACATCCGTACACGATCGAACAATTTTAATATCTGCTTTGAGTCCCGAATTTAGTGACATATATGATACAATAATCCCCCTTTCGTCTACGTAATTATACTAAAAATAAATTGATTACTATGTAAAAATTGTATTACTTTTTTTCCCAAAAAAAAAAACTGAGCCAGAGCATTTTTTAAAAGGGGGCGTGGTACCGCCCTATTCCACCTTGGATGTAATTCATACTGCACGATCAACATATATACCAAATCTCATCTTCATACCTCTGATAGTTCATGAGATATATCCGTTGTAAGTTTCGAGTTATATGGGCGGTGTCACGCCCCTTTATCCAATCATAACCAAGTATAGCCGAAGACTTTTAGCAGGTCAACAATACAACAGTGGGAAAGTTTCATGACAATCGGTCTATTACTATGGCCGCTAGAGCTATTTTTAATAGTGGGGGAGTGGCACCGCCCACTTTTCCAAAATATGTGTAGCCTATGTCACTCAGTGATAACCTAGCATTATCATAGTGAAAGAATTTTTAAAATCGGATAAATAGTTTAATTAATCTCCATTTTTTGGGATTCTGCCCCTCTGTGCGACGGCCACGATTGAATTCATTAAACCTGTTTTTCACAGTGCTAAAGGATGGTGCTTTATCGCCATAGAAAAGTTTAAGTTCATCGATGCACTCTTGTCGTAATAATCCACGTCGAAAGTTGCGAAAAATGATCGCACGAAAATGTTCACGAGTTAATTCCATTTTTTTTGTCAAATTGATTTTTTAAGTCACTGTAAACAACACAAATGATGGTGTTGCCTAGGACAGAATATATTTAGCAACCCTCGTACCAGTCTCCATGCCGCAGTGTATGGATAGCGAAGGTCGACATTTGCAAGATACACTATTTAAAACCCTAACTACACAAAAAATAGTCCAGCGGTGTTAAATTGCACGATCTTGGAGGTCACTCCACAGGTCCACGACATAGTCCAGCGGATCTTGGAGGTCACTCCACAGGTCCACGACATAGTCCAGCGGATCTTGGAGGTCACTCCACAGGTCCACGACGCGAGGTAATGAGCTCACCAAAAGTATCCTTTAATAAATTGATTGTTTCGTGGGCTGTATGGCATATAGCGCCATCTTCTTGGAATCAAAGGTCGTCCACAATCATGTCTCTTAAGTGTTCCCCATTGACTACAATGGCTTGTGGATTTTTATTACTCCATATGCGACAATTTTGGCTATTAGCGTAACCATTAAACGAAAAGTGAGCTTCATCGCTGAACAAAATTTGTTTAGGATCGGTGTCCATCTCGTTTTAGGCCCACTTACGTTCAAATGTCGTTCCGGAGTACGTCTATTCATTATGAAACCAAAGCTGAGCATACATATACCAAGTGACAGTTGTCCAAAAGACCAACTCTGAAAAAAGTATGGCCAGATTGAAGGTCTAAAATAAGCACCCTTAGTTTATATTGTCAATACAAAAATGGTTTGACAGATAGTTGGACAGACAGACATAGCTAGATCGGCTTTGTAGGGTCTTCGATCAAAACGTAATTAAAGTACAATGTTAACAACAAAGTTACGATGTATCCTATTATTGAGGGTATATGCAATTTTAAGGTGTCATTTTAAGGCACCTTAAGACGTCTGTAAAATTTGCAAGGATTAAGATGCCATTGGCACACCCATTGAGTATGCAATTTTATTGAAATAAAATCGTCAATGTTCCAGAGAAGCTATTGGAAAAATTTCGACTTCAGGATTATTTTAATTGGCATTGCTCATTTGTAAAAAAATGAGGTTTTAAATTTTTCAAACAAATTAAAGCATGTTCAATTTTGTTGCTCATATCTAAACTATGAGATGACACATTGTTGATGTGTAGTATGGCTGATTCATCCACAGCCTAAACAAAATTCCTTTTTCAACAATTTATCTTTTTCCGTATATGAACAAAATGAAAACCAAATCGAATGTTTTAAAATACTACAAAACGCTCACATACGAATTGAACGGCGATAATTCAAATACCTACTCGAATAATTCAATATCTGTTTCATGAGACGGCCCAAGAAGAGGCGCTTGTTCGGCTTCGGCAAAATGCTTAAGCTTAAGTTGGATGTTCAACTAATTTCAAATCTTGTTACCATGGGAAAAGACAACAATTCACAAAAAGACCAACAGGCAGTGAGACAGACATCCACAACGAAGCCAAGCTTTATTGGGCAGCCGCCAACAGAGATGGTGGCATTATGGCTGCTGAGCAGTTAGTAACGATGGTGATGATGATGCTGAGTCTGCTGCCGTGCTGGTGGACAGTTTGTCGGTGCATCAACATTTTAAAAATGGATCATATTCCATCCGAAACACCACCACTCATTGTTTATGTATGAATGAACCTTAACCACAACAGACAAGAATGTGTTGGCTCATATTTAATCCGCTGGAAACGATGAACGAAACAATGAAGATCTGTCTGTCTGTCTGTCTGCTTGTCGGCTAGCTTTGTTGTCGTTTTATTAATGCTTTTATTGCTGTTGTTGCTGTAGTTTTACACATCCATTTTGGAGGTGTTTGAGATATTAAGACACTCGTTCATAAATATTATTTATAGCACTCGATTTACCCAATAACATATATTGAAAACAGCAGCATCCGTTTCCGTTTTGTATACAATTTTTGGTGAAAACGAGAGTGATACGAATATTTTCACATTGTTCACATAGCAGTCATTAGTTTTTTTCAAGAATTTCTTTCAAGATCAGGATGACTAACTTGGGAAAAAAAATTAATAAATAATATTTTGGACATCACGACAGTTAACTTTTTTAAGTTCCCGATTTCTTTTTGCTTTGCAGCGAAATGTGCAAAAATTTGCTTTGCGCTAGAAATGTGAAATAAAATTCGACATCTGAGCAACATTTCTTGATGATCTTTTTTTTATGTTGATTATTTATAACATACCTAAAACTTCTTTTAAAAATGTACTCAGAATCTAAACTGACCTTTTCTATGAGCATTTGCTTTAAATAAAAAAAAATTAAATTGAAATTTAAACAAAAGCAGGGCAGAATGTCTGAGAAAATAACTCATAATATAAAAAATAAACACTGAAACCTTGCTCTGGATCTGAATACATGTATTGTCGGAACTTGCTGGGAATCTTAAAAAAATTACACTGAAACCTTTCTCTGGATCTAAAAACATTTATTCTCAAAACTAGCTGAGAATCCAAAAAACCGACCCTTTAAAAGCAGTGACGAAAATCAGTGTCATGTGCCATTTTGTACAAAACTTATCTTCTATTAATATGTAGATACGAGGGTTGATATTTTTAATATTCTCCTTTAAGATCTATTAACTTTTGCATGCACACAAAACAATTTTCGAAGCACTTTTAACACTCCGATTGAGACACCTCCAAAACATGATTTTTGAACGTTTCAACCGCTGCTTCGGGCGATGAAAAACAGTGACCAAGCATTTTTTTCTTGATGCTAGGGAATAAGAAGAAGTCATTGGGTGCCAAATCACCGTACAGCGTGAATGGCCTATTAACTCGACATCTTGAGTGGTCAAATAGCTCATCGTTTCAGCTGATGTGTGAGAGCTCGCATTGCCGTGATGCAAAACGATCCGTCTTCTCTTATTATCTTTCCTCATTTCTTCGAACACTGTTGGCAACACTGTGGCAACATGCCTGGTAATACCGAAAAAAACGCAATCATTTGCTTCGATGTACTTTTTCCACGAACAACTTTAGTTGGATTTGGCTCGTCTTGAAAGACCCATACAGTTGATTGCTGTTTTGTTTTGGATTATTATGGATAGGTTCATGATTCGTCACCTGTGACAATGTTAGACACTGCCTTTGAGCAACCGCAGTTATATTTTTTTAACATTTTGCACCAATCCGTACGAGCCTTTTTTTGAGCATTCGTCGAATTATGTGGGATCTAACGAGAACAAATTTTTTTCACGGCCAAATGAACATGCAATATTAATAGTAGTATGCTTGTCATACTAATGCCCAAGGATGCCTCAATCTCACGGTATATCGCATGTCGGTCTTGCTTAATCAGTTCACGTATCGCTGGTTTCTGGCAAAGTGATCGAAGTTGGACGTCCTTCACGAAATTCATCCTGCAGCGAACGGCGTCCGAGACTGAACTATTGGTACCAGCGATTGACTGTGGTTTTGATGGTGCTTCATTACCAAAAGTCGAAACAAGTTGATTTAAACACTCTTGTTGATAACCCACGCCGAAAATCGTAAAAAATCATGGCACTAAAATGTTCACGGGATAATTCCATTTTTGACTGAGATGCATTTTTCAACACACTGTAAACAAAACAACTCGCCCTCAAACGACAAAACGTTCTGAGTGAAGTTATGCTAAAAAATTTCAATGTTTTAAATGGAAGTTGCAGTGTGCATATGTGAACACTAGTATTGTCAGGACCCGAAATAAAAATAGCAACCCTCGTACAAGAGGTCTCGAGCCGGTCAATCCCTGTTATAAAATTTTTATTTTGAAAATTTTCTAAGGGTCTAAGTGATATTTATATGCAAATTTAATGAAGAGCTGAGCTAAAATGTCTACACCTAGAATTTAAAAATATTTTCGCGAAAACTTTGCTCTGAATCAAATTTGATAAGAAATACTTTTTTTTTTGAAAATTAGCTCTGTATACAAATGACTTTAATCAAATATCGGATGAAAGATTTCCTATAAAAATCTGCTTCAAATCTGAATTTATTACTAATCTTAACCAAAATCAAACAATAGCTATCCTTGAAGCTTTTCTTCAAATCTGAGCTACAACTTCGTTAGGGAATTTTCTAAGAACCTGACTATCTTTAAAAATTTGGTCTAAATCTGGGACGAAATGAGGTCAAATTTGCTCTAATTGTAATCCATATATGTGACGCGCAAAATTGAAAGGGACCTAAGGGTAAAAAACAGTTTACCACCACTTTCATAAAACGCGCATATCTCTGGGAGGGAACACTTTTGGGGCATGGGATCGGTCTCATTTGATGCTCAGATGTTGTCCACATCAAAAAAAAAGAGAAATTTGATTTTCTTTACCCCTAGGTCCCTTTCTCTATGCGCTGTCACATATGGAGAAAACATAAGCGGCTTAAAAAGCTTATAAACACTTTTCAAGTCTTTATTCTGCAACACATGCAACAATTTTAAATCTGTATTACTCTTATGGCCATATACAGAGTGGCGCAAAGCTACCGGTTTTGTTTGAACATTTTTAAATATATTTGTATTTTTTATTTTTATTTCAGGATTTTGTGAAGCAAACTTGGAGAATTTAAATTGGAACAGTACACAACGGCTTGATTATGCCATTTCATTCCGACAAAAAGCAGAAGAAAATCCCGATTTCATAAACAATTTGATAAGCTCTTTTGAATGGTTTATAGACAAACAAAACTGCAGGATCATTGGTCCATATTTCTTTGAAAATGCACATGGCGCCTCAGTTACGGTTAATGGAGCTGAATATCGAACGATGCTATACCATTTTCTGATGCCAGCTGTAGAAAATTATCCATAGTTGTGGTTCCAACCAGATGGAACCATAGCCCACACTGCAAGGGACAGAATGGCCTAAAACATTCAAACCACAACGGTAGGTTTGCTCCACCCTGCATAAGTGACAAATAATTAATATTGCTTTGCATCAATGATTCTAAAATAATCAGCTTAGAATTTTCGTCAAGCTTATTGCGAAACTTGTATAAAATGCCAACAACCGGAGATACTTTGGCTTAAGATGTTGTAATGGGCGATAACTCTAGAGCTATTTTTTTCAAAATAAAAAAAAAATACAAAAATTCAAATTAAGTGTGGAATAATTATAGTTAATTCGAATGGACATTTTATACCATTAATATTTTGAATATAATGTCCTTTTTATGTTGGCAGCAACAACGCCTCCACTCTAAGGCTGCAATTTGGGTGACTCCTTTGAGCATTTCGACCGGTATGGACTTAATGACACGTGTAATGTTGGCTTCCAAAATCTGAATCATAGCTGATTTGTCAGCATAGACTTTAGACTCTACGTAGCCCCAAAGAAAAAAGTCAAAACGTGTGATATCTCATTGTCTAGGCGGCAAACTCCTCGGTCCAAAACGTTAAATTAGCTGCTCTTTGAAATTACCTCTCAAAAGATCAATTGTTTGAGTAGCTGTATGGCAAGTGGCACCGTCCCGTTAAAACTAAAGTCGTCAAGATTACGGGCTTCAATTTTATGTAGCAAAAAGTCTGATATCATAGCGCGATAGCGAGCACCATTCACGTTTACGTTCCGGCCATCATCAATTTTGAACAAATGCGGACCGAAGATTCCACCAGCCCATAAACCGCACCATACCATGGTTTTCTCGTTGTAAGTTTTTCCATGATGAAATGGGGAACAATATTGAAAAGAAAAAAAACCTTTATATCAATCACCCGTTATAAGTGACAAAAATTTAATACTGTTTTGTATCACTGATTCAAAAATGATCAGCTTAGAATTTTCGTCAAGCTTTCTGCAAAGCTTGTACTCGTTAAAAATGCCAGCAACTGAAAAAATCGATGACTTAAGATAGTGTATACGGAACAGCTAACATAGGATGATCTGGAGACACGCTCATAAGTATAAGAGGAAGCGCGGATTATGCTTATTTGGATATAGAATAAAAAAATTATGAAATTTTTTTTACTTAGTAGGGGCATAAATACTCTTACACACGTTTGATACTGTAAAATAAAAAGGACTGAATGTTTTTAGACCAAATATTTTTTAATATATTTATTGGTGTATATTGTATCCAAAACGAAATGTCCGCCTTTTGCCTTTACACACGCCTTAAGTCGCACTGGCCAATCGTCAATAGCTGCAAAGCAGTCTTAATCGATTTAAATCAGTCTTAAGAGATCCAATGTTGGGGTATCTTTTGTGATAAACCTTGTCCTTTAAAACCGTCCACAATTTGTAATCCAATGGGTTCAAATCTGGACTGCCTGAGGACCATTCTTCAGAGGAAATGAACGCTGGCAATGTGTTTCGAAGCCAGGCCTGGGACGTTTTAGCCTTATGGGCCGGCGCAGAATTCTGCTGTCCAAAGTCCATGGCTGGTTTGGGAACAGAGAACTGTTAGGAGGCTTCACAACAGCTTCCAAAACGGTTTCTTTGTAAACTATGGCCGATGTTTTGACTCCTTGTTCGCAGAAATGTAGGTCAGTCAGCCCATCCTAAGAGACACCCCACCAAACCATGACTGAAGCTGGGTGATGACCCTTTTCCACCCATGGGACTAGTTCAGATGCTTCCATAAATGACCGAGCGGACACTCAATCGTTTTGCTTGTTAAATTTTTCCTGAACGGTAAAAATTTTTTCATCGGTGAACAAAATGTTTCTGCTTTATCAGCGTGCTTCACCAAAAGACGTTTGCATTTTTCATTCCTATTTTTTTAAAGCTGCAGTCAATAAATGTCCGGTACATCGTTTGGAAGTTCCGAGGCTTTTTTAACGATTCGACTCAGGGACTTTTGCGTGATATTCATCTCACGGGCAATGATTTTCTGTTTTTGGAGCGGATTTCTGTGAATTCTTGATTTAACGGCTTTGACGACAGCGGTATTCGAACAGAGCGTGGGCGGCCCGACCGGTGGCTGTCTTTTACATCTTCAGTCTCCTCAAACAGTTTTATGTATCGGTAGACGAACATGCGGCTAATCCCTAGTGGCCGGAGCGTTTTGAAAATATCACTTTTATTCATTTCACACTTGAAAAGCGCTTTTACAGCTATATGGTTCTCATTATCTGACCACTCCATGATGAAAGTTGAAACAATTTTAAAATCCCGTTACAGACTAACGCTATTGAGGTAAGCTTTCAAAACCCATATGACATTAACGGGGTGTGTTTAGTTCTTCTTTTGAAATGGGTATGTTCAATGTTGTAACAGTATTTATGTCCCTACTAAGTATATGGGTGATTCTGAGATTATGGGCCAATTTCGACATCATTTTTGGAATACGATTTTTTTTGCAGAATTTAATATTTAATTCAGGTAGAGATGTCTTAGTTCTAAGAAAGACTAGTTATTTTTAAAAGGTACACATAAAAATTGTAGTTTTTAACGGAATCATGCATCAATTTAAAATGCAAATGGTAATGACTCATTGAACAGAGAAATGACAATAAAATATATAGTATTTTTTCTTTAAAATATACAAATTCATTTTAATTCAGTTTTTTTTTAAAAATAATAAAAAAAGAAAAATCGTTAATCGTCATTCCCCAGTGAAAAATTTTGGCAGGGGAATGATGAATTTCTACAAAAGTCACTGAAATGTTTATTTAAGTACTTACCCTTACAAAATTGAATTGGGCTGTAAGTTTATACTTGCAATAAACACAAAAAAACACTAGCAAAATTATAAAGAGTATTATCTTTTTATAAAACAACACAGGGGAATGACCCACTTATCGTAAGTGTGAACGTTCGTAACGAGTGACAAAACACGACTTACGAGTACTTAATTTTAATAAGACTGTTGACAAAACAACTATTAGATGTGCACCCACTTCAAGTAATGTTCAATCATATTTGAGTTGCTCGAAATCAGGATTGGTTTGGAATTTAATTTTTAGCGAATATTAGATTTTACAGGGGATTACTGTGTATTTTCAGGGACAGAAAATAAACATCCATAAAAATGTAAATTGAATAGAAAATTATAATCGTTAATAGCTACAAAATTAATTGAATATTAATTTTTACTATGGACTGGTTTTATTAAAAAAATAATTAAAATTAAATAATTAATTAATTATGGTTATGTACGTGACAATTGTACACGTTTAATTGTCTTTGAATATTGTGAAAATAGAAATGGACTGGAATTTTAGAATGGTATTTTAGAATCGTATATTGTATATGATGAGTTCTTTCCAAAAAGTATATATATTGGAAAATTGAGCACTGGAGACCCAAGTTCCATGCAATCAAAGTTGACTTATGCATGTGACAAAAAGTGGAAGTGCCTTTTATAGCCGTAAGAAGAAGTACGAAAGTAAGCAAATTGTAGGCAATTTTTATTTCGGAAAAAATGTTTTTATAAAGGTTAATAATAGACCTTTTTAATCATGTTTTGTTCAAAAAAAACTATGCATGGGTTGGCAAAAAAAAAGTTATTGATTACGCACGTGACACTTTTAGCCTTCATACATATTTTAGTAATTTTACATATATTTTCAGATGTTTTTAACAAAAAAAAAATAAACTTTTATTCAAAAATTAAAAATATATTACAAAATTAATCCAACTTAATTTTTTCCTTAAGTGAGAATCCTGTTCGAGCAACATTTATATATTCATTATCTTGGTAGGATAAGCAATGCATTTTTCGTATTCCTGGAATAGAGCGGACAATTCTCCATTTTTCATTTAATGGTGGAAAAATCTCCTTTGCTGAGATATATCTCAATAGCTTTTTTCAATATTCTGTGCTTAAAAAAATATGCGAGCGTTTTGATTTTTTAAGTCACGGTGGACCATTTCATGGAAATACCCATATACAACTTTAACTTTTGATAGCTCCAAAGGAAAACATCGCATGGTGCTAAGTTTGGTGAGCGTGCCGGCCAGTTCACATCACCCCTTAAAGAGATAAGCCGTCCAGGAAACATTTGCCTCAAACAATTCATGGTAACCCTCGCTCTGTGTGCACTGGCATCATCCTGTTGGAAGCATGTATCCTCTAATTGCATTGCCTCAAGAAGCGGCTGAAAGAAAAATCCTGTATCATAGTCAAGTACAGTTCAGATATTGCAATACATCTGCTTTAACTCTCTCGATGTTTTATGGTGTTATACGTTTTTCTTCTCCTAGGTCCCTTCGTACACATGGCACATTCCCTGCTGTTCTTAATGAAGTTACCCAATTTACAATTGATTGACGTCCAGGAACACGTCCGCGTGGGGGAACAGCGAATCGTAAACGAAAAGCACGCTGCCCTGCAATGATCGAGTGTGCATTTGAAAAATACACTTCAACACAAAATGACCTCTGCTCACATGATCAATGCATGATGATAACTGAAAGCAAGGCGAATATAAAATTTCCTGTTAGCTACTATAAGCCAGACACATTTCGCCACAGCCTGCAGTGCAAAAAAAGCAAACTTCCGCGCTCCACCCTTCATTTTGCGACATTAACTTCTTGGAAACCATCACCACGCATTCGTTGTTTCGGTTTTGATGCGGCCAAAATCTAATGAACTTAGTTTTGCCTGAATTACAAAATCAACCGGAAATTGTTGTTAATTAAGCATTTGCATACTCATACTTTTTTTCTTTTTCAGGACCAGGTTATTCATTCTGCGTATATTGAAATTAGATTTGCATCATGACAACGTCGGATTTTAGAGCTATTTTTTGCTTAATATGCATAGATCATCTGCATACTTAACATGTTTTTCCTTGTAATCCAGTATTATCCAGATCCATTATACTCGTATAGACTTTAAATAGCAAAGGTCCAAACACACTTCCTTGTGGTACCCCGTACTTGGCATATTCCATTTAACCGCAATTGGAGTTTATGTGAACGTACTGTTTTATATAGGCGAGATAGATTTTGAAATTCGCAAGTTACCTTTCGACCAAGGCATATTCATAAGAAAAATTTGCTTAGATTTTGGGCAAATTTTCATAAATAATTTTTGCTCATCAACGAAGCAAATTTTCATAGAACAATTTTAGCACATATGAAAGACAACTTTATAAAAAAATTAATTTACTCTTTTTGCTCTACTATAAGTACTTAAAAAAATTTGAATTGAAAATTTGCCCAGAATGAATGCAAAAATTATAAACGAATTTTTTTAGAATGCAAGCAAATTTTTTTTTTGAAATGTGGCTAGGAAAATTATCAAAATATAGCAATATAATTTTTTTTGTCTATGTTTTTGTTTTGTTTACATTTATTTGGTCGGAATTACCATTATCTACTTTTTTTCTTACAAATTTCTTATATATATTTTTTTTAAAATTAATAAGAACATTTTTTAAAAACAGGTTTCTATTAAAAAAATCTCGAAACCATTTTGTATGAGGGTTGTTATATATATTTTTTGGCCTAGGCAACACTGCCTGGCGCCATCTGACATTTCCATTGGAAAGTTTGACATTTTTTAGCATAAACGTACTTAGAACGTTTTGACGTACGACCATCATTTGCATTGTTTACAGTGACTTGAAAAAAATTATTTTGACAAAAAAATGGAATTAACTAGTGAACATTTTCGTGCGAACATTTTTCGCAACTTTCGACGTGGATTATCACGACAAGAGTGCATCGATGTACTTAAATCTTTGTATGGCGATGAAGCACCATCCCAAAGCACTGTGAAAAACTGGTTTAACGAATCCAATCGTGGCCGACGCTAGCTCAAAGTCGAAGATCGTCAGAGAACATTGATGCCGTGCGTGAACTGATAATGCAAGATCATCATGTGACATACCGTGAGATAGAGGCATCCTTGGACATTTCTTCAACCAGCATAAATCGATATTGCATAAAAGCCTGACCGTAGGTTTGTTCTCGTTGGATTCCGCACAATTTGACAATCGCTCAAAAAAAGGCTCGTGTCGATTGGTGCAAAGAAAGTTTGAAAAAAATAAGATCACAGGTGACGAATCATGGATCTATGCGTATGATCCCGAAACAAAACAGCAATCGACCGTGTGGGTCTTCGAAGACGAGCCATATCCAACGAAAGTTGTTCGTGGAAGAAACACTTCGAAGCAAAGGGTCGCCTATTTCTTCGGCAAAACTGGCGACTGTTCCGCTTTAGCAACGTAGGGTGGTCAATTTTGATTAGTACACCAAAATTTGTTTGTCTGAAGTCTTCGGAGAAATTCGAAAAACGAATAAGAGAAGACGAATCATTGTGCACCATGCCTCACACATCGGCTTAAACCAGCGCCTTTTTGACAGGCCATAACGTCGAACTGATGGGTCATCCGCCATACAGTCCTGACGTGGCACCCAATGACCTCTTTTTATTCCCGCAAAAATGCGTGATCAACGATTTTCGTCGCCAGAAGATGCTGTTGAACGTTCAAAAACCATGTTTTTGAGGTGTCTTAATCGGTGTTGAAAAAGTGCTTCGACAATTGGTTAAGGCGTATGCAAAAGTGTATAAATTTAGCTGGAGAATACTTTGAAAAACAATAAAACCATTTTTGATGATAAATATTCATATCTTTCTTATTAGGCCAGAAATCTATATAGCAGCCCTCGTATGTGAATTTATTTTAGAAAAACCAAAAAATTTTCTAAAAGAATTTTCTATTTAAAAAAACCTATAGGGTTAAAAACAATTGCATTTGTACTTCCATCATTGATGTTGCAGTTCTCACCGATCGTGGGAATCAAACACAAAAGCATACAAAAAAGTGCCGACCGTAGAACTCAGTCATATTAAAATCATAATATAAGAAAAGAATATATTAAATGTGCAAAGTATGTCCACAAGTATACACAAGTAAGAGTGTACCTACAACACAAATACATCCTACAGTTCTCACCGTTCGTTCACTGCTTTCAGTATTCTATAAATATCAAAATTCCCAGCGATAGTTTGCAGAGTTTTTCAAATTCTGTCAAATGACGAAATTAAAATTATCCGGAATTACATGAGCCACAAAAATATGCAACTAACATCTGTCGGTTGTGATCGTATATCCTAAATTCAAACACAAACACCCAGACTGACTGTGTCGTCAAGAACAATTGCCAGCTAGCTCAATTTATTTATTGCGTTAGGTTTATTTCCATACCGTTTAATTTCGCATGAACTTTACGAGTATTCGCAGTGACGTCAAATTTTGTACAAACCATCAAATGTTTGTGGGATGTACGCCAAACATTTGGGTGATTCATATCTCAATTTGGACATTAGCTGTGTTTTATTTGGCCCGCTGGCAATGTTTTAAACTAAAAAAAGACAGTCATCTTAGACTGATTTGAAATTGTAGACCTTTATTTTTAAACTTCAAAAGCATTTAATTACTTTTATTAAAAATGTATCTTTTGAACCAAATTTCGAAGTGGGATTGTTAGTGGCTTTAGTGATTTTAAAGGAGGATGCATTTGCTCCTTAATAGGAAGTTGCGGACAAATGTGTGGAATGTCTTGAATGTAAATGAAAGAAGGAAGAGTTGTATCGTACTGTGTACTGACGTCCTATTACGTGCGAATATGTAAGTCTAGGTGGATTTGTATAACTACTAAATGCAATTAATTGAATCCACGTAAGCACAGTGTTTTGAAACATGCAATATTGTTTTTTTAAGTTAAATTTAATAATTTTTTGTTGTTGCAACTTGTGCAGTTTTGTACCACACACAAATGAAGTAAAAGCATAGCTTAGTTCGGCTAGGCCGACTTTTTGCTATTAAAATGAATATTTATAGTCCCTATATACAAGGACCGCTATATATATTTCTGGCCTAATATTGAAATTGCGAATATTTATCATCAAAAATGGTTTTATTGTTTTTCAAAGTATTCTCCAGCTTGATTTATACACTTTTTCATGTGCTCAAACCAACTGTCAAAGCCCTTTTTCCACTCCGATTGAGACACCTCCAAAACATGGGGTTTGAACGCTTTAACAGCATCTTCTGGTGACAAAAATCATTGACCACGCATTTTTTTCTTGATGCTAGGGAATAAGAAGAATTCATTGGGTGCCAAGTCAGGACTGTACGGCGAATGACCCATCAATTCGACGCTTTGGCCGGTCAAAAAGGCGCTGGTTTGAGCCGATGTATGAGAGCTCGCATTGTCATGGTGCACAATGATTTGTCTTTTCTTGTTCGTTTTTCAAATTTCTTCAGGCAAACAAATTGTGGTGTACCACTCAGAATTGACCTCCTACGTTGCTTTTGCGAAACAGTCATCACATGACTAATTTTGCCGGAGAAACGGGCGACCATTTGCTTCGAAGTGCTTCTTCCACGCACAACTTTCATTGGATTTGGCTCGTCTTCGACACACTGTCGATTGCTGTTTTGTTTCGGACTCAAACGCATAGATCCATGATTCGTCACCTGTGACGATCTTATAAATGTCTTTTGAAGCACAGCGATCGTATTGTTTTCAAAATTTTTTTGCGCCAATCGACACGAGCCTTTTTTAGAGCGATTGTCAAATTGTGCAGGATCCAACGAGAACAAACTTTTTTTACGGTTAGGTGTTCATGCATTATAGAACGTATGCTGGTGGAAAAAATGCTCAAAGATGCCTCTTTTTCACGGTATGTCAAATGACGATCTTGCATTATCAGTTTACGCACGGCATCAATGTTCTCTGGTACAACGGAAGTTTTTGGACGACCATCGTCTTTGAGCGAGCGTCGGCAACGATTGAATTGATTAAACCATATATAAGATGGTGCTTCATCTCCATTCAAAGATTTAAGTTCATCGATGTACTCTTGTCATGATAATTCACGTCGAAAGTTGTGAAAAATGATCGCACGAAAATGTTCACGAGTTAATTCCATTTTTTTCCCAAATTGATCCAAATTAAATTCCAGTCACTGTAAACAACGCAAATGATGGTCCTGCGTCAAAACGTTCTGAGTACGTTTATGCTAAAAAATGTCAAACTTTCAATGGAAATGTCAAATGGCGTCAGGCAACACTTAGTGGTGCCTAGGCCAGAAATATATAGGAACCTGTATATAGAAATTGTTATAGTCCCTATATGTGTGTTGTAATGTGGGCGCCTAAGAAGTCTTAAAGAAATTTTATTTCCTTAAAATTGAAAACCGTAGCCAATACATTTCACCAATTTCTTCGTTGATTCTGGAAAAGAACTAGAAAAAAACTGTTCAAGTCATAATAATGACGAAAGACCGAATAAATGTAAAAAATACTAAGTCAATACATTTCACCAATTTCTACGTTAATTCTGGAAAAGAACCAGAAAAAAGCTGTTCAAGTCATAATAATGACGAAAGACCGAATAAATGTAAATAAAACTAATTAATAACGCCCTTATATGCAACGCATAGTTTCAGTGAACACCGATGCAATACAGGATTGCCGTAAACAATGTTGTATTTAAAGATTATACGAAAAGAATAATCCTCAATAATTAAATGAGACTCCCGTATACTTCATTTGATTTGTAACCGAAATAATCGTTGTCAACGACTGCTAAAGCAAAATCTTGGCGAGTTTAGAAACAGCTGCCTGACTGGCAACCATAGCCAATAAGTTGATTCTGATTAAGAAGCAACAAAGGTCTGGAACCAGAACTAAAATGGTTTAAGTCATAATAATTCCATTTCCATAAATCCAGTTTTGGATTCGTAAACAAATTTTTTTAATTGGAATCTCTATGACAGCGCATAGAGAAAGCGACCTAAAGGTAAAACAAAATCAATTTTCACTTTTTTTTTTTGATGTGGACAACATCTGGGCATCGAATAAGACCGATCCCATGCCCCAAAAAGTGTTCCCTCCCAGAGATATGCGCCTTTTATGAAAGTGATGGTACACCAAAGATACACGTATTTAAATCCTTAAAATGGCTCTCCTGAACAAAACTGGTTTTTACCCTTAGGTCTCTTTCTATTTTGCGCGTCACATATAAACTATTAATAGTTCGATTTGACCATCGGTCGGGTGGTTAGACTTAATGATGTTTCTTTACTCATAAACAAACAGGAGTTGATAGAAAATTTTAATTTTATCAGTAGAGCTTCTACACAGATGGGTCTTAACTAGACCAAAGGGTGGGTTTTGGAATCAGGGATCTTGGTTAGAACTTTTCACTAGCCGCCAATGGTGACATTACATAGCCCGAAAGTCGGGCTGCAGTCTAATCTCTAAAACCCGTATTCCTCAATTTTTGAACCGTTCACATCTATTGCGTACCTCTTTACGAAATGGCCAAGAACATTTTAGAAACCGAACGACAAATGGACTAGAAACAAGACATGCCGGACCACCAGTAAAAACATGCGATCTAAATAACTCGATTATTGTTCTCGAAACTCGAAATTCCCACCTCCAATAACTACAGGGTGGCGCAAAACTACCGTTGTGGTTTGAATGTTTAATCAATTCTTAAATTTATTTATATTTTTCATTTTTTTTCAGAATTTTGTGAAGCAAACTTGGGGAATTTGAAATGGAACACTACACAACAGAAGAGCGATCAGCAAATGTTAAATTTTATATTAAAAATCAAATCAATTGTTTTGCCGCCGCGTGCTTATCGTCCCTGTTTTAATATGTGTACTGGACCTTCAGAACCAACAATAAACCGCTTGGTTGGAAATTTTCGACATCATGGTACAGTAAGACCCTATCCATATACCGAAAGACCACGTACGGTCCACACGGGCGAAAGTAGCCAACGTGTTGTGGATAGTGTGCAGGACAGTCCAATCTTCAACAAGAAGATGTTCGGCACAACTGGGGCTATCGCGCAACTGCTAATAACTACTATAGAAACAGTCGGAATGAGGAGAAAAATGAAGCGTTTGACACTCGTTACTGGCTCTGAATATAAGAAAAGTAATATTTTTAGGCTCAGTGGGATTGGTGATAACTGGTGATCAATCTAGAGGTTTTTTTCAATAGGGGTTTCTTCACAGATTACTGGGGCTATCGCGCAAAGAGCAAGAATGTGCGCAGCCGCAAATGATATAATAGGATATGTGACAGCGCATAGAGAAAGGGACCTAAGGGTAAAAAAAAATCAATTTTAATTTTTTTTCCATTTTTTGATGTGGACAACATCTGAGCATCGAATGAGACCGATCCCATTCCCCAAAAGTGTTCCCTCCCATAGATATGCGCGTTTTATGAAAGTGAAGTCGACGATTCTACACCTAAGATACACGTATTTAAATCTTTAAAATGGCTCTCCTGAACAAAACAGGTTTTGACCCTTAGGTCCCTTTCTATTTTGCGCGTTACATATAATGATATAATTTGTCATACTTAAGCCAAAAATGTTCCCAAATTATATTATAAATAACAATAAATAACAATAATAATTTATCAATAAATAAAAAAGTTAAGTTGCGCCACCCTTTATAACTTCAGGATAATAGCCTGCATCAAGAGGAGTTGCAGTCATGCAGCTTAGCTGAGAACATCTGCTAATAACACCTGTAGAAACAGTCGGAATGAGGAGAAAAATAAAGCGTCTGACACTCGTTACTGGCTCTGATTCTAAGAAAAGTAATATTTTTAGGCTCAGTGGGATTGGTGATAACTGGTGATCAATCTAGAGGTTTTTTTTCAAAAGGGGTTTCTTCACAGATTACGCGTGAGTTGTGTTAAACTTTAATTTTTTTCTTTGCAGTATTGTTTGCCTTTTCATCATGAAAAGACTTACACAGCAGCAACGTCTCCAAGTTGTGCAACTGAACAAGTATTATGGAAATGAGCATACGGTGAGAAACTGTTTACGGACCAAATTTTTCAGTTCAGTGATGAGGGCCATGTCTGGTTCAACGGCAATGTCATCAAACTTCTTCTACCTGTTCGAAGAGCAGTTTATACCACGTTTTGGGCCGGTGAGTTGGCCGCCTACACGCAGAAAAAAAGTATGGTTGGGGTGAAAATATTCGAAGAGGACCATACTATTGTTGGGTATATAGTTGTGACAACAATATTATGATCCTGACAACAACAGTATGATTCACACATAACCATACTATGATCCCCACAACCATAGTATGATTCACACTCAGCCATACTACGATCTCCACAACCATACTATAATCCTCACAACAATAGTATGATTCACACTCAACCATACTATTATCTTCACAACCATATTATGATACTCACAACCATAGTATGTTTCTCATACAACCATAGTATGATCCGTACAACTATAGTATGATTCACACGCAACCATACTAAGATCCACATAACCATAGTATGATTCACACTCAACCATACTATAATCCCCAAAATTATTTTATTGGTTATTGTTGTTATTCAAAAATAGAGATTTTTATTAAGTATGTTATTATAAATTGCATTACTATTAGTTCTTAGCCAGATTTGAGGTCACGTTTTTATTAAACATTTCATTCAAGAAACAAAAATATATATTCCAACGGTCAAAAATACTTTTAGTTGCCAGCAGGGGTGAATGCTACTTTACCATCCGTAGACACCAAGTAACGAATGTGATTTTACCATGATCAATGGCTATATACTTAAGTGCAGGCAGATTTTAAATAAACGAGAACTAGTCGGTATTAGAGTATTTCACCGAACAAAGAAAACACAATAAAAATCCCTTGAACTACCTTTCGATTGTTGTTGTTTTTTAATGGACACTGTATCGTGTGTTTATGTTTTTTTTTGTTTATCAAAAAAAAACGTACGCACACACATACATGTATGCTCTATAAAACCTGTTTTGTTATGTTCATAGTCGCAACCATACTGTATGATTGCCGTAATCAAATTATTGTTAACGTACATTTTAAACAACAATACTTTTGTTGCACCAACCATGTTTATATGGCTGCTACAACCATATTTTCATTTCTAAATTTGGCAATAATACTATTGTTACATTTCAACAATAGCAATATTGTCGCAATCATAGTATTGTCCAAATAAAATTCAAAAAACAATACTATGGTTGCGACGAATATGCTTTTATTGTAGAGAACATATTATTGTTACGGTGACCATAGTGTAACCATATCTTTTCTATGCGTGTAGATCGTGGGTTATCACTCCTTTAGACTTTTTTCTTTAGGGCTGCGTAAAGTCCAAAGTCTATGCTGATCAACCAGCTACGATTCAGGTTTTGGAAGCCAACATTATGCGTGTCATAAACGCCATACCGGTCGAAATTCCCAAATGAGTTATCCAAAAATTTGACCATCAAAAAAAGCGCATAAAATGTCCTTTCGCATGAACAATAAAGATTCCAAACTAGATTTGAATTTTTGTAATTTTTTTTATTTTGAAAAAAAATACCTCTGATTGATCATCTGTTTTCAATCCCACTTCTAACTAACCTTTAAAACTTGATAATAAAAGTACTACAAATACTACTCTTCAGCATACATTTTTAACCAATAGCTCTTCCGCCCAGTCGTCCCATTAGCATGCTTTGAAACACTGTGCTCACGCACTGCCCAATCGGATGAACGTCATTTAACCGTAATTGCTGTCGGTCACCTTTCGCATTTACTTTATGCATTTGAGTGCTTGCCATGTGTCACATTGATATTCAATATTTCCGTTTGATGACAAATCATAAAGTCACAGAGATAAGTGCTCATCACTCGTTCGTCTGTTCGTCCACATACGTGTATGTTCCTAGTGTCAGTCTGTGACGTTATATTGTCGTTGATGACTTGACTATGACGCGTGGTAGTTTAACATACTCGTATTCCATTCCATTCGAATCGATTATTGTTATTTATATTCGCTGACATTTGTCGTTACGACCGTTTATGGCAATTAATCAATATTTTGTTATGCAATTGAATTTAACACCAGCCAACCGACGACGACAGCAATGCCTTTGATGATGATGGGAGGCAGTAACAAATTGTATGTTTATTTTGATAGATTCACAAGTTAATGTGCACGTTTTTATTTATTTAATAATAACATTTACGATTGTGAATGCTAGCAAACGGTTGTCGTCGTTTGCCGCTGCTTTATGACATGAGCCAGTTAGTGATTCATGGATTTTAATTCTATCTGGCGCTAGCGGTGCTGATTCCCCGCTGTTACGCAGCCTCGTAATGCCGTGGCTTGTGTTGGCCAATTGCTGATGATAATAGTTATTTATTCGATATGATTATCTTTATTAGAAAAATGAAAGGTTGTCCGTCGACGGAAGGCGTTGAAAATTATTTGATAATCTATTAGTGTGAAATAATGTGTGATTTTTTTACGCCACGCAAAGGTGTTTAAACAAATTTTCCCCCCAAGAAAAAGAAGTAACAAATTTTTAGTAGGACCGAGCCGATATTTGGCCGAGGTTCGTGCAGCTATTGACGATTGGCCAGTGCGACTTAAGGCGTGTGTAATGGCAAAAGGCGGACATTTTGAATAAGTAGATTCTTCTTCGATACAATATACATCAATAAATATATTAAAAAATATTTGGTCAAAAACATTCAGTACTTTTTATTTTACAGCATAAAACGTGTGTAACAGTATTTATGTTCCTACTAAGTAGTTATCCCCGGTCAAATTATGTCAATTATGTGTATCGTATAGATCTACAAAATATTAGCTACCCGCTCTAGAATTAATATAGTACAACTGACTTTTTCCATGCTCTAGACAGCGCTGAATCTTCCCTTCTGAATAACAGATGGATATAGCAATTCATCGAAACCTATTCTCGGTATCATAAACCTCAGATCGTGTCAGCTGCGTACGAGTTGTGAAACGTCAATATCTTTCACTTCTTTGGAAATGTTGCTTTTAAGACCATTTAGGTTAATTCAGAGCTCTACAGAGGCATAATATCCAATATTAGTGGCTGCAGATTGAAGACATGGTTTTCGAAGATCTTTGGTTTCAGCAGAATAGTACCGCCTGCGGCAAATCAATTTTTTTTGGGGCCAAGTAGGTAATTGTTTCATAAAACATGTCAGCGATGACAATTGAACATCTTGATGGTGCAATTTGAGGCCGTTAGACTGGACTTCAAGGCAAATTTCGACCAAAACTTTCGTGAGATATAGCCTGGAAAAATCAGCTAGTTCTTGAGAAATTTCGTTGATTGAGGAAGCTAGTGCTACCCGTAATGCTACTGATAAGCTACCATAGTCATACCACAAAAAAATGTTTCGTTAAGCGAACACTTAAAAAGTGACCTTTTTAACGAAGGACTAAAAGTCCCTGAAGATGTCCACTTTTTTCTTCCGGGCCAATTTCATATATTTACGATTCAAACAGCATAAACTATCATCATGCAAAATTTCAGGATCATAGGTTGATTCGTTTGGCCGCTATCGAGCTTTCAACAGGCAAACGGACGGACGGACACACGGACGTAAGGACAGCGTATTTTACTACGTTCAATTATAAGGGTGATCCATCTAGAAGTATTTTTCAGAACAAAAAAATATCAAAATTCAAATCAAGTGAGGAATCTTTTTTGGTAATTTGAAAAGATATTTCATGGCATTTATTTTTTGAGTATAAATTCCTTTAAATGTTGGCCGTATCTACGCCTCAGGGTTTCCATTTAGAGGGTGCATCTTTGGTTGACTCATTTCGACCGTTATGGCGTGAATGACACGTATAACGTTGGCTTCCAAAACCTGAATAGTAACTGGTTTGTAAGCATAGACTCATTTGTCCAAAATGTGGAATTAGCTACTTTTCGATATGAACTCTCAATAGATCCATTGTTTGAGCAGCTGTATAGCAAGTGGCACCGTCCTGTTGAAACCAAGTGTCGTCATGATTACGGGCTCTAATTTCAGGTAGAATAAAAATCGATATCATGGTGCGATAGCGAGCACCATTTACGGTTACGTTCCGGCTATCATCATTTTTGAAAAAATATGCACCGATGATTCCAACAGCTCATAAACCGCTATAAAACGTGTGTTTCCATCTTCTTTTCTGGGTATAATGACACCTCTTGAACCTCTTCTTGTTGCTCTTCAGCCCAAATGCGACAATTTTGTTTATTGACTTTGCCGTTGAACCAGAAATGGGTCTCATCACTAAACAAAATTTTGGTCGAACAGAGTGAATTTTCCCGTTTCTCACCGAACGACCAACATTTGAAGGTAACTATTTTCAAAAAATGAATGCCCTAAAATATCCTTTCAAATAACCAATAAAGATTCCCCATTTGATTTGAATTTTATTTATTTCTGTTCTGAAGAAATACCTCTAGATGGATCACCCTATATAAGAACTGAGTCGTGTACAGGTTTGATAGAAGTTCTTCTTGTTCCTTTCTGTGATGTTGTGGGACTTAGGTAAGTTCTGAAGCGGCTGTATATTATTTCAGGAAATAACTTTGCACTGGGGCTATATCAAAACGTGGATCGGTATTACCCATCTTTATCTGCTCTGAACGAGGGTATATATATGTATATATTTCTGACCCAGGCAACACATAGTGTTGCCCCATCTGACATTTTCATTAGAAAGTTTGACATTTTTTAGCATAAACGTACTTAGAACGTTTTGACGTACGACCAATATTTGTGTTGTTTACAGTGACTTGAAAAATCAATTTGGCAAACAAATGGAATTAACTCGTGAACATTTTCGTACGATCATTTTTCACAACTTTCGACGTAAATAATCACGACAAGAGTGCATCGATGAACTTAAATCTTTGAATGGCGATGAAGCACCATCCTATAGCACTGTGAATAACTGGTTTAATGAATTAAATTGTGGCCGACGCTCGCTTAAAGACGAAGGTCGTCCAAAAACGGCCGTTGTGCCAGAGAACATTGATGCCGTGCGTGAACTGATAATGCAAGATCGGCATGTGACATAAGATAGACGCATCCTCGTCTCGATTGGTGCAAAGAAATTTAGAAAAAATACGATCGCAGTGCTTCAAAAGACGTTTATGAGATAGTCACAGGTGACGAATCATGGATCGATGCGTATGAGCCCGAAACAAAACAGCAATCGATCTTGTGGGTCCTCGAAGACGATCCGAATCCAACGAAAGTTGTTCGTGGAAGAAGCACTTGGAAGCAAATGGTCGCTTGTTTCTCCGGCAAAACTGGCCATGTGGCGACTGCTAAGCTTGAGCAACGTAGGACGGTCAATTCTGAGTGCTATGCCACAATTTGTTTGCCTGAAGTCTTCGGAGAAATTCGAAAAACGAACAAGAGAAGACGAATCATTGTGCACCATGACAATGCGAGCTCTCAGACATCGGCTCAAACCAGCGCCCTTGACCGACCAAAATGTCGAACTGATAGGTCATCCGCCGTACAGCCCTGACTTGGCACCCAATGACTTCTGTTTATTCCCACACATCAAGAAAAATGTGCCTGGTCAACGATTTTCGTCGCCAGAAGATACCGTTGAAGCGTTCAAAAACCATGTTTTGGAAGTGTCTCAATTAGAGTGGAAGAAGTGCTTCAACAATTGGTTTGAGCGCATGCAAAAGTGTATAAATCATGCTGGAGAATACTTTGAAAAACAATAAAACCATTTTTGATTGCAAAGTACCATTCCGCTTAAAAATATTGATGCAGTTATTTTTCATGTAGATCGTTGTAGCCCTGCTCTATTTTTGCATATCCGCAGATAGTGAACCTTTTACGTTTGGACTGTACACAACTGCGTATGCTGAAGCAAAGCAAACTCTCTGCTTTTAACGAGAATTCTTCCCCACTGAAGAACTTTTGCAATTTAAAAAAAAAATGACGCTTCTTCTTAAAAAGAAATGCTTATAATAGCACAACTAAAAACGAAATAACCGTCGAATTTTAAATATTGTTGGGTAGAATTTTTATTGGGGGTTATTTCTCAATTTAGAAACCCCCATTGGAAAATGAAATAAGTCCGAAAAAGAAATGAAATAAATCCCAAAAATTTGCTACTTATTTCATTTGAAGTGACACCCAAAAATTTATGTAAATATTTGGGGATTATTTCATATCTCGTTTAGGGTTTATTTCAGTCGGGAGTTATTTCTTGGAGTCTTTTCTTTAACTACTGCATATTTAAAATATGTTTTAATGCATCTTTTTAGATTTTATAGTGCATATTTTAGCTGAGTGCATATAATTCCGATCCCTACTCATTACATAACTATCTGTTAGATACTGTTGCGATAAACAAAAAAACGCGTGGTATAGTCTAGCAATTCGCGTTTGAGACTTAGTTAAGACTTATGTAAGGATAGAAATATATTAATTTGTAAGGAGAATTAAGTTCAGGAAAATTGTAAGGAGAATTAAGTTCATTTGGGTACTTAGTTACTCCAATTTGTCAGCATAACTTTATAGAAAGAAACCATACAATTCGCAAGTTGATATATCTAAAATTTCTTATACATCTAATGAAGCCCTATTCTAGCAATCTTCTGAGATAGTGTCGAACGCTACCTAACACTCCACGAACGGTCACACCACCTCACACAAAATCTAAAATTAGAAAAGATCAGCTTTCCAAAGCCGATATTGAGAAAACAAATACGGATGTTTAACGTATTTTTATTACATCTTTATAAACAATGATTGCTACAAAATGTGTTTATTTTAATTCTAACGGTGGAGCGGACGGACAGACGCCCTGACAGACAATCGGCCGGCCACCCAAGTTTTATTTTGTTATTATGGCTATTGTTTTTTGCTACCAGCCTACCCTTAAGGTAAACAGAATTGGACACAATTTTGCCTACATTCTCGAATAGCTCGACGGACTATGCGATTGGATCATTTCATTACGTTTCTTTGCAGCATCCGTCCATGCCTCACCATATCCCAATCAACCGAATGTCAGTAAGTTAACGCTTGTTAAGTGTCGAAATTTCAATTGGATTTCTTTTGCACAGCTGTCATTGTCGGGACAGACGAAGAAAGAAGGCCTGCTCTGAACTCAACAACTTGTGCATACGCCCGCGCACCTGGTTTTCGTATGTGGCAGCCAACAGCTAGACAGGCAGCATTAGAAGTTGAGCCTTACTTGAGAGGCCACTTCAAACACAAAATATCTGAAGTGTTGTTTTTTTCTTCTTTCTTTTCTGTTCTGTCCAAATTGAAGAACAATAAGAGAAAATTGTGGTAACAAAAGATTAAGAGATATACAAGACACAAAAACACACAGAAAAGATACAGCACAACTGACAAGACAGACAACATGCGCCAAAACTATGGTAGATACTCGTATTTGAAATGGACTGAAAAAAAAACAACACAAAAGAAAAGAACAAACCCAACTCAATTTGGTAAATTGTAAAAGATACAAAGAAAGGTGTTAAGGAAATTTGGCCAAGAAAGCAGTAAAAATCCCAGGTGAAATATGTTATCGCTGTTTGGCAAACTCGAACACAACAGCCATCGTAAGCGGATTTGGCCCAAAATAAACCCAATTTCTCCAACAAATGTCAACATTCTAGTAGAACTCAATACATTAGATCTCGATTCATTCAGCCTCATAGGCGAGTATTTAAATTCTGAGAAAGGAAATGCCCAACGAACAATGACAAACGTACAATCAATGGCAATGACAAATCTTAATCTGATTATAATCTATCGTTTGCAACTTAAGCATGTAAATATTTTGTTAATCATTCTGCTCGATATCGTATAAATGGTCATCATTTATAAAGTTGTGGTTTTAATAAAAGATTTTCCAAATGTTTAAAAAAAACCCAAGAACAAAGTGCCGCCGCTGGTTTTATATCAGACACCACAATCGCATACTATGATTGCCGTAATTATATTATTGTTAACATAAAAACCTCAAAAATAATACTTTTGTCGCGCCAACCATACTTATATTATTGGTACGATCATATTTTCATTTTTAAATTTGGCAATAAAACTATTGTAGCATTTCAACAATATTAATATTACGGAAATCATACTCTTGTTAAAATTAATTTCAAAAAAATCAATACTATGGTTATTATTATTTTATTTCGGAGAACCTATTATTATTGACGTGACCATATAGTAACCATATTTTTTCACTGCGTGTGAACGGATGTAAAGCTAGCCATCCTATTGTGCGTTAGTAGTAGCGTTCAATGAACAAGTCGAAATTTTGTACATTATGCTTATTCGAGTCAAGCATAGAGTGTCCAGAAACCGGGGTTTTCAGAAAACCGGCATTTCGGATTTTTTTCTTAACTGTGTTTTGAAATAACCGATATTGGGTTTTTGAAATGTAAAAATCCCGCATTAAGCGATATCTCTGCCTTAAATGGAAAATATATTCCATCAAAACTAAAGTAATTGTCCCCGTTTCCAACAACAGGGTGGCGCACCAATGATACGAGGGCATATCAATAATTCAGTGACTTTCCAGCTTCCCTCGTGCGGAAAGCCCCGTCAATCAAACCAAGGAAAAACTTGATAAATAAAATGGGGACTCTGCACCACCTATTTCAATGACAGATGACGCTGAACGTTGTTGACGGCCAATTGGGACAATACATCCAAAAATATCAAAAAAAATCCAAGATACGGTGTTGGTTGATCGAAGAGTAAAAGTGCGTGAGATTGTTGATACCATACGCATTTCATATTGCAGCCTGGTTTTGATTTTACATGATCAGTTGGGTTTAAGAAAGTTGTTTGAAAGCTGTGTTCCGCGTTTGCTCTCAATTGACCATAAACGTAATCGTGTGACAACTTCAAAGGATTGTTTGGAGTTGTTTAACTGCAATTCGATTGACTATTTGCGATGTTTTGTCACTGTGGATAAAACATGGATCCATTTTAACACTCCGGAGCCCAAGCAGTAGTCTTAACAATGGCCTTCTCCGAGTGAACCGGCTCCGAAGAAGGCCAAAGTGACTTTGTCGGCCAATAAGGTGGTAATGGCAACAGTTTTTTGGGAAAAGGGAAAAACAATAAACGGCGAATATTACTGCTAAATTTTTGGACCGATTTAACGACGATTAAAAAAACGGCCCCATATGGCCAAGAAAAAAATTATTTTTCATCTAAATAGTGCACCGGTGCACACGTGTGTAGTATCAATGACAAAATTGCATTAATTGGGTTATGAATTGGTATCTCATTCGCCATATTCTCTGGATCTATCCCCCAGTGACTATTTCCAAACCTAAAGAAATGGCTCGGTGGAAAGAGATTAAGCTCTAACGATGAAATTATTGATCAAACAAATGCCTATTTTATGGACCTCAAAAAATTCTATTTTTTTGAAGGGATACAAAAAATTAGAGAAACGTTGGACAATGTGTGTTGAGCTAAAAGAAGATTATGTTGAAAAATATTTTTTTTTTTGCAAAAAAAACAGGTTTTTAATCGAAAAGTCACCGAATTATAATTGATATGCTCTCGTACATTGAGAAATTTAAATATCTTTTTTTAATCAATGTTTTTCATTTATTTTTTTTTATTGTATAGAAAATTCAATTATTCATTCCGGCCTGAAGGGTTGAAGTTAGAATCGCTTCAATTATTGTTTTAATGGACTGCTTCAATTCAGTCAAATTTCTTGGTCTCGTTTTGTAGTCAATTACGGTGACCTTGGAGTCCAGGGGAATGCGGAATTTTTGAATATTAATTTGTTTGGGAATTTTCGTTGGAGCCCTCCATAACCGGTCTGGCTATATGTGCAGTTGTTCCATCTTGCTAGAACCCAATGCTGTTGAATCTGATACGTCTTAGGCGAAGTTATGGGTAAACAAAATAACGATTGTAATTGGCAGTATACCGTTTTCTTCAAAGAAGTTGGGCCCCACAATGCAGCTTGATGCACCTGCACACCACACAATTGCTCGTTCTGGGAGCAGTTCCGTCTCATGGAGTATTTATGTATTAGATTTACTCCATATACGGCAGTTTTGCTTGTTTACATTGACGTTTAGATCAAAACGGGCCTTATTAGACATAAACAAGATATTTGTTCACATTGACGTTAAGATCAAAATGAGCCTAATCAGACATAAACAATTTATCAAGCGGTTGTCTTCTTCGGCCATTTCAATAATTTTTTGGCAAAATTCCATTCGATTGGCAAATCCAAAAGGTTTAACTTGCTTGTAATGTAAAGTTTGTACGGAAACTAGTTAAATCATCATCAATTTTCCCCGATATGGTTCGAGTCGAAACGCTTGCATTTGACTGAATATAAGATGCTACTCCTGGTGTTTTGAACCCGAACATAGAGATCTCCATGGATCTCTCAGGCGATGCTTCCAGATTCGGCAAAGATGTTTAGTAGTCTCATAATGGTCCACCTACTCGGGGAAGTTTCGCCAATCTCCCGCCTAAATTCCCTTTGATGGTAATGCCGGACCACATAAGAATAAGCCGATTGCTCAGACAGAAAAAAATTATAACATTTTTTTTTTATTTTATATATAAATATAAAAACCAAAACTCAGAGGGTGTCCCATATATATGCAGTGCATTGTGTCGACCAAGGGAAGATAGGTTGGGGTAGGAAGGAAAAGAGGAAGTAATATTTATGGGAATTTGATTTGAACCTGTTCATTTCGTACGTGGCAGGACATTTATGTGGGATGTCCGTTCCACATACGGACAACACGGCTAAAGATCAGTAAGCCAATCAGTAGCAAACTAATGCGAAATTCTAGACAAGCGGGTGTTATGGCCGAACACTCTGACCTCCTGGATGAGATCACCTATCTCAGAAGAGCACATCCCGTTAAAGTAACTGTAAAAGAGTGACACGCAACTAACATTCCGCATATGTTCGAGTGAAACAATGAATTGGCTACCCTGCTATCTCCAACAAGCCTCAGCGCCCTTCCTTGTACCCAGTCAAGAAACTCCCAAGAAGACCTTGCAGCACCAGCCCAGATGTGGGAGTTATACTTTATTTTTGGCCGACTGTATGTGATGATGTTATTGAGGAGGTTGGAGGAAGTGAAGTATTTCTTTCACGAATATGAAAGATAGATGCTGCTGCCGTCAGCAAATGAATAAAAAGGGTGTGGTGGCAGACTCAGGAGGTCATTGAGAAAAATAAGAAACAGAGAGGGAGAGAAAACAGAGTCTTGCGGCACCCCTGCGTTTATACGAAGATTGCTATTTATATTTGGGCTCCTGACAATACTAGTGTTCCCAGATACAAACTGGATCTTCCATTTGAAACTTTGACATTGTTTAGCATAACTTCACTCAGAACGTTTTGTCAGTTGAGAGCGAATTGTTTGGTTTACAGTGTGTTGAAAAATTCATCTCAGTTAAAAAATGGTATTATACTGTGAACTTTTCCGTGCGATGATTTTTTACGATTTTCGGCGTGGGTTATCGAGACAAGAGTGCACCATCAAAAACCACTATTAATCGCTGGTGCCAAGAGTCTAGTCTCGAACGCCGTTCGCTCTAGGATGAATTTCGCGAAGGACGTCCAACTTCGGTCTTTTTACCAAAAACCATCGATGCCGTGCGTGAACTGATTAAGCAAGACCGATATGTGACATACCATGAGATTGAGGCATCCTTGGGCATTAGTATGACAAGCATCAATAAGATATTGCATGTTCATTTGGCCGTGCAAACAATTCGTTCTTGTTGGATCCCACATAATTTGACGAATGTTCAAAAAAGGCTCGTATGGATTGGTGCAAAGAGATATTGAAAAAGTATAACTACGGTAGCTCAAAAGCAGTGTAAACATTGTCACAGGTGACAAATTATGGATCTATGCATATGAACCCGAAACAAAACAGCAATCGACCGTATCGAATGCGTTATTTCAGTATAACCGGCCATGTTGCCACAGTGCGTCTAGTGAAACGTAGAACGGTCAATTCTGAGTGGTATACAACTACCTGTTTGCCAACAGTGTTCGAAGAAATGAGGAAAGATAATAAGAGAAGACGGATCATTTTGTATCACGACAATGCGAGCTCTAACACATCAGCTGAAACGATGAGCTATTTGATCACTCAAGCTGTCGAATTGATGGGCCATCCGCCGTACAGCGCTGATTTTGCGTGGTCAACGTTTTTCATCGCCCGAAGCAGCTGTTGAAGCGTTTAAAAATCATGTATCACGACAATGCGAGCTCTAACACATCAGATAAAACGATGAGCTATTTGATCACTCAAGCTGTCGAATTGATGGGCCATCCGCCGTACAGCGCTGATTTTGCGTGGTCAACGTTTTTCATCGCCCGAAGCAGCTGTTGAAGCGTTTAAAAATCATGTTTTGGAGGTGTCTCAATCGGAGTGGAAAAAGTGCTTGGAAAATGGTTTGTGCGCATGCAAAAGTGTATTGATCTTAAAAGAGAATATTTTGAAAAACAATAAAACCATAACCAGCGAAAAATTATTGTTCTTTTGCCGGACCTGAAATATAAATAGCAACTCTCGTAGCACACTCATCGGACGAGGCTCCGTCTATAACAACACGTATAAAGCGACTTCTGAGAAAACTCGATATGAAATGAGAGAAATCAGTACCGACTCCAAAAGCAATTAGATTTAATAAGAGTTCGCCGTGCCACACTCTATCGATCGCCTTGGAAACCATCAGGTCGATTGTCAGAAGGTCATTTGACTCTATATGATTTACAAAATAGTGATTCACCATACTCTCCGTCACTTTCGAGAGTGCAGACCAAATTACAATTGGTTTGTATTTGTCAGGGTTACTAGCCTCTCCATTTATTGGGGTCAGAGCAAAATTTTCCAATCAAACGCTTTATTTAGCAAATCCGTTGCTGTATACAAAGAAATTTCAAAAATTACGCTTACAGTTTTGGAGTTATTGCCTTAGCGACTACTTACTCGTAAGTAAGCGAATATCCATAAAATACGCCTTTCCGCCTCCCCGTTTTTTTTTCCAATTTTTGCGGGAAATTGGAACAAAAATTAACTATTTCAAATCAATTATAAATTGTTACTCGTATGTGGGCTGGTCATTTACTTTAATTAAACGTAATAAATTCTTTATAAAAACACTGTATATAAGAAAAACTAAAGTTCAAATAGACTTATAATTCTGCATATCAAAATTCTTTTGGAAGATCAACAAAGCCATAGGTAAAAGAATGAGCCTATATGTTCTAAATCGGTCTAAGATTGTTTTCCTGTCCATCGTAATAAACTTTACCAAATGTGACATAAATCGGAATTGAAATTTGACTTAAATCGTAGTTGGTCTAATTTTATCTGAGCTCGTTACGGATCGATCGTTAAAAACTGTACCATATTTCATCAACATTGCATGTAATTAACTTCTAGAGCTAAAGACATAAAATCGCTGAACATATATGTTCAACAAGTCTGAGCTGATTTTCTTCAATTTCAAAAGCTTCCGTCTTTGGTCAAAAAACTTTCTTCAGCCAAATTTCCTAAAAAACTGTTGAAGCCGAACGAAAATGGGCGTTCAAATCAAAAGCATTTCGTGCATTTCATAATTCTTTTGGTCAGCATAATCGCAGCACTTTCACCTCAGTCGATTTCTTAACAAGCTGAATTGTCGTATTTAGGCAAATGGGAATCCACGAATGATGGTTAAATAACCCATGCATCCACAACAAGTGACTGTTTGGTGCGGTTTAAGGGCTGGCGGCGTCATTGGTCCAAACATGATGTCGACCTAGCAGTAATTATAAATGGTGTCAAAAATTGAGTCAATGGAGCTTAAAGATATGTGGTTCCAACAGGTGGCACTTGCCACACAGCCAACGAAACAATGGCTCTTTGGCGCGAGAAATTCAATAGCCGTGTTGCCTTATGTCGTGGCAATGTTATTCGGCAGCCACGATCATGCACGCAGAAAAAAAGTATGGTTGGGGTGACAATATTTGAAGAGGATCATACTATTGTTGGGTATATGGTTGTCACACTCAACCATACTATGATCCCCAAAATTATTTATTAGGATTGGTTATTGTTGTTATTCAAAAATAGAGATTTTTATTAAGTATTTTATTTTAAATCGCATTACTATTAGTTCATAGCCAGATTTGAGGCCATGTTTTTATTGAACATATCATTCAAGAAACAAAAATATATATTCCAACGGTCAAAAATACTTTTAGTTGCCAGCAGGGTTGAATGCTACTTCACCATCCGTAGACACCAAGTAAAGAATGTGATTAAACCCCATGATCGAAGGCTATATACTTAAGTGCAGGCAGATTTTAACTAAACGAGAACCAGTCGGTATTAGAGTATTTCACCGAACAAAGTAAACACAATAAAAATCCCTCGAACTACCTTCCGATTGTTGTTGTTTTTTTAATGGACAGCAACCATTCACTGTATCGTGTGTATGTACTTTTTTTTGTATATCAAAAAAAAACATACGCACACACATACTCGTACATGTATGCTCCATAAAACCTGTTTTGTTATGTTCATAGTCGCAACCATACTGTGTGATTGCTGTAATCAAATTATAGTTAACGTAAATTTTAAACAACAATTCTTTTGTTGCACCAACCATGTTTATATTGTTGCTACAACCATATTTTCATTTCTTAATTTGGCAATAATACTATTGTTACATTTCAACAATAGTAATATTGTCACAATCATACTGTTGTCAAAATGAAATTCATAAAACAATACTATGGTTGCGACGAACATGCTTTTATTGTAGAGAACATACTATTGTTGCGGTGACCATAGTGTAACCATATCTTTTCTCTGCGTGTGTGATTTGACACCGTTTGACTTATTTCTTCGGGGATATTTCAAAGAAAAGTGTATTTTAAGCCAAGAACAATTCAAGAGCTAAAGGTTGAGATAATTGGGCATATTAACGATTTTAAATCTCCATTATGCCTCAGAGTCATTGAAAATATGAACCATTTGGTAGAGGTATATTCGTATCACCGAAGCCATGGCAAGCATTTAACCAATATTTGACTTTTCACATAATTGTCAAAGATCCTTTTACCATAATACAAAATATTGAGATACTTATATGAAAACTTGTTGTTGTTTTTTTTACAAATAATATCGTGCGTTTAAGGTGGACTACCCTTTATAATCAAAGAATTTTGTAATAGGTTTCCAGCAGCACTATATGTTTTCTCAGAAATTTAGCTTGACCTCCAATTTCTAAAATGTTTTAAAAAAAATCCTTCAACACTTAAAACACGTACTATTTATTTATTTCCTCCATCTGCCAATATATAGAAAACTGATTTATATGGTTATTATTTTGTACATACTTTTTAACCCTTTTTGACTTATTTACTCCCATGTCGAATAACATCTTATAGTTTACGTTAATTCTTAACCGAAAAATATTTTTATTATTTTGGGTCAGTTATTCGATCATTAAGCTTCTTAGCCAATAGATCATCTCCGGGTTGTAAATAGCCCCAATCTGCCAACACCGCTTTAAAATATTGTTTAAAGCATTCCAGTCGCTGAAGAGTACACAAACAAGGTCCACATTCTATGCGGCGCTCTCTCATCTCGGTTGGCATATGTGTATGTTTAACTTAACAAGGATAAATGACACCATATAAAACTTAACAAGCAATTTCGTTTATTTTTTATTTATCCCCAAAGTTAACTCCTTGTGGCGATTTTGCTTTAGTTTTGGGGTTATCCAAAAAACAACAAAAAAACAACAATTCACATTGGCGCCTTGTTAAAAGAATTTAATTTGTTTGTCGATTTTTTATTTTCAGCCAACAAAGCTATAATTTTAAATTAGCGCCATAAACCGCATCCATCCACACAACTGCCCTCGCACACAGAACTGGCATCTCGAAAAAACAGAAGAAGGAAAGCCAAACCAAAAAATAAACCGCAAGAAATCTGTGTTTTATAATGAAACAGGCGAGTTAAGGAAATAATCAAAACATATATACACGATCGTTAATATATCAAAAGTGGCCGCAAAAGTTGGATATCGTTTCTTCTTTTTGTTTCGTTTCATTCCCGTATACGATCATAATTGGGTGCTCAGCTTAATGGTATTTAAATTGCGTTATCACAAGGCATTTAAATATTTAAACGTGTACATACCGATACCCCTTCACATACACACTCGCCATAAACCACAAATGATACGCTCGATGCGTTCAGAAGGTGCCTGCATACAAGATAAGCAACATGTTCAACAATTAAATTAAAAAGATAAAAACTCTGTAGATCGTGCTCCAGCCGGGCCAATGGACATGAACAGCAGAAGAAATCATTCAGAAATGAATGTGTCCAGTTTAAGATAAATAATGAAAAGTGTTTAAGGATTATCGAACTTTGATTGGAGCCCCAAAACAAAGGACTTAAGACACATACATGTGTTATGAGAATGCGGATGATATCATTTTGTTCTGATACTCGTATAGGGCTGACATTGTTGCGTACCATTTGTATGTGGTGAGTATTTTATTGCCTGTAAGGCAGACCTGTAGAGACGAAATGGGAGTATTGAAGCCGGAATGATTTCATTTTATTTATTAGGTCTTTGGAGATAAATACCTTACAGACTAGCGTCATTGAAATTGAAATGTAAATTATAACAAATTCATTTAAATTAAAGGTAAAAACTAATTGAACAATGTAATTGATACATTTTGTAAACTCAATACTAGGAAGGCTAAAATCTACATGTTCACAAATTATATTGAAAATCTTTATTGATTTATGCAAGAGTTAATTAAAATCATAACTTGAAAGATGCGTTTCAAAGGCAAAGGGAACGAAATGTCTTAAAATTGTAGGTGGTGCATTAAACCGAGTTAGTGACAACAATTCAGAACAATCAACATTTCAACAAATTAATCTTTGTAAAAACCTAACAGATCCAATATCTCTCCTAGATTTCAGAGATTTTAAGAAAGGAAGTAAGCATCTTCTATCATAAGATGGTGTGGTTGCGTAAACTTAAAGCAAATTTCATTAAAGATTTTTGAACATTTTCAATTTTATGCATATATACCGCAGCATGCAGATTCCAAATTAAATGTGCGTACTTTAATAAGGAACGGACAAAAAACAATATATTATCTTTTCAGTGTGCGAATGCAAAAAACTTAAATTATCATAGATAATGAGAACCGTATCGCTGTAATAGCGCTTTTCAAGTGTGAAATGAAAAAAGCGATATTTTCAAAACGCTCCGGCCACTAGGAATTAGCCGCATGTTCGTCTACCAATACATACAACTGTTTGAGGAGACTGGAGATGTAAAAGACCGCCACCGGTAGGGCCGCCCACGCTCTGTTCGAACACCGCATGTCATCAAAGCCGTTAAATCAAGAATTCACAAAAAACCGCTCCGAAAACAAAAAATCATGGCTCGTGAGATGAATATCACGCAAAAGTCCATGAGTCGAATCTTAAAAAAAGACTTGGGACTTGGGGCTTTCAAAGGACGTACCGGACATTTATTGACTGCAGCTTTAAAAAAAAGGATTGAAAATACAAACGTCTTTTGGTGAACTTGCACAGAAAAATTTTGTTCACCGATTAAAAAAATTTTACCGTTCAGGAAAAATGTAAAATGCAAAATGATAGAGTGTATGAGCGGTCATCTAAGGAAACATCTGAACTAATCCCAAGGGTGGAAAAGTGTCATCACCCAGCTTCAGTCATGGTTTGGTGGAGTGTCTCTTACGATGGGGTCACTGACCTGCATTCCTGCGAACAAGGAGTCAAAACATCGGCCAAAGTTTTCCAAGAAACCATTTTGGAAGCTGTTGTGAAGCCTCTTAACAAATCCCTGTTCCAAAACCAGAGCTGCGGCCAATTTTTCAATGGACGAGGTTTGTGTAGCTATTGACGATTGGCCAGTGCGACTTAAGGCGTGTGTAAAGGCAAAAGGCGGACATTTCGAATAAGTAGATTCTTTTTGGATACAATATACATTAATAAATATATTAACGGCACACAAGTTGACATAGTCAACTAAACTCTTTTACAACACACACACACGTTGTTCTAACAGAAATCTATTGATGGCTCTCGATGTGGAGTCTCTTTAGAGGTGACAAGAGTGAGTTGTATTTTCGTGGGCAATTGTGTGAAGAAAACTTGAAAAGTAAGGTTTACAACAGTAGTTCTCATTCGTTTGTGGAGAGCCTGGCCTTATAGAGTTCGGTTTTACTTTCAACAATTACAGCAAGGCTTTCTGAAGAGGGTTGTCACGGACCCGAAATCATGATAAAAGTAGTGTGCAGCCACGAACATCAATGTCACTTTGCCATTTTGTTAAAAACTTGTCTTCTATTTAAATATAGAAGCAAGAGGTCTTGAGCCGGTTTAATCCCTGTTCAATATATATTAAAAAATATGTGGTCCAAAAACACAGCATAAAACGTGTGTAACAGTATTTATATCCCTACTGAGTACGAGGGTGGCCGCAAAAGTAACTGGCCTAATATAAAAAGAACCGTTTTTTTGGAATTATTATTATTTATTTTTCAACATAATCTCCTTTCAACTCAACACACTTCATCAAACGTTTTTCAAGTTTTTTAATTTCATCCGAAAAATAAGATTTTTCAAGACCTTCAAAATTTGCCTCAGTTTCAGCAATAACCTCGCTATTGAACGAAAGTTTTTTGCCACCGAGAATTTTTTTTTTAAATTTGGAAACAAGAAATATTCAGATGGAGCTAAATCTGGACTATATGGTGGATGCAGAGCAATTTCAAATGGTAATTCGGCCAGTTTTTGTTGAGTTAAAAATGCAGTGTGTGAAGAAGCATTATCTTGATGAAAAAGAACTTTTTTTTCTAAATGCGGTCCTTTTATCTTGTTTTCTTCACTCAACCGATCCATTAACGCAAATAATATTCACCATTTACAGTTTTTCCTTTCTCAAGATAATCAATAAATATTATATCCCTTGCATCCCAAAATACTGTGGCCATTACTTTTCCTGCTGACTTTTCGCCTTCTTGGGACCACTTTTACCAGCTTCTATCCATTGTTTTGACTGTTCTTTGCATTCTGGGATATAGTGATGGATCCATGTTTCATCAACAGTTATGAATCGGCGCAAGAACTCTATTGGATTACGCTGATAAATCGCTAAAAGCTCCTCGGAATTGGTCCAACGGACGATTTTTTGGGGCAAAGTCAACAAACGCGGCACCCATCTTGCGGATAGCTTTTTCATGTGGAGTTCATCATGTAAAATACTCCAAACTTGTTTTTCGTGTATTTTAACAATATCAGCAAGTTCTCTGAGCTTTAGTCGTCTATCTTTAGTCACTTCATTAAATATTTTTCTAATCCGTACTTGAACGACCCATTTTAAATTGTTGAACCCAGGATTTCACGGTGGAGTATGATGGCGCATTATCACCATGAACAGAATCCAATTCATCTTTGATTAATTGTGGCGTATAACCTTTCATATAAAAGTGTTTAATTACCGCACGAAACTCTTTATTTTCCATTTTTCAAAAATTATAAAACTTGTTTACTTCAATCACCTGTAACAAAGAAAATAATCATTAAATATTTCGAAATTTTGACAGATGGCTTATAAAAGATTGCTTTTAAAAAACAAAACAAAAAAGTTGCTAGTAAAACAGAAAATGTGCCAGGCCAGTTAGTTTTGCGGTCGCCCTCCGCAGATCAATAATTCAGTGACTTTAACAACTTTCCTCGTAGTTATATGAAATGCAACACTGCTCCCATCAAGTACCATCTGTTAATAGAGTACTGTAAAAGAGAGTGATTTCCGCCATTTATTTTGTGTTTAACAGCTGTTCAAAACATACAACCTACTCGTAGTGGCATTTGTTGAAATGGAAAAAAGTGAAGTTCGAGTATTTAATAAACATTATTTTTTGGGGGAAAAAACTGCCTGTCAAACCAATAAAAAGCTTGGTAAATACTATGGTGGACTCTGCAACATCGACAAAGTGGTTTACTGACTTTCGTTGTGATCGCAGAACTACAAATGACGCTGAACTGTCTGGACGGCCAATTGCCAAATACACCCGAAAATGTTGAAAAAATCCACGATATGGTATTGGCCGATCGAAGAGTAAAAGTGCATGAGCTTGTTGATGCCATTAGCTTTTCATATGGTAGTGCGCTTTTGATTTTACATGATCAGTTGGGACTAAGAAAGCTGTCTGCCGCATTTGCTCTCAATTGACCATAAACGTAATCGGGTGACAAATTCAAAGGATTGTTTGGAGTTGTTTAAACGAAATTTGAACGTGTTTTTGCTGCGTTTTGTAACTGTGCATGGATCCATTACAACACTCCGGAGACCAAGAAATTTTCTAAACAATGGGTTTTTCCGGGTGAAATGGCTCCGAAGAAGGCCAAGGTGGCTTTGTCGGCCAATGAGGTAATGGCAACAGTTTTTTTGGGATAATCCTCATCGATTACCTTCAAAGGGGAAAAACAAAAAACGGCGTATATTATGCCAACTTATTTGAACGAATTAACAAGAATTTAAAAAACGCCAAGGAAAAAGTTCTTTTTCATGAAGATAATACACGGGTGCACACGTGTGCAGTCTCATTGGCAAAATTGCATAAATTTGGTTACGAATTAGCACCTCATCCGCTAGATTCTCCGGACTTGGACCCCAGTGACTATTTCTTATTTCTATACCTAAAGAAATGGTTCGGGGAAAAGAGATTCAGCTCCAAAAATGAAATTATTGTTCAAAGAAATGCCTAATTTATGTGCCTCGAAAAATCCTATTTTTGGGAAGGGTCTAGACAGAAAACGATTCAGATCTTAATAAACGACATGACTCTGACATTCAACGAAAAATGCAGAAAGTCTAATTACGTACATCTAAGAAGTTTGATTGATCAATAATTAACTCATTCTATATACAATTTTAGAATGATTTAGCGGTTGGTTCCAAAACTTTTTATTAATAAAATTTGTGATATTAATTATAGGTTTTTTTTACTATCTTTTTCCTATCCTTATTTGAAATTTATTTATATGTCGACATTTTAAATGTAATTATTTGTTGAAATATCTATAAGATAAAAACTCAAAAACTTGTAAATAATACCAAACTATGTAATATTGATAGAAATGTTGAAACTAATTGAACTTAACTATTATTGTTATATTATGTACACTTTTTAATTTTATTTACATATAGCATATTTTTGTAAATATATAATGAAAATTTTAAGCTAAATAATGTAAATATTTAACAATAGTTGCCATTTAGCCTCTATAAAGCCTTTAGGGCGCTGAGGCTCTAAAATTCAATTTGTTACTTTTTTTTTATATGAATTATAAGATAAATAAAAAAAAAAAAAAAAAAAAAAATAAATATATACATACAAAAAATGAAGAAACGATGGACTTAGTGTTGAGCTAAAAGGCAACTATGTTAAAAAACAGTTTTTTTTGTAAAAAATCTGTGTTATTGTTTTTTCGAAAAGTCACGGAATTATATATATACCCTCGTGAATAGCTCAGATTGCTTAAGAGTAGGCTCAAGTCTGTATCCATCACATCATCGCATACTTGCTGCTAAAAAAGGACTGTTTGTTATCAACGAACACTATTACAATCACACCGAGTTCGGCAGAGGTACAACTTAAAGAAATTTTTCCCTTTATGTTATTCAAATGAAAAACGAAATGAACATTAAAAAAGATTGCTATGCAGTAGCAATTAAAAAGATTGCTATGTAGTTGCAAAAGATTGCTATGCAGTAGTAATTAAAAAAGATTGCTATATATTTCTATATTTTTTAAGTACCGAGAAAAACATTTTTTTTGGTATTTTTTTTTAATTTTGCAAATTTTTTTTAAATGGAAGATTAAAAACCCACAGTTTAATGCTAAGTATTTAAAGCATTCGAATGTTTAACTTTGAGTTTGAATTCGTCAATAACTACCTAACCGATTTAATTGATATTGAAACTGGAGAAAAATTTAGGGAGTTATCTGTCGAATAAAATTATTGATATATCTCTGTTCAAAAGTTACAGGTCAGTAATAACCGATTCTAAAGCACTGTGCTTTGTCCTACTTCAATTTGTTAAAAGTTCTTATTGAAACAGTTATTTTCAGATATAATTTAAATACCATTTGTTTCACTCTTCAAAACTTTGGATAACGTCCAGTAAAAATAAAATAAATATTTCAAGGTGACAACGTCATAACACATTGCAGTTGATTTTGAACACCAATTCGTTTAATTTCCGCTCACAAACTGTTGCATCAATCGATACCCACGTTAATATATCAGTGCTTCCTTAATCAGCTAATCTTCAATCACAGGCGTATCGGATGAAATCATTCGTGCAAATATCCTCTGACTTCATGCAAAAGAAAAAAACTCATATTCATAACAAAATTAATGTTTCATTATTCCCTTTTTTGTTAGGTGAAATCAAATAGTATAATTAAATGTTGCATACACACAAAAGAGGGGAATACCACAGAGCAGCAACAAAAAAGCGCATGTTTTGTTATCGACAACACCCTCTTCCTACTTAGTGTGTAATTTAATTAAATGCTAACCTTGCAGTTATCCGTTTAATGTTGGCTAATAAAGACTATCAATTTAATCCCATTCCACGCGGACACATTCACACACAGACACACACAAACACTTAACAAAAATACAGCAACAACAAAGAATTGGTAACTTTTTTGCATTCACATCACGGTTCCGCAACAAAATAAAAGGCCAGACCACAAAAATTCATTCATTTGCCAACAAGCAACTGTTGCCGGTCGCTTCGATGGCAGCCGTAAAGGAGTACGGAGCAAACTGCCATAGTTGGCCACCAAACAAACAGATACTACTCACTCACAATTCATTTATTAATTTTGAGCGCTGACCGGATAACTCGAGCCAAAGGCACAGTGTTTGGAAATAAATTTGTTTAAGCGATCGTTCATAATTCTCCCACATAATTTTACTAACATAAGTCCTTCAAAATCCCTTTAAGAAACAATGGGGACCAAACTTATCTCAAATAAGTAAACAAAAATGTGAACAATATAATTTTTATTTTCCCTGACCGGGACCTACGGTTTGATGCCGGCTTCGAATGGCTAATGCATTTAATAGAGCAATTTTTGCATGAGAAAACCATGTAAAAACCAGTCGCTGCAAAATTGATAGATCTTCTTTCCCGGAGTTAAAACTGGCTTTTCTTGTATGATAGTCCTAGATAAGGGCCCTCATTAAAATTGCCAAAGTAAAAGTTTTATTTTTGATTTGTTTTGAAAAAAATCTATTTTAATTGAAACTGCGTTATACTCGTATTAACTACAAAGTGGGTGACAGTGGACAATATAGGCTTTTTTAACGAAGTCTTCCCTGCCACATGCGCAAGTATAATATGATCTCTTCTATAGATGTATGTTTGTCGCAAGTATACTATTGTTTTTTGTATTTAATTTTGACAAAAGTATGATTGCGGCAATATTATTATTGTCGCATAACAATAGTATTATTGTCAAATTTAGAAATGCAAAAATGGTTGAAGCTGCCATATAAATATGGTTTGTGCAACAAGTATAGTTATTTTGATCTTATGTTAACAATATTATAATTACGGCAATAATATAAGTGCTTCAAAATTTTTTTTGAATGTGATTGCGATTGTAAAGACAATGTTATTGTTTATTACAATCATCAAATGGTTACAATGAACATTGTGTAGCAATTATATATTTTCAATCAGACTTATGCACGAATTCTTTTTTTTTTTCACTGGCGCTTAAGCTAAACAATATTATAATTACGGCAACAATATAAGTCCTTCCAAAACTTTTTGAATGTAAATGTGATTGTAAAGACAATGTTATTGTTTATTACAGTCATCATATGGTTACGATGAACATTGTGTAGCAATTATATATTTTCAATCAGACTTACGCACGAATTCTTTTTTTTTTCACTGGCGCCCAGGCTAAACGGCTGAAGCCAGAATCATAAAATGTTGTGGGTAGATGAAATTCATACTACAAAAACGGGAACAATTTATTACTCATAAACAACTGAGTAATCTATGCTAGTAATCCATGACTAAACACTTGGAGAATGCATAAGTGCAGGAAATGGACGTCCATTTTAAATTGGAATTAAAGTAGGATAGGATTTTTTGCAAATTTGAAACCTTATAGGATAAAAAGGAATAAAAATAGTACTTGCTAATCCAGTGCACCTAGAAAAGTGAAACTCGAAGGGTATTTTTAAAAGTGTATGCGAAAGGAGTTTTACTTATTCATTATATAAGGGACAAATTTGTGACAGCCCATAGAGAAAGGGACCTAAGGGTAAAAAAAATCAATTATCATTTTTTTTTGATGTGGAAAACATCTGAGACCGATCCCATGTCCCAAAAGTGTTTCCCCCCAGAGATATGCCCGTTTTATGAAAGCGAAGTCGACGATTTTACACCAAAGATACACGTATTTAAATCTTTAAAATGGCTCTCCTTAACAAAACTGGTTTTTACCCTTAGGTCCCTTTCTATTCTGCGCGTCACATTTGGAATTTTTTTTCTTATATGGTCTTCCGGAGCTTTTAGAATGAATTGGTATTATGTTACAAAAAGTTGTAGAGATTTCAAAATGGAGATAAATACGGATAAAAAGGAGCAAAACACAAAAAAAGTGAGAAAACCTATATTAAATTAACAGGATGGACATTGAAAATAGAAATTGGGACCAAAAGGGATAACAAGGAGCTAACACGAGCGAAATATCAAAAAATAAGTAAAATAACGTTAAATAAAAAGATGAAATTGAAAATGGAAATAGGGATAAAAAGGGGTCAAAAGGACAAAATATTAAGAAGTGCAAAAAACCAAATCAATAGAATAACAAAGAAAATAGAAATGGAGACAAAAGGAAAAAAATAGAGGCGAAAGAAAGCGCAATATCAAAAGTTGAGAAAATTTAATGGGATGGTATGGCAAATAGAAAAATGGTTAAAAAGGGACCAAAAAGGGCAAAATATTAATATGTAGAAATAATAATATAAAATAAGCAGGGTGTAGTCCTTGAGCCCTGAGCCCCTTCGTGCCCAGAAACCGCCCGCTAATGATCGGGGACATATGGGTATCCAGAAACTGTGAAACCTTTTTACGAATTCAAATAAGTACCTATTTGAAGTTCGGCCACCTTGAACTATAGACATAAGGGTAATAAAAAACATTGAAATTTCGTTTTGTAAGCTGTTGTGAAGCCTCTAAACAATTCATTGTTCGAAAACTAGCCATGGACTTTCCAGCAGGATTCTGCGCCGGCCCATAAGGTTAAAACGTCCCAGGCCTGGCTTCGAAACAATTTCCCAGCGTTCATTTACTCTGAAGAATGGCCCTCAGGCAGTCCAGATTTGAATCCATTGGATTACAAATTGTGGACGGTTTTAGAGGACCAGGTTTGTCACAAAAGATACCCCAACATTGGATCTCTTAAGACTAGTTTGGTTCGAGCTTTGGCCAATTTTCCAATGGACGAGGTTGTGCAGCTATTGACGATTGGCCTGTGCGACTTAAGGCGTGTGTAAAGGCAAAAGGCGGACATTTCGAATAAGTAGATTCTTTTTGGACAAGATACATCAATAAATATATTAAAAAATATTTGGTCCAAAAACATTCAGTATTTATGTCCCTACTAAGTAAGTATTGGGAGTCATTTATCCACTGATGCCGACGGGTGCCAAAAACTAGGCCCATCTAGGCCCAACTAGATGGCCTGATTTTTACAAGAAATTAAGTTCAGCAATGAAGCTCACTTTCGGTTGAATGGGTACGTTAATACCCGTAACCACAAGTGTCGCATTAGGAGTAATGAAAATCTACAATCTATTGTTGAGACGCCGTAACATCCTCAAAAATTCACTGTTTGGTGTGCTTCATAGACTGAGGAAATAATTGGTTCATATTCCTTTATAACTGATGCCGGCCATAACGTTACATTCAATGGGGAACGTTATAGAGCCATGATTAATGACTTCGTCGTGCCTTAATTGGAAGATGTTGATGTGAACGACATTTGATTCCAACAAGACGGCGCCAACGAAACAATCAATTTATTGAAGGAAAATTTTGATGAGCGCATTATCTCGCGTCGTGGGCCACTGGCGAGGCCTCCAAAATCGTGCGATTTTACATCGCTGGACTTTATATGTGGGGTATGTGAAGTCGCTTGTCTATGCAGATAATCCCGACACGATTGACATCTTGGAAAAGTATATTAGGCGCGTTATTGCTGACATACGACCTCAAATGCTGCAAAAAGTCGTCGAAAGTTGGTCCTCTCGGCTGGAATTTATTCGAGCCAGCCGCGGCGGCCCGAAATCGTTTTTAAGACATAATGACAGACCCTTATCTTTATAGTAAAGTAAAATTCTTGGCATAAGCATTTGATATGATAGCATTAAATTATATGCATTTTATTAATTTCGTATCAAATCTTACAAAAACACCCTTTTTAATTTTACCGACATATAAAGCTATAACGGTGCTATTTTTGGAAAAGTCCGCAAATTCTGCGGGTGTACCTTGTGATACTTTGGCAAACTCTGATTTTCTATGTGTCTTCTTCGAAAACTACTTTCTTGGCTGCTATTTAAAAACACGATAGACCCAGTTTTACTAGAGTTGTTTCACGGTCGATAATTACAATATATTCACAATGATATTGGAGTCGGAAGTAATGGATGGCCTCTGCAGCTAGAGGTTTTTTTTTTGTTATTAAATATGTTTTATTTGATTTGAAATTGAAATCTTAGAAAAAAAAACACAATAAAATTAGAATACAAAATAAAGTTCTTAAAAATGAAGACGACAATTTCGAGATTTTTTATATACACGAACGAATTTGGAAAAACTTTAAGCAAAACCCTTTGCACTTTCCAATTTCTTTGCACTTTCTAATTTCTTAATTTCACGCTCGTATGCAGGAATACGGTGTTTGTCGGAAGCTTTGATGGGTTTCGGTGGCGTTGCAGGTTTTTCCAAGATTTGCGTGTAAATTAAACATGGATTCAAACCGCCCAAAATTGGATTTGGCCCAAAATGCCCAATGAGAATTCCAATTGTGTGTAGCATAAACAGTCCAAAAGTACTTCCCGGATTCATGCCAGCACCTGTGTATCGAATGTTGCCCAAATGGCCGAGTGTTAGAAAACGGGAGTCGGGCTTATTGGCATCACAGGCTCCAAAAACTGTAAGCACCAAGTCTAAACCGAGAAAGAACTCTATGTCCAAACCTTGCAATTCCATAATGTTAACCGCCATAGTGCTTTCACGAAAGTTGTGCCAGCAGCTACACCCAACCACTGAGCCAAAATATAAAACACAGCTCGAATGAAACTCACCCGATCTGCCAGCAACATGGCAATTATTACCGCAGGATTCAGATGACCTCCACTAATATGACCTACAATTGTTATGACCATAAATACGCCGAGGCCAAACGAAAAGGCCTTAAATGTTCCATCTTCAGATTGTGTACAGGCGCCACAAGCGAAGAAATTTAAAACTAAAATCCCCAGAAATTCGCTTGTCAACGAATTCCAAAAGCTGTGTTCTTTTCTTCAAAGCCAATGAAATATTTCGGTGTGGAAGTGGACACGAAAAAACAAAAACTACTCGCAAGTGAAAAATTCTTTATGTTTTATCAAAACATGGATCGATTTGCAGATATTCCAATTGTCTTCGTCTTTGGCCTAAAACCTAAGCAATGTAAGGTTCATAATTTCGTCCTGTTCTTTGATTATAAAGATGAGTGTACAGACGAACATCGCTTAATTGAACCAGGGAGAGATATACCCATGGAGCATCAGCGCAAAGTCATAACACCCTGTATACAGGGAGTTCGGAGTCGGCTTAAGAAAGAAGAGTACTAGTCCGAAGGAAAACAGTTATTTCATTGTTGCTCCAGAGAAATGCTTAAATCCCTTTGTGTTTCTTCAATCATTTCTGTAAATTTTTTCCTTTTTATACTGATCCCCAAACACAGTGCGATGATGCTTCACAGCAAAAGGAAACCATCATTAATACGGCGCAGTCAGTCACTCAGTCGTCTCCAGTCAGTCAGTGTTGGTTGTTTCATCTCCATAAAATGCGGTGATTGATGAAGCCGAATTAAGCAAACCCTGCCGCTAAATCCAAATCAAAAATCTACACACCAACACCAGCACACACCCGTTGCAGTGCAATTTTGTGTTGTGGCGCGTATGCGAATATGATGTGAGAACCCTCATGGCCAACCAGCCAGTCAGCCAGCCAGCCAACAAACGCTAAGAGGCGCATGCGCGCAGACAAAACAAAAACAAAGTTTACAAACAAAACGGGACGACGAGAAAAAAATCCATACACTCAGTCAAAAAGAGGGCTTTAACTTTTTTATTATTATTACCGACTGTTAAAGCTGCTGCGGCGGCTGCCGTTGATCTTGCAGCAAAACTGCGGTTTGGATGGACATCGTGCACGAGTTCATACATACTCGTATATGAAAATGGTGTTGGGGCCAAAGCTGAGGAAGTCTCTGAACCCACAGCGAAATATAGACAATTGTGCTGGAGCAGAAAAAAAGAAAAGAAAAAAACCAGAGCCATTGTGATCAGCAGAAATGACGATGATGACATGGTTTATAGCGCGCGCGGTGTGGTGGTACGTACGCTGCAAATCTTTTGGCTTATTTCGCATATCATATCTGCTCGCAGTTTAATAGCTGTGGGAAACACTACATATTTTGCCCCCAAAATCAAGAAGAAGGATACGTACATTCCAGCATAGGTGTACGCGTGTATGTGCGGATGCACCATACAGCCCATACAGACTATGTAGGCTGCCATACGCAAACATAACATTTATAACACGTACGTGTTACTTGTATCTTTTACGCTGAATGGGCTGTGACTTGCGCTGTATCTTGTTATTGTTATAAATAAGTTAATAATATGGCGGAAGATGGCCTTTTGTTATCCTCTGTTGCCAACAAAAAAATTAAAAAGTTTTGCACAGCAACATTTCTACAAACACTAAAAACGAAAAAAAAAATCAAAGGGGGAAACGAAAATATGCCCCCAAAACAGCGTAGAGAGTTTCTTTCCTTTATTCTCATACAATTTACGGCATTCCTTTTGAAGCCCTTACGCAAAGGAAGTCACGGTTTAGAAGCCACTTTTCATTTATATGACTTGATGTGAAATGAAAAGAAGTCGGTATTTATGCCTTCAACAATGGCCAAGCGCAGCATAATTGTATATCATTCGTTTGCATTTTGCTGAACGTGTTAAAGGATAATGAGCGCCTGTTTTTATGGCGATCCTTAAGATGTAGCCTGCTGGCTTATGCGGCACTTAAAGCTTTAATTATTGTTGACTTTGTGCTGTAATTGTCTAGATGGACATTAGGCCTGCATATACAAGCGCAGTTAAGATTCGAGTTTTTTTTTGCTAAAATGTTTGAAAAGGGAAACATAATTAGGCCGACAAAATAGGCAACTCTGTTTTCTTTTACTGAAACAGTTTTTTACTTTCTCGGCGCTATTTTTTAAAACAAAACTTGCAGCAATATCAAAACTGGACTTTTTTGTGGTTCGTTTCGATTTTGGAGACATCGCTATTGACCTAACATACGTCCAAGCCGAAACTTACGGCAGGTTTTAGAACAACATATATGCATGTACAGGGTGGCTAATAAATGTTGCTACATTTGGATTCGATTTTGGAGACATCGCTATTGACCTAACATACGTCCAACCCGAAACTTACGGCAGGTTTTAGAAGAACATATATGCATGTATAGGGTGGCTCATAAATGTTGCGACATCAAGAAACTCAAATAATATTTTTTTCGGTGTATGGAATTCAGTTTCTTTCACTCATGTTATAGCTGATTCAATTTTATTAAATACACTGCGCGTCATCAGGTTAGCACACCCCCATAAGCTTAATATAATTGCTCTTGTAGTTGTTGTTGTTAAGATGCAGCAAAATTTTTTTACTCCATATTTCTAATCTTTGTATACTCCATCATTGGCAAAGTGAACATGCGAAGGAAAGATCCCGTTATCTGGTTTTTGCTACTTTTTATTATTTTTGATGGAAAAGTGTGCTCTTTTTTTTGCGTCATCAGGTAATCAGGTTAGGATTTTGCGCGGGAGCACATGACATGGAATTCTGATTGGCGCTACGTTGTCTTTTCGGATGAAAAAAATTTAAGTTGGAAGGTCCCAATGGAAACAACTTTACTTCCATGATCTTCGCAAAAAGGAACACCAGTTGGATCGCCTTCATAGTAGGGTATGGGGTGTGATGGTGTGGGGAGCCATCTCCTATTATGGTACGTGCGAGTTACAGATTTGACTACAAATATGAATGCAAACACCTACAAAAAAGTACCTGAAATAGCTTTTCCCCATTTTCAAAACTTGTCATGGACTTTCCAACATCATAATCCCCCGATCCACACTGCCCGGGTGATTAAGTCATGGTTTAAGAACCAAAATGTCCATTTAATGCAGTGGCCACCTTATTCACCCGACATTAATGTAATAGAAAACATATGGGGATGGCTGTCTCGTAAAGTTTACGAGCCTGGGAAACAATATTCCAACAAAGAGGAGCTTATTGGAGGCATCAAGGACGCATGGTCCAGTATTTCTCTAAATTATATTGGAAAATTGTATGAGTCGCTTTCCAATCGAATCTATGAGGTCACACTCAACACATTATTAAATTTTGTTTTAATGTGTTTAAATTACTATATATAAAAGTTCATAAATAATTTCATGGCTAAAAACCATATCAACAATGAAAAAAAGTGATCTGTGCTAACCTGATGACCAAATTTGAATTGTTATTTCTTGTGTTATTTTTCGAAAAAATCCAAAAAATGGTATATTTAAAAAATAAAAAAAACAGTATTTTTTGTTTTATTAAACTCAGAATTGAATCGGCCATAAACGAAAATAATTTAAATTAATTTTAAAACCATTAGTGTTTTAAGTTTCGATCCTAAACCACTTACATGAGGGTATGTGCTAACCTGATGACGCGCAGTGTAAGCTTACTTAGTTTTAAAAATAATATAATTTAAATGCCACCGGCCTTGCTCGTAGAGGCATGTGCGGTATCTTACCAAATAGTTGTTCATTATTGCTTGGAGAGTTGAGGCAGGAATAGCCTCCATTATTTCTCGAATGAATTGCTTTAGTTCATTCAAATTTATTGGTTTTGCTTTGTAGACTTTCTGTTTGCAATAACCCCATAAGAAAAAGTAAGGTGCAGTAAGCTCAGGCGACCCGAGTGGCCAACGGAATGAGGAGTTTCTGGATATCAGCTTATAGAGAAATATTCATCGTAATACTGCTATAACTGGCCGGACCGAGTTACACCATCTTGCTAAAACCACACAGTGTTTAAAGAAAATCTCATTCGGCGTAATTATAGATAGAAAAACTCTATCAACATGCACGACCAATGATCTCCAGTAACCGCAACGGTGTGGCCGTTTTCTTTGAAGGAATAGGGCCCGACACGAAGTGGCTGCAATTCCGTCTCATAGAGTATCTGGGTGTTGGAAGCACTCCATATTTGACAATTTGGTTTGTTTATGTTGCCGTTTATATTGAAATGGAGCTCGCCAGACATGAAAAGACAGTTCAACATGTTTCCGTCCTCTTCCACCATTTAAGTTATCTTCTGGCAAAATTCTAAGCGAATCGGGAAGTCTGCAGCCTTCAGTTTGTTTGCCTTTTTAGTTTTATATTGGAATAAGTCCAAATCTCTGTGCATAATTGACTGCAATGACTGTGTGCTTATACTCATTCAAGCAGATAAGCTTCTTGTCGAAACTCGTGGATAGTTCTGTATGGCAGCAGCTACAGCAGCAATTGTTTCCTCCATCCGAACTAAGTTTCGGCATAATGTGAACATTTTGCAACGATCAGAGTTGTTAGTGGTGATACATAATCAAAAACTCTAAAAAATAATAAAAAATATTGTGATTTTTCCAGAAATTTGTTGACCAATCTGGTTAATTTTTAGTACTCTCCGTTTTAAAGATTCAAAATATTTTTCCGCAAAGTTTAAACCATCAATTACACAGTACAACAGCCAATCTGGGGGTGAGAAATTCCAAGTCAGGGTGATGGTACTAGGTCAGTATATTTAAACCCTCAAAGGGTTTTGCGTCGTATGTGCCAGTTCATAGAAATCGATTAACGCGTTCTGCTTTTATTCAAAATTAAGTAATTTCACTTAATTGTAAATAAAAGCAGAAAGCGTTAATGGATTTCTATGATCTATGTCGCATTTTGTTTATAGGTTATGTGACTTTACGTGAAAGTTATAAGACTCTACACGTTTTTCCGTTTGGGATTTATATGTTTTAAAAAAAAAAATTTTTTTTGGCAAAATTTTCTTCATAAATTTATTTCTAATTGCAAAAATGTTGATTTGGTAGAGAAAAAGTATATTAATGGATTAAAGAAAATGTAATTATTAATTTTTCTCAATTTATTTCAGCAAAATCGAACTAGTCGTTCTCGAGTTATGTCAAACTACGTTTTTGCCAACATTTTACAACTAAGCGACATCAAGATAAGGAAAAAATGTAACAAAAACTGGCACGTACGAACGCCCTTTGAGGGTTTTAATATACTGACCTAGTACCATCACCCTGACTTGGAATTTCTCACCCCCCAGACAATAACCCCAAAAATGTTCCACAGTGTTATTAATAGTGTGATCAGTAGTTTGATTTCCGAATACTAACAGACATGATCGTCTTCGATTTAAACGACGATGCAGAATATATGTGACAGCGCATAGAGAAAGGGACCTAAGGGTAAAAAAAAATCAATTTTTTTTTTTTTTCTTTTTTTGATGTGGACAACATCTGAGCATCGAATGCTCTAAAAGTGGTCCCTCCCAAAGATATGCGCGTTTTATGAAAGTGAAGTCGACGATTCTAAGCGCAAATAGAAAGGGACCTAATCTTTAAAATGGCTCTCCTGACCAAATTTTTCAACAACTTTTCACTTTTTTTTTATGTGGACAACATCTGAGCATCGAATGCCCCAAAAGTGGTCCCTCCCAAAGATATGCGAGTTTTATGAAAGTGAAGTCGACTATTCTAAGCGCAAATAGAAAGGGACCTAATCTTTAAAACGGCTCTCCTGAACAAAACTGGTTTTTAGCCTTAGGTCCCTTTCTATTTTTCGCGTCACACATGCTGTGTTGTAAACAAGTGCGTCAGTTTCAGTCGGTTGTTCCGACTTATATTTACTCTCACCCACAGACAGTTAATTTTTAAAAAGAACCGTAGCAAGATTTGATATTTTTCGTCTTTAAGTTTATCTAACATTAATATCAACTTAATGGATTTAATTAAATCTCGTAAGGGTCTACGCCCACACAAAAGGGCGTAGAAGCCTCCCATTAGAAATTAAAAGAATAACCAATTTAGGCGGAATTTATTATTTGGCGAAAATGTAGTGTAGGTTCTTCAATATGAGTGTCATTTGTGTGAAAGGTACAAGAAGAGACTTGTTTAAGGCTCCAGGTTTTCGTCATCTATTATTTTTTTAATTACTAATTTCCAGCAAAACCGTAAGAAAAATATTACAAATATTTAGCGAATACCAAAAAACTTAAAACTTGTTGGCCTTACCAAATGATATATACCCACCTTCCCAATAGGATGGAAATATGACAACGGCTGTGTTATTAACCTAAAGAGATCACCACTCCCACATCTGATTTAATTAGCACATTTTGTTTGTTAATATTATCAAAATGCATACTTGACCCGTTTATTTTTAACACTCATTAACCATTAATCACTACACGATGTCGTTTATATTTTACTGGTCATAGAGTTTGTTACGTCCTGAAATAAACGATCATCCTATCAAATACATACGAGTAGTTATATTTACAAAATATCACAAATTTCAAGGTCGATCTGACCACGTTCGCCTGACTTTGATGGTAAAATTGTCTTAACGTAAAGCCTGACTTCTTACCGACAGTGCAAGCTGATTGATACTGATTGTATTCTAGGGTGCAAACAATTCGATGCGCCGAAAATTACACCGTTTATATTTGTTTAACTTTTTTTTAGCGAAAGTTGGTTGATAACCTTCCATTTATCCACCCAACACCAGTTAGGTACATTGTACACAATGGCTTGGAAATATTTTAATAAGGAAGACATTTTCTATCAATTATTTATTTCAAGATTTTGTTTGAAGGTAAGTAAAGGCTGTTCCAAACTAAACGCACGATGTTAGTTGTGAATAAAAGAAAAAGCATTCAGAGAATTATCTTAATATAATTTTTTGTTTGAGAAGGATCTACGGCAATTATGTGTAAAATAAAATTTTGGCCAAAAGCTCGCCACGGCTTCGGTGGCATGCTACTATCCGATGGTTCATATTTTCAAGGACTCTGAGACATAATGGAGGCTTAATGTCGTAATTTGGCAAATTATTTCATCCTTTAACTCTTGAATAGTACTTGGCTTAATGACATACACTCTTCCTTCTAAATATTCCTGTAGCCAATTAACATCGCCACAATGGTATAAGAGCCTTCGTTTCATTGGCTTTGTGCCAAGCGGTACCATCAAGTTTTAACCACTTATCGTTCAGGTCCATATCCTCAAAAGCCGTGGTAACAAGAAGTCAGTTATTACATCGCGATAGCGAACATTCTTTACGATAACTGCTTGCCGACCTGATTTTCGAAGAAGTAGAGCCTGATGCCAGAACGAATTAGGTGAGCATGCATATGATGACCAAAAAAAAAATTCAAAGTGCATGAAATGCATTGGGATTTCAGCGCCCATTTTCGTAAAATATTCATCAACGCAGAGAAAATATATGGTTACTACTTAGTAGGGACATAAATACTGTTACAACATTGAACACACCCATCTCAATAGTAGAACTGAACAGATAATGAGAACCGTATCGCTGTAAGAGCGCTTTTCAAGTGTGAAATGAAAAAAGCGATATTATCAAAACGCTCCGGCCAATAGGGATTAGCCGCATGTTCGTCTACCGATGTTTGAGGAGACTGGAGATGTAAAAGACCGCCACCGGTCGGGCCACCCACGCTCTGTTCGAACACTGCATGTCATCAAAGCCGTTAAATCAAAAATTCACAGAAATCCGCTCCAAAAACAGAAAATCATGGCCCGTGAGATGAATACCACGCAAAAGTCCATGAGTCGAATCATTAAAAAAAAATTGGGACTTGGGGCTTTCAAACGACGTACCGGACATTTATTGAATGCAGCTTTAAAAAAATACACGCAGAAAAAAAGTATGGATCATAGTATTGTTGGGTATATGGTTGTGACACAACAATATTATGATCCTCACAACAATAGTATGATTCATACATAACCATAATATGATCCCCACAAACATAGTATGATTCACACTCAACCAAACTATGATCTTCACAACCATAATATGATCCTCACAACAATAGTATGTTTCTCATAAAACCGTAGTATGATCCTCACAACCATAGTATGATTCACACGCAACCATACTATGATCCCCACAACCATAGAATGATTCACACTCAACCATGCTATAATCCCCAAAATTATATGTTAGGATTGGTTTTTGTTGTTATTCAAAAATAGAGATTTTTATTAAGTTTGTTATTTTAAATTGCATTACTATTAGTTCATAGCCAGATTTGAGGCCATGTTTTTATTAAACATTTCATGCAAGAAACAAAAATATATATTCCAACGGTCAAAAATACTTTTAGTTGCCAGCAGGGATGAATGCTACTTCACCATCCGTAGACACCAAGTAAAGAATGTGATTAAACCCCATGATCAAAGGCTTAATACTTAAGTGCAGGCAGATTTTAAATAAACGAGAACCAATCGGTAGTAGAGTATTTCACCAAACAAAGTAAACACCTTAAAAATCCCTCAAACTACCCTCCGATTGTTATTGTTTTTTTAATGGACTACAACCACGCACTGTATCGTGTGTATGTGTTTTTTTTTGGTATATCAAAAAAAAACAAACGCACACACATGCATGTATGCTCAATAAAACCTGTTTTGTTATGTTCATAGTCGCAACCATACTGTATGATTGCCGTAATCAAATTATTCTTAACGTACATTTTAAACAACAATACTTTTGTTGCACCAACCATGTTTATATGGTTGCTACAACCATATTTTCATTTCTAAATTTGGCAATAATACTATTGTCACATTTCAACAATAGCAATATTGTCGCAATCATACTATTGTCAAAATGAAATTCAAAAAACAATACTATGGTTACGACGAACATGCTTTTATTGTAGAGAACATAGTATTGTTGCGGTGACCATAGTGTAACCATATTTTTTTTCTGCGTGTAGGATTGAAAAATGGAAACGTCTTTTGGTGAAGCACGCTGATAACACAGAAAAATTGTGTTCACCGATGAAAAAATTTTTACCGTTCGGGAAAAATTTAACAAGAAAAATGAAATGTATGCGCGGTCATCTAAGGAAGCATCTGAACTGATCCCAAGGGTGGAAAAGGGTCATCACCCAGCTTCAGTCATGGTTTAGTGGGGTGCCTCTTACTGACCTGCATTTCTGCAAACAAGGAGTCAAAACATCGGCCAAAGTTTACCAAGGAACTGTTTTGGGAAGCTTTTGTGAAGCCTCTTAACAATTCCCTGTTCCAAAACCAGTCATGGACTTTCCAGCAGGATTCTGCGCCCGCCCAAAGGCTAAAACGTCCCAGGCCTGGATTCAAAACAATTTGCCAGCGTTCATTTCCTCTGAAGAATGGCCCTCAGGCAGTCCAGATTTGAACCCCTTGGATTACAAATTGTGGACGGTTTTAGAGGACAAGGTTTGTCACAAAAGATACCCCAACATTGGATCTCTTAAGACGGATTAGGTTCGAGCTGTGGCCAATTTTCCAATGGACGAGGTTCGTGCAGCTATTGACGATTGTCCAGTGCGACTTAAGGCGTGTGTAAAGGCAAAAGGAGGACATTTGGAATAAGTTGATTCTTTTTGGATACAATATACATCAATAAATATATTAAAAAATAATTGGTCCAAAAACATTCAGTACTTTTTATTTTACAGCATAAAACGTGTCTAACAGTATTTATGTTCCTACTAAGTATATGGTCACGGCAACAATAATATGGTCTCGCAACAATAGTATTATTTCACCATATATTTGTAAATAACAACAACAATCGAAAGCCAATTTAAGGGATTTTTATTGTGTTTACTTTGTTCGGTGGAAGACTCTCCAGCCGACTAGTTCTCGTTTATTTAAAATCTGCCTGTACTTAAGTAGTTAGCCATCGATCATGGTTTAATCACGTACATAACTTGGGGTCTACCGATGGTGAAGAAACATTCACTCTCTGCAGTCGCCTCAGCTAGCAACTAAAAGTCTTTTTGTCTGCCTTTTGAATATATTTTTGTTTCTTTAACAAAATGTTTAGTAGAAACATTGTCTCAAATCTGGCTATGAAATATTTTAAAAAAAATGCTCAATAAAAATCTATAATGTTGAATAACAACATAACCCAATCCTAAAAAATAGATTTGAGGATCATAGTATGGTTAAGTGGAATCATGTTATTGTTGCGGGGATCACATGGTTGCGTGTGAATCATACTATGGTTGTGAGGATCATACAATGGTTGCATGTGGAATAAAATATGGTTATGAGGATCATAATATGTGACGCGCAAAATATAAAGGGACCTAAGGTTAAAAACCAGTTTTGTTCAGAAGAGCCATTTTAAAGATTAGGTCCCTTTCATAAAACGTGCATATCTCTGGGAGGGAACACTTTTGGGGCATTTTATTCGATGCTCAGATGTTGTCCACATCAAAAAAAAAAGTGAAAAGTTGATGAAAAATTTTGTTCAGGAGAGCCATTTTAAAGATTAGGTCCCTTTCTGTTTGCGCTTAGAACCGTCGACTTTACTTTCATAAAACGCGCATATCTCTGAGAGGGAACAGTTTTGGGGTATGGGATCGGTCTCATTCGATGCTCAGATGTTGTCCACATCAAAAAAAGAAAAAAAATGAAAATTGATTTTTTTTACCCTTAGGTCCCTTTCTCTATGCGCTGTCACATATGGTTTTGGGGATAATAATATGGTTGAGTGTGACTCATAATATGGTTGTGGGGATTAAAGTATGGTTGTGTGTGAATGATACTTTTGTTGTAAGGATCATAATATTGTTGTGCCACAATCATATACCCAACAATAGTATGATTCTCTTCGAATATTGTCACCACAACTATATTTTTTTCTGCATGTCGTTTAATTTGTTAAACACAGAAACTTAAAAATGCAAAAATAGGCAAAAACATGACATTAATTAGTTGGCCCACCCTTTATTTTTGAATATCTATATCGATAGATTTTGAATATCTATATCGAATATCTTGATCGATATCCGTCTGTCGGTATATAGTTTATACAAATTAAAGGTTACTAATATGAACCAAAATGTTTACATTGTGTTGGTTTGATGCGGTATCGGAATTACTCTGTAATGGTCCATACGTTGATCCCATAAAAGCGTATTTTCTGATTTTCGAACCTGCAGCTCTAGAAACCACATATTTAATCTTATTTTAATAGCCATGTCGTACGAAATAAGTCATATCGGTCCTTTTTTGAAACAACTTCTATAACAAAACCTTATAATAATAAATATTTTTAATTCGTTAAATAAAAAATAAATATTTCGGTCCAGTTAAACAATGCTCGTCATAACGACAACCGAATTCAAAGAGTACTTATAGCCAATAATCTACGGGGTTATTTATTCACAACTGGACAAATATTACCTATAAGCCGATATTAAATATTCGTCTCTTGGTCCAATTAGTCCGACGGTTGCAGGAATTTTTCCAAATTCGAAAGAAAATTCTTCAGTTTGTTTAGTAAATTTAAATATAAAGGAAACGTTTTCCAGTCCATTGTGCAGCGTATGTTTAATATCTTTGGCATTTCCGTACCAGATCTGCGGTTTTATTTTCGAAACATTTTTCGTTTCCACTCAACATCAAAAAACAACCGTAAATTAGCGTTACTTATGGTCAGAAATGAATTGTTAACGTAAACGTGATGCCGCAATTCTATTTGATTTTTTCTGTGTGCGAATTTCTGTTAACAATAAATCATGATTAAATTCAAATATGAAGGGTACGTGCCATGCAAGCGAGCTTCAATATTGTCAATCCGCAAAGAGTGATGAGTAATTCAGGGCAGTTTTATTGGGGGGACTAATGCCCCCAATTGAAAAATAATTATTTCGTAGTGCTTTAATTTATGAAGTCTTCTGGCAGGAGGCGATCGTGTAGAGATGTTTGTTTTATTTTCGATTTTATCTCACGTAGAGTTGTGGTGTTGGGATTTATGATGGTTTTAATACTCACTATGAGTAATGAGGTTTCAATTACACGTATTAGAAAAATTAAAAAGGTCAAATACAATACCTCTCACCACTAAACAAGCTGACGATTGGACAAAAATATATAAAAACACACCGAAAAAAATCTTGAGTTTTTTAAGCTCATAAGTATTTTTAATAGGAACGAAACTTACTCTACGAGCTGTTACAAAATCATAAAACAATGTGATCCAATAGAATCGATCTTAAATCAGGTAGGATCTAACAATGGAGACTATTTCAAAGCGCCATCAGCAGCATGACTCCATATTGACCTATTAAAACAATTTTGCTTCATTTAATGGACTTAAGAAGAAATATCTGCAAGATCTGTTGGAACTTATATCAGGACAGACCATTAAATGGGGTCTTTATCAAAATATTAACCGATGTGGTCCACTGTCATCAGAGATTGTTACTAGTGTATCATCTTGTTTAGGGCTTCCATTTAATGGACTTAAGAAGAAATATCTGAAAGATCTGTTGGAACTTATATCAGGACGGACCATTAAATGGGTCATCAAAATATTAACCGATGTGGTCCACTGTCATCAGAGATTCTTACCAGTGTATCATCTTAATTAGAGCTTCCAAATAAGAACATTTGTGTCAAAAAGGAGTATATTTGGGACATTATCAAAGAGCCTTTGGAGGACATGTTTTAAAAAAAGGTAATAGTAGATGAAAAATTAAAAAATTATTATGATCGACATTTAATACAATCTTTTTTAAAAAAGGTTTAAGTCCTTTTCGCAGGTGCTTATAGCATAATCGCATAAACAAAAAAATTAAAACAATGAGATGGCTTTTTAGAAAAAAATATTTTTGACGGCGATGGTTTATCGTTAAATCGTCATTGTGAATGCATTTTGAACCTGAGACTGGACATATTTGAATTAGAACGGCAAGTTAAGTTGGAAACTAAACATCCTCGCCTTTGATTATTATTTTTATTTCCCAATTTTTTGCAAAATATTTTTTGCTTCGCAAGAAATGTTTCTTATCCCGAGGGATTACTCGGCTTAACTATTAAATGGACAAAGTTCAAACCATGACACTTGTATTTGTTTATATGGCTATAGCTAAGTTATGACAAAAATTATGATAAAACAACTAGATGTATTATTCTGACCTAGTTACATCATGACCCCTATCTGGAACAGGCTATTGTAAGTTAGTTTAATTGCATTAGTTGATCTAGAACCACCTTTCAGTACACCGATCGATGTATTATCACCTGCTTATTCTATTTAACAATGTCTGTAAGTCCGTCCATGCAAACTACAGGTCGGAATTCTTGTCCGATCTTCATGGAATTTGGTAGAAGTAAGTTTGTTAGACCAAGGACGAACGCTATTGAAGGTAATCGTTTTAGACTTCGATATATACTTAGTAGGGACATTAATACTGTTACAACATTGAACACACCCATTTCAATAGTAGAACTGAACATAGCCCGTTAATATAATTTGGATTTTGAAAGCTAACCTCAATAGCGTTAGTCAGTAACGGGATTTTAAAATTGTTTCAACTTATATCATGGAGTGGTCAAATAATGAGAACCGTATCGCTGTAATGTCGCTTTTCAAGTGTGAAATGGAAAAAAGCGATATTTTAAAAACGCTCCAGCCACTAGGGGTTAGCCGCATGTTCATCTACAGATGCATAAAACTGTTTGAGGAGACTGGAGATGTAAAAGACCGCCACCGGTCGGGCCGCCCACGCTCGAACACCGCATGTCATCAAAGCCGTCAAATCAAGAATTCACAGAAATCCGCTCCGAACACAAAAAGTCATGGCCCGTGAGATGAATATCACGCAAAATTCCATTTATTGACAGCAGCTTTAAAAAAAATGGGATTGCAAAATGCAAACGTCTTTTGGTGAAGCACGCTAATAACTTGGACAGAAAAATTTTGTTCACAGATGAAAAAATTGTTACCGTTCAGGAAAAATTTAACAAGCAAAATGGTAGAGTGTATGCGCCGTCATTTGAACTGATCCCAAGGGTGGAAAAGGGTCATCACGCAGCTTCAGTCATGGTTTGGTGGGTTGACTCTTACGATGGGTTCACTGACCTGCTTTTTTGCGAACCAGGAGTCAAAACATGGGCCAAAGTTTACCAATAAACCGTTTTGGAAGCTGTTGTGAAGCCTCTTAAAAATTCCATGTTCCAAAACCAACCATGGACTTTCCAGCAGGATTCTCCGCCGGCCCATAAGGCTAAAACGTTCCAGGCCAGGCTTCGAAATAATTTTCCTGCGTTCATTTCCTCTGAAGAATGGCCCTCAGCAGTCCAGATTTGAACACATTGGATTACAAATTGTAGACGGTTTTAGAGGACAAGGTTTGTCACAAAAGATACCCCAACATTGGATCTCTTAAGACTGCTCTGGTTCGAGCTGTAGCCAATTTCCCAATGGACGAGGTTCGTGCAGCTATTGACGATTGGCCAGTGCGAATTAAGGCGTGTTTAAAGGCAAAAAGCGGACATTTCAAATAGGTAGAGTCTTTTTGGATACAATATCAATAAATATATTAAAAAATATTTGGTCAAAAACATTCAGTACTTTTTACTTTACAGCATAAAACGTGTGTAACAGTATTTATGTCCCTACTAAGTAATATTATTTTAGCTACCATCTTATGGTATGTTGAACCTTGTAACCATCAATATCATAAAATGTTGCTGATTGCAACAGAAAGTTTGAATATTTTTAGTTCGGACAGATTTTTAACTGGTTTTTCTCTGTGTATATTTTCCAAATACTAATTAATTGTTAGTAGCAGTATCTGTACTGTAATTATAGTATTTTAGTCTAGGTTGAAAGAAAAAGGGAGTGTTCTTTGCTCTATTTTAAAGCAAGTGCTCATATCGTTCAATAATTATTGTGTTAACAAGATGGCGAAGCAAGCAAAGCTCATTAAATGACGTGATTCCTCTTTTTGTGCAGCATTTTCATCAATACTAACTTTTGCTTTATTGGAGCTTATGCCTTAAGCATATTTTTTTTTACTTCAAATGTCCCATAGCTTCAATGCTGCTCCGGAATAATTTAAAATATAATACTTCAATGCTTTATTTGCAATGATCGCTCGTTTTCTTTAGTTAGCATTTTTGTCCAATCTGGGTGATTAAATTGTCGGATTTGTTTTATTTTCTCAACAAACATTTATCATAATTCTTTGGCTCTTATGCTTTTCCTAATTATATTAAATATCATTTTAAATTTCCTTATGGGCCAAAGTTAAAGGAGCTTTAAGATGGCAAACGATCAGAAGTGGCCATAAAATTAATGCTTTTTATGAGATCACAGCGGTAGTCCACACTTTTAGAAACTGTTTCGTTTCGTTTCACTTCATCGTTTTTGTTCGTTCGTTCGTTTGTGTGTTCCTCTCGAATGCATTCATAAACATAAAGTAACATTCTGCCAATAAAACAAGTACTTACCGGTGGTTTGATCACCAAATCACAATCAACAGAGCAAAAAGTCAACCATATACACAGAGACGTGTTGCAAGCAACAAACAAAACCCCTTTCATACATCCATACAGATTTCTTATATATATATATATAGATATGTAGAATCAAACAATTGTATGCTTAAATGGTTTTTGCACGAGGATGGTATGGATACTTGGGAAGTATACCTTAACATTTTTGTAATATTTTTTCTTCTTTATAGCAAAGAGTTTAGTTTAAATTTTGTGTTCTAAGTCTTTTGATTGTTGCACCATTAGCTTTTAATGGATATCCAAAATACTGGGAAATCCTTTCAGACTGTTTATTAGAACTTTATAAGAGAGAATAAAGCTGGGCAAAAGGATATGAAGTATTCAATGCATCCGTGCTTTTCTTGTTTTAAAGCAGTTGCGAGTTACTTATGGGCGATTCACTAAGATCCTTTGTAATGTTGACAAAATTCAATGCTATTTTTATTATGACTTAAAGGGCAATGTGTTTAGCTTGTTTGTTTTATTTCGGTCTGTTGCTTTTACACGTTGAACAGGGACTAAACCGTTTCTTGTTTCTATATTTAAATGGAAGACAAGTTTTTAACAAAATGGCAAAGTGACATTGATTTTCGTGGCTGCACACTACCTTTATCATGATTTCGGGTCCGTGACAACCCTCAATGTTTGATGTTTTCTGTTAAAGAAAATGCAAAAAGAGGTTGATTTGAAATATCTTTCTTTTTAGAATAACCAACGGTTCTTTCGAAACTCTTTAACATCGTAGATCATATTTGAAAAAAAAAAACATAAATTTTAAACAAACTGGCTATTAGGCTTCAAATATGCACAGAGAGAGAGAGCAACGAACTTGCCACAACCCATTTTCTTCCCATCCGAATGTACTATCAACTTTTTTTCAGTGCAACCGAATGTTAGTTGATACACTAAAATGTTCAGTAAATGGAAGCGAAAAAGTAGAAACCTTATTAAAGTGATATTCAAATTTAAGTTTTAAAATAAGTAATATCGGGATTTGCAGCTTCAAAAAAAAAACATAAAAGTCAAAAAAAAAACTATCAAATCTAGATACAAATTAGACTATCCAATTTCGGGACATAGTGATATACTTTTTCGGTCCCCTTAGCTAGACGTCACCATAGAGGCTGGTATATTTTTTCGTTGAAACGCGTGATCCATTTCCCTACTTTAAAAAAAAAAACACAGACAATTCAAATTGAATGGATAATGTTTATTATCATTTAAAAGAACATTCTTTAACATATATTTTTTGCAGAAGATGTTTTTCAAATATTGGCCACGGCTACGTCACAGATAGTCAATCCGTTGAGTCCAATTTTCGATGACTCGTTCAAGCATTTCAACTGGTAACTGGCGCATGACATGCGTGATGTTTTGCCCAAAGGCCTGACTCGAAGCGGGTTTGTCCGCATAAACTGTAGACTTTACTTTCCCCACAGGAAAAAGTCTAACGATGTGATATCACACGATCTTTGTGACCAATCGACCGGCCCAAAGCGTGAAATTATCTGCTCACAGAAGTGTTCTTTCAATAAATCCATTGATTGATGCGATGTGTGCCAGTGGCGCCGTCTTGTTGAAACCAAATGTCGCCGAGATCACGAGCTTCAATTTCTGGCATCAAATAGTCGGTTATCATAGCACGATAACGGTCGCCATTGATGGTTACGTTCTCACCGGCATCATTTTTGAAGAAATATGGAGCGATGATTTCACCGGCCCACAAACCAGACCAAACCGTTGTTTTTTCTAGATGAAGTGGCAGCCCTTGAACATCTTCTTGTTGCTTATCGTCCCAAATGCGGCAATTTTGCTTGTTTACATACCCATTGAGCCAGAAATGGGTCTCATCGCTGAACAAAATTTGGCTCAAAAACGTCGGATCTTCTTGGAACTTTTCAAGAGCCCATAGAGCGAAGCAATGTCGCTTGGGAACGTGGGGCGATTTTAGTTCTTTCACAAGCTGTATTTTGTAAGCTTTCAATTTAAGATCTCGACGTCGTTCGATACGTCAATCCGAGTTGCTGAGAACTGCGCCGAATCGACTCTCCACGGTCTTGGTGTACACTCTCAACTACGGCCGCTACATTTTCATCACTGAGTGCTGGACGTAGTCTTTTCGGTCAAATATAATCCAATAATGAATGCTGGGTCTCAAGATGGGTGATGGTGTTGCGAATTGTACGCTCAGTATGCCGATTATGTTGACCATAAGTTGAACGAAGTGCACGAAACACATTCCTCACAAATCGTAAATTTTCGTCACAAAGTAGAACGATTTGTAAACGTTGTTCAGGCGTAAGTCTATGATGAAATGCCAAACAATACCGAACAAAAAAAAAACATGACTGCATGATACGACTCACACGTGATCTGTCATAAAAAGGCACGTGCTCTGTTGAAAAAAGTATCTCTTCTTGGATCACCCATTATAACGGTTTGCTACCGTATAAGATTGTATGTAATCTAGCATCATAGAACGACGGCCAAAATGTTGTCTTTCCACATTATTATATTTTTTCTATTTGCGGATTATAGCTGAACTTTAAAAAATTTTAAATTAATACGTACAGTTTTAATTTTTTGCTTAACAAATATTATTAGTTTTTGAACAGACAATGGTAAAAATGAGAACGCACAGAATACCATAAAAATGGGCAAAGTTGCAGGACGTTTTTCTCATGTGGCTTAAGAAACGTCCCACATGGTCAACACGAGCTATTAATATTCAATACGGATATTATTAAATTAAAGCAAATTTTGCTATGAATTCAAAAATGAGTCATTTTAACGACGGTCTTACGGGTCTTAAAGTCGGCGATGGATAACTTTTAAAAATCGACTTAATCGGACAAAAAGGAAACGTTTAACTTTGAGTGGCTTTTTTTAGTGTTGTTCAAATTTTAAATTTTTGCTATAAAATTTAATTACAAATATTTATATGTAAATATAATTGCAACCAGAAACAGAGAAATTTTCTAACAATACAGACATGTATCTATATTGCAGATTGTGCCAATGTAGAATTCGGATCGGCCAATATGATTCCTAGGGGTCCAAAAATTGGCCTCCTTGAACTAAAGACATATTTAAAAACTGTTCCATTTATTTATTTCGCGGAAGTTTCGAAATAAGTAACTGTAGTCGGTTTGTATATACATTTGCCACGTTTTTACTAAAAATCCAATGAGTGTTCGAACTCAACGGCAATGTGTTAACCCCTGTTTGTGACACGGTACCTATTCGATTTCTATGAACACATTAGTAACAGTTACGTTGGAATAGAAAAAAAGAATAGTTTATTGAATTTAGTTTTACTTTTAGTTATAAAACGCGCATATCTCTGGGAGGGAACACTTTTGGTCTCATCGATGCTCAGATGTTGTCCACATCAAAAAAAAGTGAAAAGTTGATGAAAAGTTTTGTACAGGAGAGCCATTTTAAAGATTAGGTCCCTTTCTATTTGCGCTTAGAATCGTCGACTTCATTTTCATAAAACGCGCATATCTCTGGGAGGGAACACTTTTGGGGCATGGTCTCATTTGATGCTCAGATGTTGTCCACATCAAAAAAGAAAAAAAAGAAAAATGCTTTTTTTACCCTTAGGCCCCTTTCTCTATGCGCTGTCACATATAACAACAACAAGTTCTCTGCAATAAAAGCAAGTTCGTCGCAATTATAGTATTATTTTTAGAATTTAACTTTGAAAATAGTATGATTGCGGCAATATTAATATTGTTGAAAAGTAATAATATTAATATTGCGAAAATATGGTTGTAGCAACCATACAAATATGTCTTGGTGAGACGAAAGTTTTTGTTTTGGGTTTAACGGCAATCATACCTTATGATTGTAACTATGAACTAAGCATAACAGATTTTATAGACACATACGATACATTGGACCGGGTGGCTGATAAAAGCCGCTTCCAAAACAAATTTAATAACGTTTTTTTTATTTAATGACTCTGGTTATTTTTTGTTTTATTTTGCAGATTGATTTTTAGATTTAACAAAAATGGATAACTGGGATAACTAAAACAAGAATTTGGATTGTCCGCCGCTATCAAGCACTGGAGTCCGTAGTTTCGGTTCAAAGAGAGTATAGAAGCACGTTTGGCAGCAATCCTCCGAGCAGATGGGCCTTAAGGAGACTTGTAAACAATTTTTCCGAGCATGGGACACTCAACAGATCGAACCCTACAGTTTGTCAGTTGGACAAGAAGCTTATCTGCTCAAATGGGTATTATGCACAAAGATTTGGACTTATTCCCATATAAAATTCAATTGACCAACAAACTGAATGCTGCAGACTTCCTGATTCGCTTGGAATTTTGCTCAAAGATGCTTCAAATGGTGGAAGAGGACGGAAACAGGTTGAACTGTCTTGTCATGTCTGACGAGGCCCATTTCGGTTTAAACGGCAACATAAACATACAAAAGTATCAAATATTGAGGGCTTCCAAACCACAGATACTCCATGAGACGGAATAGCAGCCACTTCGTGTCACAGTGTGGTGTGCAGTTTTTTCACGCTGCACTGTCGGGCCCTACTTCTTCGAAAAAAAAACGGCCACACAGTTAAGTTTACTGGAGACCGTTGCTTGAGCATGTTAAGAGAGTTTTTCTATCCAGAATTACGTCGACTGAGAATATCTTTCAACTCTGTGTGGCTTCAGCAAGATGCTGCAACTTCTCTCACAGCCCGGGCAGTTATGACAGAATTGCGACGAAAATTTCCGAATAGGCTGATATCCAGAAAGTCCACATGCCGTTGGCCCCCCTGGTCGTTTGACCTTACTGCACCTGACTTTTTCTTGTGGGTTTATTGCAAACAGGAAGTCGACAAAGCAAAACCAACAAATTTAAATGAACTAAAGCAATCCATTCGACAAACAATTGTGGCTATTCCTGTCTCAACTCTCCAAACAGTAATGAAGAACTTTTCACAGGCATAAACGAGCAGGGGGGGGCATTTAAATTATATTATTTTTAAAATTAATTAAGCTATATTTAATAAAATTCAAGGATCTTTAACATAAAAATAAAAACAATAAAAGAAAAATTAATTCAATAAAATTCCTGTGTTATCTGCATGCACTTAAGAGTATAGCCATTGGTTATATAGAGTGATCCATTTAGAGGTATTTTTTCAGAACAAAAAAAATATAGAAATTCAAATCTAGTGTAGAGTCTCTGGTAATTTGAAAGGACATTTTGTGGCATTTATTTTTTGAAAATAATTTCCTTCAAATATTGGCAACTCGGTGAGAAAGGGAAGATCCGCTGGCCCATTTCTGGCTCAACGGCAAAGTCAAGAAACAAAATTGCCACATTTGGGCTGAAGAGCAACAAGAGGTGTCATTACGTATATCCAGAGAAAACCACGGTTTGGTGCGTTTTATATGCAGGTGGAATCATCGGTGCATATTTTTTAAAAAAATGATAATGACCGGAACGTAACCGTGAATGGTGCTCGCTATCGCGCCATAATATCGATCTACCTAAAATTGAAGCCGGTAATCTTGACGGCACTTGGTTTCAACAGAACGGTGCCACTTGCCATACAGCTGCTCAAACAATGGATCTATTGAGAGGTCATTTAGAAAAGCTACGAATATCACGTTTTGGACAGTTGAGTTGGCCGCCTAAATCGAGTGATATTACACCTTTAGACATTTTTCTTTGGGGTTAGGTAAAGTCCAAAGTCTATGCTGACAAACCAGCTACAATTCAGGTTTTGGAAGCCAACATTACACGTGTCATTAAAGCCATACAGGTCGAAATGCTCGAATGAGTCATCCAAAATTGGACCCTCAGAATGAAAACCCTGAGGCGTAGTTGCGGCCAGCATTTGAAGGAAATTATATTCAAAAATAAATGCCATAAAATGTCCTTTCAATCGTTGCGTTAAGTCTGAGAATGATGAAGTAGCGTTCACCGAAACATTGGTCACCCCTGCTTGCAATTAATAGTCTTTTCGAAGGCCTTTTGAATATCTTTTTGGTTTCTTTGAATAAAATGTTCAATAGAAACATCTGACTATGAAGTAATTGTAATGTAATTTTAAATAGTTAAATAATAAAAATATAAAACCTCTATTGCACCCTCTAGGAGATATTATGAAAATAAGAACACGAAACGTAAATGAAACCTAATTTTTCATTAAAGTATACTTTAAATCATTTAATGTATAACAGGATGTTTTTGTCTTATAGCACTTCCTGCACCAACCTCGTTTCCAGCCATCAAAACGACCAGAATATGAAAATTTGCATAGCATCACCTTAATACAATGAGATGTAAAACCGTCTTCAGCTCATTGTTTGACTGCTCGAGCAGTTAACATTCTTACAGTCTGCGTCTGCGTATGCATATCAATTTAACGATCTTTAAACAGCAAACAAAAACCCCACGAGAAAAAAAAAGATCAGAGTCACAGTCACTTAGTGAGTGAGTGAGTGGCGGTGGCTGTGACTGGGACTGTAGCTGTGGCTCTCCGCCTCGATGTGATTGCGGTGGCGGTGTTGGAAGTTGGTGGATGTGGTGAATCTCACCGATCATGAAGCAGCAGCAGAAGAAGAAGAAGACAAGGAATAAGATGAGTGTTGCCAAGGCTTGTCAGAGGGCTACAATGTGGCACCCCATGGCGCAAATACTTTAACCGATTACCCATCTCTTTGGCACTCGGCGGTGTTGCCATTGCCCGGGCCATTGGCATTGTTGCTGTTGATATTTCGGAATACGCAACAAAAACCAAACACAGAATGTGAACTAAAGAAGAACGCTCCATGCCAACATACGGACATACATACATTCCTTTGTTTAAACTATAGTTGCTTTTGCAATGATATTGTTGTTGTTGCCGTTGCTGCTGCTGTTGTTTGTTTGAACAACAGCAACAACAATGAGCAACTTACAGTATGTTAAAATCAAAGTTTACATAAATGCAACAAATGTTGTTGCCAGCAATACGACATATAATAATTGTTTGTTTATTATTGTGATTGCTGATTTTCGTTGCCTTCGCTTGTTGCTGTTGTTGTTGGTGTCTCTTTTTTGTTTAACAATATTTATATTCTCGCTGGCCTTTTTCGCAACATGAATTGCCGTACACGGACTTGGGTCCTTAGTGTTTGCGGTACTAGAGAGGAAGTTGCGAGTCTTCTTGACTTGGCTTCAGTTAAGTTTAGTTTTGATAAGTAGTGTGGTGCACATATATTGTTTCGATTTTACAGATGTTTATCACATTGTATGGATTGTTTGAATTTTTTGTTGTTGTTGTTGCTCTGTTGTTGGTGGGTACTTATGTGAAAAAAGGGAATTGTTGAAAAGCGTCAAATATTTGTTTTGTATCAATTTGCCAGGATGTCCAAGCGCGCTGCGCCAGAAGATGTGGGAGCACTTCTTATAGAATCAATTAAACAAAAATTGTTTGGCCTTATACTCGTACTCGACATGCTTCATACCATTTCCCTAAGCCAATAAAGCAAGCTATGTTCCCCTTTTTGTAATTCCTATTTTGGGGGAAATTTAGAAATATAGTTTAAGTATGTATTAATGATAAGTTGCAGTCCACTGCAACTTCAAAATTTGTATTATTTAAATAATTTTAGATAAGTATTTACATATACGCTAGAAATTAAGAATTAGCATTAGTCGAAAGATGTAGGATGTAAGATAAGGAATAATAAATTGAAATCGAAAAATCGAAGCAAGCTATGTTAAATTCTTACCAATGATAGCTGTTAAAATTTGTAAAAGCTACCAATTCAATCTATGTTTTAAACGGGTTGCTATATACACTTAGTGTTGTCTGGCGCCATCTGACATTTCCATTGGAAATTTTGAAATTTTTTAGTACAAACGTTCTCAGAACGTTTTGACGTGCGAGCATCATTTGAGTTGTTTATAGTGACTTGTAAAAATCAATTTGGGAAAAAAAATTTAATGAACTCGTGAACATTTTCGTGCGATCATTTTTCACAAATTTCGTTGTGGAATATCACGGCAAAAGTGCATCGATGAACTTTAATCTTTGTATTGCGATGAAGAACCATCCTATATTACTGTGAAAAACTGGTTTAATGAATTCAATCGTGGTCGATGCTCCTGAAAGTCGAAGATCATGAAGGTCGTCCAAAAACGGCCGTTGTGCCAGAGAACATTGATGCCGTGCGTGAACTGATAATGCAAGATAGTCATGTGACATACCGTGAGATATAGGCATCCTTGGGCATTTCTTCCACCAGCAGACATTCAATATTGTATGAACACCAAGCCGTAATAAATGTTTGTTCTCGTAGGATCCCGCATAATTTGACAATCGTTCAAAAAAAGGCTCATGTCGATTGGTGCAAAGAAATTTTGAAAAAATACGATCGCGGTGCTTTAAAAGACGTTTATAAGATCGTCTTTGGTGACGAATCATGGATCTATGCGTATGAGCCAGAAACAAAATAACAATCGACCGTATGAGTTTTCGAATACGAACCAAATCCAACGAAAGTTGTTCGTGGAAGAAGCACTTCGAAGCAAGTGGTGGCCCGTTTCTTCGGTAAAACTGGTCAAGCGACTGTTCCGCTTGATCAAAGTAGGACGTTCAATTATTTGTGATACATTACAATTTGTTTGCCGGGGGTCTTCGGAGAAATTCGAAAAACGAACAAGAGAAGACAAATCATTGTGCACCATGGCAATGCGAAATCTCACACATAGGCTCAAATAGCGCCTTTTTGACCGGCCAAAACGTGGAATTGATGGATCATTTGCCATACAGCCCTGAATTGGCACCCAATGAATTCTTTCTATACCCGCATATCAAGAAAAAAATGCTTGGTCAACGATTTTCGTCGCCAGAAGATGTTGTTGCATGATGAGACCCATTTCTGGCTCAACAGCAAAGTCAATAAACATAAATGCCGTATTTGGGCTGAAGAGCAACAATAAGAGTTTCAAGTGCCATTATACCCAGAGAAAACCACTGTTTGGTGCGGTTTATAAGCTCGTGGAATCATTGGTGCATAGTTTTTCAAAAATGATGATGGAACGTAAGCGTGAATGGTGCTCGCTATTGCGCTATGATATCGATCTATCTGCTACCTGAAATTGAAGCCCGTAATCTTGACGACCCTTGGTTTCACCAGGACGGTGCCACTTGCCATACAGCTGCTCAAACAATGGATCTATTGAGAGGTCATTTCGAAAAGCAGATAATTTGGACTGGTTGGATAGTTTTGGACTGGTTGGATAGTTGGCCGCCTAGATCGAGTGATATCACACCTTTAACAGATATTATGAAAATAAGAACACGAAACGTAAATGTAACCTAATTTTTCATAAAAGTATACTTTAAATCATTTAATGTATAACAGGATGTTTTTGTCTTATAGCACATAATTTCACGTTTTGAACAGGTTGGACAGTTGGCCGCCTATATCGAGTGATATCACGCCTTTAGACATTTTTCTTTGGGATTAGTTAAAGTCCAAAGTCTATGCTGACAAATCAGCTACGATTTAGATTTTGGAAGCCAACATTACGCGTATCATTGAAACCATACCGATCGAAATGCTCGAATGAGTCAGCCAAAATTGGACCCTAAGAATGGTAACCCTGAGGCGTAGTTGCGGCCAACATTTGAAGGAAATTATATTCAAAAAATAAATGCCATAAAATGTCCTTTCAAATTACCGATAAAGATTCCACACTTAATTTGAATTTCAGAATTTTTTTTTGTTCTGAAAAAATACCTCTAGATACATTACCCTATATTATTGAACGTAGTTAAATTCGATATAGCCATGTCCTTACGTCTGTGTGTCCGTCCGTTCGTTCTACTGTTGAAAGCTCGATAGCGGTCAAACGAATCAACCTCTGATCCTGAAATTTTGCATGATGATAGTTTATGCGGTTTGAATCGTAAAAATGTGAAATCGGCCCGAAGCAAATAAGGGCCACCTTCAGGGACTTTTAGTTAAAAAAGTCACTTTTAAGTGTTCGCTTAACGAAACTATGGTAGCTTAGCAGTAGCTTTTCGGGTAGCATAGCACCAGCTTCTTCAATCAATGAAATTTCTCAAGAACAAGCTGATTTTTCCAGGGTATATCTCACGAAAGTTTTGGTCGAAATTTGCCTTGAGGTCCAGTCTAACGGCCTCAAATCGCACCTTCAAGAAGGCAAATTGTCATCGCTGACACGTTTTATGACACAATTACTTACTTGGCCCCAAAAAAATTGATTTGCCATAGGCGGTACCATTCTGCTGAAACCAAAGATCTGCCAAAACCATGTATTCAATCTGCAGCCACAAAAAATTGGATATTATGCCTCTGTAGAGCTCTGAGTTAACCTAAATGACCTTAAAAGCAACATTTCCAAAGAGATAAAAGATATCGACGTTCCATAATTCGCACGCAGCTGTCACTATATGAGGATTATGATACCGAGAATAGGTTCCGATGAATTGCTATATCCATCTGTTATTCAGAAGATTCTGCGCTGTCTAGAGCTTGGGAAAGGTCAGATTTAATATATAAATTCTAGACCGGGTAGCTAATATTTCGTAGGCCTATACGATACACACAATTGACATAAGTTGACCGGGGATAACTACTTAGTAGGGACATAAATACTGATGCACACGTTTTATGCTGTAAAATAAAAAGTACTGAATGTTTTTGGACCAAATATTTTTTAATATATTTATTGATGTATATTGTATCCAAATAGAATCTACGTATTCGAAATGTCCGCCTTTTCCTTTACACACGCCTTAAGTCACACTGGTCAATCGTCCATAGCTGTACGAACCTCGACCATTGGAAAATTGGCCAGAGCTCGAAACAAAGCAGTCTTAAGAGATCCAATGTTGGGGTATCTTTTGTTACAAACCTTTTCCTCTAAAACCGTCTACAATTTGTAATCCAATAGGTTCAAATCTGGACTGCCTGAGGGACATTCTTTAGAGGAAATGAACGCTGGCAAATTGTTTCGAAGCCAGGCCTGGGACATTTTAGCCTTATGGGCCAAAGCAGAATCCTGCTGGATAGTCCATGGCTGGTTTTGGAACAGGGTATTGTTAAAAGGCTTTACAACAGCTTCCAGAACGGTTTCTTGGTAAACTTTGGCCGATGTTTTGACTCCTTGTTCGCAGAAATGCAGGTCAGTGACTCCATCGTAAGAGACACCCCACCAAACCATGTCTGAAGCTGGGTGATGACCTTTTTCCACCCTTGGGATCAGTTCAGATGCTTCCTTCGATGACCGCGCATACACTCTATCAACGGTCGGTGAACAAAATTTTTCTGTGCAAGTTATCAGCGTGCTTCACCAAAAGACGTTTGCATTTTTCAATCCTATTTTTGTTAAAGCTGAAGTCAATAAATGTCTGGTACGTCGTTTGAAAGCCCCAAGTCCCAAGTCTTTTTTAATGATTTGACCCATGTACTTCTGATTGATATTCATTTCACGGGCCATGATTTTCTGTTTTCGGAGCGAATTTCTGTGAATTCCTGATTTAACGGCTTTGATTACATGCGGTGTTCGAACAGAGCGTGGGCGGCCCTACCGGTGGCGTTATTTTACATCTCCAGTCTCCTCAAACAGTTTTAGGCATCGGTAGACGAACATGCGGCTAATCCCTAGTGGCCGGAGCGTTTTGAAAATATCGCTTTTTCATTTCACACTTGAAAAGCGCTATTACCGCGATACGGTTCTCATTGTCTGACCACTCCATGATGAAAGTTGAAACAATTTTAAAATCCCGTTACAGACTAACGCTATTGAGGTTAGCTTTCAAAACCCATATGACATTAACGGGCTATATTCAGTTCTATGGGTGTGTTCAATGTTGTAACAGTATTTATGTCCCTACTAAGTATAGGTCGCAACTAATGCATTTTGAGGGACATTGGATAAACAATGTGGCCTTTAGAGTGGCTGGACCGCAAATCGGAATGGGTTTTTGTGTGAGGATTATTAAGAAACATATTCCGATATGGACCAATAAACAAAGGTTCCTTGTAACGCTTTATGCTAAATTTGGTAGGATGAGGATGAAATATGTGGGTTTTAGAGCTGTGGGTTCTCAAATCGTTAATGGCTTTGCGTAGTTGATTTATGGTCCTCTGTAGTCAAGCTTTACTAGAGTTAAATATTGGTCGCTCACAACATACCAAAAATCATTTGCGAACTTTGTGTTGGGATATTCCAAAACATGCACATGAACGTGGTCGAAGTTCACCGGACATAAGAGTTGATTGGTATTTTCTATTAAAACATAAAAGTTGAGCCATTTCATTTTTTAAATGAAAAATAAATGGGCATGTCTGTTGGAAGAAATTTAAATTTATTGTTGCCAACATTGACCATAAATTCTGAACTAAAATCTCCCATGGAATGAAATGCCTTATAAATGAAACACAGAATTGGCCCCCGCCCTAATCGATTATTGCCCACCCCGGTTTAGGTGTATGCACCATACTGTGGCGCTACTTGTTTAATATTATGGTAATAAAGGTATGTGGTAACACAATAATATCGTATTTATAGTCAAAAGGAATATGAATACATTTTCAGAAAACAATGAAATGCTGTACGCCGCAATCCAGATACTCGTGCATGCGACGAGGAAACAGACTTTTGCTTGGCACAGAGTTAAGGTCCTTAGTACAGAGTAAAGATCCTTATATAACATAAAAGACATAAACAATCTTAAATAGGCTGAAACAGAATGTTTGTTTAAAGTTTCCCCACTTTTATTTATTTATTTAACAGAAACCAAATAACCAATAACTACAAGTATAGTGCTTTCTTTACGAGTATCCTTGCAGTTTGTGATATGATGTTTTAGCTATGATAAGGATCTTATATTAATTATATTCTTTAACTTCGCCATGACAAATAGAGTAATCAAATGTTATATTCACTTCTAGGAAGTGTTGCTATTACGTTCAGCGCCACAATTAAATTGCACTTTTAGTCGAACACAGATTTGGGGTTAATAATATTTTGCTAATCAAATTATATGTTTGTTGTATACGAATTTGATTGCGATAAAATTTGTTATTACTAGAGTTGACTATTTTCTTTGGACTTGTTCGCAAAGAAGAGAAAACTAAAATAGGCTATCAAAATAAAAGACTTAGAAAACGTACAAAGCTAGAGGTTGGATTGCCTAAAGTGTTTGTGTCTTTAGACTTTTACGGTAATCGTTTAATTAACTAAAAAACAATGCATATATTTATTCAGACAAACAAACGCCTAAAATTTATATGACCTATAAAATCTGGCTCCATGAAAGTTGTTTTTAATTGCCCTCTTTGCCCTCAGGGTAAAAATGTAAATACAATTTCTATTACATATAGTTGCAATAGCCGTCTTTTGGTTGCAAGCTAGCGATTTTTGCTAGCAGTTCAAAGAAGAAAGTTACGATGATTGTACTTTATATGGAACTATGTAGCATTTAGTGGAAAGTGTCAAAAATATTCCGGAATTTAGAGCCTTGTCATGCATTTTTCAACAAGCGTCTGGAGAGTTGACATAGAGTAAAATATTTTTTTTCAATTATCTCAAAGGGAAACATTGCCCCATTTAGGCTGGTGTTGTCATTACAAATTTGTATGACATTAGAGAGAACTTCTAATTGAGATATGTATATTACAAGTATGCATGTTTCTAAAAGAAAAGAAGAATCACTCAAGTGCATAGGCAGTCTGATGTTTTCAATATCTATACAACTTACATCAGGCCCATTTATGGGCAGGGGCTCCAAAATCATCCTTGGAGCTACTTGACCGTGTTCAAAGGAAATCGATGGTGCTGATAGGCGACAGTAGGGTATCCAACTCTATTGTTTCCCTTGAGCATCGTCGAAATGTGGGATGTGTGTGGCTGTTCTATCGTTGTGTGTTTATCAGACATCCGTCGCCTTTTTTCCTGACGTATGGGTGTTCGGCAGGAATACGCGACGTTCTAGGAATTCACACGCGATGATTATCGATGGGCCGGTTGACCGCACTATACACAACAGATCAAATTCGTTTTTCGCTCGTAGAGTCCGTATCGACTTCCGGCAAATGTGTTTCCCACTAACTACGACATCCAGAAGTTCAGGGCAAGTGTCAATTAACATTACTCCCTTTTTCCCCCTTCGATCCTTTACTTTTCACTCGCCAACGCAATGCACCGTATGTATTACGGCCATCCCCTGAGTGTTGGTTATTAAACAAAAAAGTTATATCATTGATTATTACATATTTCAAAAAGGGATATTTTTTAATTTTGTTGTTACGCAAGCTGTGAAAATTTCAGATTGGGTTCCCTATGGGTTCAAAAAATATAGAAATTTGTCTGTAGCACTTATATAATTAAGCTTAGAACCATTTTACTCTTAATAATTTCCTATGTTTAAAAGACTACTTAGTAGGGATATAAATACTGTTACACACGTTATATGCTGTAAAATAAAAAGTACTGAATGTTTTTGGACCAAATATTTTTTAATATATTTATTGATGTATATTGTATCCAAAAAGAATCTACTTATTCGAAATGTCCGCCTTTTGCCTTTACACACGCCTTAAGTCTCACTGGCCAATCGTCAATAGCTGCACGAACCTCGCCCATTGGAAAATTGGCCACAGCTCGAACCAAATCAGTCTTAAGAGATCCAATGTTGGGGTATCTTTTTGACAAACCTTGTCCTCTTAAACCGTACACAATTTGTAATCCAATGGGTTCAAATCTGGACTGCCGGAGGGCCACTCTCCATAGGAAATGAACGCTGCAAATTGTTTCGAAGCCAGGCCTAGAACGTTTCAGCCTTATGGGCCGGCGCAGAATCCTGCTGTAAAGTCCATGGCTGGTTTTGGAACAGGGAATTGTTAAGAGGATTCACAACAGCTTCCAAAACGGTTTCTTTGTAAACTTTGGCCGATGTTTTGACTCCTTGTTCGCAGAAATGCAGGTCAGTGACCCCATCGTAAGAGACACCCACCAAACCATGACTGAAGCTGGGTGATGACCCTTTTCCACCCTTGTGATCAGTTCAGATGCTTCATTCGATGACCGCGCATACACTCTATCATTTTGCTTGTTAAATTTTTCCTGAACGGTAAAAATTTTTTCATCGGTGAGCAAAATTTTTCTGTGCAAGTTATCAGCGTGCTTCGCCAAAAGACGTTTGCATTTTTCAATCCTTTTTTTTAAAGCTATAGTCAATAAACGTCCTGTACGTCGTTTGAAAGGCTCAATTCCCAATTTTTTTTAATGATTGGACTCATGGACTTTTGCGTGATATTCATCTCATGGGCCATGATTTTCTGTTTTCGGAGCGGATTTTTTTGAATTCTTGATTTTACGGCTTTGATGACCAGTCTCCTCAAACAGTTTTATGCATCGGTAGACGAACATGCGGCTAATCCCTAGTGGTCGGAGCGTTTAGGAAATATCATTTTTTTCATTTCACACTTGAAAAGTGTTTTACAGCAGATAAACACAATTGTATTACAGATAATGAGAACGGTATCGGTTCTCATTAACTGACCACTCCATGATGAAAGTTGAAACTATTTTAAAATCCCGTTACAGACTAACGCTAATGAGGTTAGCTTTCAAAACCCATATGACATTAACAAGGTATGTTCAGTTCTACTATTGAAATAGGTGTGTTCAATGTTGTAACAGTATTTATGTCCCTATTAAGTACTATGTTAAATTAAATAATTCTGAAAAGTAAAATAATTTAGCTTCTAGGTCTTGTCGCAAGAATCAGATTGCGAAATTGAACTTAAATACCTTTTTAGGCGGCACCTCAGTTGTTTATATTGGACGCCGCGTTTCTAATATATATGAACTCTAATACAGCTACTAATATCTTTACCTAAACTTGTCACCTGTGCTAACTTTCAGATGCTGTGAGATTTAAAGTCGACGTAGTTTTATCTAGAAGTAATTGAGATATTATATGACAGACAGCAACGGAGAAAATGCATAGCTTATTTCCACCAGATTCCAACAAGTTTAAAATTTAGACTGTGACGAAAATTTTTGGAATCATGCTATTTTCATCACATTCGAAGAGGTCCATTTACAAAAGTTTAGTTTTTGTTCCGATTTTATTAGAAATGACCTTGTTTATGATCTGATACGACTTGAGCTACTCACGGAGCACAGTGTGGTAGGTTGCAAATCTAACTGGACAAAATTATTATTCGCGTTGGGTTCACTTTTCACTTAGGAATTATATAAAAATAGAGTTAACATATATAAAAGATTATAAAAATTGATTTATTTTTAAATAAGGGAAAATTGTTTTAAATAAAATAAGGCAAAAAATATACAGTTTTCACTGTCATGAAAAAAATACATTTTTTAAATAAAAAAATTGGTTTCTTAAATGCATCCGCTGATATTATTTGTAGTTATATATTCTAGTAATTAGGTTGAATATAAGAAAGATTAATGATTAATAAAATTATTGAGTGAGTTTTTACGTAAGAAGTCGGAGATACTCATTTTTAATAGTAAAATTATTTTAATACATATTTTTAATAAATATTTGATAATAACGGTTTTTTTTACTTGTTTTTGCTTTATTGCATTACAGATAATAACATATAAATTCACATAGAAATTTGTATCTATTCACTTTCATATGCATCGTTAAAAGATTCTTCCGCCTCAAAAGCATCAATAGATAATAATTTTACTATCATAGTAAGCATAAAAGTAGACTCAACAAGAAAACTTTGTTCGTCAATTGCGATTCGAGTTGGAGACAAATCTTTAATTTCTTGCTGCACTAAATTAACTTCTTGAGAAATTAACTCAGCGGACTCTTTGGCAAAAACAAACTTGATGGGACGGCAGTATCTTGTAGCTGAAGGAGCAGGATTTTGCCATACAATTATTTTTCTTTGTGAAGAACTTAAATTCATTTGAATAGGAACCATTGAAATACTAAATAAACTTTTATCTGTATGGCCCTCCTCCGAAGAAAATTTCTGTCTATACTGTTTTTGCTGAGCCCCATTACCCATTTTATCAAAATATTAAGACGATTTTCATTTCGGTCTGTTGCTTTTACACATTGAACAGGGATTAACTGGCTCAAGACCTCTTGCTTCTATTTTTAAATAGAAGACAAGTTTTTAACAAAATGGCAAAGTGACATTGATTTTCGTGGCTGCACACTGCTTTTTTCATGATTTCGGGTACGTGACAACCCTTTTCAAAAAACTTTGCTGCAATTGTTGAAAGTAAAACCGAACCGAGCCTGGCCTTATAGAGTTCGGTTTTACTTTCAACAAGAAGCAAGAGGCCTTGAGCCGGTTAATCCCTGTTCAATGTGATTTTCATTAGTTTTCTGTTCATCCATACCGAGTTAAGCGTCATTTTGAACCAAACAAAGCCTTTCATTGGCATGATTCACTAATGACTGGAGTGAACCTTTTGCATGCATCTCAGTGATTTCTGTTTCAGCTGGATAACAGTTTTTCTTAGCTTTTTGAGCATTAGTATAGGAGGGAAGAAGATTTTTGCATTTTTCACTTTTAGCTGAAGAACATCGTATTGATGTTTTGATAAATTAGCATCAACCATTAAAGATAAGGCTTTATCGGGAGAAAGGCTTCATAAAGGCATAGGCTCAGAACTAAATATTTTACACATTTTTTTCACTTCCGTACCTTTACTGGATGAAGCTTCCGACAGATCTTTCACAAGTCTGGCTGAATCTCGCTTTCCCATTTTCCGACACACCATCTCACTAACTTTCATAATTTCTTGAGGGTCAGTCGAATCTAAAAGACATTGTATCTTTCTTTTTTTCGTTTTTTTACTACCGTCATCAAAGTTTTTCGGTTTTGCTCCAGCTTTTTCAGAACTTTTTAGTTGTAAACTTTTAGGCAATACATACGGTTCAACAAGCCAAACTCAATTTGATCTTAAAAAACGGCCACGATGTCCATTTTTTGACTTGCTTAAAACAAATAATATTTACATTTACCTTTAGATTTTTTCACGTCTTCTGATATATCTTGAAGACCATATCTAACCATTATTAATTTCAAAAAGGCGTCTTTGCAATGTGTTTTGGGAGATTTAAACCATTCTTCAAAAATTTTCTTTCGCGAAAGAGTGGAGGTCATACTTATGAAGTGAAAAAAATTTGTATGGCGGTCGCTAAAATTCGCAAGAGGTTTTTGATTTACCTTAAAGTGAACACTTAAAAGATTAACCCAAATATAGTTTTACACCAGAACTATGCGAAAAAAAAGGTTTAACTGTACTTAAAATATGTTACTTTTGCACTTTCTGAACTTCTCACAAAAAAAAATAGTGCTTACGATGAAAATATTTAAATTAAATTTATAATATATTTCCTTGAAATAGAGTTTAATTACAATAAAAAAAATATGACAGTAAAATCACCGTAGCCTCTTTAATCACAAACCAAAGTCACATAAAAAATACACTTCTCTTTGAAACCTGAATGCACTTGTTGACAACAACTGACTTTAGAGCTTACTTTTTCCTAATCAGATCTAAAAACAAAACAAAAATAACATGAATTACAGTAACCTATAGTATTGAGAAGCCCATTAAATGATCAGAAGAAATGTTCCCGGACTTTTTATTTTTTAATTTTGTCCACCTAGATTTGTGATTTACCACAGTGAGCGGAGATCTGTATTTAATTGGCATTAGGGTAATTGAAATACCTACAAGGACTTGCCAAGTTAGTACCAATCATTTCAATTATTTCAGATTTAGAAGAAAAAAAATGTATGTAAAAATTATTAGACCAGAATGCTGAAAGGTTTTTTTTTTTATTTGCCAGAAAGATCCTACTTGTGATTTCTACCATAATCTAAGATCATTCTCGAAAATTGCTTCGTTAAACAAAAGACTTAAGAAAGAAACTTCTTGTTTTCAACAATGATCTTAAAGACTTAAGAAAGAAACTTCTTGTTTACATAAAGTTTTTGTGTCTTAAGTTTTTTTAAATGATTTCACCCAATTAAACGAAATTGACTACCGGAATATGACTAGGAGACAGACATATTCGGAGGAGTGTCTACATAACTGGCGCCTTTATAAGCATAAAAATTAAAATTTTCCAAATAAAATTTGCAAAAAATATAAAATAGATTTTTATGACGTTGACTATAAAAGAAGACTGTGAAAAACACTTGTTCTCAAATCATGATCTAATAAAGGAAAGGCAACACCGTAGTGTCAAAATATACTTAAGGCCTGGGAAAAATATTTACACATCACTTAGCACTGCTGAGAATGAGTGCCATAAAATTGAGCCCGAAGATTTTCAAAACCGTATTGTATTGTCTTTAAACTAGTTAAACAGTTATGTTTTGCCAGTGCAACATCACAGCACAGACAAAAGGCAGAGATACCGTATCTTCATTTCACTTTTCAATTTTCCTCTAAACTCAATTGTAGTATTGTGTGGCCCATTATTCGCTGAGCGATAGTGTAAGTCTTTGGCTGGTTGGTGTGTGTGTGAATGTCTTAATTTTCTTTTGGCTAGAAAAAAGGGACATATTTTTAACTGGTCATCATTTTGTGAAACAATTTCTCTTATCGCATGTGTGTTCCTTTTTTTTATACGAGCATTCCAAAACAGTTGTCGGCAAATCTTTTGTCAACATGAAAGCATCAGTTTTGTTGCTTTTTTAGGTTTGTGTTTTTTTTATCATCGTGTTTTTCAAATTTACGTGTATAAATGTGGGAAAGGAAATGTTAACGATATTTATTTCTACTTGCCGTTGATCTTTATGAAACATTTTACTTTCTTCTTCCCTTTTGTGGCTTTATCAATCAGGGTGGCACAAACACACGCTGGAAAATCTGCTGGGAACACTCATAGCAGAAAGTACAAAACAAGAAGTTCATAGACAAAGAATGTTTGAGGGAAAAAATATTTTTCAATTTCTTTATAAAGATTAAATTCCACGGAAATTGTTCGGCTTTTAAGTGGATTCATTCTTGCTCAAAAACACACAAGCACACACGAAACTGAGGTAAGAATATCTTCGAGTAGGGATTATTACTTTATACCCTCTACCATCTAGCCAGCAGCCGAGCCGAGCGACATGGTCACAAGTGGCAAATGATTAGTAACCTCTAACGAAGTGAAGGAATGTACGAGTACATGTGACAATATTTTTGTTGTTTTTGTTGTTTGTTGAAGCATTTGATTGTTGTGTTCAACAACAACCAACCATTGTCAGTGGATATTAATTGTCAGGATGCCTTTTGGCTGCTCAAATATATTTCGGTTTCGATTGCATTACATTTTTCTCAAAGATGTCCCAAAGATATTTTTTCTTGATTTTATTTCTGAATGAAATTTCTTGTACGTGACAAGAATTAGTCAAGTGTCTCGCTGGTAGGAAAGTTCTATTTTTATTTTTCTTTAAGATGAAATCCATAGATTTGATTTTATGTGTATCTCTAGGAGATTTGTAAAGGATTGTTTGAACAACATAGTGGACAAATGAAGCTACTGATGAGAACAACAGATTTTAGATTAACAGGTGGGCACCTGAAGTGTGCATGCGTTTTACGCTGGATGATGTTTTTTTACTCCACGTCACCGACTAAAGGTCACGGACTTCCGACACTCTTTAGAATTAGAGAATTTCTTGAGGTTTCCAAAAAAACACTACAATATGTTCCATAACAAAATATTTCATTGCAGGTAAAACATATGCTAACATTTCTAGCTGTACCACTCGGTCTTGGGGATTACGTTCAGTTTTATCGTTGTGCCAATTAATTGGCTTTTTGCCACTTCTTCCCCATACTTTTTAGTACTTTTTAGCACTTTATTATTGAGATACTCTTTGTGCAATTTTTGGTCTTTTTGCACTATTTTTTACATTTTGTGAAAGTTTTCGAAAAGACCTTTCTTCTTTTCATCACTTGGTCAAACATTTTAATTACGCCAAACAAAATGCTTCATGCACTGCGATTATGTATGTTGTCCTTTAAGTGATGTATCAAAATGGTTTTCATTTGTGTACATCATCTATCGAGTTTCGTTCACAAAATACGACTAGTGTTATTTTTATTAAACTACGGCGTAGTCGCATTTTGACAACAGCAGCGGTCCAAAGACAAGATTCACTGAAACTTAATAAATTGGTAATCGGTATGGAGACATTGAATTCAGAATTCGTTGCGAGTTCGATAAGAGAAGTCTAAACAAAAAATTAATAAAAATCCCACAGACAAGTCTAAAAGAATTCGGGCCGAATTCCCTGTTCCAAAACCTGCCATGGACTTTTCAGCAGGATTCTGCGTAGGCCCATACGGATAAAACGTCCCAGGCCTGGCTTCGAAACAATTTGCCAGCGTTCATTTTCTCTGAAGAATGGCCCTCAGGCAGTCCAGATTTGAACACATTGGGTTACAAATTGTGGACGGTTTTAGAGGACAAGGTTTTTCACAAAAGATACCCCAACATTGGATCTCTTAAGACTGCTTTGGTTTGAGCTGTGGCCAATTTTCCAATGGACGAGGTTGGTGCAGCTATTGACGATTGGCCAGTGTGACTTAAGGCGTGTGTAAAGGCAAAAGGCGGACATTTCGAATAATTAGATTCTTTTTGGATACAATATACATCAATAAATATATAAAACATATTTGGTGTAAAAAAATTCAGTACTTTTTATTTTACAGCATAAAACTTGTGTAACAATATTTATGTCCCTACTAAGTACTCATAGTTTGTGCTTAAATTTAAAACAGTTTCCTTAGCCCTTGTAGGTGGGCATACTGCTTATGTAATACTCATATAACCGATATAGGTCAGAGCATCAATTCAACTACTATTGAATTGATGATCTGATTTATTGAGATGGGAAAACCCAGCTTCAAAAGTACCTGGCCATTGCCAAAGTGTCTTCATTTGGGGTATCTCCGATATGCTGGCTATCACAAAGGATTAAGTGAGTTTTAAAAGGCAATTGAAAAGTTTCCCCACATAAATGGTAGAAAGGAAATATAAAAATATACGCAAATAGGAACTTGGGGCTAGAAATAAATTCGTAGCAATAATTACGACTTTGATATAAAAAGCAATCGATTTTGTTTTCATACGTTTTTTTAAGAAGGACCCATAGAATGCTTAATCTTGTTTAACACAAGATTTGGAAAATTAAAGGACGTATACCTTTTATTACGATACTACCGGGTGGCCTAAATAAGTCCAAGCGAATATTGCGGAGGCAGTTGCTGCACAATTTGAATTTAGTATGAGTCCATCTTAAGATTTAACTGAAAAATACTTGGCAATGGTTTTCTGGGTATATCAAACAGGTTTGGATTTAGCAAAATTAGGGCACAAAAAATCGCCCTCTGTTTTCATGAGGTAAAATCACAAGAACTTTCACTTTGTATTCGAATAAATTTCAATTCTAAATTTTTGTTCCAGGATTTTTAGAAGATTGTGTTCTAGACCCTCTAAGAACTAAACTCCTACCGTTTATGTTATCTTTTAATGCACTGTGTGTAACGAGGTTCATCTTGTTGTTTCTTCTTGTTTTTTAGTGACAGCTCTTTTCCGCTCGAAAACTTAAGATAAGTTGAACGTTGAGCTATAATGTAGACTTATTTCCAAAGTCAATGCTGTGTAGCCCAAACACTTAGTTGAGAAGAAGTTTTCATCGAAATGGGGCACCCACAACTAAAAGAATACCCAAGACTAAAACGATTAAAAAGATTCGAGCAACACAAACTGTTTTGAAGTGCATTAATGATTTTGAGATTTTAATAATTTACTATTTATTTAGAATTGTAAGCACCAATAAAAATCAGCTGACCCTAGACCGACCTTTGTTGATGGTACTGACCCAGGTGTACATAAGCCAATGAATGAAGCAAAGATGCTCTAAAGAATATATAGACCTGTTTGCTGTATGTAACAACTGCGAATGAAGCGTATGACGACTTCGACATGTTCCGGCGCCATTAACAACAGAAATTTCGTTCGCTAGGGCTTGTTTTGTAATAAGCACCGTGCTAAATGGAACGAAAGGTTAAAACAAATTCAACAAGACCTGAGGAACTTTAGTGTAAAGAACCACACTCTACGCAATGCCGCTGGAATTCTCCTTTTTCCGCGGCTACAGTTTTATTTATGTTTCGAATAACAAAATAAGTAATTGTGGTACTTTCTACCGGATTCAGATAAAATGTTTAATTATTTATGAATAAAAAAAAAAAACATATCTGACAGATAATGATATTTTTGCTGTACATGTTGTATTTTTGGATCTAACAAGTGCAGTATATTAAATTATAAGTATAGCTGTAGATTCATTAAAAATATACTATAGTAGCATTGATTTAATATAATTTAGATTCAGGTATTAGAGGAAAATTAATGAGTAATTTGAGAAATTCATTCAGCAAATGTCCATACACCCTTTATTGCTGTTAAAAACATTCCACTAGCATTATGACCGCCTCCACACATGCCATTCAGGCACCATTCCAAGAGGTCCATAAATAGACTATCGTAGCATTGATATAAAATAATTCAGATTCAGGTATTAGAGCAAAATCAACGATTAATTTAAGAAATTCAATCAGCAAATTTCCATACACCCTTTATTGCTGTTAAGAACATTCCACTAGCATTATGCCCGCCTCCAACACATGCCATTGACGCACCATTCTAAGAGGTCCATATACCTTTTTTGCTGAATGCGATAAAATTCCAGACAGCACTCAACGATAAAGGGGGAAACGACGAAGTACAAAACTAAATGTTTGTTAAACTTGACACCAAACAAAAGAATTGCACCGAAATCCGAAAAAGAGCAATAAAGGATTTGAATGAATTACAAATACAAAAGCTTCAAATAACAACACATAAAAAGAATCCTACAACAATGACAACCACACCAAGAACAACAGGACAACTGAAATCAAAGATTGAATGTCAAACAACATTGAAGAACAGCGCCGAAGAATTTCAAATAAAATTAAACAGCAACAACAACATCGCCAAACAAAAAGGGTAGAAAAAAAACAAACTAAGAACATTTTTGCGGACCAACTTCACACGATGATTAACAAACGTAAGACAACACAGAGACGAGCGCCTTCTTACACAACAACTACAACAATTATACTACAAAAAAATAATACGAAAAAACCTCCACGAAGAAGAGCACAAATCTTGAAGGTGGATGGATGCTTATGAAGATGGTGCAAAAGCATATAAACCCCCAAAACAGAACACAACCGAACAGCACAGAAATTGTTAAACAAAGAGTTTTGGGTCATGGCAGAGCAATGAGAACGAACCGAGGAGATCCCAACAAGAACAAAAACAAAAAAACGTACCAAATTCAAAGTCATCAACAGGCTTTGAATTATAGCCATGAGCCACTACTGTCGGCGGCTCCTTCCTTCACCTTCATTCACTGACAACGGACCCCGAATGCAGACAGACGCGACGAAGTAACGAAACAAATCAAAAGACTTAAGACGCAAACTTGTATTGAGAATGTATTTCGGTCTACACCAACAACAAAAACAGCCAACGACAACGAAAAAGCTCACGCACACACAAATCACATGTAGGACAACACATAGCTACGGCAAGAACAACAAAAACAACTACAACAACACCACCAGCCAACCACCGACCATGGTTATTATGGTGGTGATACAGCGTCATCAGCAACGCCATCAACAGAACAACAAAACATCACCATAATCATCATCAGGAACGACAACGGTAACAACACCATCACCATCACCAACAGCAACAACATGGACATGAACAAACAAGCAGTCAGTGAGCAGAAGCTGGAAGACAAAAATTAAAGCACACTCAACATCGAGGAGGGGGGTATGTAAAACTTTGGAACAGTGTTGCCTGTGGACAATTACCAAAAACCGACCAAAATGGCCCGAAATCGATTGCTTCAGACCGCGTCTATAAAGAAACAGTCCAGAAGTATATGCATTCAAAAAAGAATTAAATAAGTAGTACAATTTTGTAGTGGTTTTAGTACTTAACCTGGATAACTGTCGAGCAAAGGCCTCTGTCATGCTAACTACTAAAAAGGCGCCAACTATTTTTTTTCTAAAATCCTTTTCTAGAATCGAGATATGCTAAAAATAGGCACCTTTTTAGCTTTTTTTAATTTTAATTTATAAAGCCTAATTTTTTCTAAACATTACTAAATCTATTTACTAAATCTATAAACAAAATTTTCCTAAGGCCCTTTTTTGATAAAAATGGGCTAAGGTTTTTTAGTTTTTTATTCTTAATTGACTTCATTGTAATATATTTAGTCTCACTATCAAGGCAAGAACAAATTTGGTCGAAACCGACTAATACGGCAACACTGCTTAGGAATAACGTTAGCGGAATGAAATCGCAACAAATTTTACAACGATGGGTACAAAGCAAAATTAAAAATGTAAACAAAGTACAGTTATTTTTCATTTGCTACATGTTTTGTGATATTGCTATTTGATTTTTGCTGAAGTGGATCATTTATTTTGGTTGCAATGTCGTCAAAAGAAGAACAACGTCGAAAAACCATTTGTAATTTTTTCGACCATCATCCTGATTGGAAGAAATCCGATATCGTTTCTCATTTTGTAGAGCACGGAGAAAATCGAAGTTCGGTATATAGAACACTGGCGATATATGAGAAAAGACAAACAACAGAAAGAAAACGTGGTTCTGGAAAAGAGTGTAGTTTGAACGACTCTTCTATGAGAAGCCGACTTCGAAAAATTACCGATGGTAAAGTCGCTTGGGAAAAAGTTCCAATGTGACGGAAAAACAGTGAAAAAGTATCTGAGTGATATGGGAATTCAGAGAAAGTCCAGAAAAAACAAGGCAAAAGCGTCAGAAGCTCAAGAAGTTACCCAAAAGTCTCGACTTAGAAGTTTGGTCAAAAATACATTCAAAGCCAAGAGCGACATTGTATGCATCATGGACGATGCGTAATATTTCACATTGGATGGAAACGAATGGCAAGGAAAACATTTTTTGAAGGAAAAAACACGTACACGATAAAATAAAGAATGTGGAGCATTCAAAATTTCCTAAAAAAGTTTTATTGTGGCTTGCAATTAGTCAGCATGGAATGTCAGAACCAGTTTTTTTTTTGAGTCCGGCTTGGCCGTCAATTCTGAAAGATATATTAATTTCTGCTTACCAAAAGTTGAAGAATTTATGAATAAGAAGCATAGAAACTTAAATGTAATCTTCTGGCCCGACTTAGCATTAAGTCATTACGCCAAGAAGACATTGGAAGCCATGGACACCCTTCAAATTCCATATGTATGTAAAGTATAATATCCACCCAATGTACCCCAATTACGCCCAATTGAGGATTTTTGGGCAAATTTAAAACGATAAGTATATGCAAATAACTTCAGACCCAAAACTACCAAAAATTTGATTCAAAAAATTCGAAAGGAGCTTCAAAACATGCCAACATCTACATTTTCAACAGCCATGGCAAAAGTTCCTCAAAATTGCCGCAAAGCAGCTCGAATGGGACTAAATATTTTTATACTTTTGAACTAGCACAATGTACTCGTATAATCTTAAAAAAAAGGTGAAATAAAATTTTTGTTTTAAAGAAAAAAAATGTTTTTTTTTTGTTGCGATTTTATTCCGCATACGTTACTTGACAGAGAACAAAATGTTTAAAAATATGCTTTAAACAAAAAATTAAATAATAAAGTCATTGCAGTTCATCAGTAAAAGTCTAATATTATCAATGGCTAACCATTGGGCCAACTTGCATATAACTAGATATAGTTAATGTTAAAATTGTTACCCGCCCTCAAAAGCAGCGAGTTTACTCGGAGTTCTGTAGGACCATTGTGAAATTTTTTGTCTCAGGATGAGTGAAAAGAGAACGATTTAAAAGATATACGAAGAGCTTCTAGAATAAAGATATAGAAACGTGAGAAGAAATGCACTCAAGAATTTAAGCGTTGTTTTGCACCAGCTTGTCCTTTCCATTAATTTGTAAAGTTTCTCATGAGATACATGTCTGCAAGGTAGTCGAAAAATTGCTTTCGAAGATGGCATAGATTCTTCAAACCTTAGAATGTACTTCATCTTCATCGAGGCAACTCCAGCAGTAGTCCTCTCTTATAATTTTATTACGCTCGACTGTAGTGTCCCTAGGACAGTGTCTTGTGGGGACTCCTGTGAGAGTGCTAATAGACCATTTGTCAACAACCAGAAATATAGTAATTTTTCAGCTTATGCTTGGCCATAAGGTTCATGTAACTTTAAAACCGTATCGATTCCGATCTTGGCCCCTTCCTCATGTTGCCAGGTTTTCTATATAGGGCGTTTTTTTTTTGGCAGCATGAGAACTATCAATAAATAAGGTTTGACAGCCGACAATATCAAACTGAGTTGACATTTCTGTTCTATAAGCCATCATGAATCGTTTAGCTCTGAACAACGCTCACAAATTATGGGAATTCACTTTGAATAACTGCGTCTGTTCAGGAACTTAATAGAGTATTTTATCACAGGCTTGTGCTTAGCGATGAAGCTAATTGTATCCTTCGCAAGTAGCATCAGTCTCCTAGGTTCCAGTGAACTCGTTGTTCCTCGACTCATAAATTCTATTGCTCTAGTTATTTCGTTGCGTAAGCCATTGGAATAAAATTGCAAAACTGATGCACTTCCGATAGTGCTAACAGAAATCTGTGGTGTATGGTGATGCTGCTGCGAGGAAGAATTCGGGGAAGTCTCAAGTTGAATGATGACTATGACGAAGGTGTACACGGCTAGTGGCACCAAATCCAGAGACATAATGCGGACAACGTTGATACAGAAAGAGACAACAAAGACCGATTCACTGCACTTTCTGAACAGCTCCTTAAGTGTAACACTTTACAGACGTTGCACGATGGCTTATGCGGTTCTGTCAAACCAATCAGATCCAAGAGCAGGAGCTTTGTTCAATCACGGCTCGGATCAGTTATATCCGGGTAAGATATTCCGAAAAAGAGCTGCACCCACGACAAAAACTGGACAAACAAAAAACAGTACATAGAACCGACAGCCATGGTACTTTTTAATATTCTTTTTGGTGACTGAAATATAATGTTAGTATATAAATATTTCTGCCATGTTTCTTTAAAACCCTGTCACTTAGCAAACATAAAGGGCTATGCATCCACAAATAGTGACTGATTGCTGATGTTTATGGGCTGGTGGCGTCATCGAGCTGTACTTCTTCGAAAATGATATCGGCCAAGTAGTTACCGTGAATCGAGTTTGCTATCGCAAGATAAAAACGGACTTATTGCAGCTAGGAATTAAGGATATGGACCTGGACGATATTTGATTGTAACAGGTTGGTGCCACATGCCACACAGCCAACGCAACAATGAATCTTTTGCGCAAGAAGTTTAATGGTCGTCGTGGCGATGTTAATTGGTCGCCTTGATCATGTGATTTGACACCGTTGGAATTTTTTTCTTTGGGGATAATTGAAAGAAGTGTACATCAATAAGCCAAGAACCATTCAAGAGCTAAAGGATGGGATAATTTAGCACATAAAGGACATTGAATATACATTCAGTCTCAGAGTCATTGAAAATATGGACCATCGGATAGAGGTACGGCCGATATTTTGTTTTACACATACTTGTCATAGATGCCTCTACCATAATAAAAAATATTAAAAAAATTTTAAGAAACTTTTTGTTTAAACATCAATTAACATCGTGCATTTCACTTGTACCACATATCATTTTCGCTCAACGTTAAACTTCTAATGAATATTAAAATTTAACAGACTAAAGAAAAAATATATTTTCTTTTATATATTACAAATCATCAGTTCAAAAAGACGTATCAGTTGAGTAGAAAAAAGTTTTTATGAATATAGAAAACTCATTGAAAAGGGATTAACCGGCTCGAGACCTACATTTTAATAGAAAACTTATGTAGAAAACTTTTTTGTTGTTGTTGAGAAAAATATGTATTTTTTTTGAATTTTGTACTACTTGTTTTAGAAACATAGCTTGAGTATAAAGTTTATTGGTTTTCAACTGAAATGATAAAATTATCAGCAAAAATATACATTACCAAAGTTCAATATTTTTCTGAACTTTAATGATAAATATTTTTGTTCAAAACAAAACGTTTTCTGGTCCTTGAGATAAACACCTCATCGAGGTCAAAGATCATGGGAAGGGGGAAAATATTCACATAAAGCCCCGCAACTGCTGCTGAGTCGTCCCTAGAGGGGCAAAATGTATTCGACCCCCACTAGTTTTTCCCTCCCAACATTTTTTTCAAACATACCTATCCCTACCTCCAACCCTAAAGGGGCTCAATTTTTTTTAAATTGTGCTCTCACCGGTTTAACGTCACCAACAGTGCGCCTAGAGGATTTAAATGAAACGCAACTTACAATTTTTCTACAATTTCAACAGTTGCTCAAAACAAACCTACCCTCTAAGGGGGTCTGTCATTAATACATTTTACCCCTCTAGCAGCGACTCCGGGACTGTTGCGGGTTTTTTATAATATTTTCCCCCTTTCTTTGACCTCGATCGATCCGACATCCCACATTTTTGGGATCAGGTATTTTAGTTCCAAACCCCAAAAATTGTGAGTCATTGCGAAATGGCTACTAAGAATCTTCATAAGATCTGCGGATATTAATGGCTCTCTGCAGATATTAATGGCTTCCTTTATTTTACCCGTTTTTTCTTTAGTATTCCATTTTCAGAAAAAATTAGAGTTTAGGAAGATGCTGAAGATTCGTTCTACTTAAGACTTTAATGCCTCTTGTTTTATATCTATTTGTAAACAAAGATAGTTTTGTTTTGGTAGGGTCGACTCCTAAGTCGTAGTTTATAACCCACTAGGGAAATTATTTTTAGTGAACGGTTGATGGTTTTACCAATTGCCGACAGGAGTTTGCCTCGCACCAGTAACAAAACTTTCAGTATGAAAACTACTATTCATTTGTCTTTGTGCCTTAGTAATTCATGATCTTTGACCCTTTTAGGTTCCACATACAAGCGTATCATCAGCTTTACCGAATGTCATATAGGGCACTAAAATGTTAAGCACCTGGAACGTCAGTAAAAAAAAATCTCGTTAGTAAAATCACTATCACCTTGCTTAAATAATTACGTATTAAAAAAAAACTATTTAAATGAAGATACTTGTCTAGTTGTAGGACTAAAGGGTCAACTTTTTCGTTTGAAGAATTTATATTTAATTTCCTTGCCATCAAAATGTATGCCACACTCATCATATAGCCCTCGAGCATAAAGCAGATTCACTTTTATGGGGACGCGATGTCGTACGTACCTTCGTATAAGGTAAGTAATAGCTCTAAACATGTTCTGTTTTGGGATTTTTTGGGTATAATCATGGCTGGCGCTATCATATTTGATCTCATTTAAGGTAAAAAAAGGAGCAGTGCGCACAATACAGCTCACACTCCACACCACACCGCGCATCACACCACGCCGGCGTACACAATGCTTAGCATTTCAGACAACAGCAGCCAAAGCAGAAGCCAAGCGGAGGCAGTAATAAAATTGACTGCAGTGATAAAAACGAACATGATGCTGCGGCTGCTGCCTGCCACTTATGTGAGTGGTAAACTCATACAGTCACAGCCATACAAACCTGACATCGGGTATGTACACATGTTTGGACGTACGATGTGGTATCTGGAGCATGCTGTTGGTAAAGCAAAAGGATCGTTTTAAAAGATTCTTTTCTTCTGCTGTTTTTTTTGTGTTTGCTTGCTTGATTATTTTCGGTAATTTTGGGGAGCAATGGTATGCAGCGAGTTTCCGGTATCAAACTGTGTTAGATTGGGGGTAGTTTTCTTACGCGGATTCATTGTGACTGTTTTGTATGGCACATCTTCTAACGATGTGTCATAACGAGCTACTTATGACATACACACAGTGTGTGTGTGTGGTAACGTATCCACGGAAATGAAAGATAGCCGCAAGAAGATCGCTTAATAGCCACCAATTATGCGCTTAGCTTTTATGTAGGTGGAATAATATTACAACAACAAAGAAGTTTATAATACAAACGCTTTTGGGACAACATGCCACAAATACTTTTCCATTGATGGTTTCGAAGCGTTCGGTTGCGCATGCGCTTGAAATTTCTTAATGGAATTTTTTCTTCGAATTATTTTTTTTTGTGGTGAAATATGAATACACCGTGATTACGCATGCTTGTGTTTAGCTTATAAAAGATTTGTTGGATATATGAAGCAACTATGCCGGACACTTAATTCATAACGAATACAGTCGGCTGTGTTCATATGCAGAGAGGGGAAGGATCCACAGGACATTTGAAAAAATATTGTGTGTTCTAAATGGTAAAGGAAATATCAATCGTTGCTTCCAAAAAATGTGGACTGATAATTCCAGGCCGAGGAGAAAACGGTGGATCTTCAAAGAGCTATTGCACGGTTTTCTTCGGCAACTGAAAAAGGTGTTATGAGTCATTCCATGACGAATTCTAAAATTAAACTGAATTTAAATAAAACAAGTAGGCAAATTATGTTCAGCCATGCCGAAGCTTATACTTAGTAGGGACATAAATACTGTTACACACGTTTTATGCTGTAAAATAAAAAGTACTGAATGTTATGGACCAAATATTTTTTAATATATTTATTGATGTATATTATATACAAAAAGAATCTACTTATTAGAAATGTCCGCCTTTTGCCATCACACACGCCTTAAGCCGCCCTGGCTAATCGGCAATAGCTGCACGAACTTCGTCCATTGGGAAAATTGGCCACAGCTCGCACCATAGCAGTCTTAAGAGATCCAATGTTCGGGTATCATTTGTGACAAACCTTTTCCTCTAAAACCGTACACAATTTGTAATCCAATGGGTTCAAACCATGACTGCCTGAGGGCCATTCTTCAGAGGAAATGAACGCTGGCAAATTGTTTCGAAGCCAGGCCTGGGTCGTTTTAGCCTAATGGGCCGGCGCAGAATCTTGCTGGAAAGTCCATGGCTGGTTTTGGAACAGGGAACTGTTAAAAGTCTTCACAAGAGCTTCCAAAACGGTTTCTTGGTAAACTTTGGCCGATAATTTGACTTCTTGTTCGCAGAAATGAAGGTCAGTGGCCCTATCGTAAGAGACACCCCGTCAAACCATGACTGAAGCTGGGTGATGACCCTTTTCCAGCCTTGGGATCAGTTCAGCTGCTTCCTTAGATGACCGCGCATACACTCTATCATTTTGCTTGTTAAACTTTTCCTGAACGGTAAAAACTTTTTCATCGGTGAACAAATTTTTTCTGTGCAAGTTATCAGCGTGCTTCACCAAAAGAAGTTTGCATTTTTCAATCCTATTTTTTTTAAAGCCGCTATTGAGGTTAGCTTTTAAAACCCATATGACATTAACGGGGTATGTTCAGTACTACTATTGTAATGGGTGTGTTCAATGTTGTAACATTATTTATGACCCTACTAAGTATAAAGGGTGTTTTATTAAGACGTGTGGCTTTCCAGAAAAAATAAAACCCATATAATTAAATGTTGTGGACAAGAATTTAGCTTTATTATAAAGATAAGGGTTTGTCATTATAACATAAAAATAATTTCAGGCAAGTGGCCGCCACGGCTAGCTCGAATAAATTCCAACCAAGAGGCCCAAATTTCCGCCACTTTTTGCAGCATTTCGGGCCGTATGTAAGCAAACAATTCCAAAAACTTTCTCTTCCAAGGCGTCAATCGTTTCACGCTTATCTGCGTAGACAAGCGACTTCACATAACCCCACAAAAAAATATCCAGCGGTGTTAATTCGCACGATTTTGGAGGCCATGCCAAAGGCCTTCGACGCCAGATAATGCGCTCACCAAAAGTTTTCTTCAATAAATTGATTGTTTCGTTGGCTGTATGGCATGTAGTGCCGTCTTTTTGGAACCAAATGTCATCAAGATTACAGGTTTCAAGTTCAGGTTGCAAAAAGTCCGTTATCAATTCGTGATAGAGAGCACCATTCAAGATAAAGTTTCGGCCATCATCATTTTTGAAAAAATATGAAAAACCACACCAAACCGCGGTTTTCTCTGGGTATAGTCGCACCTATTGAACCCTTTTTAGTTGTTCTTTAGGCCAAATGCGGAAATTTTGTTTATTAGCGTTGCCGTTGCGCCAGATATGGGACTCATAAGTGAACAAAATTTTAGCAGAAAACAGCGGATCTACCCGTTTCTCACCGAACGTTTATTTCCATAACAAAGTTGCCAACATTTAAAGGAAATTATATCCAAAAAAATAAATGGCATAAAATGTCCTTCCGAATGAACTATACAGATTCCACTCTTGATTTTATTTTTTTTATTTTGAAAAAATAGCTCTATATTAATCAGCTAATACCTTCTATTATGCGTTGCAGTTCAATATGAAACTTTTGCCAAGGGGCCGTGGCATCGGCATATTTTCTATCAAGGTGTGTTTCTTTTCTTCTCACATCATAAAGTGTGGTCCAACCAAAATGCACGATCTAAATTTTAAGTCACACCCTAATGTCAAGTTTTTTGCCAAAATTAATTTGGCATTTCTCTGTTTCAGAGTTTGACAAGCACGTGAAAGTATACAATCGAACCATGTGCTAAGATTTTTGAAGCCTTTTACGAAAATGGGCGTTCAAATAAAATTGCGTTTCGTACACTTCGTGATGTTTATGTTCAGCATAATTGACCACATGTGTCCACAATGGATTCGTTAACGAGCAGAATTGCCTCATTTGGGCAAATGAAAATCGACGAGTTATTGTTAAAAAGCCGATGCACTCACAAAGAGTGACTGTTTGGTTTTTGGGCTGGCGGCGTTTTCTGGGCGTATTTTTTCGAAAATGTTTCTAACTATGGATTAGCTTGAATAACAAGCTAATCCTCCCAGAAAGTACATAGATCGACTGAGAGTCGATCTGTGTACTGTGTATCCAATCGTGTGCTTTCTTTATTAAGCTTGTTCTTTCTGTCAATGGAAACTGAAAACAAAATCGGAGCAAATTTAGTTAGCTCCCACTCCAAGTATTAGTGCTGAAGCTTTAGGAATTTAATCACAGTTCAACACCATTAGCCAAAAACCAACTTGATAAGGTCTCAGTAAAATTGCAGATTTTTCAAATTAATCTGAAACGGAATCTGTAAAAGGAGTTTTGAGTCATACCAGATGAATTCTAAAATTACACTGAATTAAAATAAAACAAGTGGACAGATTATGTTTAGCCGTGCCGCTGGATATATACCTACGATTATGGATTACAGTTCAGTACAAAAGTTTAGTCAAGGGGACTTGGCATCGGTATCTTTTCTATCAAGCTGCGTTTCTTTCCTTTCCAACATCATTTATACCAACTACTATCGTCATATCTGTATAAGTTTACAAAATGTAGACTTTCAAAGTTCAGGATTTGTTGGGCGCAGTTATACCATACGTCCTCCTTTCATAGGACATGTCCGCACTTTTGACCACTGTTCTCTCGCTTTCCCTCCTTTTTCAAAAAAGTAAAACTACTTATAGTCCTTGTAGTTTAACTTATTATTCTTTAGAAAACTATAATACAAGAACATGCAATTTGGACATTTTTACATCAAAAATTGGAGTTTTGAGTTTATAACCATTTGCAATGTTTCCCCCATAGATGGCGTTGTTGCAAGTGCATTAAAGCTTTAGAGGCCGATGCAAATGGGTTAATGGTTTTTACACATTCTCCAGCATTATAATATTCTAAAGCATTATAGTTCATAAGCATTATAGTGCATAACCTCACTGAATTTTCCTCAGTTTGGCAGAAACAAAACTGCCAGATAAAAAAAATTAAAAAAAGTGAGACTAATATTTTTAGTAAGCACTAGATGCAAATATCCTATTGGTTACAAATATCCTATTGGTTAAGGCAATGTTGTTGTGAGAAAAGTTACATGTTCTTCGGAAAAATATACTTGAGGGCATATGAGTCATTCCATGCCAAACGGTACGATTTTGGGTAAAAATTTAACGCAATGATTCCGATTTTTATGAAAATTTGCAGATTTGGTCCTCTAGCAATTCTATTTAATCCGCGATTAGAAAAAAAAAATATAATTTTTTTTTTCAAAAGTTATGACCAATTGAACTTTGGTAAAATGGAGATTTTATCAAGGAGGTGTGTTCATTCAGTCGCATGTAACTCCGGAAATACTTGACCGATTTTACTCTGCTATACCTTATTTTGAAGGTAATTTTAAGCACTTCTAAAATAACGAAACGGTATGGCATAACGCCATAGAATTTTTTAAGTTTGTATCATTTTAATCCTTTTATTTCGATTTTGAAAATGATTACATCTTTTTTTATTTTTGAAATTTTGCAGGCGTATTCTTACAGGTCTGTTTTACCGACTGTGTAAGTTTTAAAGTGGTGAAATAATGCGTTCTATTTTTAAAAATTTTTTTTTACCTTATACCTTTTTCACTTCCATGAATATAGAAAATATAATATAGAAAAAAAAATACTTTTTAATAGTTTATTGACACAAGATATAACAACAACAAAAAAACAAAGAAAAAAAGAAATAAAAAAATGAGTAATGAAATAAATGTTATGCCTTGTATACCATCTTCATACAGTACTGCTCAGAAGATGATGTTGTCTGGACTTTCATTATTTTATCAGGTTGTGGAATGAATGCATGGTAGCCAAGAGTTCCAGAAATTGTTTTCGCTTTTTCAAAACGCTCCTTCAGGTGTTTCGCCCTATCTTGATATTGATAGTTATTGAAGAATTCTGTAAGAATATTCTTCACGTTTTTATTCACCAAATCATAAAATTTGACGGCACTATTAATGGGATTTATGAGGCTGGACAAGCTTGCACGTGCTGCTAGTCTTTTGACTGTTCCTCCCAGACCATCGCAGGGCCATTTGCCATGAGACGTTGCAAAAAAATGCCATTCGGCTGGTATTCCAAAATCTTCTACGTGGAACGTCAGATTTAAAAAGTTTTTCTTGTTTTTGTATTGTGCGCTTGCGCCATCAGAAAAGTAAAATATTTTACTTACAGGTCCTAAGGTTTTCTTTAAAAAATTTACAAGCCCCTCCTGGAATACGTGCACGGCTATTGTATCATGTTTTTATTTCTTTTTTTCTTTGTTTTTTTGTTGTTGTTATATCTTGTGTCAATAAACTATTAAAAAGTTTTTTTTTTCTATATTATATTTTCTATATTCATGGAAGAGAAAAAGGTATAAGGTAAAAAAAATTTTTTAAAAATAGAACGCATTATTTCACCACTTTAAAACTTACACAGTCGGTAAAACAGACCTGTAAGAATACGCCTGCAAAATTTCAAAAATAAAAAAAGATGTAATCATTTTCAAAATCGAAATAAAAGGATTAAAATGATACAAACTTAAAAAATTCTATGGCGTTTCGTTATTTTAGAAGTGCTTAAAATTACCTTCAAAATAAGGTATAGCAAAGTAAAATCGGTCAAGTATTTCCGGAGTTACATGCGACTGAATGAACACACCTCTTTGATAAAATCTTCATTTCACCAAAGTTCAATTGGTCATAACATTTAAAAAAAAATTTTAAATTTTTTTTCTTGAAACACGTATATAATATTTTTAAGAGAAGAATGCATACACAAACTAGTTAAGCAATCCAAGCTTGTGATGTAAAAAATGCGTACCGTTTGGCATGGAATGACTCATATACGAGTATTATGAACAGCAGTTAAACTAGCAAAACTTGAATGGGGTTACGTTAGTTTCAATACGAACTTAGAAACCCGTACGCGAGAAGGTATTTGCATTTTATGTGTAGCACAGTTTCAAAAATGTTTTAAGAACAGTAGACTTTCAAAGACATGATCAAAATTGACACATTTTGTTACAGAAAGACTAAATTATTGCGATTTTGCTATGCATTCTAAGTTATCGACGCCTAACCAAATCACCACCACTAATATTATTAGAGTTTTTACATGTTTGTTTCGCCTATCGCCACCAAAAAAGTATGTCTTAAAAAATATAGTTTAATTTTTATCCATACGCACTTTAACAACATTTGAATAGGACTTCACCCTTTACAAACAAAATTGTATCCAATTGGTGACTATAATAAAATGTGTACTTTTTCCACTTGCTGTCATTTTTATTTTTAAAATGTGTCCTCCTTAGGTTCTAAAGGCTTTTAGTAAATGTCTCAAATGTCCTTTTTTGGCAGAGAGAGAATGTAGTCACTGACATTTTTCAAATATTTTTTTTTCCATTATGAGGTCTGACAAAATGCAGCAGTAATTAAACTTACTGGATCCACGGCGTATCTTTGTCCGGGTCTTACCAATATCAAAAATTCTCGCATCCTTGTTGTCTCAACCGGAGTTTGTCTTTTTTATTTTTAAATAACCAACACTCAGCGGATGCCCCCTATACATGCGGTGCATTGCGTTGGTGAGTGGAAAGTAAAGGATCGGAGGGGCAAAGAGGGAATAATGTTTATTGACACTTGTCTTGAACTTCTGGATGTCGCAATTAGTGGGAAACACATTTGCCGGAAGTCGATTCCACATACGGACTGTACGAACGAAAAACGAATTTGTAGTGTATAGTGCGGTCAACTGGCCAATCGATAACAAACGGGTGTGAATTCCTAGAAAGTCGCGTATCCCTACCGAACATCCTCACGTCAGGAATAAGGCGACGGATGTCTGATGAACACACACCATGAAAGTAATGTTAGAACAGCGTCACGCAACCCACATTCCGACGATGCTCAAGGGAAACACTAGAGTTGGATACCCTACTGTCACCTATCAGCACCATCGCTCTCCTTTGAACACGGTCAAGTAGCTCCAAGGATGATTTTGGAGCACCTGCCCATATATGGGAGTTGTATTCCATCTTCGGTCTGATGTAAGTTGTATAGATATTGAAAAGATCAGAAGGAGTGAAATATTTCTTGCACCGCTTTAAAAAGCCTATGCACTTGAGTGCTTCTTTCGACACTTCGAATACATGTCTCGCCCAACGAGCGTCACATTGCATTTTCATGCCCAGAACATCATTGTTCAAAATCAGTCTGAAGTATTTATTTCCATTCGAGCGACAAGACAGATCAATCGTATTATTTTAATGCGCTTACTTTTTTAACATGCTAAATTTTACGAAGGATTTTCTTTCCTCTTTTTCCAGAGAAAGCTCCTGTCTTAGGACTAGCCCAAAACAGCACCTATTAGCTGTTTATTTCAGTTTATTTAAGTAATTAACCGCTGTCCAATATTATTCGTATGCTCGCATTTATGAGGATTCTTCCTCATGCATACACTTTACGTTTTCCTTACGGCGGCACTGGTTACTTGTGCATTGGCATACGGTTGACAGCACTTTCGTCCTTATCTGCAATATTTATACAAATACCTTTGGATGTTGGGCTTTTTGTTCAAAATCAAACAATGGCATGAGTGAGTATCTCAGCGGCAAAAAAAACACGAAAACGATTGCAAAAATTGCCAAAAATATGTGAAACCTTTCATTTATTATTGTGCAAACATAAAAAATATATACAAATATTTGCAGTGGAATGTCTTTTGATTATTATTATAGTCGCATACGGGAGATGATGCTCCAACGAACGAACTGAAAGACAGAAAAAGCGCAAATATAAAACAATAAAAACGAAGCTCTTTGAAGCCCTTATAATCCTTTGAATGGCGAAGAAACAGCGGCAGCAGCTCAATTTTCACACACGCAAAATGCTGCGATATAGGGGGGTGGTATGAAAAGTGTGTTTACTATTCGAAATATAATATTGATTCTTCGAGAATAACTAAGTGCTCTAAAAAATACTTGCAGGCATATAAAATAAATTAACAGGAATGAAGGATGAGTGGACAAACTATGAAATGTAGTGGTAGAGGATGATTTTAAACGAACAATTTCAAATGGGGTAAAAGTAAATTTTTTGGTTTAACTAAAAATATTGCTATTTTGTACCGGATTAACCGGTGTGGGTCATATGAAAGAGAATACTACGATCTATATAATGAAGCAAACCTCTTAATCAAGGCAGGCCCTTGATACGTTGATATTTCAAAAAATATGTTATATATCTTCTTCCCGCTCCATATAGTCGGACATTCCCAGACAGAGGCGCAACTCTTCTTTGTCAAAGTTGGTATCGTCAGACATATCTAATATCTACACGCAGAGAAAAGATATGGTTACTATATGTTCACGGCAACAATAGTATGTTCTTTGCAATAAAAGTATGGTCGTCCCAACAACAGTATTGTTTTTTGAATTTCAATTTGACAATATTATGATTGCGGCAATATTAATATTTTTGAAATGTAGCAATAGTGTTGTTACCAAATTTAAAAATGAAAATATCGTTGTAGCAACAATATGAATATGGTTGGTGGAACAAAAGTATTGTTTTGATGGGTTTTATGTTAACAATAACATGATTACGGCAATCATACCGGCAAATTGTATTTTTTTAATTTTACAATGTTTTTTACGAATTTTACGCAATAATAGTAAAAATAATTACATTTTTTCGAAACAAACTACGAATTAGTATAACTGAAATATTTTTAATAAATAACTTTTTTTACTGTTTAATAAATCACTAATATTATTAAATAACTTACTTAATTAAATTCTCTATTGTTAAATAACAACTAAACCCAATCTTTACAAAAATTTTTGGGGATCATAGTATGATTGTGTGTAAGTCATACTATGGTTGTGAGGATCATACTATGGTTGTACGTTAAACATACTATGGTTATGAGGATCATAATATGGTTGTGGGAATCATAGTATGGTTGAATGTGAATAATAATATGGTTGTGGGGATCATAGTATGGTTGTGTGTGAATAATTATATTGTTGTGATGATCATAATATTGTTGTGCCACAACCATATAACTGACAATAGTATGATGCTCTTCGAATATTGTTGCCACAACCATACTTTTTTTCTGAGTGTACTCTTCTTTTACTTTTTTGTATCGTTATAGGGTAATTCCCAATAAAATCTTTACAAAAACTGCATTTCAACCTCTTCGAATTCAGTAAAATATGTAAAATATATCGAATTATATCAGTAAAATATGTAATTTTTGATATCTACGCTAGTGTAGTCATTTGGCAACGCTAGACACAACACACACTGTATTTACTTATATAAACGTGGGTTTGCAAATTTTAAGTTCGGACAATATTTTCGTTTAATTTTCAGAAAGCTAACCCTTAGCAAAGCCTTAGATTTTCTTCAAGAGCTCGATAGTGAAAATGAAGATGATGCTAGAGGGATTTGTATTGAGCCACCTAATAATGATGGTAATATTAGCGGAGAAGACAAGGGAGCTTCTATAGATTAGGGTGGAGAACTGTGAACTGCGAAATCTACCTAAGAAGTGGCCAACGAGTACAGTTGGATAGCGATTGCGAAATAGATGATGATAATAGTAATTATATACTTAAAGCGTTATAGGCCAGTACGATATCATATGAAAATATTTGGAAAAAAATATATATGATCCCTCAATACCGATGTTTTCCGATATCAACTACGAAGACAGACAAACCTTGCAACCGCATGAACAGTTCGAAAAGTTTTTCGACAAGAATTTGATCAAATTCATGAATAAGGATAATGAATATGCTGTTGGATACAATAAGGAACTATTATACGGTGGAATCAAGGCATCACTGTAGATGAACTTCATACATTTATTGGCATACTTTTAACAGCCAGACACAATGCTCCGACGAGAACTAGAGATATTGCGACCAATGATAATGATTTGGGAAATGATCTCGTCTTTGAAAGCATGCATCGCGAACGTTTTGAAGAGATATGTAGTAGCCATAATCCGGACAAAATAAGGAAGCTTCGGCCAATCACAGACAATTCAAAAGCTAACATGCTCACCCAGAAAAAATGTATCATATGACGAAAGTATGATATCATATTTTGGAAAACATGGCCACAATTTATAAAAGTAAAACAATAAAGATTTTACTATACAATTTGGTTATCTTGCACAACTAGTAGATATTTGGATAACTTCGATAAGATCTATCAAGTCCCAAATACGCGGTCAAATATACAATAAGGAAAATTCACTGCCAAAAGGCTGTCCGACAGCCGGGATTATTCAACGGCTGAAGAAGCTGAAATACTCATGACATAGTAGAACTATTATACGGTGGATTTTTTGCATTTACTGGATTCAGTACCACTCCATTCTCCAACGTTCTCAGATACTCTAAAAAGGAAAGAAAGCAAATTTATATTCAGCGTCCGTGCGTTATTGAAGAATATAGCAAGTATATCGGTGGAGTTGATAGATTGGTTAAAAACCTCAACTGCAATCTCATTGGATACGAAGAAAAGAAATGATGGAGTTCAATTTTCTTGTCTCTATGGTTGGCTTAACAATATTCGAAGAGCATCATACAATTGTTGGGAAGATGGTTGTGGTACAACAATATAATGATCCTGACAACAATAGTATGATTCCAATGCAACCATACTATGATGCTCAACACCATAATATGAACCTCACAACAATAGTATGATTTACACATAACCATACTATGATCCCCACAGCCATAGTATGATTCACACTCAACCATACTATTATCTCCAGAAACATATTATGATCCTCACAACCATAATATGTTTCACATACAACCATAGTATACTCCTCACAACCATTGTACGATTTGCCCGCAACCATGTTATGATCCCTACAACCGTTGTATGATCACACACAATTATACTATGATCCCCAATATTATTTGTTAGAATTGAGTTAAGTTGTTAACATTTAATTTAAATTATAAAAATTAATTAAAAAACTTATTAAATTTAAAATAATAGGAGTGATTTTTTAACAGTAGAAAAATTCAGTTTAAATTATTATTTCAGTTTAAAAAAGCTTAAGCAGTTTGTTTCAAAAATTATAATTTATAAAATATACAATTATTGCATTAGATCCGTAACAATAACATTGTATTAAAAATCATTTTCAAATGAAGAGAAATTACAATCATACAGTATGAATGCCTTATTCATATTATTGTTATCATAAAATCCAAAAAACAATACTTTTGTCGCTCCAACCATCTTTACATTGATGCTACAACCATATTTTCATATTTAAATTCGGCAATAATACTGTTGTTACATTTCAACAATAATTATATTGCGGCAATCATACTATTGTCAAAATTAAACCCACTAAACAATACTAGACTTGCGACGCACAGTTTTGTTGCGGAGAACATATTATTATTGCCGTGACCATATAGTAACCATGTTTTTTCTATGTGTGTAGTGAACAAAACGCTTGGCAACTACACAGAATTGAGTCAGTAGGACTTTAGACGTGAAATTGCCATATACAGGGTGGCCCAAATGAGACCTAGTGATGTTAAACACGTATAAAGGCCCATATAGTCTTGACGTTGACGGTGGACGGTTGATTCTGCAACCTGCAGTAGTCTACCGTCGTCAACCGTCAAACTGTTGTTATCTCCTTCTAACACATGCAAAATGCAACCCCTAACTGAAATAGCTGATTGCCTACCGTCAACCGTCCACGGTCAAGACTAATTGGGCCTTAACTCTTGTAATAAGGGTTTTTTTAAATGTTTTATTTTTTTATGTTCAATACATTTTATGGAAATTTAACGTGACTATGTGTGAAATATTACATCAGACAAATGACCACCATTTTGCTCGATACAGGCATTGACTATTTTTAGCGCCAAGCTGCTGCACAGCTGCCAAGCTGCTTCCACGTTCTCTTCAGTACGAATATTTTGATTAGCACCTACCTCTTCCTGGACGGTCGGCAACTGAACCCAATTCCTCAAAACGGCGAACTAAACTTGTAATTATGGAAGATGTGGGCGCTGATCTTACGTTAAAAAAACGGCGATAATTTCGCTGCGTCAGAACAATTGATCGTCGAGAAGAATAATAAAATCGATAATTTTGATGCGTTGTTGTGGACTGTACGTATTCATTTTAAATTTCCAAGAATTCAGTTATAATCTGCAAAAAGAAAAATTAAATTATGTTAAAAAATAACAAAGTTATCAGCTGGTCTTATTTGGGCCACCCATTAGTACTGCAAGCATAGAAAGCGGATAGGAGCAGCTTGCAGTCGCGAGACACGACATATACATTTGTCTTAATCGAAAGCACTTCGTTATGATGGCAAAGACCACATTGTAGTATCTTTAGCCAAAAAAGGCAGTTTGCTGGTAAGTTGTAAAACTATTGGACGAAGAGTTTGTCAGAAATGTGATATTGGCTGATGTGTTAAATGCTTTGCAAACTGTCATCTAAATTATACTAACAAAATAAAAAATATATATTGAAAAAAATTATAAAGCTACATAAAGATTTAATATTTCTTTAAAAATCCACATCAAGCTAGATTCAGGACATTAAAAAATTTAAATACAAATTGTTGCTGCTAAAATGTTTTACTTTAAGATTGCACCAAAAACTACAAAAGAACTTGTCCGAAAAAACGACTGTTGCTAGCCTAAGGTTATATTTTCGTTGGAAATGCAGTCTTGATAATGTTTGCAAGTTTGTTTCAATCCCATTAAATTGATAATTTTAAATTTTTAACGAAAACATAGCCTATTTTGTGAGGATTTTTCTATGTTTTATATCATTTAAAAATTTAGATTTTCTGTATTTTTGCTGTCTTAGTTAAACAAATTATATTTTTTTGTTTCCAATTTTTTTTTGGAAAATTTTATAACGTTATTATTACCAGCCACCGATAAGAAGATTGCTCACACCAGCCTACTGAATACACTGACCTCATTAAACGCAATACCCTTACGCACGCCGAGCTGCCATTCAAACCATTCCTTCTTTTCTTATGGTTAACAATATTACGTGTATTGATCAGAACTTTGGGAAACAATAAAACTCCATGTTGAGGACCATGAGGACGACGCTGGCAATGCTGGTGGTGGCGGTGATGGAGCGAGCGGACAACAGCCAGAAGAAGATGTCGAGCATGAGGGACAAGAGGCACAACAAATTTTTTCAAGTGTCCGAAAAACATGAATGAATCTTGTCCTTATTTGTTGTTGGCGGTTGTTTGTGTTGCTCGAGTCGGATGTGTCTGCTTAACAATTTGATTTCACACATTCGCGCATTGTTGTCATGTTGTTGTCGCAGCGTTTTAGCTGCAGACGCAGACGCTGTCAGCCCGTCCTCCACACGGCTGCGCGGAATTAGTTGTTGCGGTTAGTAAAACATGCCACAACATGGCACACACACTTACAATCTGTGGCGTTGTTGGTGTTTGTGTCACTGAAGCGGTGTTCGCGTCATGTTTATACCCTTGTTTCGGGATTTGGGTTTATTTTGCGGTTAATATTTTTTAGCGTTTGTGTTCTAAATGGTATACCCCTTTTATACCCTTTTTCATAGGATTTATGGTATATTAACGCTGTCATTTCGTTTGCAACACATCGAAATTTTGGTTAGAGACCCTATAAAGAATATAGTATATTTTAAATCGTCGTAACATTTTGAGATGATCTAGCCATGTCCGCTTTTTTATCCGTGGAAAGCAAACAACAGGTCGCATTATTGAAGCTAGAAGCCTGAAATGTTGCAAAAAACAATTAATGGACTGAAACGATTGGTATTTAAAAAGAGCCAAACCGCTGAAGAGGTAAACAATTTCTTCTCACAAGGACCGGATAAACCTCTAAAACAATCAACAATCCTCAACTTTACAAGTAAAAAAGACGTTAACACTAACTACGTATTTTACACATCACCGTTACTAAGGTACTTAAGCGCAAAAAAATGTAAGTGCTTTGACCCCGTTTTTATTCCAATTTTTGCGGTAAAATAAAACAAATTGTGAATATGTTCAAATTTAAAATTAATCGTTAGGTGGGCTGGCCTCAGGTCGTTTATTTATAAAAATAAACGTAATAAATTCTATAAAAATACTATGCACTTAGTAGGGACATAAATACTTTTACAACATTGAACATACCCATTTCAATAGTAGAACTCAACATACCCCGTAAATGCCATATGGGTTTCGAAAGCTAACCTTAATAGCGTTAGTCTGTAACGGGATTTTAAAATTGTTTCAACTTGCATCACAGAGTGGTCAGATAATGAGAACCGTAATAGCACTTTTAAAGTTTGAAATGAAAAAAGCGATATTTTCAAAACGCTCCGGCCACTAGGGATTAGCCGCATGTTGGTCTACCGATGCGTAAAACTGTTTGAGGAGACTGGAGATGTAAAAGACCGCCACCGGTCGAGTTGCCCACGCTCTGTTCGAACACCGCATATCATCAAAGCCGTTAAATCAAAAAATTCACAGAAATTCGTTCCGAAAACAGAAAATCATGGCCCGTGAGATGAATATCACGCAAAAGTCCATGAGTCGAATCATTAAAAAAGACTTGGGACTTGGGGAATTCAAACGACGTACCGGACATTTATTGACTGCAGCTTTAAAAAAAATAGGATTGAAAAATGCAAACGTCTTTTGGTGAAGTTTATCAAGAAACCGGCTTGGATGCTGGTGTGAAGTCTCTTAACAATTCCCTGTTCCAAAATCAGCCATGGACTTTCCAGCAGGATTCTGCGCCGGCCCATAAGGCTAACATCCCAGGCCTGGCTTCGAAACAATTTGCCAGCGTACATTTCCTCTGAAGAATGGCCCTCAGGCAGTCCAGATTTGAACCCATTCCATTACAAGTTGTGGACGGTTTTAGAGGACAAGATTTGTCACAAAAGATACCCCAACATTGGATCTCTTAAGACTGCTTTGGTTCCAATGGACGAGGTTCGTGCAGCTATGGCGATTGGCCAGTGCGACTTAAGGCGTGTGTACAGGCAAAAGGCGGACATTTCGAACAAGTACATTCTTTTTGGATAAAATATAAGTCAATAAATAGATTATAAAATATTTGGTCCAAAAACATTCAGCACTTTTTATTTTACACCATAAAACGTGTGTAACAGTATTTAATTCCATACTAAGTATATTAGAAAAACAAAGAATTATATAGACTTAAAATCTGTAAAACAAAATTATTTTTGGAGAATATTCTACATACGTAATACGTAGGTACTTTGCGCCCTTTCGGCGTATGCGTACATCCCTAATCTCATCCAAAACTTTAAAGTTATTCTATAAGTAGCAAAATTTGCTTCAATCTGAGTAACCATTTGTCCATATATACCCGATCGGGTGATGAAGCTAGAGGTATTAGTTTCAAAATAAAAAAAAACAAAACTTTAAATCAATTGTGGAATCTTTATTGTTCATTTGAAAGGACATTTTATGCCATTTATTTTTTAAACATAATTTCCATTAAATGTTGGCCGCAACTACGCCTTAAGCGTGTCCATTCTGAGGGTCCGCTTTTCAATGACTCGTTGGAGCATTTCGACCGGTATGGCGTTCATGCGACGTGAAATGTTGGCACCCAAAACCTGAATCGGAGCTGCTTTGTCAGCATAGACTTCGGACTAAACGTAGCCGCAAAGAATATAGTCTAAAGGTCTGATAACACACGATCCAGGCGGCCAACTCACCTGTTCAAAACGTGAAATTAGCTGCTCCTTCAAATGACCTCTCAATAAATCCATTGTTGAGTAGCTTTATGGCAAGTGGCACCGTCCTGTTGAAACCAAATGTCCACAAGATTACGGACTTCAATTTTAGAAAGCAAGAAGTCCTTCACCATGTTGAAACCAAATGTCGCCAAGATTACGGGCTTCAATTTTATAAAGCAAAAAGTCCGTTATCATGTCGCGATAGCGAGCACCATTCACGTTTACGTTCCGGCCATCAACATATTTGAAAAAATATGGATTCCACCACGTCATAAACCGCACCAAACCGTGGATTTCTCTGGGTACAAAAATACCTCTTGAGCCTCTTCTGGTTGTCCAAATGCGGCAATTTTTTTTTTGTAACATTGCCGTTGAGCCAGAAATGGGCATCATCCTTACACAAAATTTTGGTCGAAAATAGGGGATCTTCTCGAGCTTTTGAAGAGCCCAAACACTGAAACGGCGAACTGCAGGAACAACGTTCAATTCCTTTACGAGTTGCATTGTGTGCGCTTCCGTTAAATGTTCCAAGTTGTTCCAGGCGACATGCCATGTTGTTGTGGGGCTTTTTACGTACACTCTCTGCGACTGCAGCTATGTTTGTGCTAGATGGGGTCTATTAGGTCGAGTATTATTCAATAGTGAACATTGGATTTCAATGTTGGCAATGGTAATCTGAATAGTGAGTTCGGTAGGCCGATTATGGCGACCATAAAAAGATATAAGCGCACGAAAAACTTTTTTCACCAAACTCTCATTTCCGTAATGCAACTGTACTTATACAATTAGGAGACGTTGTTGTGGCGTAAGTCTTTCCATGACGAAATAGCAAACAATACTAAAAAGAAAAAAAGAAAATAAATTAATTAAAAAAATGCCTCTTATATATCACCCGTTACCCATCGCCCGTTATGACAATGCGTGACATTTTTCCAGCAACTATTACCTTTTTTGAGGTATTTTTTGCTTACATCAAAAACTTTACCCATTTCAACTGTACTTATACTTATATATGATTTGTAAAGCAAATACTTAAAAAAGTGTACTTTTTACCAAGGTACCTTTAGTTCCTAAAGGGGGAACTTTATCCTCCTGGGCCGATTTATCCAATTTACAACCCCAACCGGCTTAAGACCACAGGCCATCTTCATACAAAATTTCAAGATCCTAGTTTAATTTTTCCGACAGCTATCATGCTTTCAACGGACGGGCGGACGAACATGGCTAGATCGTCTTAAAGTTTTGCGACGATCAATAAAATATTTACTTTGTAGGGTCTCCTATCAATATTTCGAGGTGTTGCAAACGAAACGACAAATTAAATGTACCATTAACTTTAATGAAGGGTATAAAAACGCATTATCTCATGAACTAGTTAAGATATTAGGCTGATTGATATGTAGAGCATATGGTATTGGCATGGATCAGAAAACAGCATGAAAAAGTGGGCTGTGTCTCACTCCTAACAAAAATCGCATTTATGGCCAAACTAAAGGACTGATCACTGTACATTTTTAACACGATGAGACCAATGGTTAGGCATTTCTTCTACACAATGATATGGTCAAATTGGATAGGGGGCGTGACACCGCCTACAAAAACCTGAACTTAAAAAAAAAATCTCATGAACTAATGGTGATATGACGATGATATTGGGAACATATGATGTTGGCTAGGATCTTAACATGTCTTGAAGAAAAAGTAGGCGGTGACACGACTTCTTAATATACCCACATTTACGTCCAAGAACAATTTTTAACAGAATGATTCAAAGACAAAGACCTTAAAAAAACTATATCTTATGAACTAATAGAGATATGACGATGATATTTGAAACATATGATGTTTTTAAGGCGCTGGCGATGCCACGCCTTAAAAAAGTCGCCTGTATGGGTAAAGTAATATATAGTGTTAAAATTGGGCAAACGGCCGTAGTCCCGCCCATACAAATCTGAATTTTAAAATGCTTTATCTCGTGAACTAATAAAAATATTACAATATAAGTAGGTATATACAGGGTGTCCGCCGGAAAGGTATACTACTTTGTTTTGCTGACATCGTGGTAATCATTAGTCTTGACAGTTCATATTTGGCAATGGTGAAGTAGAGACATGGCAACATTTATTATGGAAAAATATTCGATAAACAAACGTGTTTGAATCGTTAAAACATTTTATCAAAATTAATTATCGATTACTGTGACGATGAGAAAGTTACTTGACATTTTTGGCAGAAACAACGTGGCAACAAAACGCACTATTTATCGTGCAGTGCACGATAGGAAGAAAGAGGATCTGATAGGCCCAAGAATGGATCACAACATACGGCAAAATCGGCTAAAAACATTATTCCTTTTCAAGTTCAAAACAATATATCAACCTCAATTCGGCGCAGTGCTCAGGAGCTTGGTCTTCTAAGAACAACATTCGCCACAATTTTGCACAAGGGTTCGCATTTGTTTCCATTTAAGATTCAGTTGACACAAGAGCTTCTCCCACAATATCATTTACGCCGCCGTACATATGCCATTAGGATGTTACAGCTCGCCCTTGACAACCCCGATTTTCATGAAAAAATCATAATGAGTGACGAGGCACATTTTCATTTGAATGGATATGTGAATAAACAGAATAGTCGGTACTGGTCAATGGAAAACACTCAAATTATTCTTCAGTGACCTTTGCATCCATTATAAGTGACAGTCTGGTGTGCAATTTGGTCAGGAGGAATCATTGGACCTTACTTCTATGAGAATGAAAACGTCGTAACGGTAACTGTCAGTGGGGAGCGATATCGTGATATGATTGAAAACTTTTTAACGCCAGAACTGTATGCTTTGGGCTTGATTAACATGTGGTATCAACAAGACGGTGCCACATCGCATACCTCTAGGATTACAATGGAATTACTGCGAGACCTCTTTCCAAAAAAGTTATAATAAGAAATGGTGATGTTGATTGGCCTCCACGGTCGCCTAATTTGACGGCTCCGGACTTATTTTTGTGGGGATATCTTAAAAGGTTTAAGCAAACAAACCAGAAAAGCTTGAGCAACTCAAACAAAATATTTGTGATTGAATTAATAAAATACCGCATAAAATGTGTGAGAATGTAATGAAAAATGTGCTCGAAGGGCTCACATTTTTGAGGCTAATAGAGGCGGGAATTTATGTGATTTTGTATTCCATACATAATTGCCGACATTAAATAAAACATTTATCAATATAAGATCCAAAATTTTTCATTTAATCAAAAATTATAAACAAACAAAGTAGTATAACTTCCCGACGGACACCCTGTATAATGTTGGTCTGAAAGGAAACACGCACTGATAGAAAAGAGACCGGTGCCGCTACCCCTTAATACAATTTACATATTGGACCACAACTCATGGTCTAGGGTACATAAGCTTCGGCACGGCCGAACTTAATTTGTCCACTTGTTTGCACTCTCTCTCTCTCCATGAGTGCTCCTTTATTTGGGTTTATTTGGTGAATGAACAGACCAGGACTGGCCTAAGGAGCTTTGTGGTACCTCCATATAGACAGAGGTATCTTATCGGTTTATCTTGTTGTCTTTTGCCTGTTTGCTGTTTGATCACTCACACGGGCCAGGCTTATTCATGTTGACTGTCTGTCGTTTGTTGTCCGCTTCTTAGTTGTGAATGGCGGTGATGCTAGTGGTCGGTAGTGTCTCTTTCGAAAGGTTTTTGATTTCTTTGCTAACTTTTCGGACGCTGTGATGAGCTGGAGTATCCTTTTGTCATTCGCCCCCAGAAAGTAAATCAGCGGAGCAGAGGAGAACTTTTTATGCCCCAACAACGTGACACTTGTTAACTGCATTTAACAGTCTTAAGTGTATTAGTAGATCTGTACGAGTAGGTATGTTGATTTGTATGCTCTAAACTGAAGCCATAATGCTACATATGCGTGTATGTGTGTGTATAGTGTATGAACTGTCCCTGGCAACTAATGATTTTGTCGGCTGATTTTATGCAAATTTCATTTTTTACTTTAAGACAGAAAAAAAGATCATTAATTTCCTGTGGTAAATTACAACAGACATGGCCCTAAGGGAAATCTGTCAATAAATAACAAAATCTGTATTTGACAGCATCTACTGCAACAAAGTTGTACCAACGCTTAGGTCACGCAAAATCACATTTAACCTCCTCTCGTGATCATGTAATGGGCTTAGTTCCTATGATGTACTGCCAAAGATGAAAGCGCTTTTCTTAAAGGTCAGCTTTCAAAATTTAATCCGATGCTGATAAACAAAAGCCAGTTCGAACTGCCTTAAGTTCCGTCATGCCGAATCTGGTAAGCATATTTGTGGTCGGTACGAATATAACAGTCGATTTTTGACTTAGTCTTAGATAGATCTTCAAAGTAATTGATATATGAAGGAAAAATTAATTATTATATTATTAATCCACAGATACGGGGTGGTCGATTTAAAATTTAAAATTTGAAGTTGCCACTTAAGAGATGCCACACGAAAAAATCAAAAATGTATTGTTAAATTGGGTCAATCGGATTAGGTACTGCCGAACTTTATTATATGACAAGGTGTAACCTTTCCTATAAAACCAGAACTTTGAACATATTATCAGCACTTTTTGTACAGCCGATTCGAATTTGAAATGTTAAATCGCCCACCATTTTCAAACGCATCATTGCGTCTCAAAATATCTGAACTCTGTCGATAGTTATGGCAATTTAAAACAATGTCCCCTATAACTCATTGGAAATTGCGGTGCTGCGTTGCAAGAACTCAGCGCATCGGGCCCACTGTTCTGTTTCACAGTATCTCGTAATGACGTTAATTTTAAAATCAGTCAAAAAAAAATTGCTGCAAACTAAAATGTTGGTTCTATGGTCCATTTGTAGTGCAGTTTGATTTGTATGCCTACATGCTTATGTTGATGGGGTTTCTTTAACGCCCCTGACCTACGTTTTCTTCCCCGTATGTGAAACAACACCAAGCGTAATCTGATTAGCTTGTGGAGTAATTCACACTTTCAAAAATAAAAAAATTAAAAAAAGAGCAATCTAAGCCAGTGCGTTGGCCTTAACATTTATGGCGGTCCCAATAATTCAATAAACAATCCATTCCAGAAATACAAGATTTCTTGTAAAGCCAAAAAAAGCAATTTATCAAATCTAAACAAAAAAAATTAAACTAGCCGTTTGTACGATTATCAAGAATCTTTATAAAAACTTTTCGGACAAAAAAAAATTTAGGTAAGTACGGGGTGCGACAAATGTCTCGATGGGATTTGAAAAATTTACAACTTTTCTATTGTAATTTTTTCCTCTTTTTTTAGGACTTGTAAAATAAATCTGTGAGATTAATTATGGAAAGTTACAACGTTATCCAACGAGCTAAAATCATAGATTTTATTTTGAACATCATCAATCAATAAGTAAAACTCAACGAGCCTATCGTCGCCATCTTAATGTGCGGAATTCACACTCCGAATCAATTATTCGACGCTTATAGACGCAATTTCGGGAACAAGGCTCATTGAGGGATCTTCCACAAAGCGGAAGACCACGTTCTGTAATTAATGTAGGAAATATTCAACGCGTTTAGGAGAGTATTGAGGAGAATCGTGAAACATCAACGCGAAGGGGCTCTGCCCAGCTGCAAATGTCTGACAGATCTTCACGCAGAATATTAAGGAGAAACTTACATCTTTTTCATACAAGGTGCAGTAAGTGCAATATTTAAAACCAGGAGATCCCCAAGAACGAATAGATTATGCACTTTGCTTCCCAGAATTGGCCAGAGATCGTAATGAATTCATTCATTATATGATAATGAGCGATGAAGCCCATTTCCACTTAAATGGTTTTGTAAACAAACATAACTGCAGAATATGGGGTACTGAGAACCCAAGGGTGCTTCATCAGCGAGAATTACATCCAATTTAATGTACAGTATAGTGCGCAATTACGTCCCAAAGTATTATTGAACCATTATTTTTTAAAGATAACAATGGCAATGCTGTAACTATAAATGGCGAGCGATACCGAGATATGCTCCAAAATTTTTTAGGGCCAATTCTTTCTGACAATCCGAGTTGTGGTTCCAACGCACCTTCTAAGGGAGATTTTTGGCGAACATTTAATTTCCAAAAATTCAGCATTTTATGGGCCTGTCCAGATTTTACAGCACCTGTTTATTTGGGGATATTTAATAGAGAGGGTGTATATCAATAAACCCAGAACCCTTGAACACCTGAAGGAGAATATTCGGGCCGAAATAAGAGCGTTGCAGCCAAATACTCTGAATCGTGTCATGGAAAATGCTCTTGAAAGAGCTCAATTTGCGCAGCTGAAAATGGTGGTCACTTTCGTGATGTAATCTTTCACACCTTAATTGAAACAATCTACAGATATTATATTTTATTGCTTTGTAAGAAAAATAAATTTGAATCAAAAATTAAATAAGTTGTTTTAAACCCCTTCGTGACTTATGCCGCACCCTGTATTAAATATTCTGACCCATTATTCAATATCATAAGGATTTTTGATGAGATAACTTTACATTTACACATGTCGCATTAAGAATTGACACAACAGTTAAGTTCGGCCAGGCCGAATCTCATGTACAATTTCTCCGTTGAGCCAATGCTGTGAAGAGAGTGCGTATTCCGAGATACCATTAGTCACTTAAGGGAAAAGTTTTATTCCCGACGGTTGGCTTCACCCATTTTCAATCCCAAATTGCTAATTACTGTAGGCTATCATTTCAGTTCCATTGCTTATTCGTATGAACACTATCGTGCATTCAACAGAGTCACCGGTGGATGGCTTAGCTGAATTGACTTAAGACGATCAAAAATATATGCAGGAGGTGTTCTTTATAGAAAGTGTTGCAATCGGAAAGTATTTTTTTTTTGAATTAAGACCAACACTCAGGGTTTGTTCCCTATATATGCAGTGCATTGCATCGGTCAAGGGAAGATAGGTTAGGTTAGGGAAGGAAAGAGGGAGTAATGTTTATGTACATTTAATTTGAACCTGTTCATATCGTACGTGGCAGGAAACACCTCTGCGGGAGGTCTGTTCCACATACGGGCAACGCGGCTGAAAAACGAATTCTCCCTGTAATGCGTCGTGCGATCAGTAGGCCAATTAATAACAAAAGGATGCGAACTTCTAGACAAGCGGGTGTTACGGGCGAACACTCTGACCTGTAAAAGAGTGATACGCAACCAACACTGCGCCGATGCTCGAGTGAAACAACAGAGTTGGCTACCCTGCTATCTCCAACAAGCCTCAGCGCCCTGCCTTGCACCCGGTCGAGAAACTCCAAAGAAGACCTTGAAGCACCCGCCCAGATGTGGGAGTTATACTCCATTTTAGGCCTAATGTATGTGATGTAGATGTTGAGGAGGTCGGAGGAAGTGAAGTATTTCTTGCACCCCTTTAAAAAACCCAGGCACTTGAATGTTTCTTTCGACACTTCAAAAATGTGTTTATTCCAGCGAACATTACACTGAATTCTCATGCCCAGAACATCAAGAGCATCTGACTCCTTGACAATAGTCCCATTCATCAGTATTGCCGACGATGTTAAGCCCGTCGATCGTTTATGGCTCAACAGGCAACATTGGGTTCTGCTAGCATTAAACTCGACCCTATTTGCAAAACCCCACTCTGAGACCCTCACAAGATCTTCGTTGAGTGTGTCAGTCATATTTTGCATTAGCGCCTCTGTATCTGTGAGGCACGGTCTACGGCCGAACGAATATGAGTGACAGATGCTGCTGTTGCGTCAGCAAACGAGTAAATAGGGTTTGTTGTCAGACTCAGGAGGTCATTGAGAAATATGAGAAATATGAGAAACAGAGAGGGAGAGAGAAAAGAGCCTTGCGGTACCCCTGCATTTATAGCATACTCATCCGTCTATAACAACACGTATAGAGCGATCACTGAGAAAACTCGATATGAATCGAGAGAAATCTGTACCGACTCCAAAAGCAATTAGCTTGGATAGGAGTGCGCAGTGCCACACTCTATCGCACGCCTTTGAAATACCCGGAGCCACTACCTTACTTTCACCAAGTCGGTGAATGCCTAATAGTACTCAGCGGAAAAATATATTTTTTTTGTTACAATTAACTATACTAAAATAAATTATGTTTATGGAATTTCTAAAAAAAAAAATTTGGCGTTCATTGACATTTATAAACAGAATAGAATATCAAGAATTTTAAGTCGGAGAGCACCTTTCGGTTGGGCGGACCTTTATATTTGAAAAGGCTTTTCCTTATAAGTATTGCTCTGCTATTGGTAAAGTACATAAAAATCGTATGTTGCTTCTATAGAAAATCCATTTTTTCAAAATATGGACATTTTCGCGGGTCGCTAACGAACACTAAGTGTTGCCTGGCGCCATCTGGCATTTCCATTGGAAAGTTTGACATTTTGTAGCATAAACGTACTTAGAACATTTTGACGTACGACCATCATTTGTGTTGTTTACAGTGAAAAATCAATTTGGCAAAAAAAATTGAATTGACTTGTGAACATTTTCGTGCGATCGTTTTTGGCAACTTTCGACGTGAATTATCACGACAAGAGTGCATCGATGAACTGAAATATTTGTATGGCGATGAAGCACTGGTTTAATGACTTTAATCTTGGCCGACGCTCGCTTAAAGACGAAGGTCGTCCAAAAACGGCCGTTGTGCCAGAGAACATTGCTGCCGTGCGTGAACTGATAATGCAAGATAATAACATACCGTGGAACCCGCAAAATTAACCAATCGCTCAAAAAAAGGTTCGTGTCGATTGGTGTAAAGAAATTTTGAAGAAATTCGACTCTGTGCTTCAAATATCGTTCATAAGATTGTTACAGGTGAAGAATCATGGATCTACGCGTATGAGCCCGAAACAAAGCAGCAATCGACCTTGTGGGTCTTTGAAGATGAGCCAAATCCAACGAAAGTTGTTTGTGGAAGAAGCACTTCGAAGCAAATGGTCGCCTGTTTCTTCGGCAAAACTGGTCATGTGGCGACTGTTCCGCTTGAGCAACGTAGGAGGTCAATTTTGAGTGGTACACCACAATTTGTTTGCCTAAAGTCTGCGGAGATATTCGAAAAACGAACAAGAGAAGACGAATCATTGTGAACCATGACAATGCGAGCTCTTACACATCGGCTCAAACCATCGCGTTTTTGACCGGCCAAAACGTCGAATTGATGGCTCATCTGTCGTACAGCGCTGACTTGGCACCCAATGACTTTTTTATTCCCGCAGAATAAGAAAAAAATGCGTGGTCAACGATTTTCGTCGACAGAATATGCTATTAAAGCGTTCAAAAACCATGGTTTGGAGGTGTCTCAATCGGAGTGGAAAAAGTGCTTCGACAGTGTATAAATCATGCTGGAGAATACTTTGAAAAACAATAAAACCATTTTTGATGATAAATATTCGCATTTCAATTATAAGGCCAGAAATATGAAAGCAGCCTTCTTAGGCTTTAGAAGCAACACACAGGTAGAACTCTTATATATGCCACTATCCTTAATGTCTATCAAGGCTAAGTACCAAAATGGGTACAACACATTATTTTTACAATTTTTTTAGAGTCAAGTGCTGCTGGACTTTTCCTATGTACTTATATATAGACTAAATTGATGCTTTTTGTAAGTAAATGACGTACTTATGGTCTTTTTGCTATCGGTCTTAAATCTCAAGGCATCTCTAAAAATCTATTTTATACCTTTACATTTAATAACACTAGTCAACAATCAAAATGTACTCGGGATGCGATAATTTTTTCTGTGTAGATAACCTTGACATGAGCTCGAAAAACGCAATAAAAAATTTTTTTTTCGTTTGGTTTTTGTTTTATTTTTTTTTTTTAAATTTTAAAAATTTTTTTTTGGTTAATTTGTTTCGTCCGGCATAATTAGGGAACCACTAGCCCGATTTAATTGAATTAAATTTTAAAAAACTTAAAATTACAATTCCCTTAATCTGTTCATATATTGTTTTCCTATACAAGCAACAGTTTCCAAGTTAAAAATTAATATATAAAGGAAAAAACTTATTTTTTGCCTAAAGATTTAAATTTTTTTTTTTTAAAAAATCCATAAAAAATCCAAAATGAAAAAAAATGTCAAATCTTATTACTTTTACGTAAAGTCACATAACCTATGAGCAAAATGAGACAAAGATCATGAAAATCGATGCACGCGTTTCGCTTTTATTCGCAATTGAGTAAAGGTATGAATTTCAAATCATATATTTTTGTCATATATTTTTGTCACCCAAGAAATTTTAATTTTTTTTGTAATAAAACAGAAAAAACCTCACCATAGACAAAGTTGTGCATATGTCGAGCAAATTTTTGAAATTCATACCTTTACTCAATTGCGAATAAAAGCGAAACGCGTGCATCGATTTTCATGATCTTTGTCTCATTTTGCTCATAGGTTATGTGACTTTACGTAAAAGTAATAAGATTTGACATTTTTTTTCATTTTGGATTTTTTATGGATTTTTTAAAAAAAAAAAATTTTAATCTTTAGGCAAAAAATAAGCTTTTTCCTTTATATATTCATTTTTAACTTGGAAACTGTTGCTTGTATAGGAAAACAATATATGAACAGATTAAGGGAATTGTAATTTTAAATTTTTTAAAATTTAATTCAATTAAATCGGGCTAGTGGTTCCCGAGTTATGCCGGACGAAACAAATTAACCAAAAAAAAAATTTTAAAATTTAAAAAAAAAAATAAAACAAAAACCAAACGAAAAAAAAAAATTTTATTGCGTTTTTCGAGCTCATGTCAAGGTTATCTACACAGAAAAAATTATCGCATCCGGAGTACATGAAATTTTTTTCATTTTGTTGAGTAGTGTAATTAAACCAAAATTTTTGTTGAGAAACAGAAACATGTCAACATTTTTATACCCTCCACCATACAATGGAGGGTATAATAGTTTTGTCATTCTGTCTGTAACACCTTGAGATAATCATCGGAGACCCAACAAAATGTTGTCCGGCTGTCCGTCTGTTGAAAACAAGACAGAGCCTGCATGAAAACAGCTAGGTAGCTGAAATTTGGCACAAACATGTGTAGTTAACCTAGCATGGTTGGTATTGAAAACGGGCTATATAGCTCTATGGGAAATTGGTGTTGGAGACCCTCAAACGACACTACCTCATAAATTAATTTTTTATTTGGAAATATCCGTCCAGTTTCTTGAGCAAAATCACTGAAATTTGAAAATAATAATCTCTATATAGGCGCACTCGTCAATGTAAAAATGGTTTAGATTGGGCCACCATTTCTTGTACCTCCCATACTAACGGCCCTATGGGCCTTGAGAAATAATAAGACTATAACTCACCACAAACTTGACCTATCGAAATGAAATTTTACACATCAAGATTTCTATATACAACACACTTCTACGCTGAATTCGCTTGAGATCGGAAAAGACCTACTGGTACCTCCCACACTAACGGTCTCATGGGCCTTGAAAAATAATATGACAATAACTCACCACTCACTTGACCTATCGAGACGAAATTTTCTACATAAAGATTTGTATATAGAACACACCTCTGCACACACCTGAACACACACGTCCAACACAAACGGTCTCATGGGCTTTGATAAATAATATGACGATAACTCACCACAAGCTTGACCTATCGAAATGAAATTTTGCACATAACGATTTCTATATACTCGTAGAACACACTTCCGCACCAAATTTGGTATTATTTGGGAATCTGGTGGAGGGTATCCAAAGTTCGGCACAGCCAAACTTAACATTTTTTACTTGTTGGAAATGAAGCAGTTATAGAGCCAGCTTTGCTGAATATTTTTTTAGATTCTGTCGAAGTTACTGCAATCCATTAATATCTTGTAGCGCAGGTTTTAAGTGTTGTCATCTCGTTGTCATGACTCGCAGAACCGTCAATTTTACTTCAGAACAACATATGTGACGCGCAAAATAGAATGGGACCTATGGTTAAAAACCGGTTTTTTCAGGAGAGCCATTTTAAAGATTTAAATACGTGTATCTTTGGTGTACCATCACTTTCATAAAACGCGCATATCTCTGGGAGGGAACACTTTTTGGGGCATGGGATCATTCGATACCCAGATGTTGTCCACATCAAAAAAAGAAAAAAAAATGAAAATTGATTTTTTTTTACCCTTAGGTCCCTTTCTCTATGCGCTGTCACATATAAAAGTGATGACATTTGTACAAATTCTATCGATAGTCATTAAAACAATCGATATTGGCGCCAAAAAACACTATCGATACTATCGATAGTTTTAAAGCTTTAGTATAAAAGCATCCTCGCTCCCTTGGAGAAAACGTCATTTTGGGCGAAATAAATATCGATCATTACATTATTTTTAACAACATGAAAGTTCCTACAGGTTTTAATATAAGTAATTCCTTCAGGTTATAATATATTGAAATAGGTGGCAATGTTACTACGAGTATTTTGTCTAATGAACATTTTTGGCACTTTAAATTTTGACTTTAAACCCTCATTTTTAGGCAATTAGTAGATCTGCGCGCCATGATAATGTATGACAGTGGCTATGCAAGAATCGTCCTGTTCTCTTTGATATTATGACCGCAGTATTAACCTTTCATACTTTCGTGTACCTCAAACTTAGCACTGCCGAACATTAAAAACTGCAGTTCCACAGAAATAAACACATCTGCAATGAGCCACGGCTGAGAGGCGTAGGGTACAATATTATTCCGGCTACCAGTAGTTGTTGGGCTCTATAAAATCGTATAAAAATCCCAGCAAATTTACAGTAAACGTCGGCTGTAGGCTTAAACACAATAACTCCTATTGTCTTGCAAAAGCGTGTGACAATAGCAGCTGTAAAAAATAAGTATTGGCCAGACAAAAAGTGTCCTTTGTCACACACCACACTTTCTCTCATTGGCGCCAATGTGAATAATTCTCCTTTGGGCGGCGTGTTTTTATTTCGTTTCATTCTTGTCCTCTTTGTGCAGCCATTGTTCATTCAAAGTTCCACATTGACCTATTGTTGTGCACCCAGAGGTTTTAAGTCAATTGCGTTAAACAATCGCATCTAAATTACATTACAATTTAATACAAAAGGATGTTATATATTTTTTTGGTAACGATAAAAGGCAAGATCTTTTTGAAGTCTACCCTAAGCAAAACTAAATATTCAGCTGCAACTAACTAATAGTAAAAAACTATTTTTAATAATGAACAATTTGAGCCACATACGATCAATTGGTCATGATGTACTCGTATCTTATGTAACTAACAGAAAAGTGGAAAATGCAGAAAGACAAAAACACAAAAAAAACGGCTGCAAAACCGTCCACAAATTATAACATTCCTTTTGACGTTTATTAACGATTTGTATCGATGCAGCAGATACCACCACGTCCCCACTTATTTGTATCGTATATTAGAGGGGACTACTGAACACATTGCAGTTGATATACTTTATTATGCCTAATCACATTTAGAAATATGTGTGTTATATCCCGGAATTACGGACCTTTTCAATTTGCTTATGAGCAAACTATAGATCATATATAAGTATACTTATAGTGTCTTATCTCATTTAAATATAGCGTAATTCATTAGCTTGTATAAGTACGAACCTTATCAAATTCCTTGTCACTTGAATTATTTTTAAAAATATATCTCCAGATTGGACTATATTTGAACTTAAGTAGCCGTGAGTCTAACCAGCGTCTTAACGTTGAATTTATAACCATTTTCTGACTTTTGCCGTGGTTCCCTATATTCTTCTAAAATCCAAATTGTCTTTGACTTGGCTTTTGAGACCAGAAGTTACGAGTAACATTATTCTTTACGGAATAAAGCTTTCTTATACAGGGTGCCCGCCAGGAAGGTATACTACTTTGTTTTGCCGCCATCTTGGTAAACATTAGTCTTGATAGTTCATATTTGGTAGTCGTGAAGTAGAGACGTAGAGAGAAGAAGTAGAGAAGTGTTTTAATCGTAAAAACATTTTATCAAAATCAATCATCGATTACTGTGACGATGGGAAAGTTACGAGCCTTTTTTGGGAGAAACAACGTGTCAACAAAACGCTTTATTTATCGTGTAGTGAATGATTTCGAAGAAGAGGGTCTGATAGGCTCAAGGATGAACCACAACGTACTGCAAGATCGGCTGAAAACATAACTGATGCTCAAGAAAGTTTTCAAAAAAATCCAACAACCTCAATTCAACGCCGTGCTCAGGAGGTTGGTCTTCATAGAACAACTTTGGCTACAATTTTGCACAAGGATTTGCATTTTTTTTTCATTTAAGATTCAGTTGACACAAGAGCTTCTTCCACAAGACCATTTACGCAGCCGTACAACCCCGATGTTCATAAAAAAACATAATGAGTGCCGAGGCACATTTTCATTTCAATGAATATGTGAATAAACACAATAGTCAGTTCTGGGCAATGGAAAATCCTCAAATTATTCATCAGTCACCTTTGCATCCATTAAAAGTGACAGTCTGGTGTGCAATTTGGTCAGGAGGAATCATTGGACCTTACTTCTATGAGAATTTAAACGGCGTAGCGGTAACTGTCAATGGGAAGCGATATCGTGATATGATTGGCAACTTTTCTACGCCAGAACTGCATGCTTTGGGCTTAGTTAACATGTGGTATCAAGAAGACGGTGTCAAATCGCATATTGCCAGGGTTATAATGGAATTATGGCAATACCTCTTTTCGCAACAAGTTATTTCAAGAAATGGTAATGTGGATTGGCCTTCACGGTCGCCTGATTTGACTGTTGCGGACTTTTTTTGTGGGGATATCTGAAAATCATGGTTTATGTGAGAATATCTGAAAAGCAAGGTTTATGCAAATAAATCAGAAACGGTTGAGCAACTCAAACAAAATATTCGTGATGAAATTAATGAAATACCTTGTGGAATGTGCGAGAATGTAATGAAAAATGTGCTCAAAAGAGCCGCATTTGTGAGGCTAACAGAGGCGGACATTTATCTGATATTGTACTCGTATCCCATATGTAACGCGCAAATTAGAAAGGGACCTAAGGTTTAAAACCAGTTTTGTTCAGGAGAGCCATTTTAAAGATTAGTTTCCTTTCTATTTGCGCTTAAAATCGTCGACTTCACTTTCATAAAACGCGCATATCTCTGGGAGGGAACACTTTTGGAGCATGGGATCGGTCTCATTCGATGCTCATATGTTGTCCACATCAAAAAAGAAAAAAAATTAAAATTGATTTTTTTACCCTTAATTCCCTTTCTCTATGCGCTGTCAGATATATAATTTCCGACTTTAAATTAAATATTTATCAATATAAGATCCGTTCTTTTTCATTTAATCAAAAACTATAAACAAACAAAGTAGTATACCTTTCCGGCGGACACCCTGTACATGGTGGACGATTAAACTTTTTAAATTTGAATCGGCTGTAAAAAAATATACTAATAGTTTTTTTCAAATTTCTGGTTTTATTGGTAAGGTTGAACTTTGTCATATAATAATAGGACACCATCCGATGCGTTTGGCTTCACCATATGGACTGAAGATTGGCACGAGATGTAGAAAATTATCGAAAAATCGTGTTTTCAGATGAAACTCATTTCGTCTTGGTGGCTATGTCAGCAAAATTGTCGCATATGGAGTTCAGAGGACCCACGCGTATCAATTGTTTGTTTCCAATAATTTAAGAGAATAACACTGGCGACATTTGGTCTCATGTCACACAGCCAAAGCAAGCAACCATCGATACTAAAATCAAATAATCAGCCAAAATTGTGATGCCAATTGGCCACCTCGAGGCTGTGATTTGAGTCCTTTGGATTATTTTCTCTGGGGAGGATAAGGACAATTGTTAAGCAAAGCATCCAGAGACAATTAAAGCGTTGAAACACGAAATCGAAGTTGTCATTGAAGAGTTTGGATCCAAAACCATCGAAAATGTACTGCAAAATTGGGTTAATCGGATGAGGTACTGCCGAGCCAGTTGTGGTAGTCATAAAATGGCAAAGATCTAGCTATAAAATCAGAAATTTTTAAAAAAAAACTCAGTACTTTTTTTTACAGCCGATTCAATTTGAAAATGTTAAATCGTTAAATACCAAAAAAGGAAGCTAGTAAGATCCAAAGAGGAAGCTTTTAGAAACTGGTGTCTAAGCAAAGACACAGATATGGGCCTTATGTGATAGGACATCTGGGTTAAGAATCTTCTGCATAAAAAAGTACAGGTTACGCGATTGAGGTGCTACCAACTTCAAGTTGGGAATACTGGCAAGCCGATATTACCAGCCGTACCCAATTCATCGTTCGCACAATGACTTTTAAACTCGTCAAATGCAAATTCGATGGACTACTCCATCTGGGTCATCAGTTGGAGAGCAATGTGCATAGTAAACACTTAAAAACGTCGTTAATCGTTAAAAGTATGGTTGGGGTGACAATATTCGAAGAGGATCATACTATTGTTGGGTATATGGTTGTGGCACAACAATATTATGATCCTCACAACAATAGTATGATTCACACATAACCATACTATGACTCCCACAACCATAGTATGATTCACACTCAACCATACTATGATATCCACAACCATACTATGATCCTCACAACAATAGTATGATTCACACTCAACCATACTATGATCCACGCAACCATAGTATGATTCACACTCAACTATACTATTATCTCCACAACCATATTATGATCCTTTCAACCACAGTATTTTTCTTATACAATCATAGTATGATCTTCACAACCATAGTATGATTCACACGCAGCCATACTATTATCCGTACGACCATAGTATGATTCACTCAACCATTCTATGATCGCCAAAATTATTTATTTAGGATTTTTATCAAACAAGTAACATTAAATTGCATTACAATAAGTTAAAAGATAGAATTGAGACCATTTTTTTATTGAATATTTCATTTAAGAAACAAAAATATTTATTCCAACGGCAGTCGAAAATACTTTTAGTTCCCAGCAGGGGAACTCCCCAAGAAACGAATGTGACTAAACCATGATGAATGGCTATATACTTAAGTGCAGGCAGATTTTAAATAAACGAGAACCAGTCGGTATTAGGTTATTTCACCGCACAAAGTGAACACAATAAAAATCCCTCGAACTACCTTCCGGACAACAACCATTCATTGTATCGTGTGTATGTTTTTTTGTATCAAAAAAACATACGCACACACATACTTACATGTATGCTCTATAAAGCCTGTTTTGTTATGTTCATAGTCGCAACCATACTGTTGATTGCCGTAATCATATTATTGTTAACGTAAATTTTAAACAATACTTTTGTTGCACCAACCTTGTTTATATGGTTGCTACAACCATATTTTTAAATCTGAATTTGGCAATAATACTATTGTTACATTTTTACAATAGTAATACTGTCGCAATAATACTGTTGTCAAAATGAAATTCAAAAAACAATACTATGGTTGCGACGAACATGCTTTTATTGTAGAGAACATATTATTGTTGCGGTGACCATAGTGTAACCATATCTTTTCTCTGCGTGCATCTCCACGGGAACCCTTAAAATAAGTAAAAATAAATTATGTGCCACCGAAGCCGTGGCGAGCATTTGGCCGATAGTTTGTTTCACACATAATTCTCATAATATAAAATATTAAGATTTTTTTGTTTTATTGACAATGAACATCGTGCGTTTTAGTTGGACCACCATTTATATGAATGAATGTGCGCCAAAAAATACGCAAACTTTGTGGTTTTGAATCTGTTATTTAAGGTTGTAAAGGTATATGAGGTTCATCCTGGCTGAACTAAATGAAGTTTATACATGCTTTGGATAAAATGTGTTCATGTATCAAATCGAATCGATGTTTAGAATTTCAGAGACTTTCAGCAATTACATGCTAAACTTGAATACCAGTTTTCTCATATCACCCATTTCTTCCTAGCAAAATCGTATTTATTGCACACTCCACTCTAGTGCACATGAGTCTATCTGCATGTCACAAGCCATGGCAGATACAAGTGCAAACGTTGCGAGTGCCCGTTTCTGGTGGTGCAAATATAAATAAGCAATTGTCATAATTATATGTAAACACGTCAGATATGCAAGTAATATTTATGATTTGCCAGTTCCTCAATCTGTTTGATAATGCCATCTACGAATGTCTGTTCAATATGTCAGTGGTAAATATAGCGAAAAATTTACGGTTGAAGTTGTACACATATTTAAGAGGTTGACCAAATACCCTACAGTTGGAAAGTCGATTACAGAGATTGATACATTTTAACAGTACTAAAGCCACTTTTGTATCCCATCATACATCGCTTGACCCTTTGTCGTTCTGATCATGAGTGAGAAAGATATCCAGTCAATGTTACTACAACTTATATATTGACATCTTAGTTAGCTCGAAACTTAAGGTGTGGTTTTTGTTTGTGTTGATAGAAAAACAGTGAAAATTAAGAAACAAAATGGTGAAAATTTTGTTCAAGTTTTCAGGAAAAGCTAGACTACATTCAACACTTAAAAACAAATTTACTGAAATATGTTGTTATATCCGTTTAAGTACCCAGGCTCTATAATTACCAAGTATAGGGTTATAAATTTTAGGGTTCCCTACTTTTTTAAAGAAAAAAACACAGAAAATTCAAATTGAATGGAGAATGTTTATTATCATTTGAAAGAACATTCTTTGGCATTTGTTTTTTTTAAAGATTATGTCTATCAAATGTTGGCCGCGGCTACGTCTCAGATGGTCCATCCGTTAAGTCTAATTTTCGATGACTCGTTCAAGCATTGCGACTGGTAACTGGCGAATAACACGAGTGATGTTTTGCTCCAAGGCCTGAATGAAAGCGGGTTTGTCCGCATAAACTTTAGACTTTACATATCCCCAAAGGAAAAACTCTAACGGCGTGATATCACACGATCTTGGTGGCCCAAAACGTGAAATTATTTGCTCACCCAAGTGTTCTCTCAATAAATCCATTAATTGATGCGATGTGTGGGAAGTGGCGCCGTCTTGTTGAAACCAAATGTCGCCGAGATCACGAGCTTCAGTTTCAGGCATCAAATTGTCGGTTATCATAGCACGATAACGGTCGCCACTGACTGTTACGTTTTCGCCGGCATCATTTTTGAAGATATATGGTCGACGGCCCACAAACCACACCAAACCGTTGTTTCTTCTGGATGAAGTGGCAGCTCTTGAACCTCTTCTGATTGCGTCCCAAATGTGGCAATTTTGCTTGTTTACATACCCATTGAGACAAAAATTTCGGCAGATTATGTAGACCATATGTGACGCGCAAAATTAAAAGGGACCTAAGGTTAAAAACCAGTTTTGTTCAGGAGAGCCATTTTAAAGATTACGTCCCTTTCTATTTGCGCTTAGAAACGTCGACTTCACTTTCATAAAACGCGCATATCTCTGGGGGGGAACACTTTTGGGACATGGGATCGGTCTCATTCGATGCTCAGATGTTGTCCACATCAAAAAAAAAAATGAAAAGTAAAACGCGCATATCTCTGGGAGTAAACACTCTTGGGTCATGGGATCGGTCTCATTCGATGCTCAGATGTTGTCCACATCAAAAAAAGATAAAAAGAAAATTATTTTTAGGTCCCTTTCTCTATGCGCTGTCACATATGTTGAACGAAGTGCACGAAACACATTCCTCACAGAACGTGAATTTTCGTAAAAAAGTTGAACGTTGTTCAGGCGTAATTCTTTCCATGATTAAATGCCAAACAATACTAAACAAAAATAACTCGACAGAATGACACGATTCATACGTGATCTGTAAAAAAGGCTATTAAAATAGTATCTCTACTTGGATCACCCTATATAAGCCGCATTCCAGGCTTAATTCTTAAACGGATATTGTTTTTCTATAAAATGTTTGAAGAGTTGAGAACGGCAGGACGTTCCTTATAGGCAAGAACAAAATCGCAATTGCGTAAGCAAGTGACTTAACTATACTAGTAATGGTTGTCCTATCTAGTCTAAGTTGTAAAGATTTAGCAAACACACCACTAGTATATCTTTGCTTTTCTATAGGTAGAAAATATCTGTATTTGGATTTGAAGTTAGCTACACGCAGAGAAAAAAGATGGCTACTATATGGTCACGGCAACAATAGTATGTTCTCTGCAATAAAAGTATGGTTGTAGCAACCTTAGTATTGTTTTTTGAATTTAATTTTGACAAAAGTATGATTGCGGCAACATTAATATTGTTGAAATGTAACAAAAGCATTGTTGCCAAATTAAAAAATGAAAATATAAATATGGTTGGTGGGACAAAAGTATTGTTTCGTGGGTTTTAGGTTAACAATAATATGATTACGGCAATCATACAGGCAAAATCGTAATTTATTTTAAATTTGACAATGTTATTTTTACGAATCTTACGCAATAATAGTAGTTTCCATTTATAAATTAAATATTTTCAAAACAAACTACGGATTAGTATAACTGAAATATTTTTAATAAATGAATTGTTTCTACTGCTAAACAAATCACTCCCTTTATAAAGAGTTTTATGTATTTTTACATAACTTATTTTATAAAAATCTCTATTGTTGAATAACAACTTAACCCAATCTTTGCAAAAAAATTTGGGGATCATAGCATGGTTGTGTGTAAGTCATACTTTGGTTCTAAGGATCATACTATGGTTGTATGTGCAACATACTATGGTTGTGAGGATCATAATATGGCTATGGAGATCATAGTATGTTTGAGTGTGAATCATATTATGGTTGTGGGGATCATAGTATGGTTGTGTGTGATAATTATATTGTTGTGAGGACCATAATATTGTTATGGGGATCATAGTATGGCTGAGTGTGAACCATACTATTGTTGTGATGATCATAATATTGTTGTGCCACAATCATGTAACTAAGAATAGTATGATGCTCTTCGAATATTGTTACCCCAACCATACTTTTTTTCTGCGTGTAATCTGGACAGTTACTTAAATTTATTTATAGTAGTAGGCACTCTTAACTTTGGAATTTTCAGGGCAATATTTTGGACAAGACTTATGCCAACATTTATTTACTATCCTTTAATCAAGATCTGCTGTTACCAGAATGTACCAAATAACGAATTAGCAGATAAGTGTGCCAGGTTAATCTGCACGACGCTGGACGTAGGCAATCCGTTAATGAAATATATAAATCAAGTCGAAGAACTGGAAGCAGCAACAGCCAGATTGAGGCAAGAATCAAAACATAATTGCAGGGTTGGTCATTGATGCATCACACTCGAAAGGACTGCTTTCTCTAAGGTGCCATCACCGATAAGCCAAATGGCCGCGCGCATGGAACTCCATATGTGACAGCGCATAGAGAAAGGGACCTAAGGGTAAAAAAATAAATTTTCATTTTTTTTCTTTTTTTTGATGTGGACAACATCTGAGCATCGAATGAGACCGATCCCATGCCCCAAAAGTGTTCCCTCCCAGAGATACGCGCGTTTTATGAAAGTGAAGTCGACGATTCTAAGCGCAAATAGAAAGGGACCTAATCTTTAAAATGGCTCTCCTGGACAAAACTTTTCATCAACTTTTCACTTTTTTTTATGTGGACAACATCTGAGCATCGAATGATACCGATCCCATGCCCCAAAAGTGTTCTCTCCCAGAGATTTGCGCATTTTATGAAATTGAAGTCGACGATTCTAAGCGCAAATAGAAAGTGGCCTAATCCTTAAAATGGCTCTCCTGAACAAAACTGGTTTTTAACTTTAGGTCCCTTTCTATTTTGGGCGTCACATACGAAGACTTCTGAAGAAGCTGCTTAGGTAAAAAAGAGGAGTAATCAGTATCGCACCTGATATAATTCTACTATAGAATGCAAGAGTATCGACTCACCCATCTGGAGTGCAGGTTCTTTGATGACATGTATGCTCTAGCAGATGCTGCCCTTAAAACCATCGCCAAATTTACAGATAAATCATTCTTTTACAATAGAGCATATACTCGTAATAATTAAGAACGATATGCAACCGCTATGCCACCAAACATGCCTACATTAGACGATAAATAGAACTCTAGAATGTCAAAATTGAAACACAAAAATATAGAAAACACTAATGTCGCACACTTTAAACACACAAAACCAGCATTCCCAAAAATGATTTTGACTCATGTATGTTTTTCGATTTCTCTATAAAGCTCGCATCGCTCATCTTGTACAAAATTTACATGATTGAAGGACAGACATGATTTGAGGTATTTTACTGCAGCCGACCAATAATAGATTACATAAAAATTAAGATTAAAATGTGTACTTCCACCTACAATAATCGATTTCTGAATTCAAGTCTTGGTCGACTAAATAGAGATATCTTCTGTAAATATGGATAAATTGTCTTCAAAAAATCCACAATGTTCGGAAACCACTTGTAACCTAGGTAGGGTACTTGTTTCTTGCAAATCTCCGTCACAGACTTGTGGTTTCAAATAAACACACAAGCAAAGAAAAGCCAATCAAAGAAAGACATATAAAGATATCATTGCCATTTCTTGTTTTGCTATTCGTTTTTTTTTGTATTCCATATTAATAGAAAAAATGTTTAATTCACGTAATTAAACAACAAACAGACCGGAATTGGCAACAATCTAAGCCTGGCATTTCTACAAGCCGCAATGAGCCGTGTGCGCAACAGATGATATAAATTTTAACTGCAGATCTGGTATTACACAGTGCAGACGCGTACAACATTCAATATAAATATGGTCAGATTTGAGATCATTAATTAAGACATCAAACGGATGATAAGACGAACATCTATATTTTAGTGCACTATCTTTGTTATTTTAACTTTGTCCAGTTGCAAACATTAACAGTTCCGGGCTACCAACAAATATGTTTGATGATTTCAAATACGTTTTATTTATGAATGCGTTTGTATCCCCTACACCGCAGTGTGTTACAGGGTATTATGACTTGTGCGGATGCTTGTTACAACCAACGTTGCCGTTTTGGGCCTTTCCGACCAAATTTGGTCCAATGTATTTTAAGTTATAAGATTTGGTCGGGCCAATTTGATTTTGGTAGGCTTCGGACGTAATTGTCAATCTGTTATTTTTATTACTTTCTTTAAACTCTCATGGTATAAAACTATACGTTAAAAAAACTGTCCAAAAATTGAAGCCGTAGCCTTGGCCCTTCTTGTACTTCCACACATACTTAAATATCCGAGCGTCGATTCAAAGCCACAAAACTTTATCTCAAATACAGGGTGGAGTGCGGAATTTGCTTTTTTGCACTGCAGGCTGTGGCGGCACTGTTGGTCGAAGAGAGTGGAGAGTATGCGTGGCTTATAGTGGCTGACGGGAGCTTTCATGCATTGGACACGTGAGGAGAGGTCATTTTGTGTTGAAGTGTATTTTTCAAATGCGCATTCGATCATTGCAGTGCAGCTTGCTTTTCGTTTACGATTCACTGTTCCCCTATGCGGACGTGTTCCTGGACGGTAATCAATTGTAAATTGGGTAACTTCATTGAGAACAGCTGGAAATGTGTCATGTGTACGAAGTGGACCTCAGAGAAGGATTAAAAACAACACAACAAAACATCGAGAGAGTTCGAGCAGCAGTACTGCTACTACTGGATTCTTCATGATGAACTGAATTTTCACCCGTATAAAATGTGCGTGGTCCAACAACTGTCAGCACGGGACTATTTGACACTGCAGACATTCTTGCAACCATACCCCGTGACACAATATGGGTTATTTTCTGAAATACAAAAAAAAAAGCGGTACTTAAGTGAAACAAACCCCAAAGAACTTCACCAGAGACCTCTGCACTCGGACCGCGTCATTGTGTGGTGTGCCATGTCACGCGCATGCATCATTGGCCCCATTTTTTCCAGGATATCCGTCTTGCCGTAACTGGGAACTCCGAACGGTAGTTGACTATGATACAGGACTTTTTTCAGCCGGCTCTTGGGGCAATGCAATTACAGGATGCATGGTTCAAACAGTGTTTGATCCATGGGTTACCATGAATTGTTTTAGGCTAATGTTTCCTGGACGGCTTTATTCTAATAAATTGTAAAAACATCCCGAAAAAGGGAAGGGCTGGGATGCTTGATTGATGGTAGATGCAAACGTATTCAGCATTTGGGTGTCAAACCTTCTCGTCAGAGACGGAATAATTTACCATAAAGGGTCAATCTTGAATTCGATTGGTTTTTTGCGTTTGAGTTAAGTTTGCGATTTAAGTGTGTTCTGTCATACGAGGGCATAAAATTTAGTGACTTTTCCAACTTTCCTCTCAGTTATATGAAAAGCAACACTGCTCCCTTCAAGTACCATCTGTTAATAGACAAATGTCAAATTTTGATAGAGTTCCGTCATTAATTTTGCGTTAAACAGCTGTTCAAAACATGCAACCTCATAGATTTTGTTAAAAATGGAAAAAAATAAATTTCGGGTGCACATCAAACATTATTTTTTGGGGAAAAAACCATCAATAAAACCAAGGAAAAGCTTGATAAATACTCGTACTCGTACTGCACTATGGATTTCAATGGTAAAAAAGTGGTTTACAGACTTTCTTTGTGGTCGCACAAGTACAAATTACGCTGAACGTTCTGGAGGCCAATCGAAAATGTCGAAAAAATCAACGAAATGGTGTTGGCCGATCGAAGATTAAAAATGAGTGAGATTGTTGCATACGCATTCCATATGACGGTGTGGTTTTGATTTTACATTTTCAGCTGGGTATAAGAAAGCTGTATGCCGCGTTTGCTCTCAATTGCCTATAAACGTAATCGTGTGACAACTTCAATGGCTTGTCTGGAGTTGTTTAACCTTAATTAAAAAGAGTTTTTGTGGCGTTTTGTAACTGTGGGTGAAACATGGATCCATTAAAACACTCCGGATACCAAGCAGCAGTCTGAACAATGGGTTTCCCCGGGTAAACCGACTCCGAAGAAGGCCAAGGTGACTTTGTCGGCCAATAAGGTGATAGCAACCGTTTTGTTTGGGTTGCACGCGGGATAATCCACATCGATTACCCTCAAAAGGGAAAACCAATAAACGACGAATAGTATGCCAACTAAATGGACCGATTTAACGAGGATTTTGAAAAAACGACCCCTTATGGCTCGTGTATTATTTTGATGCGCGGGTGCATCATGACCCGTGTGCTTTTGGTAACTTCATATCGTATATAAAATTTATTAACCTAACACTTTGAAGTTTTTAGACTAATTTATTAAATTATATATAGTCCTTTCAAGTGCCTTTATTTTGTTATTTTATTATAAAATTCCACGAGACTTCTTATTTCAGGGAAACAAGACATTAATCTAATTTCCCAAAGTGGCGCAGTCTGAATGGCAAAATTGCATGAATTGGATTACGAATTTGTACCTCATTCGCCATATTCTCCGGATTTATCCCCCAGTGACTATTTCCTATTTCGAAACCTAAAGAAATGGTTCAGTGGAATGAGATTTAGCTCAACAATGAAATTATTGATCAAACAAATGACCTCGAAAAATCCAATTTTTTTAAATGGAAACAATAATTTGAGAAACGTTGGACTGAGTGTTTTGAAATAAAAGGAGATTATGTCGAAAAATATTTTTTTTGTCTAAAAAAAAGATGTTTTATTCGAAAAGTCAAGGAATTATTGATATGCCCTCTTAACTATGTAGTTAAATTGTATGGCCAACATTTTTGTAGAACATTTCATCCCCACCCTTCATCTTTTGCGGAGTGTTTTTTTACAATTTGTAAGAATAAATCCAAAACATGTTAGAAGTTGCTAAACATACCCTATAAAACATAGTTTTACATACCGATATGCTGCATAAACAGGCCAGTGCCGGAAAACTTTTACCGCCTCTAAAATGTGATCTATCAAAACGGCGACTTACGTATATTTTTTGGTCTCCTCTTTCGCAATTCATTGTCAGAACCACGTTGTTTTGCAAAAATTTTGAAGTTGTGTTTTACTGTTCTACTTGAGGTGCTTAGACATCAAATAAGGGTTTTTTTTATAGATTACCCTAAAGAAAAACCGAGTATTTGAAATAATAGACTAAGCTCAAATTTTATTTCACTTAATCTGTGAAGATTTTCCAAAGCCGGGTGTAATTTCTCGTAAGTTCAGATTTAGAGATAAGACATGTTTGGTGCAGAAAGCTATTAAGTTAATTTTCTTTGAGAGCACAGATAATCTCGTATTTGTCAAAATAAATCTATATTGATCCATTTGCACTGCTGTTGAGTGAGTTTTAAAATTCATTAAAAAAAGTTATTTCATATATTAAGAAGGGAAGTAGGTTTGTTGAACCTGCCAAAAAATATCGCCACATTAACTTTTTAAATTTGGATTTTTTTTTTCAAAATCTCGCCCCCTTTCCAATTTAGACAAACAGATATCTTAGCTTGCCATAAGTTTGATTGAGTTTTTTTTTAACATTTGAAAAATCTTAAAAAAATATTCGCAAACCAGACACACAGAAGAAAGAGAGAGATAGAGATGGAAAAAAGCTAAATAAATAAATACCTTTATTTGTGTTAAAATAAAACGTGACTTACCTGCATCCAGATAAATATTGCATACCTCAACTCAAACAGCACCAGCAAAACTTCGATGCGAAAAAGAAAAAAAACCTTACCCACCAGCAGGATATTTGAGATGCCCCAAAAGAGCATAAACCTCAACCTGACGATGCTTAATGCTGCTGTTGTCGATGATGCCGCTGACGACAACGACAATAGTTAGCAATGCGATGCCGTCTGCCACAGTGCATTGGCAATGTGCTGAATGATGAAGATGATGCAAATAAAACAATACTAAATGTGCAACATATTCAAGTAATTCTTTTAGTTTGTTTTATCACACCACCACGTACGAGTACTCGTATGAGCACATACCACGCAGCAATTTTTTTATATTTTCAGATGCGATTTGCGAATGTTCACTTTATGGATGACTCCGTGAACGGACTGTTGATGGTGCGCACGCGCAACAATTGCAGTGGAAAGCTAGGCTTAAAGCTGGCAGGGGACTTCTTATATTTATATTTTTATTTTTAATAAAACCAATTTTCTTTGTAAAAATTTTTCTTCATTTTTCCGCTCTTTCATCGAGGAACGACATAATTGTCATCATGTGTCAGTTTTTTTTTGTTTGAGATGACATTTGATCAAAATATTCATCAGTGTATCGCTTGTAGATTTTAAGCTTAACTATTTTACGATCCGCATCCATATAACATTACATATCGAGCTTTTGAAGTTAAGAGACGAAGTTGTGGTACAGGGTATGATGACTTAGGGCCCCCGCAGACTGCAGACTTTTTATCGGCCGATAGTTTGGTCGGCTTCTTAATCAGTATGGTTACAATCAGTTACAAACTATTTCGAGAATAGTTGACCGACTGTTGGATAGTCTGCGCCCTGTTCACCAAACAAACTGTTTAGTTGGCTCGGTGTGCGCACTTTCAGCCCAACCCGACTAAACTATCGGCCGATAAAAAGTCTGCAGTCTGCGGGGGCCCTTAGTGGTGCTGTTTGCAATATATTAACACGTTGAGTGCCACCATATAAAAAAATAATATATTAGTAAAGTGCCACCATATAAAAAAATATATTAGTAAAGTGTTAAAAAAAAATGTCTTTTTCTAGGTGCCATAACATAATATTTATTCACTTTACTGTGCTGCCGCAGAAAATATATTGTATTGAATTCACAAGTAACTGTGCACCGCCGGCGGTACACGTGGCACTCTAATAAAAATAAAGTGTGAACCGCCGGCGGTGCACAGGGCACTCTAATAAAAGTAAAATGTGAACCGCCGGCGGTGCACATGGCACTCAACGTGTTAAAAGAATGGAAATCGTCCCTTTGTTAAGTATGCCGATCGACTCAGAAGCTCTATCTAATTCCATTGAGCGATGTATACCCGTGTGTCCTCCCCCCTCCGTCTGTCTACCTATCGTTGATATGAAAGTACAGGTCGCAATTATGACGGGATCTCGATGAAATTTGTTAGTTTCTTTAAGTCTAGGATAAGGACGAACCATATTGAAATTGGAACACATCGGGCCATAATTTTTAGGGTTATTTACGATCCCACCCATTTATGCCCAAATGTTGTATGATACATATTGAGTGATCATTAATTTTAGAAGCAGCAGCGCTAGCAGCCAAAGTTTACATACAATCCCTACCAAATTTGCATGAAAATCTTTTAAGGGCCCTATACCCTTGCCCTGTAACATTAAACCAAATCGATTCTCCGTGTACTTAGTAAGGACATAAATACTGTTACACACGTAATATGCTGTAAAATAAAAAGTACTGAATGTTTTTGGAGTCTACATATTCGAAATGTCCGCCTTTACACACGTCTTAAGTCACACTGTCCAATCGTCAATAGCTGCACGAACCTCGTCCATTGGAAAATTGAACACAGCTCGATCCAAAGCCGTCTTAAGAGATCCAATGTTGGGGTATCTTTTGTGACAAACCTTGTCCTCTAAAACCGTCCACAATTTGTAATCCAATGGGTTCAAATCTGGACTGCCTGAGGGACATTCTTCAGAGGAAATGAACGCCGGCAAATTGTTTCGAAGCCAGGCCTGGGACGTTTTAGCCTTATAGGCCGCCGCAGAATCCTGCTGGAAAGTTCATGGCTGGTTTTGGAACAGGCAATTGTTAAGAGGCTTCACGGCAGCTTCCAAAGCGGTTTCTTGGTAAACTTTGGCCGATGTTTTGACTACTTGTTCGCAGAAATGCAGGTCAGTGACCCCATCGTAAGAGATACTCCACCAAACCATGACTGAAGCTGGGTGTTGACCCTTTTCCATACTGGGATCAGTTCAGATGCTTCCTTAGATGACCGCACATACACTCTATCATTTTGCTTGTTAAATTTTTCCTGAACGTTAAAAAAATTTTTATCGGTGAACAACATTTTTCTGTTCAAGTTATCAGCGCGCTTCACCAAAAGACGTTTGCATTTTTCAATCCTATTTTTTTTAAAGCTGTAGTCAATAAATATCCCATACTTTGTTTGAAAGCCCCAAGTCCCAAGTCTTTTTTAATAATTCGACTCATGGACATTGGGATCCCACGGGTTTGATTTTCTGTTTTCGCAGCGGATTTCTGTGAATTCTTGATTTAACGGCTTTGATAACATGCGGTGTTCGAACAGAGCGTGGGGGGCCTCCCGGTGGCGGTCTTTTATATCTACAGTCTCCTCGAACAGTTTAGTGCATCGGTAGACGAACATGCGGCTAATACCCAGTGGCCGGAGAGTTTTGAAAATATCGCTTTTTTCATTTCACACTTGAAAAGCGCTATTACAGCGATACGGTTCTCATTATCTGACCACTCCATGATGAAAGTTTAAAATCCCGTTACAGACTAACGCTATTGAGGTTAGCTTTCAAAACCCATATGCCATTAACGGGGTATGTTCAGTTCTACTATTGAAATGGGTGTGTTTAATGTTGTAACCGTATTTATTTTCCTACTAAGTAGTGTGCGTAAACAAGCCAGGAGCAATTCAAGAGCTAAAGGATGAGATAATTAGGCACATTAATGATACTGAAACTCCCTTATGTCTTAGAGTCATTGAATATCTGAAACATCTGATAGAGGTATGTCACCGAAGCCGTGGCAAGCATTTGGCCAGTATTTTATTTATTATAATTGCCATAATTTCTTCTCTAATTATAAAAAATATTAAGATAATTTTCTAAGAATTTTCTGTTTTATTTTTAAACAGAAAAAACATCGTACGTTTTAGTTGGAGCACCCTATGATGAAATATAGCACAGAAAACACTGAACCATACTAATGCACCGAACCATACAAAATCCGAACGCACTTATTTTCAGCATTGTGCATACCAATCTACTTATAAATTTTTAATAAATTGTACTACGTCAGTGAATTTTTGCACACTGCCCCATAAAAATTTACCTCCCAATTTAAGTCCCTGCTACTTTAAGTTTTTAATCCAGTCTTGCTTGTGTTAAATATCGTACAGTGCGTAGTGTTCGATCTGTTACCAAACATGATAAATATTGGTATTTGTACTCTTTTTTTATTTTCCATTAGATTTGATCATAAGTATAATGAAGACAATTTAAAAAAAAATATTTATTTCTAGTATACAAAGTATTTATCTAGAATAAATCACATTTTTAATTATAATTAGATATTGACTTAAGGCCAGCCCAATTTTCTATTGAAAAACGTCTCCGTATTCATAAAACACCTAATAAATAGGTGCCTTCCGATTTGATTTCAGCCATATTCTGCACATTTTTTTCAGCTATGAGACTTTTTTATCTCTATTAGAAATATTTTATACATTGAGAGTAAATTCACTTTTTCATTCCATTTATTGCTGGAAATTCTGGTCGAATCGTCATAAAAGTCTAAAATGATCTAGTCACGTGGCACGTGCCACCGACCATTCAACCATGAACTGAGAAACATCATATGTCGTGAACTGTACTGATGATATTTGCAACACAAGGTGGGCCATTTTAAATTTGAATCGGCTGTAAACAAAAGGTACAGAATTTTTTTATTTTTTTAAATTTCTGGTTTTGTTGGAAAGATTGAACGTTGTCATTAAATAATGGTGTTCCAATATTTAATATCATCCCATGAACTGAAGATTGTTTGCTGAAATGTTGTCCACATCAAAAAAAAGTGAAAATTGATTTTTTTTTTTACCCTTAGGTCCCTTTCTCTATGCGCTTTCACATATGAAGAATTTAACCGAAAAATCGTGTTGTCAGATGAAGCTCATTTTCATCTCGATGGCTTTGTTCAAAAGCAAAACCCCACGTATGGGGTTCAGAGAACCCACAGGTGAATATTGAGAAGCCCATGCATCCACAACGAGTAACTGTTTGGCGTGGATTTTGGGCTGGCGGCATCGTTGACCCATTTTTATTCGAAAATGAGCACGGAACCGCCGTTACCATCAACGGTGAGCGTTTTCAAAAATTCAAGGAAATGACATGGACGACATTTGGTTTCATTAAGAAGTGCCACTTGCCACACAGCCAACACGACCTTCGATATTTTTGCATTGTTTTTGAAAATCGAATAATCATAGTAATACAAATTGGCCGCGTTGGAGCTGTGATTTGAGCCCTTTGAATTATTTTCGGTGGGGAGCGATAAAAGATAAATGTTACGCAAAATGAATCACTGAAACATAATCGAAGTTGTCATTGAAGAGATTCGTCCCGAACCAATAGAGAATGTACTGAATAATTGGGTTGATCGGATGAGATACTGTCTAGCCAGTCATGGTAGTCATATGAATGCTATTGTGTTCTATTATAAAATGGTAAAGGGTCGTGGCACAGTTAGTTCAACTCTAAAGTTTAAAATATCCTTTATCACACCTTTGACAATTTTTATCGATTTAATAATAAAAAGACAGTCATCGTACAGATGCAAACATTTTGTTTACGATATCGAACAATGGAATGGCCCATATGTCAGTACGATAGCGCATGTGTGTTCAAGTAACTAAGTAGTTAAGAGACAAACTCAATACTTCAAGATAAAATAATGTAAGCTCATACAAAACTCCGAAGAATTTTCGTCCGAGACGATGAAGCGAAATAAAAATTTGCATATTTCATTGAGAAGTTCAATCAAACCAAAAGCAACAACAACTAAAAGGACTATAATTCTTAAACAACGAAAGGTTAGCCTTATAGGCTTTAAATGGCTGCGGCTGCTGCCGACGGCCAGGAGGATGATGACGATGGTGATGCTGCTGACGATGACGATAATGATGACGACGACGACGAGGTGGTGATGCAAAAATTTGATTAAAATTGAAAGAAAAAATAACTCATTCATACGCAAAATGAACAGCGCTCACATATCGACGAGGCACTGGGTTTAGAAGACACAACAAAGCCGACAAAAACTTGACAACAACCAGCCAACCAACATGGAAAATCCCGAAAGAAGTTTTAACCAGACATACGAGTGAGTCTCCGTATATGTTGCATATGAATCTGCTCAAAAGCGAAAGAAATATACACAGATTTTGAAAGTACATGCTTGGAACGAATGAATGTTAATCTTTAGAATGCCATCTCGGGCCGCCAAAAAAATAAAAGACAAAGAAAATGAAAACGACAGCGACGACGATGATGATGGGCACGGGTATGGGCATGGATTTTTGGGATATGGGATATGTGGGGATAACGATGAAGATGACTGTTAGCAGCAAATGTAAGAAGAAACTGCAGCAGGATACTTCTTTTTTTTGTGCCCTCCACCGAAGGGTGGATGGTATATTCAATTTGTCATTCCGTTTGCAAGACCACTAAATATTTATCGGAGACCTCGTAAAGTATATATATTCTTGATCGTTGTTAAATTTTAAGACGATCTAGCCATATTCGTTTGTTCGAGTGTCTGTTGAAAGCACGTTAGCGGTCAAACGAATAAAACTAGGATCTTGAAATTTCGCATTGTAGATGGGCGAAATCGGCCAAGAAGGAAAAAATTTTCCCTTAAGGGACTAAGGGGAAAAGTGCAATTTTGCTTATTTGGAAATGAATTAAAAAAATTATCAATCTAAGAAAAGTTATTTTACATTTTAATTATATTTATCAGCAAGGGAATTTTTAAGTTACATGGTTATAAATAGTGTATTTGGCATATGTACACCTTCGCTATCCACGCTGCATACGTTTTCGGAAGTTTTCATGAACTCTAACAAGCATGTCGACTGGTATTCTGCCAATTGCAGCCTCAAAATTGTTAATTAGGTTGTTGTAGGGGCACATAGTACCGGGGTGACAGCCCTTGGCCGAAGAATTCCACATTTGGGTCGATCCGGTGCTTAGAACCGGCTGTCGTGGGTTCGTTAATTGTTAATTGGGTCTTCCAAAGTGTTAATACGGTTGATAGACACCTTCGACTTCAGGTAAGCCCAACGAAAAAAATCGCATGGGGCTAAGTCTGGTGAGCGTGCCGGCCAGTTCACATCACCCCTCATTTGCCTCAAACAATTCATGGTAACCCTGGCTGTGTGTGCAGTGGCACCATTCTGTTGGAACCAGTACCCTGTAATTGCATTGCCTCAAGAGCCAGCTGCAACAAAGTCTGGAAATGCTAACAGCAATTAATTGCTTCCGAGCAGAGCGTTTCGGAGATTGCAGTACTGCTGCCCTAACACTCTCGATGTTTTGTGGTATTGTAATCCTTCTCCCAGGTCCCCTTTGTACACATATCCTGCTGTTCTCAATGAAGTTACTCAATTTACAATTGATCACCGTCCAGGAACACGTCCGCATAGGGAAACAGCGATTCGTTAATGAAAAGCACGCTGCACTGCATTGATCGAGTGCGCATTTGAAAAATACGCCTCAACACAAAATGACATCTCCTCATGTGTCCAATTCATGATGGCAACTGAAGGGCAGACTAGTGCAAATCTCCCATCAGCCACTATATGTCACGTTTACTCTCCACTCTCTTAGACCAACAGTGCCGCCATAGCCTGCAGAGCAAAAAATCAAACATCCGCGTATTTTTTGAGTATCTTCTAAAAAATGTTTACTTCTTGTGGACGGACAATGGCTTACGCCGCTATTGTTAAACTCAATACCTTAAGAAAGGGTATAGTTGGCGCACTTCTTGGCTCAAGTGGCCCTAAATTGAAATAAAGAGTCATTTTGGTAAAGTTTTGGCTGAGATAAATGACGGAGAGAGGGGGCAGGAAGTGGACCACTTGTTTTTTTATGGCTTAGTAGCATATGGGCGGTGAGGGTATTTAGGGTTCGGCCTGGCCGAACTAAACGACGTTTCTACTTGTTTTTGGTTGCTTCTTCTACGATTTAGTGGCGATGACGATGATGGCGGCAGTTGTGGTGGCGGTGGTGCCAAAAACACACACACTGGAAAAACCGAAACATAACAGAAACCTTTGTGAAGGAAGCCTTAAATTGGTATCATACCTTTTAATAAATATGGCCGTTTTGCAGTTTAGACCCCACTGAAGTTGGTGGTTGAAAGACGAAGACTTTTTTGTGGGAAGATATTTTTTTTTTTTGGTCTTTGGGTTTTTTTGTTTGGTTTCTTTCGTCAGTATCGTTTGCATATGAAAACGTGTAGATTTTAAGCAAATATGGCTTGATTAACCTTAAAAAATGGCGTTGCAACACAAACACACACATACAGAGATAAAGAAGGCTGCAGAGTCTGGCCTTTTATTATCTGTGGTGGTAGCACTTCTCATATAGGTGGCTTCGAATTTCATTTAAATGATGCTTAAAAAGTTTTTGTGAAAAAAACTCGAACGAAACGAAAGAAAACCTAATACTTTTTGGCGCCATATCAGCAAATTAACACTTCATATAACATCAGCAGCAGCAACATCATCGCCGGCACCAGCAACAGCAAGAGCAACATCATCATCGCAGAACATGGCAAGACACACGAAATCAATATAATGGAATTAATTTATTAAGACATTAAGCCACGTGTGAAATTTCAAAGCAAAAACTTACGCTGGAGAACGGGTAAGGTGCCATATTTGAAACAGCCCATCGCAAAGGAAGAAAAAATAGAAACCCTAAAGAAAAAGATGGTGTTTCATTAAATGACACAATATATATGGCCTTCAACCTCGCCCCTCAAAAGTGATGTCAAATTGAGACCACACATATTGTAAAGCGATGATGAACGATAATAATGTTGAAAGCCTGGAGTGGAGGGATAATTATCGGTCTTTCGGCAGTAACTGGACCACACACCAAAATAATTATAGTCACCACCACCGTCTGCTTTAGTTATGCTGCTCATAAGCTTAACAATGCTCGTCTCTTTTTTTTGCTGTTCCCCGGTTTTTGTTGTGGCTGTAAGAATTTGATTACAAAACCTGGCATTTATTTTGAATGATAATTCCTTTTTGTTCATCACATAAAAACAGTTCAACACTGGCCTTCATTCATTCGTATTTTGTCATATTGAAGTGTACAATTTCACAAAATGGAACACAATACACAATACGGTCAGATGGACTGGCCAAAGGACCGTCTGACCATGTGTGACGGAGTGCTGCATGGTGGCTGGAGTAAAACATCACAACTCAAGTACTTTACATTTGACCAGTCCATCATAATGCAGCGCATAAACGAAATACTTCTTCTTTTTTCTCATTTTCGTCAGCATATTGCATTTATGGACTTAAGATTGCTTTAGCAGGTAGACCGGGAGGGGCACTTTTAGAGCGAGGCAGATATGATGAGTTGAGTAAGTGTACAGGTGTATAATTTTTTATCATTATTTGGTTCTAAGATTTATACAAGATCATTATTTGGTTCTAAGATTTATATAAGATTTGAATTCAGTACACACAGTGTGACGGAAGTGTGCCTGACTACCATGCCAGTATATCCAGGTTCAACCCTAATTAAGAATATCTAAAAAATGTTCAGTAATCGCCGGCGGCTTTACTAGTTAAAGATTTATCTCTGCGCCATGTAAAAACTACTCTATAAAAATGCATTAGCCATGCAGAGCCTCAGTTAAACAGTAGTTCCCGGTATGTGAGTATAAGAATTTAGTCGTGCTCAGCTTACAGACTAGGCTAAAATCCAGATAAGATCATTTAAAATCGGCTTCATCTTCTACCTCTGAAATACCAGCGACTTAGTTAGTAAGAGCTTCGTCTCTAAGCCATGTAAATGTTTTTTGGTGGAATGTTGTAGTCTTTCTGAGTCGGCGTTATAGAAAACGTTCAGTCCCCAAGATCCCTGACATTTCAATTGACTAGATTGTTGGCAAGCTTCCGGTAACAACTCTGGAGGGGATATCTAAAGTTAATTAATCATTTGATTCACTTGGTCCACTTATCAAATGGTCCACTTAATCTGATGTATGGGGTAACATATTACCCACGTCTTTTATTTCTACATATGATTAGAACACATAAGACGCCACAGTTGAGATTCTCTCAAATTCCTTAGCTCAAACGAAGGAGCAATTCTTTGTGAAAACTTTTAGGAGTGTCAAGCCTTTAGAAAATGATAAAATGCAGAAATTGCTTTAAAACACAAGAAATGCAGGAAGTTTTATAAACTAACTAGAAGTATTAAAGTTTTCAAGATCCTAGCGAGAACTGCGAAGAGACTTTCCAGACTTAAAGGTTTTGATGAAAACATACAGACGGGGCTGCGGAGAGCTCACCTCATGGCGATAAATCACATGGCATCTTCAAATAAAACACTAGGCCTGTTCTATTGGTACTTCCTTATTTAACGAGTAAGTGGTCGCTATGGCTATAACTTCAAAACTTTACGAAACATATTTGAAATTTCTTTGTATACAAGACGTGATTGGCATACTCGTACACATCATAAACTGTTTAAAAATTTCTAGTTTATAGAAAAAAATGATATTTAAGAAATGCTATAACCGAGTCCGCCTAAACTCGCTAAAGTTAATTCTAAAAAACCTTTCTTCCAAAAAAAATCAATTATTTAACCCATTACTGGCCATTTTACTCGCACAGGTACATTTGATATTTGAAATGCCATAAATCCACTTAGAAACTAAATTTTGCAATGTTTGTTTTTGTGTTGATAAAGCATCGGCAAAAAATAACGGTACTTCGGATATTGCTGTGTTTTGTTTAGCTTATTCGAGATTTGATCATTTTAGGTAGGTCAGTGATCGTTTGACTCTGTCGAAAGTCTGTCGCATAACAATTAAAAGACTCGGTGCTTGATTTACAAATAAAAAGGCTTGTTATTTTCTAATTTAAAAAAAAAGTCATAATAAAGTCATTTTCCACGTGAAAGGTAAGTTTGGAAAACGGTGTACTCGCTTGGGTACAATGGCAGACAGCGTATATATTTTGATTATATTTTTTGGGAAAATAATTTTGAAGTCACTCTTCAAAACAATTCATCAAAAGCAAACCCGTGAGATTTGGCTTCAAAAATTGGATGCTAACGAGGATTTGTGGGCACGTGTACCAGTTCGATACATATTGTGGAGCCAAAAATGTCAGTACAGAGAAATTAAAACTGCCACTTGGATCTAGAGTCGTTTTGGATTTTTTGGACACTGTTCCTATTCCAAGCGATCACGTTATATTTTTTTTTGATAATTTTCTACTTGTCATGATCTGTTGGTTCTGCTAAAACAAAAGGGTTTCGACACGCGATTCAAGAACATAAGAATGTCCGCTGAAATCGAAAGCAGCCTTCAAAACAGAACAACGAGGTTTCTATGATAACAGATACGATACAGCTAATGAAATTATTTTTGTGAAGTGGAATGATAACAGCGCTGTAACCGTCGGATCAAACTTTGAAGGTATTGAACCGATGAACTCCGCGAATCGCTGGTGCTCTACCGCTAAAACTAAGATAAGAGTCCAACAGCCAAAATTGATTGCAGATTACAATTCAGGAAAGGGAGGCGTTGACCTTCATGATCAAGCCCTAAATAATTACAGGATAAAATTTCGTGGAAAGAAGTGGTGGTGGCCGCTTTTCACTGCAATGATCAGTTCAATCGTCATGAACGCATGGAAGTTGTACAAGGAAGCCAACTGCTCAAAAATAGACTTGCTGGAGTTTCATCGCGCCATCGTCCGGCACTACTTACGGAACTACACACCACCATCAATATCTAAACGATCGGTTGTAGCACTTACTGCTGGAAATCATTTTCCGAAAATAATTAAAAAACCATTACGCTGTCGTCAATGCCACAACCGAGCAAGATGGACTTGTGAACTATGCGACGTTGCTCTATGTGTAGAAAAGGAGTGCTTCAAAAATGTTCATACAAAAAAGTAAACATATATGTAAACATGCATTTAGCCATTGTACCTGCTTGGGTACAGCCTAAAAAACCTTCAAAGTAAACTGTTTTTTTCATTAATTCATATTTTGTGAGTTCTGTATGTTCCTTTCATTAATACTAAATAAAAAAATTAATGATTTTTAATTTTAAAGACTGTTGGCTTTTAATGGATTAAAACAAACTGGTTTAATCAAAAATTGTTTATATTTATACATATATATTTGTACAATGATGTGAAGTAATTGCATTAGAGACCTCCTAAGCGAGTTGCCAATAGAACACGCCCACTAACTATTACCCTTGCTGCTGGTAATTGTTGCTGCCCTAATACGACTATCCCCTCGTGGTGAACAACATACAAGAAAGATTGTCCTCATTCTAAAAGTGGACAAGGTACCTTTATTCAAGGCAAAGCAGTCCAAATTAATCAATATTTGATCTAATGTACAGACTATGTCAAATCCTGAAAAATCGACACTCCGACAAGAGATAAATTATTTGAAATTTGTTGAGTGCCACTGAACGACACCAAATCCTCAGTTAAAGTTTTAGGCGCCTTCTATGAAACATTCACCACTACAAGAGGTTGCAGACAGGGTGACAGCTTCTCGTGTAACCTCTTTTGTGCTAAGAAGTCTTTGCTCTCTATTGAAAGGTATATTAAATTTCTTAGCGGCTTGCCTGAACATTGGGGAAACTTATAACAATGCCAGGTGAGAATCAGTTATCGACCCAATTAAACAACCAACAGTTCTGGAAACTTCAACCCTCAATCAAAACCGACCCGAACTATACACTTCTCCTATCGACTGCTCGATTTTTCTACACGCAGAGAAAAGATATGGTTACACTATGGTCACCGCAACAATAATATGTTCTCTCCAATAAAAGCATGTTCGTCCCAACCATAGTATTGTTTTTTGAATTTTATTTTGACAATAGTATGATTGCGACAATATTTCTATTGTTGAAATGTAACAATAGTATTATTGCCAAATTTAGAAATGAAAATATGGTTGTAGCAACCATGTAAACATGGTTGGTGCAACAAAAGTATTGTTTTGTAAAATTTACGTTAACAAAAATATGATTACGGCAATCATTCAGTATGGTTGTGACTATGAACATAACAAAACAGGTTTTGTAGAGCACACATGTATGTGTGTGCGTATGTTTTTTTTTTTTAAAAAAAAAAACACATACACACTATACAGTGAATGGTTGCTGTCCATTAAAAAAAAACAACAATCGGTAGGTAGTTCGAGGGATTTTTATTGTGTTTAGTTTGTTCAGTGAAATACTCTAATAACGGCTGGTTCTCGTTTATTTAAAATCTGCCTGCACTTAAGTATATAGCCATTGATCATGGTTTAATCACAATCGTTACTTGTGAAGTAGCATTCACCCCAGATGGCAACTTAAACTATTTTTGACCGTTGGAATATATATTTTTGTTTCTTGAATGAAATGTTTAATAAAAACATGGCTTCAATTCTGGCGATGAACTAAAGTAATGCAATTTAATTTAATAAAAACAATTTAATAAAAACCTCTATTTTTGAATAACAAATCCTAATAAATAATTTTGGTTGAGTGTGAATCATACTATGGTTGTGGGGATCATAGTATGCTTGCGTGTGAATCATACTATGGTTGTGAGGATCATACTATGGTTGTATGAGAAACATACTATGGTTGTGAGGATCATACTATGGTTGTAGGGATCATAGTATGGTTATGTGTGAATCATACTATGGTTGTGGGGATCATAGTATGGTTATGTGTGAATCATTCTATTGTTGTGAGGATCATAATATTGTTGTGTCACAACCATATACCCAACAATAGTATGATCCTCTTCGAATATTGTCACCCCAACCATACTTTTTTTCTGCGTGTAGAACACCATTACTTCGTTGGGCGATTTTCCCAATCAATAGAAACATCTTTTAAACACACACTTTACCCAAACTCTCTGTACCATCCTCATTACAATTTATAAAATACTCAATTTCCCAATTGCACTCGTACTTCATATCGGAAAAAATTGTTGTATGGACAAACGATTATGGTTTTTGTTTCGTTCTTGTCTCGATGTTTAAGACCTCCCGCACCTGAAGCAGACAGCAACAAAAAAAAACATGCCAATTCATAATTCTTTTTACGTTTTCCCATTCGGCATCTCTTCATAGGCTTCATTCAGTTTCTTCGACGTTTTCATAAAAAGGGTACCTACATATTTTTGTCGTCGTGGTCTTCCTTCGTTTTTTTTTTGTTTAAATCTGACAGATGATGAGACAATAAAAGGCGTTATGACAGTCTCACATCATATACCATACGCCAACAACACTAACAACAGCAACATCATTTTCTGTTTGTCAAAATTGAGATATGAATTATTGAAAACAGAAATCGATATCAATATTTCACTGTTGAGGACGGCCACTCTTTGCTATCGCAATCGAAATCTTAACGTCCTGAGATATTACAATCATCAACAATCATCAAAAAATCAATAAATCTGAATGACATCTTCATTTTGGGACAAAGGCAGGAATGGTAGGTATTCTATGTAGTTGGCTATGGCAAATTCATGATATCTCATTATTCTTATTTATACCGATGAAAACTACACGGGTACAAATGTAAAAGGTCTGCTGTTCAAATTTGGGCATGTGCCATAAGGAAAGCCTATAATTGCCTTGTTTTAATGAATTCGTCGTCAATAGAAATGCTTTTTTGAATTTGTGGAAAATTGTCCTTTTACTTACTTTGGGACTAAGTTTTTGTAAAAACTCTGTGAGAATTTATTTTTTAGGATTTACCAAAAACTCTATTCTCTATACAGAAGAAAAAAAAAATAAAATATATTCCCCTTACAGCAGTTGAATGACTTTGACCCCAATCTGTGCAACATCTTTAAAATATTTGCGGGCCAAAATGTTTTCAAAAAGAAAACATAATATCGGATGAACATATGTGTGGAAGCATAAGCAAAATTTGAGCCGATTTATTTATATTTTAACAATGCCCTTCCTTTGTCGTCCTTCGTGGGCCAAATCGGATGTACCGGAAATAAAAAATCTGATTAAAATATATGTATATGGGAGCTATATCATAATCTGAACCGATTTTTTAAATTTCTTCGATAGCGTCCGTTCTAGGTCCAAAAAAATTACTTCTGCCAAATTTCTAAAATCGGCAAGAATTGCGACCAGCGATTCAAAAGCAAGCTTTTTGTGGATAGGCGGACAGACAGACACGTTAATTGTTGTCACGTTAATTGTTGTCTTGTACGTTGATGGGCTTACCTTAACATGGATCTAGCTTATATTTTCGGTTGTTACAAACATTTTTCATGAAACCAACTTATAATAATCTGTTCCACGGAGCAAAGAAGGTTATAAAAATGATTTCGAGTGATAGAAATCTTTTTTTTACCTTAAAAATTTTTTGTGTAAAGCGGAAATTAATACATCCGCCAAGTGGCTGCCGCCAGTGTTGATACACATTTGTGCCTGTTTCATAGCATTTTCCATAACTTAGCGAAAGATTTGCAGTGATAACTGTTAGCACCCCTGTCGAATGTTCTCCTACGGGTTGATGATTGTCTGAGGCTTCTTGGTAAGTACCTGCGACCAAAGATAAATGTGTGGAATTGTTAAATCGGGCGATCTTGATGGCTATGGTAAATCACCAAAACATGAGATTACTCGACCAGAAAACACTTCGACACAATTATTTCACGCCCTTGCGAAGTAAAGTGCTGCCTATATTTCGTTAATATACGAAGAAAAAGTGTGATTGGGATGACAATATTCGAAGAGCATCATACCATTTTTGGGTATATGGTTGTGGTACAACAATATTATGATTCTCAAAAAAATAGTACGATACACCCACAACAATACTTTGATCCCCAAAACCATATTATGATCCCCACAACAATAGTATGATCACCATAACAATATTATGATCTTCTTACCGTTCACTTTTTGTTCAATATCCCAGTGTGGTCGGCGAACGTGAGTACGACGCAGTGTAAGAAAATTCAGTCTTGCCAGAATGCCGCCCTCAGAACATCAACAGGGTGTCTTCTTATGTCTTGTGAGGACCATCTACTTATACGTGAGGAGACGAAGGTCCTTACCGTGCGCAGACATAATTTTCTGTTGTCTAAGTAATACCTCGTGGGGTATTTTCGCGGTTGTCATCCTAAGCACCATCTTTTGAATAGGATGCCTCCGCTCAGGCAGACCAGGTACGATCTTTATGATCTAGAGAGAGAGGTCCAGCGCTACAAGGTTGAACCTTTAGATCATCGAAACTATCGGGGAGGTCTGAATAACATTTACGCTGATGAAGTCGCAGCAGCAGCATCCAGCTAGAGTGTGAATTTAGTGCTAAGCTAAATACCCCGGAGATTTCACCTGATGAGAAGGTACTAACTCGGCAGACGCGCGTGGTTCTGGCTCAGCTGAGATCTGGATAGTGCGCCTAAATTCTTATTGGGAACGAGTTGATGCTAACGTTCCAGATGTTCCAGTCGTTCCTGCTATCATGGACCACATGACGTGCTGCACCTCTTCAATTGTACGGCTAAGCACACTCAGCTGACTCCCAGGTGTCTGTGGACGCATCCAGTTCAAACGGCGCGTTTTCTCCACCTAGGTATAGAAGCAGATCCCCTATAGACGAACAGGACTTCAAAATAAAATATATTTTGTTATAACAACATCGCCACGACGTGAGATAACATTGCCATTGAACTTTACGCGCGGACACATTTGCTCAATTATGCTGACCCAAAAAATCGCGAAATGCATTCTGATTTGAATGTCATTTTTGTTTTTTTTCTACAATCGCTCTGTGTATCTCCCATGGTTGAATTTGCCAAACACTGGAACAGAGAAATATCAAACTCAGTTTGGCAAACACTTGACGTTAAGGTGGACACACAAATAACATCGTGCATTATCGCTGGACCATCCCATATTAACAGGGTGGCTGATGAAAGCCGCTACCAATTTTTTTTTGCATAACATAACTACGACACTGAAACAAGAATTTGTATTGTCTGGAATCCGTAGTCAAAGAGTGTATAGGCGCACTATTGGCGAAAATCCTCCGAGCAGATGGACCATAATTAGACTTGTTAACAATTTTGCCGAGCATGGGATAGTCAAACCCTTCAGTTCAGACGGAGGAAACAATCTATGCTGTAGCTGCTGCCATACAAAACAATCCAAGAGTTTCGACAAGAAGCTTATTTGCTGAAATGGGTATAAGCAGACAGTCATTGCAGTCAATTATGTACAAAGATTTGAACTTTATTCCATATTAAATTCAAATGGCTAACAAACTGAAAGCAGCAGACTTCCCGAAATGCTTGGAATTTGGCAGAGGATGGAAACTGGTTAAACTGCCTTTTCATGTCTGACGAGGCCCATTTCGATTTAAACGGCAACATAAATAAACAAAATTGTCGAATATGGAGTTCTACCAACCCACAGATACTCCATGAGACGGAATTGCATCCATTCGTGTATTCAGTTTCATCACGCTGCATTGGCCCTACTTCTTCAAAGAAAACGGTCGCACCGTTACGGTTACTAAAGACTGTTACCTGAGCATGTTGGGAGAGTTTTTTATACAGAATTATGCCGAATAAGACAACTCCACATTCCGTTGGCCGCCCAGGTCGCCAGACCTTACTGCACCTTACTTTGAATGAGCTCTAACATGAATAAAGGAAAAATTCCATATACTGAAAAAGTTATTTGAGTTTCTTAATGTAGCATTGTTCATCAGCCACCCTGTACTTTACATATTTCATAGTGTCTCCAATCAATATTTTAAAGTGTTGCAAACGCAATGAAAAATTCAATCTACACAAATAGATAGAAATATCGTTAGAGAAGTCGTGTTAGGCTGTGCAAGGTAGGCAAAAAAGCCAATTTCGAGATAATTCTAAGGTCGTTGCAGTTATACTGAGACCAAACAATTTGCAAACACTTCGTTCATACACTGTCCTGCAATGACTACCGGCAATGTAAGGTTAATTAATTTCCACTTTATTTCTGGCTCGTAAAAAATAAACTTGACCAAAGGTTTCTGAACCATGGACGTGCTAGATAAATTGAGTTTTATCAATTTTATTTTTTGCTATTATAGGTTTTAGGGTAGGTTTTAGGGGTCAATACGGCTTTTCTTTGCCGTTCACCAACTTGGAACTTAATATAATAGTTCTTAATATCATGTTTGCCTGCAACAGTGTGACTGACCTAAACATCTTTGTTAGAAACCCATCGCTACTCGTATATGCAGCTAGGCGATTAGAATTTAACCGATATCTGAATATTGGGTGTGCAGTCCCGCTGTTTCATCGAATGCGAATGAGATACAGTCTTTGGCTAGAATATCGGACTGCTCGAAATGCTTCCGAAAATATAACTTGCGGTACTGAGTGTCTTCGAAACCTGTATGCAAGCTTTGGCTTAAATCAAAGTTGAACCGAAGGAGAGGATCATGCTCGGAGATCGTATTATTGTGCTTCCAATGTTCATCTTCATATCGTTTGCTCCTTTTTCTACACTCCTTTGCAGCACAATAGTGAATATTTGACACTACAGATTACTACCTTGCCTGAGGCCTATTTTCGTATCGAATGGTTGTGAAAGGTCCTTCCTTATTTTACATACAGATTTCGTGTTAGTCAACTCTATTTTGAACAGACATTGTAGTTTTGAGGGGATACGAAAATCAGAAATAGTTTCAAACAGCGGCGGTCTTTTTGGGTTGGCGGAAGGCGTTACTGTAATCGGAAACAATGTGGTATGTTTTAATTTAATATTCAAGGGACTTTTCCAGGATTTTGCGAAATGTAAATATCTGGTTAATTGCAGATTATTTAGGCCTCAAGGCACAATCACACGGGCTAACGATGTTGTAAACCCATACCACGATAGTTGGCGCATACCCTGCGGTTTCCTTAATTATGAGCAAGATAAAGTACACTGAGACTCGAATATTCAGATATGTTTTCGTTTACCACATGTGACAGAAAGGGACCTAACTGTGAAAAAAAACCAATTATCATTTTTTTTCTTTTTTTGATGTGGACAACATCTGAGCATCGAATGAGACCGATCCCATGCCCCAAAAGTGTTCCCTCCCAGAGATATGCGCGTTTTATGAAAGTGAAGTCGACGATTCTAAGCGCAAGTAGAAAGGGGCCTAATCTTTAAAATGGCTCTCCTGAACAAAACTGGTTTTTAACCTTAGGTCCCTTTCTACTTTGCGCGTCACATATTGTGATGATTTTGAGCATGATCTAAACTAAATTATCACCTTTGGTCGTAAACCGTCGACACCTATAGCCTTGTTATTTTTAAGCTGTCCGATTGCTGTCATGACTTCTTCTAGGCTGGGTAATTACACACAGAGAAAATATATGGTATGTTCGTCGCAACCATAGTATTGTTTTTTGAATTTCATGTTGACAACAGTATGATTGCGACAATATTAATATTGTTGGAATGTAACAATAGAGTTATTGCCAAAATTAGAAATGAAAATATGGTTGTAGGAACCATATAAACATGGTTGGTGCTACGAAAGTATTGGTGTTTAAAATTTACGTTAACAATAATATGATTACGACAATCATAAAGTATGGTTGCGACTATGAACATAACAAAACAGGTTTTATAGAGCATACATGCATGTGTGTGCGTATGTTTCTTTGATATACAAAAAAAACACATACAGACGGTACAGTGAATGGTTGTTGTCCATCAAAAAAAACAATAACAATCGGAATGTAGTTCGAGGAATTTTTATTGTGTTTACTTTGTTCGGCGAAATACTCTTATACCGACTGGTTCTCGCTTATTTAAAATCTGCCTGCACATAAGTATTTTAGCCATTGATCATGGTTTAATTACATTCGTTTCTTTGGGTCTACGGATGGTAAAGTAGCATTCACCCCAGCTAGGAACTAAAAGTATTTTCGACTGCCCTTGGGATATATATTTTTGTTTCTTGAATGAAATGTTCCACAAAAAACGTAGCTTCAATTCTGGCTATTAACTTATTGTAATGCAATTTAATATAACTTGCTTGATAAAAATCTCTATGTTTGAATAACAACATTACTCAATCCTAATAAATAATTTTGGGAAGCATACTATGGTTGTGAAAATCATACTATGGTTGTATGAGACAAATACTATGGTTTTGAGTATCATAATAGGGTTGTGAAAATCATACTATGGTTGTATGAGACAAATACTATGGTTTTGAGTATCATAATATGGTTGTCGAGATAATAGTATGGTTGAGTGTGAAATATACTATGGTTGTGTGGATCATAGTATGGTTGCCTGTGAATCATACTGTAGTTGTGAAGATCATACTATGGTTGTATGAGAAATATACTATGGTTGTGAGGATCATAATATGGTTTTTAAGATAATAGTATGGTTGAGTGTGAATCATATTATTGTTGTGAGGATCACAGTACGGTTGTGGAGATCATAGTATGGTTGAGTGCGAATCTTACTATGGTTGTGGTTATCATAGCATGATTATGTGTAAATCATACTATTGTTGTAAGGATCATAATATTGTTCTGAAACAACCATATACACAACAATAGTATGATCCTCTTCAAATATTGTCACCCCAACCATACTTTTTTCTGCGTGTAGCATTCTATGCTATCTTCAATAACTGGCACTGGGACATCTTCTTCTATAAAGTCTTTATTCGTCAGTTGTTTAGAAAAAGTTATCTCCATATACTCAGTACACTTGTCATATACGTGACCATTTCTTTCTCTGCAGGAGTTCATATCATCATTGGGCCCTCAGTGTATTTCTTCGGCTTTTTGATAGAGTTTTTCGGTTAACATTTCCAATCGTGTACATCTCAATCTCCTCTCTTACTCAACTGCATTTCTCGATTCCATTGTCGTCATATGCGCTTCCCCTCTCTTCTAATCGTAAGATATCCTTCCCACGCTACTCTTGTTGTTACACCCTGCAGCAGTGCGTTATGGGCAGAATTCTTTGCTTCTGTAGTTTTTTTAAACTTATCGCCGTGGGAGCGGTGTTCGGCACCCAATTTTTTCTTCGGTTGCTATCGACACTGAGAGGTAATTACGTTTCCACTGTCTACTATACTGTCATCCTCAGAAAGAAAGTCACATCTCCATTATAGTTGTTTTGAGATATTTAGCTTTTTTGACTACGAAGTGGTAGATGTGACAAGTGGGTCTTCTATGTTTAGCACAAAAATCAGAAACTCATTCTCGTTTCCGAATCCGCTCTTAACTCAATTTTGGAGTTAATTACCGTCTACCTACGACCTTACTCACATGGATGGGACAACGGTCCTATGTCTGTTCTCGGCGGTCATTATTGCATTAATGACCGCACTGTCACCTTTTTCTTCTGTCAAAGCGAGTACACATAAAAGGCTGATGTAAAAAATATAATGCCTGGATGCAAATTGTGGCTTGTCAGTGTGGCTTAATATCAAATAAATAAACAATCGGTAAATTGTTGGCCCTGCTTCAAATCCTGGAAAAGACCTATAAACAGCAAATCGATCATAAAAAGTTTTCATCGAATATTAGCCTCTAATAAGGGATAATTTGTTCGAAACCATGTTTGTGAATAGGATACCAGCAAAGTTCTTACCCAAATACAGGGTGTGCCAAAAGTTCTATGGTAACTCATAATAATTTAATAATTTTTTTTTTTTTTTCAGATAATATAAATAACACTTGGAGAATAAATAATGGAGAGATTCAAAACTAGACAAAGAACCAGAATAATAGACTTTTATTATCTAAATCAGCGATCAATTATTTTAAAGAAAACGCATGAGTCATTTGTTAATAAGCATAACTTTAGGTCCTGGGGTTCTGAAAATCCAAGAGCCATCAACGCCAGTTGCATCACATTACGTGTACAGTATGGTGTGGGACCCACATCCGTAAATATCTTTGGGCCTTACTTCTTCGAGAATGAAGGTGGAAGTGCTGTAACCGTAAATGGAGAGCGGTATCGGTTTATGATAGACAATTTTTTACGTACTGCTCTTGAAAACTTACCCGAGATGTGGTTTCTCATTAGGGCAGTGAGAAATGGGCAGTGGCACACTGCCTGAGACACAATTGCACTTTTAAGTCAAATTTTTGGAGAGCAAATAATTTCCAGAAATTCGGAAATTATTTGACCAGCGCGATCGCCAGATTTGTCAGCACCCAACTATTTTCTTTGGGGTTATTTGAAGGAGCAAGTATTTGTAATCAGGCCCGAGACAATCCTTTTACTCGAGGCCAACATTGTTGCAGAAATGCGAACGCTACAGCCACAAATTTTGAAAGATCTTATGGAAAATGCTTAAAACGAGCCCATCATTTCAAAGCTGAACACGGGGGTTATTAAAGTGACATTATTTTTTATACTTAGTGAAAAAATATTTCCATTTTGTATATTATAAATTCTGAGAAAATAATAAAAAAATGAATAAAGAAAAAATGTATTAAAGTTTTTTACTTCATGGCAACTTTTGGCACACCCTGTATAATCAACACCAAAATACAGACAACTTGTTTAAACCGAATAAAATATATAAATTTAAACCGTATAAAATTAAATTGTAGCAAAAGGACTTGTTTAATCTTCCTTAAAAAGGGACAGTTATATTTAATCTTGTTTTGACTGTAGTTTTTATTATCACTGCTTTAAGTTCTGTAAAATCTCACGACAGCGAATTTGTTAGCTACTTCAGAAAATTTCATTGTACCCATTAATAATCGCTTGTACTAAGCAAATACTTGATAAAAAACCACTATACTTCGTTGTGTAAATAATGAATATCTCTTCTGAAGTGAATGCCAAAAACTGACTGAATCTAAACTAACACGAATTGTGAAAATTAATTCACTTAAGGTTGTCATATTTCTCTTATACTTTAGATTTTTTAATCTTTTCTAGATTACCACGAAACTAAATGTTTCAACAATGCCGTATATCATAAATTTTGATTTTGACAATGGACAGTTCTTTGACACCAACCAATTTATTAAAATCCGTTTACATAATCTGACTCGTATGAAACACTCACTCTGCGTACGATTTCATTTTCATTCTCTCTCAAAGAAATCTTAACGACACCAACCAACAACACCGAAAAGAATGATAATCCCGCAAATGATCAAACCAAAAAGTTGTGGTTGAAACTAAACGAATATCGTCTTGGTCATGATGGCGCCATTTAAATTCATTTAATTTCCTTAAATGCATAATCGAAGGAAAAAAGACCATCGATGATTTTGAGCAGCGGCTACACTGCACAACTGATCCACACCAGAAATACACCATACGCCAGCAACAACAGCAGTTAAAAGGTGTCGTCCTGAAAAGGTGTGTAGTGGGATTACTCAAACGAGTGGCATATAAGAAAACCACGTCATTATCCGTGTGTTTTTTGTGTGTGGCATGAATGGTGGTGGTACTTCATCTTATTTCTCTTTTTGTGTGACTCGGTTAATGAATTTCAAAGATGCACCTCACAAAAAAAAGTTAAGTCATAATTTACATTTGTTTAATCTGATCTTATGCGGCGAGGAATGAAATGTTACATGTTTTATTTTGCCATTAAACAGATAAACGGTCGTGTTGTGTGCGTACCAACCACACAGGGCGAAAGGATGCCAGGCATTCCCAAGCGAGCGCAATCACCAAAATTAAAAATGTAATAATTTAATAGAGGCTCATTTATAAACACTTTACGCACAGTCGGAGGTAAATGTGAACTCAGACGGCAAGCAAGAGTTCCAAGCCGCTAGTAATACTTTGTGTAATTCATTCACACATACTCGTACAGCAGTCCAACACAAATAGTGAAAATCATGATCTTCCAGCAATCTCTGTTTCGCGAAAAGTCTCGCAAACAAATCCGATGAGGCAAGTTTATTTTATAATTTAATTTGGCAAAAAAGATTGAAAGTCAAGCATCGGTATACAGGGTGATTCAGTCATGACTGACAATTTCACCAGCGTGTTACAAATATGTCCATCTACGAACATGCCCGACCATCCTTGGCTCATTTCATGAAAATATGTCCATCTACGACTATGCCCGATATTTCAAGGGGGCAATATGGCAGCGGTTTGAAAATTTTGGGATTATTGGTCGGATGGTACGAGGGTTGCTATTTATATTACTGTAACTGTAACTTTAATTGCAAACTTTGACATTTTTCAGCATAACTTCACTCAGAACGTTTTGTCATTTGAGGGTGAATTGTTTTGTTTAAAGTGTGTTGAAAAATTCGGTAGCTCGAAGGCAGTTTATAACATTGTCAAAGGTGACGAATCATGGATCTATGCATATAAACCCGAAACAAAACAGCAATTGACCGTATGGGTCATTCAAGACGAACCAAATCACACAAAATTTGTTCGTGGAAGAAGTCAATCGAAGCAAATGATTGTATAACCGGTCATGTTGCCCCAGTGCCTGTTGCCACAGTGGAACGTAGGAGGTCGATTCTAAGTGTTATACAACCATCTGTTTGCCAGCAGTGTTCAAAGAAATGAGGAAAAATAATAAGAGAAGACGGATCATTTTGCATCACGATAATGCGAACTCTCATACATCAGCAGAAACGATGAGCTATTTGACCACTCAAGATGTCGAATTGATGGGCCATCCACCGTACAGCCCTGATTTGACACCCAATGACTTCTTCTTATTCCCTGGCATTAATAAAAAAATGCGTGGTCAACGTTTTTCATCGGCCGAAGCAGCTGTTGAAGCGTTCAAAAATCATTTTTTGGAGGTGTCTTAATCGGAGTAGAAAAAGTGATTCGAAAATTGGTTTGTGGCATTTCCAATGATAAATTATTGTTTTTTTATTGCCGGAACCGAAATATAAATAGCAACCCTCGTACTTGGGTTAAATTGCTGAACCAGTGGTCCGATTTTTTGTTTTTTTTTTTTTAAAAGATTGCCCTAACTCTTACAGACGAAGCCCAGATGAGCTACCATTCCAACTATTTGACTGAAATGTAAAAATTGTTTTTGTGTAAATTTTCAAAAGCAAATAAATGAGCGCCATTATTTCGCATTGAGTCAAATAGTTGGAACGGTAGGTCGTCTGGGATTCGTTTAGGTACTTTCGGAAAGGTGAGAGAAAAATCCGACCACCGCTTCACTGGTTAGCAATTTTACCATAGTACCCTCCGACCACCAATCCGAAAATTTTCAAACCGCTGCCAATTCGCTTATGTCACCGGTCTTCACACTGGCTAATTTCTCAATAGCCGTAGGAAAACAATGTAACAGAATAGGTTTGTCGTGTTGTATAAGTACATGTATCTGCCATGGCGGTCACCGATAAGCAACGCATGGACCACATTTTTGCTAAACTTGAGAACCGCCAAAAATGCATCCAACTTGAATCACGTCGAAATAGGGTTAATTAAAATTTTCATTATTTCATTTTACCTTAATTTTGTAAGTTATTGTTGTTTAAGTTGAGATATGATGGGTTTAAGTTGAGATATGATGGGTACGTATAAAAACGGGGCTCTTAAAGTCAATAAGTTTAGAAACAGAAAAAATGGTCTCCTTAAGACAAAAACATCGATGTATCACACTTTAACATCTGACTGCAAATACGAAGAACAACATAAAAAGACTACCCCTACATTCGGCAAATAGGCAAAATCATTTTTAAAAATTGTTCTGCATGGATGTTCGACATACTTCCTGAGCAAGAGCTAAATGATTTTGTGCGAGGTTTAATTTTCTGATACGTATTAGGGTGGTACATTAGGGTAGTAGCAACTGAGATATGATTAGTAAGTATCAGAAGAGGGTACTGCAGGTCAATGACTTCAGAAACAAAAACAATTGGTCTCTTCAAGACAAAACCATCGATGTATCACGCTTTAACATCCGGCTGTAAGTGCAGAAGATATAAAAAAAAGGAAAATCGTGACCCAACGTTCGGCAAAAAACCAAAAAAAAAAAATGTTTTCGAAACTATCTTGCAAACTTTTTTTTTTGTGGTACGCTCTATGTGACGCGCAATATAGAAAGAGACCTAAGGGTAAAAACCAGTTTTGTTCAGGAGAGCCATTTTAAAGATTTAAATACGTGTATCTTTGGCGTACCATCACTTTCATAAAACGCGCATATCTCTGGGAGGGAACACTTTTGGGGCATGATCGGTCTCATTCGATGCTCAGATGTTGTCCACATCAAAAAAAAAGAGGAAATTGATTTTTCTACCCTTAGGTCCCTTTCTCTATGCGCTGTCTCATATATCCATATTTATCATCGCGAGTTTGTTTCGGTTATATGGAATCGAATGTAAATTATAATAAAATATTGCATACGAGGGTGCTGTTCATATTTCCGATCCGGCAATAAAAACACAATAATTTATAATTGGAATTGGATTTATTATTTTTTAAAATATTGTCCTTTTAGATCAATACACTTTTGCATGCGCACAAACCAATTTTCGAAGCACTTTTTCCACTCCGATTGAGACAACTCCAAAACATAATTTTTGAACGCTTCAACAGCAGCTGCGGCGATGAAAAACGTCGACCACGCCTTTTTTTCTTGACGCTAGGGAATAAGAAGAAGTCTTTGGGTGCCAAATCAGGGCTATACGGTGGATGGCCCATCAATTTGACATCTTGAGTGGTCAAATAGCTCATCGTTTCAACTGATGTGTGAGAGTTCGCATTGTCCTGATGCAAAATGATCCATCTTCTCTTATTATCTTTCCTCATTTCTTCGAACACTGTTGGTAAACAGATAGTTGTATACCACTCAGAATTGACCTTCCTACGTTCCACTAAAGGCACTGTGGCAACATAGCCCGCTATAGTATTTATTTAAAAAAATAATTCAGAAATGGTGTGATAAAGGAAATTTTAACGTTTATTGAAAATTTTTCCTTTCTTTTATTCACAAAACAAATTGTGCGTCTTAAATCAATAATTGTGGTCTGTAGGAGCCTAAACTACCGAACATTTTTTTTTTAATTTTAAGAATATTGCTGTGCGACCGGTTGCTAAAAAGACTGCTTCGATTTTTTAAATCACAAGTGGGCGGAGCCACGCCCTTATTCTCTTTTACCTTAACATAGGCATAACTTAAAAATTGTAAGAGCAACGAACCTGAGGTTTAGTACATAAGCTGTTAGTATGTAACGAAAAAAATCATAGGGAGATGGGCACTGCCACAGCCCTGTTTTTAAAAGCACCAGTACCGAAATTTAACTGTATGTCACTGTAGAAACGGAGATGGTCACGTTTTATGAATGGGTACGTTTTTGTAAGGGTGAAAGGTACCGATCACAGATGCATTTTACATGAATTAAATTGTGTTCCATAAAAAAAAGAAATTTTAAACCTTTCGAATTCACTAATAATTAGCTAAAATTATGACCACACAGTTATTTGCAATACCTGCGACAACTTTTCTTAACCGGGGTAATTTAGATCAGCGTTGCTTTAACGCGGTTTATTAAACCTTAACTCGAATTGAAAATGAGACTTGTGTTACCACAACTACAATTTAAAATACAAGTTTTAAATGAAAAGGTGAATTTTGAAATTTCTCAGGCAACGTGTATTAAGTTAGCGGTTTATGTTGGCACACTCTTCTCGAGCATATGTCCAAAGTTGAATTTGTTTGTGTTTAGTTTACTTTGTTTGTGAGAGGCATAACAAACAGACGTGTTTTGATTGTTCGGCGATTATCTGCTGTGGAAAAAATGTGCCAATATATTTGCAGAAAATTTTGTGTATAAAATAGAATTAAGTGCTTAAAAGTGCTTGATATTGTTAGAGTGCCCCCTGCTGATTGACTTTTGAGCCTTCAGTCTGCTGATTGACTTTTCAAAGAAGGTCAAGAGGATGTGAATGAAGACCCTTGTGCTGGAAGAACCATCACATCAAAAACAGATTAAAATGTTGAAAAAGTGAAGAAATTTTTAATGGGAAATCATCAAATCAATATTAGAGAAGTTGCCAAGAATGTCGGCATATTGGTTGGCTAATGTTATACAATTTCCGGCATTCAGCGTGTGGCGGCGAAGTTTGTTCCAAAATTGCTGCTCCGAAAGGAGTACCGCAATGATGCCTCAGCAACAACTTTACCATATTTAGCTCCCTACGAGTGTTTTCTGTTGCCATAATTAAAGAGAACCACGAAATGACGGCATTTTGGGACTATTGTGGAGATAAAAACCGAATCGTTGATAGAGCTCAAGGCAATACCAAAAAGTGCATATCAGGACTGCGTCGAGGATTGGAGAAAAACTGGCATAAGTGAATTATATTTTGAAAGGAACAAAATATAAATTAACAACATAATGAATAAATACATATTTTTCGAGAAAAATTTAGTTTCACCTTTTCTATTTAACAGACAGACTTTATACAGGATCCAACTTTCACAGTTCGATGTAATACAAACTAAAGAGACGAATGTACAGGGTTATAACAATTTTATATATATATAAAACACAGCATATTTAAGATATAGAGTTAAAATTTAATCCAAGTGTAGTACAATGCTATATTTTGAGATTGAAATTCAAACCACCAGCCCGTGTACAGCGATTTTTTCTTTTGTCCCAATTTTCGACCACTCTTGAACGGAACGTTAGCAATTTCGCTTTGGATGTTGTCTGTGAGGTCGTCTAAAGTTGGCTTGGCTTGTTGGCATAGACTAATGACTTGATGTAGCCCCATAAAAAGATATTTTCTTTGGACCCAATTTTCCACCACTCTTGAACGGAACGTTGGCAATTTCGCTTTGGATGTTGACTCTGAGGTCATCTAAAGTTGGCTTGGCTTGTTGGCATAGACCAATGACTTGATGTAGCCCCATAAAAAGAAATCCAATGGCGTAAATCGCATGAACGAGGTGGCCATTCGACCGGACCATTTCTTAAGATAACACATTCACCGAATTTGTCTTTCAGTAAATCGATTGTAACGCGTGCTGTGTGGCTACTGGCACCGTCTTGTTGAAACCACATATCGGACATGTCAGGCTTCCATCTCTGGCCAAAAATAATTTTCTAACATGGCACGATAGCGCTCTCCATTGACGGTAACATGACGATTGTTTTCACCGTCGAAAAAATACGGCCCAATCACACCTCCGGCATGAAAACCACACAGCAATTTTTTCGGATGCAATTGTGTCTTTTAAAGCACATTCGGGTTTATTGCTGTCCAATAACGCATGTTTTGTTTATTGACACAACCACTCAGCCAGATATGAGCTTTGTCGCTAAAGATGATTTTTCGATGAAATTCTGGTTTTTCGTGAAACTTTGCCAGAGCCACCGACTCGGGATTTCGGTAGTAACTTTTAATAATTTCCAAACATTGCACGTACGTGAACTTTACCATGATGAAAATTTAGACTTCGACCAACATTTTGACACTTAAAGATCATTAAAAATTTGTTTTCCCTATTGGAAAACTCTTCATATGAGGTGTATTCTTTGGCGTTAGGTCCATTTCGAACTGGCAAAACTATGTACAGTGTAACCTCTGTTGTCCGGACACTCGCAAGTCCGGACTATCCAGTAGTCAGGGCAGCTCAGTGTTTAGGACAGTTTAAAAATGTTGACTCTGTTGTCCGGACATCAAATTGGTTGTTTGTTTCTTTCCTTAACGCTAAAATATGTGTAAAAGAAATATTATGGTTGGTGTATTAAAACCTGCGAGGATGTAAGACATTTATAATGGCACCAACAAATAAACGACAACACAAAACTTGTAGATTGGCTGAAAAATGTAAAATATTGGACTCGATTGGAAAATCCACTAGATCAAACAATTTAATGTCTCAAAATCAAAAATATTTGATATAAAATCTAAAAAAGATAATCTTAGAAAATATGTGTGTATAAACTTGAAAAGGATCAGGTACATTGCATTTTGAAATAAAGGTTGAAATGGGTCAGTAAAACATGTTTATGAAAAGGAAAAATGTTGAGATTTGGAAGATTCAGCAGCGTAATTACCATGTATCAATTTCTGTGGACATTTAAATTTTAATTTTGGGATATGATAATTTCTGTACAAGTAACGGCTGGTTGCAAAAGTGTAAGTCTCGAAATGGAATCAGGAGTTTGAAAATTTGTGAATAAAAATATCAAGCAACGATTCTGCTGTTGAGCCGTTTAAAACAAACATGTGGCTTAATAAGGATCAGATATACCTGGTAGAAAAATATCAAATAATATATTAACTTTCATGCACTGTGGTAACGCAGCTGGATCTCATAAGTTATCTCTTCTTGTAATAGGCAAGTCTGTAAAGCCATCAGCACAAAATGGGTAAAGAGGACATATTAAATAATATTTATTTTTTATTTTTCGCTTTTTCAATAAATTATTTCATAATAAAATAAAAAATAATAAACAACTTTCGAGTTGAAAAAATGTAGTCTGGAAAATTCAATAATCCGGACAAAGCTCTTAACTATATCTGTCCGGACTACTGTAGTAGTTTTCGTAGTCGTTTCAGTTGGCAACCATTCGACAAATTTTCTACATTATTGCAATGAATAGACACATCGCCCATCTTGTACAATTCATCGACTTTGTTGAAAACTACTAGTTTTCGTCATCTCTGTAAACATTTGTTGGATCAAGTAAACTTGACCGATTTGTCACCTCACTATACACGACGTAAAAATCGTTCGCCTCTGGATTCTTTTTTTTGCAAAAGTGTGCTCCACGTAGTTTATACAGTGCTGAATAACAACACCCATAAAATATCACCTCCTCGACCATCAAAATCGAAATCGAACATTAATTATAATTCAATTTTATTGTAGAGGCTTTCTTACACCAACAACCATACCAGAAATTGTTGATCGTCATGGTTTTCTGCTGTGTTGTTTCATGGACACTTCCAGAACAAAGAATATCCCCCATAACATTTTCTGGCTATGGCTACGTATGTTTCATTGATTGTACAATAAGGATTATTATTGGACAAGATCGATATCAACAGATCAGTGGACCGAAAAATTTCATTCGTTTTTTTTCAGTTTTGAGCAACAGACAACCGAAAATATTTTGTTTCTTTTCGATTTGGCTTCCAAAGGTTTTTTACCCGTGCGAACGAACGGTTGAACATCTGTAAATCATTTGTTTTTAATTATATTTTGAATATACCGCACATCATTGTCTCTTTGTTGTTATTGTTGTTTTCTTTTTTGTTGTGGATATTCAATCGGTTTATTGTTATTGGGTACTTGGCGGCATCGGTTTTAGTCAAGAGGATTAATGTCAACTCATTGATCAATATGGGCCTGGATTTGTAACTGCGACTGCGTTTGCGTCTGGTTCAGTGTCACTGCCAGTGGAGTACATACGTAGAGACCTTAGAGTGGCTTCGTGTTTTTTTGGTGAAAAAAATCAAATATTAAAACTTTTGACAATAAAATCGTACGCTGATAATCAAGTACTCTTTCATCCGGAGCGTTTACCAGAGCGGTTACCCGCTCTTTTACCCGCACATTTACTTAAACCAATATTCGCCAGATCTTTGGACTTGGTATATCTGCCGAAGTCTCTCTCGTTTATTAATTATTTCTCTCAGATTATGCTCGTATAATATATAAAATGGAAATTTTTTTACACTAAGTATAAAAAATAATGTCACTTAAATGACCCCCGTTTATAGCTTCACAATTATGGGCTCGATTTAGAGTATTTTCCATAACATCTTTCAAAATTTGTGGCTGTAGCATTCGAATTTCTGCAACAATGTTGCCCTTCAGTTGAAAAATTGTCTCGGGCTTGTTCACATATACTCGCTTCTTCAAATAACCTCAAAGAAAATAGTCGGGCGCTGACAAATCTGGCGATCGCGCTGGCCAAATAATTTCCGAATTTCTGGAAATTATTCGCTCACCATAAATTTGATTTAAAAGTGCGATTGTGTCTCGGGCAGTGTGGGCAGTTGCTCCGTCCTGCTGAAACCATATCTCAGGGCTGTTTTCAAGAGCAGGAAGTAAACAATTTTCTATCATAAACCAATACCGCTCTCCATTTACGGTTACAGCACTTCCATCTTTATTCTCGAAGAAGTAAGGCCCAATGATATTTGCTGATGTGATCTCACACTATACTGTACAGCTAATGGGGTGCAATTGTCGTTGATGAATGGCTCTGAACCTACAGTTCAGCTTATTAACAAAGCCATTTAAATGAAAAGGAGCTTCATCACTTTGCGTTAGAATAATTGATCGCTGATTTAAATAATAAAATTATATTATTCTGGTTCTTTGTTCAGTTGTGAATCTCTTCATTATTTATTATCCAAGTGTTATTAATATAATCTGAAGAAAAAAAATAAAAATAATATATAAACGAAAAAGTTATTAAATTTGTAAATTCCATGGTAACTTTTGGCCCACCCTGTAGTTGCTCTTCATGCGCTAAATTTCTGGGCCACCAGCTCTGCCCATGGCACAACAGTGTAAGTTACAAAGAGTAAGAAGCCTTTACGAAGATAAGATCCAACTATCAATTCACGTAAAATTCCTTAGGCTCTATACCAGAAAGCCACAATGACTTACTAAATTTACCCTCTGGGACTTTAAATCAAAGTTGGTGTTATTGATGTACATTTTATAAGACCCATATTTACATATGGATCTGTCATCTGTCATTTTCAAATTTTCACAAAAAAAACACAGAGGTATGCTTCCATTGAAGTTCCAGGGAAAATGCATACTTGCCTAAGAGATAAACCCAACACGATTAGATTTCTACTTCCAATCGACGTACAAATAAGACCTATGGCTGTATAGCAGCAATATTAGGTTAGACTCCAGAGGATTATGGAAGTCTCATGGTCACAGTTTTATCCTAAATGCGCTCCCGGTTGAATTACGGTCATAGTCTAACTGTTGCTTTCCAAACCTTACCTCCGACAACAGAATCGGGGTAAGATTCCCGTAGAGAATTGAACTGAAAGAAAGGAATACGACGTAAGAGTATACATTGTCGCCACCAAAATGGCATGTGAAGTTGAAGTTGGTGTATACTCCGATGCTGCACATATACGAGGGCGACCGCAAAACTAACTGGCCTAACATAAAAAGAACCGTTTTTTTTGGAATTATTATTATTTATTTTTCAAAAAAATCTCCTTCCAACTCAATACACTTCATCAAACGTTTTTCAAGTTTTTTAATTCCATCCGAAAAATAAGATTTTTCAAGACCTTCAAAATATGCCTCACTTTCAGCAATAACCTCGCTATTGGACGAAAATTTTTTGCCACCGAGAATTTTTTTTAAATTTGGAAGCAAGAAATAATCAGAAGGAGCTTAATCTGGATTTTATGGTGGATGCGGAGCAATTTCAAAATAAATCGCTAAAAGCTCCTCGGAATTGGTCCAACGGACGATTTTTTGGGGCAAAGTCAACAAACGCGGCACATATCTTGCGGATAGCTTTTTCATGTGGAGTTCATCATGTCAAATACTCCAAACTTGTTTTTTGTGTATTTTTACAATATCAGCAAGTTCTCTGAGCTTTATTCGTCTATCTTTAGTCACTTCATTGAATATTTTTCTAATGTTTTCAATAGTAGTAGCAGTTTTCGGTCTTCCAGAGCGTTGTTCATCTTCCGTACTTGAACGACCCATTTTAAATTGTTGAACACAGGATTTCACGGTGGAGTGCATTACGGAGATGGTGCATTATCACCATGAACAGAATCCAATTCATCTTTGATTAATTGTGGCGTATAACCTTTCATATAAAAGTGTTTAATTACCGCACGAAACTCTTTATTTTCCATTTTTCAAAACTATAGAAATGTTGTAAGTGAATAGTTGACCTTTAGTGTTGTTATTTTATAAAATTATTTTTCGGCTTGAGGTCATTTATTTAAACTCGTTGTTCTGTGTTGTTTAAGTTTTATTTATCCCAATATTTCGATTGACTTCGTCAATCATCTTCAGGGGTTGTCAATTAACAAAACAATGTCGTCCGTCTGATTATCGCTGTCAACAATATTTCGGAAATTTTGACAGATGGCTTATAAAAGATTGATTTTAAAAAACAAAAAAAAAGTTGCTAGTAAAACAGAAAATGTGCCAGGCCAGTTAGTTTTGCGGTCGCCCTCGTAAAGTGAGGTCCAACCATAATGCACGATGTTAATTGTGAGTCACACCTTCAAGACACCTCGAAAGTCAAGTTTAATATGACATTTCTTTGTTTAAGTATTGGGCAAATTCAACCATGGAGAAGTACATGGAGCAACACGTTAAGATTGTTTAAGACTTTAACGAAAATTGGCTCTGAAATCAAAATGCATTTCTTGCACTTGATCTTTTTGGTCAGCATTATCGTCCAAATGTGTCCACCATCGCAAGAATGTTCTGTGGGATTTGTGGGAAATGTGAAAACACCTCTTCCCAGTTCGATTTGTCATTGTTCTTTCCTCAGGCCGTACTTCTTCGAAAGTGAGGTCAGCCAAGCTGTTAGTATGAATGATGTTTGCTGTCGCGAGATGAAAGCGGAATTCTTGTGCCCAGAAATTAAGGATATGAACCTGGAAAATATGTGGTTACTACAGGATGGTGCCACTTGCCACACTGTCACCGAAACAATGGCTCTTTTGCGCGAAAACTTCAATGGCATTGTTATCTTACGCTGAGGCTATGTTCATTGGCCGCCTCAATCATGTGATTTGACACCGATGGACTTCTTTCTTTGGGGATATTTAAAAGAAAACGTACGTACTCGTACGTCAATAAGCAAAGAACCATTCAAGATGTATAGGATAACATAATTCGGCACATTAACGACATTGATTTCTCAGATTCATTGAAAATGTGGACTATCGAATTGAGGTATGCCACCGAAGCCGCTGCGAGAGCTTTGCCCATATTTTGTTTCAAACATTAGAGAATCATATAAAAATAGTAGATAATTCTCTAAAAACTTTTTGTTTTATTAACAATTTTTTTATTAACATCGTGCGTTTTAGTTGGATGACCATTTACGACTTCGACACTCTCCTCTTAGAGGAATCCTGCATTTTTAAGCTGAAATTTTCGGCAAATCTATAGAATTGTATTGGACTTGTAGTTTCAAGGTGGAGTGATTTGAAATATTGCAGGATATTTTCGCAAACGATAACTAAAGGACAAAATCTCACATTAGCCACAGTAGAAAGGACCTTTTATGAATAATAGCCATTTCGGCGCGACACTGGCCCATTTAATATATATTTTTTATCGGTTTATGCCGCAGCTGTGAAGAAATAGACGGTCGAACACTTCCTTTGTAAATTTCCTCTGCTTAGACGACGTAACAAAGAGGCTGGAGTCTAGATTTCTGGAGGACTTACCCTGTATATCAACAATAGACCAAAACGACCTTCTTAGTGTACTCAACTGTACCTTACAGGTTACGAGGAAATGACGATTGGTATTTTGGACGATTGGTATTCTGGGTGTTGTTTCACTACTTAAAACGTTGACGCTCCTTGGAGCAGCGACTACAAACTGCCTACAGGTATGGCGTGTCTTAGTTTGGCGTTTCCTTGTTTGGCCATTTTGAGTTGAGAAACAGGTTATTTTTCAGAATTTTTAAAGGGGTTTTGAATAAGGAATCGTATACCGGTTCATGGCGTTTACGTTGGTAAATGTTTTGATAAATTCCTGTTCTATATTTTGCAGCTGATTAAGAGGACTTATCATGGCAAGTTGCATCACCGAGTAAAACGTGCCAATTATAAACCTTCAAATAGACGTTTTCTCCTCGCAACGCTTACAACTTGTGTGTCTAACAAAACCAGGGTTTCCAGAAAACCGGCATTTCGGGTTTTTTCAAAACCGTGTTTTGGGTTGTTGGGTTTTTTTTAATTAAAAAACCGGTTTTAACCGATGTTCCGGTTTTAGCCTTTTGTCGCAGAAAGGAAAAATAATAGTGACCTAAAATAAATCTTAATTTACCCAGATTTTAGAAATAAAGTATTAATTGAATTTTTTTGTACCCATATGTGCATGTTTAATTAAATTGGTCAGATTTTCGGACATAGGGACCGTCACCCAAATTTAGTCAAACTGCGAAAATAGTTTTAGTTGTATATATAACTTTACTAGTTTTCTTAAAGTCCTTGTGTATTAGTTGTATGTTATATCAGGAGAAATCTTTGCACTCGGGCCATATGAAAACGTGAACTGGTATTACAATTATCATACTCTAGTGTAGGAACTTTTAACCGATTTTCATAAAAGTTAATACTTCTCTTGCTAGTTTCATGAAGATCGAACAACAATTGCAATCGAATCAACTGGTGATTTTGAATCGATCTGTACACTTAAAGGTGGGTCTAGCTTAAAAAGTTTTGATAAAAGATTTTCCATTAAGGACTAAAACACAGAATATTTACGATATGGAGTTTAAATCTATTCCAGGTATAGTGCAAATATTACATTTTAAGAATGAAATTCGATTTCGATCATTTGACCACCACGAGCCCATGTACAGCAATCTATTCTTTGGACACAATTTTCCACTACTCTTGCAAACATTTCAACCGTAACGTTGTCAATTTCGCTTTTTATGTTGTCTCTGAGCTCTTCTAAAGTTGATGGCTTGTTGGCATAGACCAATAAGTCTATGTAGCCTCATAAAAGAAATCTAATGGCGTTAAATCGCATGCACAAGGAGGCAATTCGACCGGAACATTTCTCGAGATAACACATTCACCGAATTTGCCTTTCAGTAAATCTATCGTAGGGCTTGCTGTGTTGCTGGCGGCACCGTCTTGTTAAAACCACATATCGGCGATTATTTTCTGTTTTTTAAGCTAAGCCTTTTATTCCATTCTTCCCTCATCAAATTCTGGCCAAAAACAATTTTCTTACATGGCACAAGTGACGGTAACATGACGATTGTTTTCATCGACAAAAATACGACGCAATCACACCTCCTGCATAAAACCACACCACACAGTAATTTTGCAGACGCAATTGTGTCTCTTGTGGGTTTGTTGCTGTCCAATAATGCATATTTTGTTTACTGACAAAACCACTCAGCCAGAAATGAGCTTCATCGCTGAAGATAATTAACATAGGAGTAAGCGCTCTTAAAGTGGCGACCACCGACTCAGAATTTCGGTAGTAATTTTAAATGATTTCCAAACGTTGCTCGTAAGTGAACTTTACTATGATGAAAATGTTGACTTCGGTTAACGTTTCGACACTGAATGATCAATGAAAACGTTTGAGGGTGTGTTGACATAGAGATACGATATTGTTATGTCCCTATTGGAAAACCCTTTATTTACGTATTTCGCAATTGAATGTTATGAATTAGCTGTGCTTTTACAAACAACAACCAAAGACCAGAAAACACGACAGCAAAAAAACCGGATAAACCGACATGTTGGGTTTTAGCTATTTTTGAAAAACCGACTGTCGGGTTTGGACAAAAATATCGGAATGTCGGTTTTTGGTTTTGTTCACTCTACTTAAAACTTCATGTTTACGGCTGACATGTACTATCTAGCCCTCTTTTTAAAGTTTGGGGGTTAAGATTCAGTCCAATTCTTCAGTGCTCAATCACACTTACGAAAATCAAACGCAGGGTAAAGGAAAATCCGAGGCAGTAGATTTTGGGTCACGTTCAAGAACTCGACCTAACGAAATACAACACTTACATCGAATTTGAAGTCAGGACTTGGGCATACATTAGTTCTAAGTCCTACCAATCTGAAGGAAAACGATGTGTTTTAAGACTGAATTCCGTAGAAGCTAAAAAGTGCCCTGATTTTAAAAATAAATTATCTTCAGCCACAAAAAATATTTCTAGTAGAACGCGATTAGAAATATTTTCGCAGTTGGGACGATCCCATAAAACATAACGCCATCCAAGTGACGAAGCATCTACAAAATTCCACTGTTTAGTTTAAATTGTATACTGGTAGCACGATCAGTTCGTCAATCTTTGTATCCACTTATGGCATTGTCATTGCGGCAGTCATTTGACCGATCTTGTACTCCACATACAAGACCAATTATAGATCTCGGAATAAATTACAGAATTGTTTAATAAAAGAACCAACCTGCCATAGGATGGAATCCGATTTTTATGTACCAGCGAATTTAGTACTTATATTTCGAATGAATGGATGGTTTATTTTTAATGTTTTACTATTGATCCGAATCTCTGTAAACACCCCGGTTCTCAGATACATTTTTCACAGTTTATATATTTAGCCTCTATAAAGGCTTCAAGGCATTGAGGCTTTACATGTAAATACTCGTATTGTACTACAATAATTTTGAAATAAACAAATAAAAAAGTATACTCGTATATAAATCGACCCTCGCTAATGTACACTGGGACCTATGCAACTGGGACAGCAGCCGCCCAACAAACAAAATCAATTCAAATTGATCTGTAAAAGGAATAAGAAAAAAATATTACACTTACGATCAGTTATGATCCTCATCATGATCATAACATTCATAATCATGCACTTCGTCATCATGCAGGCGGAGGCCGATGTGATACCAGCCTGATTGCTATAGTTCAGGTCATTGTGATCATAATCACGGCTCGTTTAGATGGCAGCTTTTGTTGATTTTACCTTGTTTGTTTCCATATGTTTGTTTATGAGGTATTATTTGATTGTTTGATATCAATTATTTGTTACCGCCAAAATGACAACAAACATTTTTATAATCCCATTAACAATGGACTAAGTCTTAACCGCAGTCTCAGGGAACGTTATTGATTTTTTAAATTTTTTTTGTGTTGACTAATGAAGTTATTGTAGCTGATAAAGCTAAAAATTATAGCAGATCGTTAAACTCTGGTCTAAGGTGGCGAAAATACAAACTTCAATTGGAAAAACTAGCTTGAAAGCAATATTATAAATACTTTGTGCCTGACCTATATAAGACAACTCAACGTCGTCCTAACCTGGCAAGTCTTATTTTAAATAAGACAAGTGGACAAGAGTAGCTGCGTGGCACTAATGATGACACTGCTCAGCTATGGCAAGAATTGGATTTCCAGTTTATACAAGTGCAATAACTCCGTCTTTGGTATGAAAAACATTGAGACTTTCAGGAAGAACACTAAGCACTAACTTATGGAGGGTGCACAACTGGCAGAAAGTTGGCCTGCCCTAACCTAATTTGTACTCTGGCACCATGCGTGCCAGGTAAGAAAGCTAATGCCGAATTAGGATATCCTACATTAGGGATCTCGAAGTTAAAAAACTGGTTAAAACAATAACAGTGACTTAAGCTGCTCGGCCTTGACTATGTGATACCCTACACCAAGCTGCTATTTAGAACTCTCGACTCCTTGGCACAGGGATTAAAAAAAATATTTTTGTTATAAGTCCATAATTTCTATTGTATTTATTGTACCTCCATGCAATTTAACACGGCTGTAGATATGGAACATTCGAGTTCATAGACAAATTGTTCGGTATTTGAGCAAGGTCTAACCTATTATGTAGTAGGGTCCTATATTGTCCATTTATGGTTAAATTTTACCGGGATAAGTGCTAGCTTGCACATAACGCACTATGCTTAATTAGAGCTAGATCGCATTTTAAAGGATGGACCAATATGGTCGAGCTTCAGTAGGGTTTGTTAAAAGTCGCTCATGACGCACAACATTTCCGGGCGATATGATAAAAAGAATCATTTGTATGGAGGCTTTTTGAAAACATGAAACGTCATAAGCATATTTCAAGATTAAGAAAAATCATGTATTGTGGAGCGTTAGTAATGCGACTGCATCACGATTTATTCTCTTAGAATGTACCGTGCAAAGTTTTAGCCAGATCGGATTTGATATGGGTCTCTAGAGCTGTCCCATGTGCGGGGGTCTACATGGTTCGATATGGTATGCGGGGGTGTGCTATTGATCAGATAAACAAAGATTCTAAAATCGGAAGAAACGTTGGCCTGCTGAATATGGGAAACATGGATTGTTTTGGATGTGGCTTCATGAGCGGCAGGCCACCAAATGGGGAAGGACATCTTAGTGGGGGCTATTGAAAAACATAGATAATTGTATCTTGCCTATAATACATAGAAGGGACATAAATACTGTTACCCACCTTTTATGCTGTAAAATAAAAAGTACTGAATGTTTTTGAAACAGATATTTTTTAATACAATTATTGATGTAAATTGTATCCAAAAAGAATCTACTTATTCGAAATGTCCGCCTCTTGCCTTTACACACGCCTTAAGTCGCACTGGCCAATCGTCAATAGCTGCACGAACCTAGGCTATTGGAAAACTGGCCACAGCTCGAACCAAAGCAGTCTTAAGAGATCCAATGTTGGGGTATCATTTGTGACAAACCTTGTCCTCTTAAACCGTCCACAACTTGTAATCCAATGGGTTCAAATCTGGACTGCCTGAGGGCCATTCTTCAAAGGAAATTAACGCTGACAAATTGTTTCGAAGCCAGTCCTGGGACATTTTAGCCTTATGGGCCGGCGCAGAGTCCTGCTGGAAAGTTCATGGCTGGTTTTGGAACAGGTAATTGTTAAGAGACTTCACAACAGCTTCCAAAACGGTTCCTTGGTTAACTTTAGCCGATGTTTTGACTCCTTGTTCGCAGAAATGCAGGTCAGTGACCCAATCGTAAGAAACACCCCACCAAACCATGACTGAAGCTGGGTGATGATCCTTTTCCACCCTTGGGATCAGTTCAGATGCTTCCTTAGATGACCGCGCATACACTTTATCATTTTGCTTGCTTTTTCTGTGCAAGTTATTAGCGTGCTTCGCCAAAAGACGTTTGCATTTTTCAATCCTATTTTTGTTAAAGCTGCAGTCAATAAATGTCCGGTACGTCGCTTAAAAGCCCCAAGTCCCAAGTCTTTTTTAATGATTCGACGCATGGACTTTTGCGTGATATTCATCTCACGGGCTATGATTTTCTGTTTTCGGAAATGATTTCTGTGAATTCTTGATTTAACGGCTTTGATAACATGCGGTGTTCGAACAGAGGCGTGGGCGGCCCGACCGGTGGCGGTCTTTAACATCTCCAGTCTCCTCAAACAGTTTATGCATCGGTAGACGAGCATGCGCCTAATCCCTAGGGCCGGAGCGTTTTAATAATCGCCATTTTTCATTTCACACTTAAAAAGCACTATTACAGCGATACGGTTCTCATTATCTGACCACTCCATGATGAAAGTTGAAACAATTTTAAAATCCCGTTACAGACTAACGCTTTTGAGGTTAGCTTTCAAAGCCCATATGACATTAACGGGGTATGTTCAGTTCTACTATTGAAATAGGTCTGTTCAATGTTGTAACAGTATTTAGGTCCCTACTAAGTAATCAAATTTCACTAAAATTAATTCTTGGGCTCGTATAACAACGAGCATAATGTAGGCCAGCTTGATTTATCGCTTCTAAATCTATAGCAACTTAAATCGGGAGGGACCATTGTGACAATGCTATTTTAAAACATGGCCCGATACAGTCAAATTTTCTGCGTTATAGATCTCTCAAGATCTGATTTGATATGTTGCTTCCTGGACTTTAAATGGGGGAGAAAGAAAAACATTTATCGATATGGCCCATTTTAACAGGGTTGGTACTAGAATTAGCATGTGGCTTCTTAAGTGGCAGATCAGAAAGAGACTTTGTGAAGAGTCTATGGGGAAAAATGAACCGATATGATCCATTTTGATCTCAAAAGGCAGGATTATAATTACTGCATCCTGCAGTAAGAATGATTGGGCAGGAAGAAAGGGGGCTATAGTACCCCGTTCAAAGGCCCCTCCTGATAAAGGGAGGGCAAGCTCAGATTCATTTGTGACTTCTAAAGCGGAGGAAGCGACCTTTGAGTGGGACCCAGTAGAATACATGGGCCATTAATCTCTAGTTTAAGCAAAGCTGTCTGTTGGTCGTTTGGGAAGTTTGAAATTATTAAAAATAAGATGTTAAGTGTGTCTCCTAAAGCTGCAGATAATGTGATCGGAAAAAACCTTCATATTATATTAAAGCATGAGCCGATATGAACCAATAATAACAGGTTATTTCTTAGAACAAACCTAAATAATATACAAAGTTTGGTCGAAATCGTTATATATTTGCTACCTATTTTTTACTACATCGCTCTCTCACCCTAAAAGCAAGGATGGTCGGAAGGCCATCACGTTCGGTTGCGGAACAGGGACAGACTGGGAGCGGTGCGCGGGTTACCTAACTTAGATTTTACTGCGCAACCATAGAGCGATAAGGCGAACTGGAGCATATTGCCTCGTATCCAGCTTTCGAAGAGGCACGACCACAACTTACTGTTGGCTTAGTTGCTATTGTCATACACAGCGCAAAATCATCGAAGGCGCTGGGTGCAGACGGAATGCTGATGCTGAAGCACTTAAATCCCTGGGGGTAGAGTAAATGGCCATAGTGCTCAATCTGTTGTTAGCCACTTACTTAGTTTCTGATAAGATATTACGCTTGCAATGTGTCTGGTCAAGTTTTAAGCAAAGGGGTGTCCAACAAAAACGAACGATATCAAATGTAAATTAAACATTTTTTTAGAGAATTATCGTAATATTTTTTACCATGATAGAAGGATCTATGAAACTAATTATTGGCCAAATGCATACCGCCACTGAAGCTGTTGCGAGCATTTGGCCGACGGTCCATATTTTCAATGACTGCGAGACATAATGGAGGTTAAATGTCGTTAATGTGCCGAATTATCTTAGCTCTTGACTTGTCTTGGCATATTGACGTACACTGTTTTTAAATATCCTTAAAGAAAGAAGTCCAATGGTGTCAATTGACATGATCATGGCGGCCAATTAACGTCGCCACGACGTGAGATAACGCAAAAGAGCAATTGTTTCGTTGGCTGTGTGGTAAGTAGCACTATCCGCTTGGAACCACATATCTTCCAGGACCATATCCGCAATTTCTGGTCGTAAAAATTAGACCATTATCATTTCAAAAAAGCGAACACCATTCACGGTAACTCATTGGCCGACCTTATTTTCGAAGAAGTACGGCCCGAATACGCCATCAGTCCATTAACTGCACCAAACTGTCACTCTTTGTAGATGCATCTGATTTGTAACAATCACTCGTAGATTCTAATTTACCTTAATGCGGCAATTCTGCTTGTGGTTAACTATGCTTAACAAATATATCACGAAGTGCACGAAATGCATATTGACTTCACGCAGAAAAAAATTATGGTTGGGGTAACAATATTCGAAGAGGATCATATTATTGTTGGGTATATGGTTGAGGCACAACAATATTACGATCCTCACACAATAGTATGATTCACACATAGCCATACTATGATTTCCACAACCATAGTATGATTCACACTCAACCATACTATAATCTCCACAACCATACTATGATCCTCACAACAATAGTATGATTCACACTCAACCATGCTATTATCTCCACAACCATATTATGCTCCTTACAACCATAGTATGATCCTCACAACCATATTATGATCCTCCAAACCATAGTATGATTTACACGCAACCAGACTATGATCCCCACAACCATAGTATGATTCACACTCAACCATACTATGATCCCCAAAATTATTTATTAGGATTGGGTAATGTTGTTATTCAAATATGTGACAGCGCATAGAAAAAGGGAACTAACGTAAAAAAATCAATTTTCATTTTTTTTTTGATGCCCCAAAAGTGTTCCCTCCCAGATATGCGCGTTTTATGAAAGTGAGGTCGACGATTCTAAGCGCAAATAGAAAGGGACCTAATCTTTAATTTTGCTCTCCTGAACAAAACTGGGTTTTAACCTTAGGTCCCTTTCTATTTTTCGCGTCACATATAGAAATTTTCATCAAGTAAGTTATTTTAAGTTGCCTTACTATTACATCATAGCCAGATTTGAGGCCACGTTTTTATTGAACATTTCATTCCAAAAACAAAAAGATATATTTCACGGCAGTCGAAAATACTTTTAGTTGCCAGCGGAGGTGAATGCTACTTCATCATCCGTAGACCCCAAGTAACGAATGTGATTAAACCATGATCAATGGCTGTATACTTAAGTGCAGACAGATTTTAAATAAACGAGAACCAGTCGGTGGAAGAGTATTTCACTGAGCAAAGTAGACACAATGAAAATCCCTCGAACTTCCTTCCGATTGTTGTTGTTTTTTATAAAGGACAACAACCATGCGCTGTATCGCGTGTTTGTGTTTTTCTTTGGTATATCAAAAAATACATACGCACACACAAAAATATTCGCAACCATACCGTATGATTGCCGTAATCATATTATTGCTAACGTAAATTTTAAACAACAATACTGTTGTTGCACCAACCATGTTTATATGGTTGCTACAACCATATTTTCATTTCTTAATTTGGCAATAATACTATTGTTACATTTCAACAGTGTTAATATTGCCGCAATCATATTGTTGCTAAAATTAAATTCAAAAAACAATACTATGGTTGCGACGAACATGCTTTTATTGTAGAGAACATATTATTGTTGCGGTGACCATATAGTAACCATAACTTTTCTCTGCGTGTTGAACGGCCAGATAATTTATTGTTAATGTAAATTGTAAACAACATTACTTTTGTTGCACCAACCATGTTTATATGGTTGCTACAACCATATTTTCATTTCTTAATTTGGCAATAATACTAATGTATACTTCCACAGTATTAATATTGACGCAATCATATTGTTGTTAAAATTAACTTCAAAAAACAATTATTGTAGAGAATATATTATTGTTGCTGTGACCATATAGTAACCATATCTTTTCTTTGCGTGTTGAACGCCCAGTTTTGTAAAGGCCTTAAACAATCTTAACGCGGAGCTCTATAATGTACCTCTCCATGGTTTGTCTTTGTCAAACATTGAAACTAGGAATTGTGAAATTAAGTTGGGCAAGAAACTTGACGTTAAGGTGGTACTCACCCTTTATCTGAACTACTCCATCGAGAAACACGATTTTACTTCAAAAAATAAAAATTTCTCAAGAAGACATTCTGGTTATAAAAGGCACGCACAAACATTTAAAATATCTACATATGTTCTCTAGAAACTCTTCCTATATCACTTAAATCTTTCTCTTCTCTTTTATTCTTACAGGGTAACACAATGCGCCAACTGGCCTCCAAGTGAACTGGCCCTCTTAGTGGCGGGAAACCCTTTGCTCCTTACCTATCATTAACACTAATTCATACTCCTCTGCATTACAGTGTGGAAATAATGAACACCCTCGATTTAACTTACATACGTTTGCATTCTTAAATATTCAGACTTTACATCATGAATATTCTCGAAAATAGTTCCACAAACCAAAAACGGATTAGCTGTCACAACCGTATTGTTTGTTTCGTTTCAGCTCGGACACTATCACAGAGTTTCAGGAACGTTCTGAAAACATTCCACTGTCATTGTCCAGCTTTCATTCATAACCGAATAAAGTGCAGACAGAAGAATTCATCAAAAATTCCTTAACACCAGCGAACACAAAAAGAAAAATAAAAACGCCTTAAAGGTATTGTTAACATTTCCTAACATTTCATTTCCTACAGACACAGCGGCCAAGCCTGCGCACTCGTATTGCCGCCGACACTCCAATTATTTTAATAACACCATAAATTCCCACATATACGGCGAGCGAGCTTGTACGAGTATGTGAAATGAAATGCATACTCTTTAATTTTATTCGGCTGGTGTGAGGTTCTCCTCTTGTTGTTGGCGGTGCAGAACGCCAAACTGCAGCCAATCATCAGCCATTATAGCAGAACATCAACATCGGTAACTGCAGCCGCAACGGCAGCAGGAGCTGCTGCAGCAGCAGGAACAACATCAAAGTGTAAATTTGTTAACGCTTGTGGTAAGAAAATATTTGCCCATTATGTGGATAATTTCACTTGTGAACTCCCATTAGGTTGCACACCGAGGGCCCCGAGAACATAGCGCGCATACAAAACGTGTGATGATTATTTGGCAACGCCCCTACCGACATAACGAAGCGCCAACGTACATACGTGCCACTCACTCACCACTAACTATTCCATAACAATACTTAAAAGCTCACAGACAGACGGATGGCTGGACGAACCGGCAGGCGGACCGACAGACAGACACACACAGTTAGTGCCACGGTTCGGTTGCACGGTCGCCCGGCCTGGGTTGGTTTCTCCATGATGCATGATGGTGTTTATGATGATGACTGCAATAACGAGCCACGGCGACTAAGTACAATGACGACCATCAACTTCATCATCGTCATCAGTAAGCCTGTCGTTTTTAACGGGTGATCAATCTAGAGGTATTTTTTCAATAGGGGTTTTTTTACAGATTACGCGTGAGCTGTGTTTAACTTTACCAGGGCGACCGCAAAAGTAACTGGCCTAACATAAAAAGAACCGTTTTTTGGAATTATTATTATTTATTTTTCAACATAATCTCCTTCCAACTCAATACACTTCATCAAACGTTTTTCAAGTTTTTTAATACCATCCGAAAAATAAGATTTTTCAAGACCTCAAAATATGCCTCAGTTTCAGCAAAAACCTCGCTATTGGACGAAAATTTTTTGCCACCGAGAATTTTTTTTTAAATTTGAAAACAAGAAATAATCAGAAGGAGCTAAATCTGGACTTTATGGTGGATGCGGAGCAATTTCAAATCGTAATTCGGCCAGTTTTTGTTGAGTTAAAAATGCAGTGTGTGAAGGAGCATTATCTTGATGAAAAAGAACTTTTTTTTTCTAAATGCGGACGTTTTTTCTTGATTTCTTCACTCAACCGATCCAATAATGTACAATAATATTCACTATTTATAGTTTTTCCTTTCACAAGATAATCATAAAATATTATACCCCTTGCATCCCAAAATACTGTGGCCATTACTTTTCCTGCTGACTTAACAGTTTTCGCCTTCTTGGGACCACTTTTACCTATCCATTGTTTTGACTGTTCTTTGCATTCTGGGATGTAGTGATGGATCCATGTTTCATCAACAGTTACGAATCGGCGCAAGAACTCTATTGGATTACGCTGATAAATCGCTAAAAGCTCCTCGGAATTGGTCCAACGGACGATTTTTTGGGGCAAAGTCAACAAACACGGCACCCATCTTGCGGATAGCTTTTTCATGTGGAGTTCATCATGTAAAATACTCCAAACTTGTTTTTCGTGTATTTTAACAATGTCAGCAAGTTCTCTGAGCTTTATTCGTCTATCTTTAGTCACTTCATTAAATATTTTTCTAATCCGTACTTGAACGACCCATTTTAAATTGTTGAACCCAGGATTTCACGGTGGAGTATGATGGTGCATTATCACCATGAACAGAATCCAATTCATCTTTGATTAATTATGGCGTATAACCTTTCATATAAGAGTGTTTAATTACCGCACGAAACTCTTTATTTTCCATTTTTCAAAAATTATTACTTCAATCACCTGTAACAAAGAAAATAATCATTAAATATTTCGGAAATTTTGACAGATGGCTTATAAAAGATTGCTTTTAAAAAACAAAACAAAAAGTTGCTAGTAAAACAGAAAATGTGCCAGGCCAGTTAGTTTTGCGGTCGCCCTCGTATGCTTTTTTATTTTCAGTATTGTTTGACATTTCATCATGAAAAGACTTACACCGCAACAACGTCTCCAAATTACGCAACTGTATTTTGGAAATGAGAATGAGAAGATCCACTCTTTTCGACCAAAATTTTGTTCAGTGGCAAGGCTCATTTCTGGCTCAACGGCAACGTCAATAAATAATCGCATTTGGGCTGAAAAGCAACCAGTAGAGGTTCTAGAGTTAACATTATACCCAGAGAAAACCACGGTTTGGTTCGGTTTATGGGCGCTCTAATTTTTTCAAAAATGATGATGTCCGGATCGTAACCGTGAATGATGCTCGCTATCGCGTCATGATATCGGACTTTTTGCTACCTGAAATTGAAGCCCGTATTCTTGACGACATTTGGTTTCAACAGGATGGTGGCATTTGCCAAACGCTGCTCAAACAATGGATCTATTGATCCATGATCCATGAAATTAGCGGCATCATTTCAAAAAGCAGCTAATTTCGCGTTTTGAAACGGTCAGTTGGCCTCCTAGATCGTGTGATATCACACCTAAAGAATTTTTTTTGGGACTAGCTAAAGTCCAAATTCTATGCAGACAAACCAGCTACAACTCAGGTTTTGGAAGCCAACATTATGCGTGTCATTAACTCCATACCGGTCGAAATGCTCGAAAGAGTCATCTAAAATTGGACCCTTAGAATGGACACCCTGAGGCGTAGTTGCGGTCAGCATTTGAAGGAAATTTTATTCAAAAAAAAATGGCATAAAATTTCCTTTCGAATAAACAATAAAGATTCCACACTTGATTTAAATTTTTGTTTTTATTTTATTTTGGAAAAAAATACCTCTAAATGGATCACCCTATACATACGTGTAAATTCAATGAGCATCAACGGCGAATGGAGAAGGTGGTGGTGGTGGTGGTGATGATGACGATGGTGGTAAGGACGAAGATGAGGATGACTTCGATGGTGATGCTGATACCAAAGGTACTGTATTTTAATGAAGGGAAAAAGAGCCACAAGCGAAATGAAAACAACATCAACCACCAAGACGCTGCCACTAGAAGGATTTTAACCAACAACAATAAAATACAAAGATCTCAAAAACCCAAAATACCGACATAGCTGGCCAGAAGAACAAAACAAGTCGGTCAAGACCGGTAGTTAAAATGCGCTACAAGTGAAAATGAGATGCTTGATTCGTTTCATATGAAATGTGAGTAAAATTTATGTTTTAAAATTTAGCCCCGATTTCAAATGTAATCAGATTTCAATGAAAATTTGTCTGTGTCTTCACTTTTATGCAAAAGTCAAACACTTTAAGAAATGCATCGGACCGGCCAATGTTTGAATATAGGCGCACGTACAAATATATTTACTGATTAAGGTCTAACCGATCGTACACTTGCTAATTTTATTAGGTAATATGAAGTTTAGTTTTATGAATTTGGTACGCCATTATTTTGTGCACTGAGAGAAAGTCGCATCGAACATCCCCAGCATCGATTTTTAGAGGCGTATTTTGATACCTTGTATTTTAGACTACTTTACGAGAAAGAAAATTTAAACCGTAAGTCCTAGTTTAGGAATTTATTGAAAATTATTGAGCGGACATTGTACTGATTTGAGAAAAAGTTCCTGTTTGTCCCTTTCCGCCGTCAGTGTTGCCAGTTTAGCCATTTCCCGGCTAGACCTAGCTTTGTTTTGTCAAGTTTGTAAATTGATTTTAGCCGGAAATCTAGTCACGTTAATTTGGGATTAAGCTATTTTTTACTCTTAATCGTAAAGAATACTCGTGTATAGGTTTTTCATTCGAAATATTTATTTGCGACCGTATAAAGTATTGATCGAGATTAAATTCTAATTAACTAGCAATGTTCGTCTGCTGAAAGCACGATTTAGTTCAAAGGAAAAAACCTGGCGTCTGCAAATATTTCAAATATATGTCTGATAGTCGGCATTGGGTTGGCACTAAAAATGGAAAAGGAAAAACGTTCTCCTTTAAGGGACTTAATAAATCCAGATCAATTTTTTTAATTTTTGGCATGAATTTGATGATTTAACGTTTAACTATACCGTTTATGGAAGTGGTAGGCATAGACTCTCCAGCCTTCCCATCCATAGGCGTGGTTGTTGGTCCCTAGTAGTTCAAAACCGTCCCCTAATGTGCGAAGTCATTTGGGTATTTATAAAGGGTGAAATCTTCTCACAAATCCAAATATGTATGTACCTACTTAAGTATATAAGATTCAGACCAAGGGTTCGGACCTCATAGACACATATTGTGAATAGCACATTATTTTTACTTTTCAAAGAAAGTTTAAGCTTTGGCCTATGGCGGTATGGTCTCAGGCCACGAGATTCAAAAATTTTCGTTCTTGAACTATGGATATATGGGTATTATAAGTATACACTAATAAAATTTCGATACAAAGCAAAAAATCACATTAAGTTGACGACTCTAAGAAATTTACGGCCTTGGCCCATGGGGGTAAGCTACCTGGGCGCTGAAAAATTAGTCCCTTTGTACATGGACATATGGGTACTCAGAAAATGTGGAATTTTATGCAGAATCTGAAGATGACATTAATTTTACCTCGTATGTGTCACAATTCTTGGCCTTGGCGTGATCTATGGGCCCTGGGGCGCAAAACCCATCCCGTATTGCCTGGGTACCAAGAAACGAGAAAATTGTCTCACAAATAAAAATACGTATATGTGACGCTCAAAATAGAAAGGGACCTAAGGTTAAAAACCAGTTTTGTTCAGGAGAGCCATTTTAAAGATAAGGTCCCTTTCTATTTGCGCTTAGAATCGTCGATTTCACTTTCATAAAACGCGCATATCTCTGTGAGGGAACACTTTGGGGCAAAATTCGATGCTTAGATGTTGTCCACATCAAAAAAAAGTGAAAAGTTGATGAAAAGTTTTGTTCAGGAGAGCCATTTTAAAGATAAGGTCCCTTTCTATTTGCGCTTAGAATCGTCGAATTCACTTTCATAAAACGCGCATATCTCTGGGAGGGAACATATTTGGGGCATGGGATCGGTCTCATTCGATACTCAGATGTTGTCCACATCAAAAAAAAAATGAAAATTTATTTTTTTACCTTTAGGTCCCTTTCTCTATGCGCTGTCACATATATTTAGTAGGGACATAAATACTGTTACAACATTGAACACACCCATTTCAATAGTTGAACTGCACATACCTCGTTAATGTCATATGGGTTTTGAAAGCTTAACTTAATAGCGTTAGTCTGAAACGGGATTTTAAAATTGTTTCAACTTTCATCATGGAGTGGTCAGATAATGAGAACCGTATCGCTGTAATAGCGCTTTTAAGTGTGAAATGAAAAAAAGCGTTATTTTCAAAACGCTCCGGCCACTAGGGATTAGCCGCATGTTCGTCTACCGATGCATAAAACTGTTTGAGGAGACTGCAGATGTAAACTACCGCCACCGGTCGGGCCGCCCATGCTCTGTTCGAAAGAATTCACAGAAATCCGCTCCGAAAACAGAAAATCATGGCACGTGAGATGAATATCACGCAAAAATCCTTGAATCGAATCATAAAAAAGACTTGGGACTTAGGACTTGCTTGACTGCAGCTTTATAAACTATAAGATTGAAAATGCAAACGTCTTTTGGTGAAGCACGCTGATAATTTGCACAGAATAATTTTGTTCACCGATGGAAAAATATTTACCGTTCAGGAAAAATTTAACAAGCAAAATGATAGAGTGTGTGCGCGGTCATCTTAGGAAGCATCTGAACTGATCCCAAGGGTGGAAAAGGGTAATCACCCAGCTTCAGTCATGGTTTGGTAGGGTGTTTCTTACGATGGGGTTACTGACCAGCTTTTCTGCGAACAAGGAGTCAAAACATCAGCCAAAGTTTATCAAGAAACCGTTTTGGAAGCTGTTGTGAAGCCTCTTAACATTTTCCTGTTCCAAAACCAGCTATGGACTTTCCAGCAGGATTCTGCGCCGGCCCATAAGGCAAAAACCTCTCAGGCCTGGCTTTGAAACAATTTGCCAGCGTTCATTTCCTCTGAAGAATAACCCTCATGCAGTCCAGATTTGAACCCATTGGATTACAAATTGTGAACGGTTTTAGAGGACAAGGTTTGCCACAAAAGATACACCAACATTGGATCTCTTAAGACTGCTTTGGTTCGAGCTGTGGCCAATTTTTCAATGGACGATGTTCGTGCAGCTATTGACGATTGGCCAGTGCGACTTAAGGCGTGTGTAAAGGTAAAAGGCAGACATTTCGAAAAAATCATTTTCGAGGCGACCAAATTTTAATTCAACATTAATTTTTAAGGATTTTTAGTAGTTTTTTTTTAAATATAACCTTTCCAAATATTACCTTTCAGTCGTATTTCTTTTCTCACGTGCCTCGAAAATGTTTTTTTTTTGATATGTCGTAGTGATACTTTTTTTTCTCACGCCAAAAGCTATCGAAAAAACGATGGCACAATATTGATTCCTAAATCGACTTACCTGGACATATGGGGTTTTCTTCTGGAATACTTAAATAACTTTAATTCAACGATTCGAATATTTTAGACCCAAATGTCAAATGTCCCTATAGTGCCTAAAATGAGGCCCCTTTGAACACCGATGTAGGGTTACTCAGACATTACTCAAAAAGTGGAATATTCCACTGAAATCAATACGAGTATACTTTCATTTTAAAGTTTTGTCTCAATTTAAGTGTTTGCTGGGTCATATTCTCTAAAAAAAAATTCTCGAATTAGAACAGGGCAACGGTTATAGGGCCCTAAATATGTAGTTCTGTCAAACATGGAACTTCCACCAAAAACCATATCCCCCAATACCTTCAATGTCAATGCTATAGTACAAAGCAATCTATGGTGGAGATTATTAAACTTTTGGATCGGCCCAAATTTCCATTAGACATCTTGTTTTCTAAAAGGGTTTCTTCATTGTTTTCTATATTTTAAATAGTGGCATCGATTTATATCTAAAATGTTGAAATTTTTTCAATAAAAACTTCAGGAAGATTCGTTTGCAGAATCCAGCATTTAAGCATACATTTCACTATTCACTATGAAATATCTATAAGAAATAAACTTAAAAAAAGAAAAACAATGATATGTTAAATATTGTTACTATTGTGTTTAGTAGCCGCATTTTTTTACATTCAGCCAAATCGGAGTGCAAATATTTTTTTAAACGTTTCAACAGCATCTTCTGGCGACGAAAATCGTTGACCACTAATTTTTTCTTGATGTGCAGGAATAAAAGGAAGTCATTGCGTGCCAAGTCAGGGCTGTACGGCGGATGACCCATCAATTCGACGTTTTGACCAGTCAAAAGGCACTGGTTTGAGCCGATGTGTGAGAGCTCGCATTGTCATGGTGCACAATGATTCGTCTTCTCTTGTTCGTTTTTCGAATTTCTCCGTAGACCTTAGGCAAACAAATTGTGGTGTACCACTCAGAATTGACCGCTCCAAGTTGCTCAAGCGGAACAGTCGCCACATGACCAGTTTTGCCGAAGAAACAAGCGACCATTTGCTTGGAAGTGCTTTCTCCACGAACAACTTTCGTTGGATTTGGCTCGTCTCGATCCAAACGGTCGATTGCAGTTTTGTTTCGGGCTCATACGCATAGATCCATGTTTCGTCAGCTGTGACGATCTTATGAACGTATTTTGAAGCAACGCGATCGTATTTTTTCAAATTTTCTTTGCACCAACTACTATTTTTTTGAGCGATTGTCAAATTGAGCGGGATCTAACGAGAACAAACCTTTTTTTACGGCCAGGTGTTCATTAGGGGTGGGATAGTGCACGAGCTTTCGATTTTGATACGGCTCACCCCCTTATTTTGTGAGGTTTGGAAAAAAAAGCGTGGACCAAAAATGGGGGAGGTGGGATCGAGGTCAAAGGTCGTAGGAATATATTCACAAAAAGCCCCGCAACTACCTAGGAGTCGCACCTAGAAGGGTAAAATGTATGATCGACCTCCATTATTATTACCTTCTAATATTTTTTCTAAACAAAACTACCCTCTATCTTCACCCTTTAAAGGGGCTCCCCTACAAAAATCTTTTTTTTTAAATTTTCGGCAACGAACTCAAGTAATATAAATTTGCCCTAACGATGATGACAAATATTGTTACTTGAGGTCGTCGCCGAAAACCGGAAGAAATATCCATCACATGAAAAAATTAAATTAATTGTACTAACATTTTCGAACTATATAAAGTTTCGAATTTTAAATACATGTATTTTTACTTTTAATAAAAACGAAAATAATTTATCATCGATAAAAACAGAAAATTTAAACGAAAATATTATTTGGTGGGGAATTTTGTTTTGTTTGGTCGTTTTAAGTACATTTTGCATTGGACTTTTCTTATGGGTTAGCGATTGAGGGTATTCATGACAAATATTTGTATGGGGACTCCCTTAACGGTTGCAGATAGAGTGTGGCTTTGTTCTGAGAAACTGTTGGGATTGCAGAAATATTGGGCAATTGCAATAATAGGGGCACTTTTGGGGTAGTTAACGCGGTGGGACCAATAATAAAAAAAATAATTTTTCGTAGGGAAGACCCTTTTTTGGGTGAAGAAGGGGGTCGGCCATACATTTTACCCCTCTGGGTGCGACTCCTAGGTAGTTGCGGAGCTTTTTGTGAATATTTTTCCCTATCCCACGACCTCTGACCTCGATGAGCTGTCACTTGCACTGATCCCACCTCCCCCATTTTTTGGCCCACGCATTTTTTCCAAACCCCACAAAATAAGGGGGTAAGTCATACCCAAATCTTGTTACTAAGAATCTCCATACAAAACTATCCCACCCGTAGTGTTCATGCAATATCGAATGTATGCTGGTGGAATAAATGCCCAAGGATGCCTCTATCTCACGGTTTGTCACATGACGATCTTGCATTATCAGTTCGCGCACGGCATCAACGCTCTCTTTGAGCGAGCGTCGGCCACGATTGAATTCATTAAACCAGTTTTTCACAGTGCTTCATCGCCATACAGGTTCATTTAGATTTATCGATGCACTCTTGTCGTGATAATCCACGGTGAAAGTTGTGGAAATTTATCGCACAAAAATGTTCACGAGTTAATTCCATTTTTTGTCAAATTGATTTTTTTAAGTCACTTTTAACAACACAAATGATGGTGGTACGTCAAAATGTTCTGAGTACTTTTATGCTAAAAAATGTCAACCTTTCCAATGGAAATATCAGATCGGCCAGAAATATATGTAGCAACTCTCGTATAAATACATGGAACAAAATGAACGCTGTGCCCGTGATCATAAGAGTTCATTTTATTTGTCAAATTAGGAGCTAAATCGGCGACGATATTTGCAATGACAAAACAACATTCAGTAGATGCGTTTAATTGATTGTGACAGCAACAATAAATATATCTTAGCGAAACCAAAGAGCTGCAAAAGAGCTTGATAACTGGGTCAAAAGGGCCAGTGCAACAAAAAACGAATCATAAAAGCAAGAGTGATTTGTTCAATTATTATCCTTCAGCTCTAAAAGCCACATATTAAATCTGATTTCCACCAAATTTTCCACAGAGCATTAAGAGTGGCCAACATTCAACTCTGGTGAAATTTGGTCTATGTTTTTTGAATAGATTCCACACACTGGTCCCACCCGATTTGAGGTCATGCATTTTAGAGACCAGAAAATTCACCCGAACATGCCCATAATTTGCATACTCGTAATACGTTAACTCTAGTGAAACTGGACCACTTAGGTACATATTATTGCATATTCTCCCCACAATGGTCCTTCCCGATTTAAGAATATGCAGCAGTAGAAGCCAAATTTTAAATCAGATTGCAGCTCAATTTCTCATGGACCATAAACAACGACCAACAACCATGTCCTGTTACATTGGACTATGTCGATAGATGTTTTCGAATAGCCCCCACGCAAAGGCCCCTTCCGATTTAAGGTCCTACAGCTCTAGATGCCGCAAATTTAACCTGATCACACTAAAATTTTCCATGGTACGTTATGAGCGAAAAATAATTAACTCAAAGGGCTTGAGTCCGACCTTTTTCAAATTCCTTACAGTGGTGCTTAATAGTCTGAGCAGCAAAGTGGTGTAGGGTATTTAATAGACAGCCACGCCCGACATAACTTTTTACTTGTTTTTGTATTCGTTTGCTCCGTTTAAAAACAAATTTAATCAACAATTATTTGTCGGATTGGAAAGACCACCTAGAAGCAGCTAGTTTTCATCAGTCTGAATAAGCCCTCGCACAATCTATTGGTAAATTTACAGAGTGCAGTGATCCGGATAAAATCGATAAAGAGTTTGTGGCAGTATACACCAACTTTGTAGACCATGTCCTATGGTGTAGGGTATAGAAACAAAGATCTGAAAGAAAGCAAATGCCGCCATAAGAAACTAACACATAAATGGACTGAATTTCGTTATTTTATTTCACGGCCTATTTGGTGGTCAGTTTGGGTGTGTGTCTACATGAAGAGTGTGTTGGCAACTCGAAAACAGCCAGTGGCATTCAAGCCATTCAGCAGCGTAATATATCACAACCGAAAAAGAGGAGGAGGTTGCATCTTAAGCCGTGGCATCAGCATCGTCATCGTCTTCGTTGTCGTCTCCTTCAGCTAATCAATCCAAAAAGTTAACTTGTATCGGCATTAAAATCAGCAAAAAGCCACAAAAAATCAACTCGTTAACTCGTTATCCTCACACTCGCTCTCCAAGCCATGCCACCATGCCTGTGTGCGTGCTTCCTGCCCAGTCTGCGTCTGCGTGAACGGAGGATCACTCCTCCGTTGTTCCTCAATCGTTTTCAGTTTGGCGCTGCAGCTACAACAAAAACATTCACACAGTTTTGAAACAATTGCCAGTGCTTGGGCTGGCTGTCGGTTAACATCAAAATGTAAATTTCTCAACACACTCACTGAGTCGCCATCCATCCTCCACCACATATCCTCCGCCTTCGCCGCGGAATGCAAAATTACAGACAACAAGAAGTACGCAAAACCGCCAAAGCTAAGATATAGCAGCAACAACAACTACGGCAACTGAACACAACGCCAAAGCTCCCTAAGAGTGGTTAAAGGGTACAGAGAAAGAAACCCTTTTCATTTCATACCGAAGGGCGTTCGCACAGATTTCTTCGGTAAGTGAGTGAGTGCTCCAACACCGTTGATCTGTACCAGGCTCGCTTACACACCAACACACACGCATAAAGATGCACGCACAGCTCCTCACGGGCATCTCACCACCGAGGACAATTGTAGTGTTTCAACCCATAAGAAGGAGGTTTGATGATATACTTTGATCATTATAAGAAGCGAAAACACCGACTCCAAGAGGAACCGTTTTCCTGTTGACTCTTCTTTCATTCCTTGTTGGCTTAAGTAGTTGACGTCCACATCCACGTCCACGTTCATGTCCGTGCTTACATTCACATGCCCATAAGAAACGGGGGGCGAGCGTGTTAATAATAAAGAGCCACAACTGCTGTTGAAGTTGCTGAAATAACTTCTGGCAGTGTTTAGGTTTTTTTTCGTCTCATAACTGCTGTTGATTTTAAAGAGATGCCCACTCGTAGAAAAGGGGAAGGATGCGGATATTTTATGCCACAGCCTTTACAAATTATTGAAATGTCACCTTCTACATCGTCGTAGTTCCCAGAAGAAGGCCTATGTGAAAATTTTTCTGTTTTTTTTATAGGAATTATCATAATATTATTGTAGAAGGCTAATGAGTTTTTCTTCACATAGGGCTTTTTAATTTCCAAATCAGTAATACTAGGTAGCCTCTTATATTCATTCGATTTTTCAATGCAAGAATCATAATAATTAGGCGTCTTTGTATGTCAGCTAAAATAAATCATGGACCAAAATGGTCCTTAACAGTTAATTGCCATTCCTTAGAACTACTTTGTACTACATTTTGTTCAGATCAGACAATCAATATGGCTTCCAGAGCGTCAGGACTAGAAATCGGAAGGAAACTTTGTATGAGGGTTGCTATTTGTATTTCGGGTCCTGGCAATGCTACTGTTCCCAGATGCAAACTTGAACTTTCATTAGAAACATTGACATTTTTTAGCTTAATCGATGATTATCGAGACAAGAGTGTTTAAATCAACTTATTTTTACCGATGAAGCAACATCAAAAAATCACTGGTATCGAGAATTCAGTCTCTGACGCAGTTCGCTCCTGGATGAATTTCGTGAAGGACGTCCAACTTTGGTCACTTTGTCAGAAACCATCGATGCTGTGCGTGAACTGATTAAGCAAGACCAGAGCCAAATCTAACAAAAGTTGTTCGTGGAAGAAGTACATCGAAGTACATGATTGCGCTTTTTTCGGTATAACCGGCCATGTTGCCACAGTGCCTTTAGTGAAACGTAGCAGATCAATTCTTTAAAAAATGCGTGGTCAACGTTTTTCATCGCCCGAAGCAGCCGTTGAAACGTTCAGAAATCATGTTTTGGAGGTGTCTCAATCGGAGTGGAAAAAGTGCTCGAAAATTGGTTTGTGCTCATGTAAAAAACACTTTTAGGAGAATATTTTGAAAAACAATAACACCATTTCAATGATAAATTATTGTGTTTTATTGCCGGACCCGATATATAAATTGCAACCCTAGTATTATGATTTTATTTTGCTTTTACATACAAAAATCCGACAGCAAAAATCCGGGTAAACCGACATGTTACGTTTTTGCTATATTTGAGAACCGACTTCGACATTAAAACAGGAATGCCAGTTTTAAGCTTTGGACACTCTAGCGGTAGGTGCTTAAGCTGCGTTGCAAATTAATCGCGTGCTAAGCCCGTAAAAATAGCAGACTGGTTAAAGATGGCTCTCAACAACTTAATATGAGGAGGAATGTGCCCCAAATGAAATTTGCACTAAAGACAAATGCTATTAGAATTGCTCTATATGGGTCTATGTTTTCAAGTATTGCAGAGGTTCTTTTACGAGTATATTAAATATTAAATCTAATTTTAAATAAAATTTCGCATAGGGTCTATTCTGGTTATATGCTCTCATGTTTAAGGGGAACACAAATTTCCCTCGCGATTTGAGTTTCTGCCACTCCAGATGAAGTTTAATGCTATGAAAGTTTTGAGCGACCTAAGACTGGGAAAATATAGGTACATACCAACCACACGTAGAAAAAATTATGGTTGGGATAACAATAGCCGTGTTCTTTTCAGGTAGCTAGCTTAGTTACATAGTTAGTTAGCAATATGGTATTCTGGAAACATTCAACAACATTTTGAATCAGATAGCAGCCTAAGCCCGAAAAAGTGTGTTTATAAACAAAAAAAGGAAAAGCAAATTGTTACTTTGTATAGTTTCTTATTTTGTAAAATTTTATTTCGTTCAGTACAGAATAAAACATGAACTCCGGACAAGGACAAGTAACAACACTAATTATTTTATATGGAAAGCTCACTATTTTATATGTAAAGATCGTGAAAAACTTAGATATGGGTGATTCCACGAAAGTTGACCCCTTGCAAGCAAAAAATAAATTATCAACTTTGACCCATTTTAGCTCTTTTGTTATAGAAAATATACGTATCCATTACATCCTGGGGTGTATGATAATTTTTTTTATTTTTTTTTGTAAAAAAATCTTTTTCCCCCTTTATACTGAGTCTTTTTTTAAATCACTTGACAACACTTTTATAAAACAATTACCAGCTGACAGTTGTTACTTTTGTCTACGTTCAGCAGAAAATTTGCACGTGTAGCTTTCAAATTATAATTTAGAGAAATTTTTCAAAATCAATAATTTGTGTCACGACCGTGACCACGCAAATAAAAAAAGTTTAAATTTTGTGAAAACCGTTAAAGCTATAAAAAAACACAGTTGCTAAGGGTGACAAGGTAAGTAAGTTAAAGAGTTTCATGTAGCAAAATAAGCGCTCGGAAGTCATTTAATTTTTTTTTAATTTATTGAGAATGTCACGATCGTTACCTTATTGAAAATTGTGTTCAAGTTTTTCTTACTAACAATAGCTTAACAAACCATGGACTCCCAAAGCAAGATGCAAAGATATCGGAAGAGATTGAATAAAGATCCAGTAAAATACAAAGCTCATTTGAAAAAAGAAAGAGAAAGAAATAAAAAACGGCGGCTGGCTGGAAAAGAGTCATTGAGTGAAGAAATGCTTGCTCAGAATCGGAATACTGACCGCGAACGTCAAAGGAAGTGTCTTGAAAAAAAGAACATAGGGAAGGAGAAAGTTGTTGAAGCTGCAGCCTCATCATCAAATATAGGAAGCTTTAAGTCCGATCGTTCACTTAAAAAGGCAGTAACAAAAGTTAAGGTCAAACTACCGAGCAGCCCCTCGAAGAAAATTGCAGTTGTGAAGAGACTTGCTTCTGAGCTAGTTGGTCCTGAAATGGATTTGATTTTCACCAAGCGACGTAGCGGAAAAAAGAAGCGCCTATCTAATGCCGAGTTAGAAAAAGTCAAAAACTTCTTTTTGAGGGACGATGTAAGCTACCAAACACCAGGACGAAAGGACACAAAACTAATAAACGGAGTACAAATGCAATTGAAGTATATGGTGATGACGGTTGGAGAATGTTATCAGCTTTTTAAGGAAGAAAATGCACAAATAAAAATTGGGAAGTCTTTGTTTTACGGAAGTCGGCCACAACATGTACGCCTTAATTCACAAACTCCATCAAACATGTGCGTCTGTATTTACCACGCCAACTTTGAATTTTTGCTTAAATCAGTTTCTGAAGTGGTCTCTACAGTGCCTAAATCTGCTAAGGATTTGATGAATGAACTTTGCTGTGACACAACAAATGAAGCTTGCATGACTAGCAGTTGCAAGAACTGCGACACAATTTTTGATATATTGCCATTGAATTATAGTTCAGATGCAACTGTGCGTTGGAAACAATGGACCAAAAATGAACATCGTACTCAAATAAGCGAGGAGGAAGGCACTTTTCAAGTTTTACTTCAAACATTCGAAAGCAAACTCCAAAGATTTAAGCAACATTTTTATGTGCACCGAACACAGAGCGATCAATTTCGCGAGGCTAAGGAGCGGATTGAATCAAATGAAGCGGTCGTTCAGATAGATTTCGCTGAAAATTTCACGTTGATTTCGCAGGACGAAGTGCAAAGCGCACACTGGAACCAAGTTCAAGCAACTGTGTTTACAGCCTGTGCTTGGGTGAAAACTGAATTGGCCCTGAAATCATATTCTTATGCAATCATAAGTGATGACTTGACGCACAATAAAGAAAGTGTTTGGTACTTTTTGAAAATGATTGTTGAACACCTCAAAACGAAAACTGAAATTAATACTGCACACGTGTTTTCGGATGGATGTGCTGCTCAATTCAAAAATAGGTTCAATCTATTTAACTTATGCTTTGCAAAGGAAGACTTCGGTGTAAATATGAAATGGTCGTTTTTTGCATCTGGACATGGCAAAGGCGCTGTGGATGGAATTGGAGCCACTATCAAAAGGTCTTTATGGACAGCAATCATGTCTCGCCAAGCTAAAATTAATACTCCAGCAGAAGCTTTCAATTTTTTTGTTGAAAATAAAAAGTTGGATGGAGTGACTGTTTTGTATTGCGATAAGAACCAAATAAAGCAAAATACAGGCTGTTTAAAAAAAAGATGGGAACATCTTAAAGCAATCGAAAACATCCAGAAGATGCACTATTTTCAAAATGCTGGCTTTAACTGTTTGCTTTGTGGAATAACTGGAGTTTCGGCGCTAAAAATGAGCTGCCTTAACAGTCTGGAGAATGTATATTCTTCAACTGAAAATGAATAAAAACGAAATCGAGCTTTAAAACATTGCTGCCTTCTCTAAGATAACCATAAACTTCCATGTAATCATTTTGATACTGTTAAATATACGACTACAAAAACAAATCCGTTTTATTTTTTATGCTGTCACGACCGTTACTTTTTTTTGTCACAACCGTTACCTTTTAAAGTTATTTTTTTTTATTTGGCTACATCATTTTTACACAAAAGTAGAGTTTTCTTACACAAAACACTGCAAAGAATTTAATAAGATTTTTTATTTAACGCATTCCTTGGAAAATTTTACAGTCTGAGTTGCTAAGACCAAAAATTCAAAAACAGCTCATTTGTAATGTCACGACCGTTACCTTTTAATTGATCTAAAAAAACCTTAAAATGCAATTTCTATGAAATGATTCTTATTGCTTTTAGGGGTTGAAATTTTATATTTTTAAAATCAACAAATCATTTTGACATTGTATTTCAAGTTAAAGTTTTATTACGAAATTTCGTGTACGTTACTATGGAAACACCCATATGTATATATTTATATCACTAGGGAAATGACTCATAAATGAGGGTTTGTCAAGATTTTTTTTCAATTTTCATCGCAATTTCACAGAATTTTATTGTTGATGTTTGAGATTTCTTCATTTGAAAAGGCGAACTTAGTAGCGGTCTTTAGAGTAAAAATTGTTTTAACACTGAATATTTGATGCAGATACTGGAGTTATTTATACAAGTGTGCTACAACAACGGCTGTGACATCCTTGTAGACATTATATTCTCTACCAGCTCATCATCTTCAGCTCATTCTCAAGACTCAATACAATTTATGGAAATAGTTTTATCATTCTTTTCATTTTCATACTGTATCAATAAAAAAAACATATGTTTTTGAATATGCTATACAAGCCGGGTGTGTCATAACATTTTTTTTTAAATAAGTCAGGTAACTCTAACTCGTTTTGTTACCGAGTAGCAGCCAACTCGCTTACTTACTGAGTAACTTCCATACAAATGATTGTGTAGTAACCTGAAAAGAACACGGCAAATATTCGAAGAGAATCATACTATTGTAAGGTTTATGGTTGTGGTACAACAATATTAAGTATGATTCCAATACAACCATACTATGATCCTTACGACCATACTATGATCCTCACAACCATACTATGATCCTCACAACAATACTATGATTCACACATAACCAAAATAAGATCCCCACAACCATAGTATGATGCACACTCAACTATACTATGGTCTCCACAACCACATTATCGTCCTCACAACCGTAGTATGTTCCACATACAACCATAGTATGATCCTCACAACCATAGTATGATTTACACGGAACCTTGTTATGATCCCTACAACCATAGTATGATCACACACAATTATACTATGATCCCCAATATTATTTATTAGAATTGGGTTAAGTTGTCAACAAGAGATTTGAATTATGAAAATTATTTAAAAATACATCAAATTCAAAATAATAGGGGTGATTTATTTAACAGTAGAAAAAATTTGTTTAAAAAACTTAGGGGTTCTTTAAAAATATTTCAGTTAAACAAAGCCAAAGCAGTTTGTTTCAAAAGCTTTTATTTCCATATAAAAAGTACTATTATTGCACTAGATCCGTAACAACAATATTGTTATAAAAAGCATATTCAAGTGAAGAAAAATTACAATCATACAGCCTGATTGCCGTTATCACATTGTTCTTAACATAAAACCAAAAAAAACAATACTTTTGTCGCACAAACCATATTTATATTGTTGCTACAACCATATTTTCATTTCAACTATTGCGTCAATCATACTATTATCAAAATTTAATTCAGTAAACAACACTATGATTGCGACGAAAATACTTTTATTGCGGAGAACATAATCTTATTGCCATGACCATATAAAGGGTGGTTAAATTTTAAGGGCCGATGTTGAATGTGCCCCACACCTAAACGTCAAGTTTTTTCTGCATTTCATTTGATATTTCTCAATTTCAGACTTATTCTATTTGAACCATGGAAAGATACACAAGCGAGCAATGCGTTAAAGTTATTCAGGCTTATTATGAAAATGAAAAATCATTTTTCGAAGAAAATCGTTTTCGGTGATGAAGCACATTTTCACCTCAGTGGATTCGTCAATAAGCAGATTTGCCGCATTTGGGCGAATGATAACACTGTGGAACATTTTTGGGGTTTTTGTCTGGGGGGTGAGAAATTCCAAGTCTGGGTGATGGTACTAGGTCAGTATATTAAAACCCTCAAAGGGTTTTGCGTTCGTATGTGCCAGGTTATGTGACTTTACGTGAAAGTTATAAGACTCTACACGTTTTTCCGTTTGGGATTTATATGTTTTAAAAAAAAAAAAAAATTTTTTGGCAAAATTTTCTTCATAAATTTATTTCTAATTGCAAAAATGTTGATTTGGTAGAGAAACAGTATATTAATGGATTAAAGAAAATGTAATTATTAATTTTTCTCAATTTGTTTCAGCAAAATCGAACTAGTCGTTCTCGAGTTATGTCAAACTACGTTTTTGACAACATTTTACAACTAAGCGAAAAAACATCAAGATAAGGAAAAAATGTAAAAGGTCATAAAAAAAACTGGCACATACGAACGCAAAACCCTTTGAGGGTTTTAATATACTGACCTAGTACCATCACCCTGACTTGGAATTTCTCACCCCCCAGATTGGCTGTTGTACTGTGTAATCAAAGAGTGATTGTCGAAAAACAATGCGCACACAAAGAGTGACTGTTTGGTGGGGTTTATGGACTGGCGGCTTAATCTGGGCGTATTTTTACCAAAAGGAGGCTGGACAGGCAGTTACTGTGTATGGTGTTCGCTATCGTAACTTTTTAAGGCATGAATTGGAAGATATGGATGTGGACGATTTATGGTTTTAACAGGACGGTGCTACTTGCCACACAGCTAGCGAAACAATGGCTCTTTTGCGCGACAAATTCAATGGCCGTGTTATCTCACGTCGAGGCGATGTTAGTTGGCTGCTATGGTCATGTGATTTGACACCGTTGGACTTCCTTCTTTGGGGTTATTTGAAAGAAAAGGCGTACGTCGATAAACCAGCAACAATTTAAGAGCTAAAGGATATCTCATTCTATACATTAACGGCATAGAACCTCAATTATGCCTCAGCGTCATCGAAAATTTGGAGAATAGGATGGAGGTGTGCCGCGACGGCGGCCATTTGGCCGATATTTTGTTCATAATAAAAAAATGACAATAATTTGTGTTTAATTAAAATCAACATAGTTTCTTAAAATGTAACCACCCTTTAGTAACCATATGTTTCCTTTGCGTAAATATAAAACCAAAAAAAAATACTTTTGTCGCACAAACATATTTATATTGTTGCTACAACCATGTATTCATTTCAGCAATATTAATATTGCGTCAATCATACTATTATCAAAATTAACCATGTGTTTCCTCTGCGTGCATGATTTTTATTGCAGGCATACTATTCCCTTTCCGATTTAATGTTCTAACGCTTTACTAGCCACAGTATTCGTCAGATCATCCTCAAATTTAGCATTGTGCCATATACACAAATCTGGTAAACTGTAACCTAGTGATATTACACTAAGTCAGTGTTACTGTTGAAAGCACTAGAATACACTAAATGGTGAAGGGACCTAAGGTTAAAAACCAGTTTTGTTCAGGAGAGCCATTTTAAAGATTAGGTCCCTTTCTATTTGCGCTTGGAATCGTCGACTTCACTTCCATAAAACGCGCATATCTCTGGGAGGGAACACTTTTGGGGCATGGGATCGGTCTCATTCGATGCTCAGATGTTGTCCACAGCAAAAAAAGAAAAAAAAATTAAAGTTTATTTTTTACCCTTAGTGTTTTAAATAGGGTGATTTACCACCTATATAATACCTTAAAAAACGGCATTGATTCTGGAGGTTTCAGCTCTTCAAATGGTCCATTTGCTTAAATCGAACACTCAATGGTTGATGTGGGCACATGGATTCTGAAATTTAAGAAAATTTCAGTACGAATTCCTACCGTTACCAAAAATCTAAAAGTGGCTTGTTCATCAATAAATGGAATCATTTTGTTTTTTGGCATACTTCCCCCAATCTTAAACATGTCTTCCTTTACATTTTTTAGTGCTGACGCTTGTGGTAATGGTTGGCGTTGGTGGCATATTATCCCGATTATTAACTTATTTATAACCAATAAAATTTCACTATAAAACTACACACGATCGCACCAAACCACTGACTTTGCTCAACCAAATTCACTTCCCACAGATATCATTTTCATAGGTTCCTCATCATTATCACCGTCATCATCGACCGTAAGATCAACCCCGTGACGACCACAGGATGGCAGGCCGGAGAACACATGTCGATAGTCTTCGATAAATAAAAAGTGTCCGTTGAGGTGGAATAGATTTTCAACGCTTCGCTGGTAATCTCAAGTGAGAGAGAGAGAAAAAAGTGGAAAATTGAGACATGTTTTAACAAGTCCCTTAGCGCCATCGTTAAAAAGTTTCGAATTTCTTATTTGGGCAAGATGTTAGAGAAAATGGACATTTTTTATAATTTTTAAAAAGGAAAGAAGGAAGACAAGGAATATTCTATTCTGCTAAATGAGCCATTTGATGACAACACATGGCTCGCAGTTTGGACAACTTCTCGGCTTTAATTTCTAATTCTCAAATATCATTTAATTTCCCATAATCGCAAAAATTTATTTAGTTACCGATGATATATTTGCGTTTCGTTTATTTGTTTTTTAAACTCATAAATAATTTTGCTCAAATCTTTTGTATCGTGTCGTCGCACACCGTTTTGGCGCACCGTTGTTATCTGGACACTTCAATAGGAACCGCTTCTTCTTTTGCAAAAACATCCATTTCGGATAATCATAATGTGACCACCACAACAGGGCAACACAACTGACGCGATACTTTTTGGCTTTGGGTAGATTTCTTTGCTTTGTTTCGGAACCGCTGTTAAGCATACGAAATGACTCTTTTTCTGTAGCCATGGAAGTGGTGGCAGTGGCTGTTGAAAAATTTCGCATCTGTTTTATGGGTTATAAAAATATAAAATTTATGTTCATAAAGTATTTAAACTGTTTTAGAGATAAATATCTCGGGTAAGTCTTTTTTGTTGCTGTGTGGTTTTGTTTCTTTTCTTCTTTATTTTGATTTATTCAGTAGTTCGATACTAAACAGCAACAACGTTAGCATTTAAAGAGTTGAGAATTTATTTATCTACATGAAAATTTGTTACGCGTAATACAATTAGCCTCAGGACTATGTTCAGATATCATTATTGGATTGCTACCAAGCTGGAGATATATGGCAGTGGTTCCCTTCAGGTACTTTTCGTTACGCGCTTAATAACATTTACGAGTACCTGGTCTAAAAAGAAACCGTGGTTTTGTATTTCATAATGTCGATAATTTCATTAATTATAGATTATACCCTTTGGTCCTCCAGTCTACATTTTTTTTCTTTTTATTTGAAATATTCTTCATTACTATGGTTCTATGAAGACTGAGCTCCGACATTCCGGTTTAAGCCTATGGCCTAAGAATGAAAAATCTGTACAAAATCAGAAGTAAGGAAATTGAGCTTTTAATTTACCCAAATTTTAAAAATAAGGTCATATTTGAGTTTGTTTGTTTAAATGGGTCAGATTTTCGAACTTAGGGTCCGTCAACCGAATCTATCCAAACTGAAAATGATTTTATTTTCAGCTTCATGAGAAAATTTTACTGTTATTTTAAAGCTGCATGTCCATGTATTGGGCTCCCAGACAATTTTTACGGGGTCGTATAGGTTTATTATCAAACAATAAAATATATATATATGTGACTCAAATCGGCTCAAGATTTCATGAATAGCATAAAATGTACTTCGAATGAACAATAAAGATTCCGCACTTGATTTGAATTTTTGTATTTTTTTCGTTTTGAAAAAAATACATCTATGTGACGCGAGAAATTTGTTCAGGAGAGAAATTTTAAAGATTAGGTCCCTTTCTATTTGCGCTTAGAATCGTCTACTTCACCTTCATTAAACGCGCATATCTCTGGGAGGGAACACTTTTGGGGCATGGGATCGGTCTCATTCGATGCTCAGATGTTGTCCACATCAAAAAAAAGTGAAAAGTTGATGAAAAGTCTTGTTCAGGAAAGCAAATTAAAGGTTAGGTCCCTTTCTACTTGCGCTTAGAATCGTCGACTTCACTTTCATAAAACGCGCATATCTCTGGGAGGGAACACTTTTGGGGCATGGGATCGGTCTCATTCATTGCTCAGATGTTGTCCACATCAAAAAAAGAAAAAAATGAAAATTGATTTTTTTACCCTTAGGTCCCTCTCTCTATGCGCTGTCACCTATGCTAATCACCCGATATTTTATATCGGGAGAGACTTTTGCATTGGGGTAAAAACGTGGACCTGTATGACCCGTTTTTATCTCAGCTAATTGTTCGTAAGGAACTGTCATCAATGTTGGATGTATTACGTGTCTTCTAGCTATAAAATCTAAAAAAATTGCGGGGGCTATATCTAAATTTTAACCGCTTTGTCGATTTGCCTTTGTCAAAAATCTTACAAATTTCATAAAAATTGGACTATAATTTCAAAAACCATGCTTTTGATAGACAGCGGGTAAAATGAGAAACAGATATGGTTAAATCGAATCAACTGATAATTCTAAGTGGAGCTTAAATATTTTTGGTAGGTACGTTTTTAGTACTCTTAAATTATGATTATCCTTTGCTTTTATGTAGCAAAAACAGGAAAATCCGACAGGAAAAAACCGGATAAACTGACATGTCGGGCTTGGACATAAAAATCGAAATGTTGGTCTTCGGTTTTGGACACTCTTATCCAGATCTGGCTGTAAAACTCTTTGGCGTAGCGTTATGGGCAGCATAATCGAGTGGCGCAACACCCCACTGTGCTTTCTTCAGTTGTTAAACGCTTTATGTTTGTAAATGGAAATCTACACTTACAAAAAATACTCTTTAGATAGCCTTACTTAACAGCCGAAGGCCTTTGTCAACCGGTGGTTTTAAAACTAGTGGTGTTTTTGGTAAAGCTTCGACAAATTATATTTAATAGCAAAATAATTAAGTTTTTTTCTAATTTATGTGACTAAAAGTACCTCGAAAAAGGTCCCTTTTTTGGGAGTTTGGATACTGTTATACTTACGTATTAGCATATCATCGGGGGTTTAATTGTCCATTTGGGGATATGGCTACTCAGATTAAAGCAAATTTTGATACGAATCTAAATTTGGATTTTATGACGCTGTTTTTTGAATTTATCTAAATGTCTTATTAACAAATATATAAATAACTAACTAAATAAAATTGAGTTTAGGACAATTTTTTGAAAGAAATTTCAAACTTTTCGATTATAATCATAATAACCATCTTATAAAAGCATTTGAAATCAAGTTTGAATACAAGAATTTTTTAAGCACTTCAAAATTGTCTGTGCTTATTAGGTTATATTGATTGTGCACGGGCAGTGGATATTCCGCCGTATATTTTTAGTTTTTTGAAATGAAGCTCACAAACAAAAATAAAGTAGATTTGGCAAATATTTTATCATAGAAACTTCTTGTAACTGAAAGTATTTTCGACTCCCTTTGAATAACTTTTTGGTTTCTCTTTAATCAAAACATTTAAAAAGAAACACGATCAAAAATTTTAATAAGCATAGAATTTTCTTTTAAAAACGCATTTGAAAATACTTATAATATTGTTTGAGAGATGGTCAACGATCCTAATTTTTCTAGAAAATTTTATTCAGCGATGAAGATCACTTTTTGGTTGAATGGGCACGTTAATAACCAAAATTGTCGTATTTAGAGTAATGAAATTTCACAAGCCATTGTTAAGACGCTGGTACATGTCAAAAACTCAATGTAAGGTGTGCTCTATGAGCAGGGGGAATCATTGGTGCACATTTCTTCAAAAATGAAGCCGGCCATAATGTTGCAGTCAATGGGGAACACTATAGAGTCATGATGAATGACTTTTTCGTTCGTGAATTGGAGGATGTTGATGTGGACGATCACTGGTTCCAACAAGACGGAGCTACATGTCATACAACCAACGAAACAATCAATTTATTGAAGGCAACTTTTGTGAGTGCGTCGTGGGCTTATGGCGTGGTCTCCAAGATCGTGCGATTTTAAACCGCTGGACGATTTTTTTGTGGGGTAATGTGAAGCCTTGTCTACGCAGATAAGCCCGACATAATGGCAAACCCTTATCTCTATAAAAAAGCTGAATTCTTGGCCGTTACGTTAAATAATATGCATTTTTTCTTTAAAAACCACACGTCTTAAAAAAACACCCATTAGAACCCTATTTGCGGCTTATAGACTTTTGGGTATTAAAAAGTCAAAGTCGGTAAGTCGACTTTTTGTATTTAAAAATGTCTAAAGTTTTAAATTAAAGCATTTTTAACTGTCATTCACACATTCATTATGATGCTCTTACATTTTTTTTCGATTGAGAAATAGATTTATCCTGTAGCTGTCTCAGGTTTTTTCGAATCTTTTGGGAACAAAGTATCTAATACTCGTAAGTTTTGCCAGATTTTCGGCCTTTGATCAAAAAAAAAACGTTACTTTCGAAAATTTAGCTTTAATTAATTTGCAACATTTGCATAGTGTGTTGAACAATGATTTAATTTTTCCCAAAAAAAAGATATAAGTTTGAATTGTTAAAAAATGAAGTTTGCAGAAAACTAGCCATATAATTTTTCTTACTATTATTTTGTTAATGTTATTTTTTATCTTGTTTTCTTCTTATTTTAGAGTTATGGCTGGAATTCACCTACCAGGCATGGAATGGCCGCCTGGCTCTCAACTGCATATGATGTGGCTGATGAGTTTGTGAGGTATGTTGGCAATCCGCTGTATTGTTTGATGTAAGTATGGCTTAGCTTTGTCGTTCGTCTCGTCCGGAATATTAATTTACAATATGTGACAGCGCATAGAGAAAGGGACCTAAGGGTAAAAAATGAATTTCATTTTTTTTTTCTTTTTTTGATGTGGACAACATCTGAGCATCGATCTGATCGGTCTCATCCCATGCCCCAAAAGTGTTCCCTCCCAGAGATATGCGCGTTTTATGATAGTGAAGTCGACGATTCTAAGAGCAAATAGAAAGGGACCTAGTCTTTAAAATGGCTCTACTGAACAAAACTTTTCATCAACTTTTCACTTTTTTTATATTTTGATGTGGCCAACATCTAAGCATCGAATGAGACCGATCCCATCCCAAAAGTGTTCCCTCCCAGAGATATGAGCGTTTTATGAAGGTGAAGTCGACGATTCTAAGCGCAAATAGAAAGGGACCTAATCTTTTAAATGGCTCTACTGAACAAAACTGGTTTTGTAACCTTAGGTCCATTTCTATTTTGCGCGTCACATATATGTTTTTATCAGATACAAAAAAGTTTCTTCTGTGGAAAAGAAATAGGGATGGATTTCTAACGCGCACTTTTCTATTTTTGAAAGGTATGTCATCAAAGTTTCCTACACCGATATTTCTCTTAATTATGTTTTATTTCTTTTATCAAAAAAAAAACTGCAAATTATTTTGTTCACAGTTTTTCCTTTTTTCACTGTCGCGTATTTGATGTCGGGGGATAATACCTTACCTCCCTTGGTGAATTGACCTAAGTTCGTGGCGGAAATGTTAGTTCTAAGTCTTAAGTATTTTGTACTTCTTTTTAATTATTTGACAAACAAAATGTCTTTTTTTAAAAATGTTTTTTTTTGTCGACAAATGTAGTCGCTTTACGTATTTTTGTTTATTTGTATTTTCGTTCACCGTTGTGGTTTTTAAATAAAACTTTAATTAAACTTTAATATCTCGCCAAACCAACCGTCTCCAAGAGGATCAATGTTCAAAGTGGCTGAATCAAAAGAAATTTCTTTTTCCCCTTTTCCTAATTTTCATTTTTCTTCATGGTTATTTTTCTTACCGCGCAACAGCTGTTTGCAAAATACTGCCAAGTTTAACATATAATTTGCTCTTCTTATTTTTGCGCAAACGCTATTAAAATTCTATTTATCAAGTCATTATGTATACTATAACTCAAATTATATTCAACTGTATAACAAGTTTATTTTTATTATTTTTTAAGGCGAACTTAAAAACATCAAAATCAGAAATTCTCGAATAACTATTGATACCCATTTACCCGATGTGGCCGATGAGATTGTGGGTTCCAAGGTCAACGAAGTGGATTAAATATGGGCGTTCCTTTATTAGATTGAAAGCACTAGGCACGAAAAATCCTATAATAATGACAACGGCGTTCCAAATCAATTGAAGCACTATCTGAAAACAAAGCCTGTTTGTCGTTAACCAAACCCTAATCGAATAGTTTTACATATGAAGAAAAATGGTAAACGAGAACCCATTTATTCCATTGTAAGAGATTTTTTTCGCATGCAATACTTATTGCTACTCAAATTCGGAACAACATTTTTCCAAAAACTTTATATATTATCTGTTTTAAATTAATTGTTGCTGTGGACATATGGTTTCATGTACTTTGTAGGGACATAAATACTGTTACACACGTTTTATGCTGTAAAATAAAAAATACTGGATGTTTTTGGACCAAATATTTTTTAATATATATTTATTGATGTATATTGTATCCAAAGAGAATCTACTAATTCGAAATGTTCGCCTTTTGCCTTTACACACACCTTAAGTCGCACCTGCCAATCGTCAATAGCTGCACGAACCTCGTCCATTGGAAAAATGGCCACTGCTCGAACCAAAGCAGTCTTAAGAGATCCAATGTTGGGGTATCTTTTGTGACAAACCTTGTCCTCTAAAACCGTCCACAATTTGTTATCCAATGGGTTCAAATCTGGACTGCCTGAGGGCCATTCTATAAAAGAAATGAACGCTCACAGAAATCGGAGCGGATTTCTGTGAATTCTTGAATTAACGGCTTTGATGACATGCGGTGTTCGAACAGAGCGTGAGCGGCCCGACCGGTGGCGGTCTTTTACATCTCCAGTCTCTCCAAACAGTATTATGCGTCGGTAGACGAACATGCGGCTAATCCCCAGTGGCCGGAGCGTTTTGAAAATATCTTTTTTTTCATTTCACACTTGAAAAGCGCTATTACAGCGATACGGTTCTCATTATCTGACCACTCCATGATGAAAGTTGAAACAATTTTAAAATCCCGTTACAGACTAACGCTATTGAGGTTAGCTTTCAAAATCCATATGACATTAACGGGGTATGTTCAGTTCTACTATTTAAATGTTGTAACAGTATTTATGTCCCTACAAAGTACAGTAATCCACTGCTTTAATGAAATAAAATTTGTTTTTAAAGTTTTCTAAAACTCTTATATGAATAATGCACTTGTATAACATGTTGATAATTCGGTTTTTAATCATTCAAATTTTTTTAATTAAAATTTTTTTTACGTTTGTTTATTCTAATATACTGACTTTGCTATTCTCGCAGAAAAAAAACGATCGGCTTAATCGGCTAATCGACTTTTTTATACTAAAATGTCTAAAAGTCGACTTTTGATTTTTTTTGGCTAAAAGTTCAGTTTAAGTCTAAGTATAACCCTAAATTGTACCATATCGGTATATGCTTGCATATAACCCCAATGAAATTAGTCCATCCCGATGTAGAAGTAAACCGTTCGACCATGTTTACACCGCAGACAGAGGCGGGAATCTTCTAAAAAACAGAGAAGTGCAGGGTACCATACAATCGCCGCTTCCCGACTATAAATTATTGTACTTGTTTTTTTTTCATTGTTGCAACAATTTTTTTTGGATATTTTTGCCAAAAATTTCATTTATTTTTTTATTTCATATAAATCCATGACGGAAAAAAGTGTCAAGTCTTATGAACAAAATGAGACATAGATCATAGAAATCGATGAACTCGTCCCACTTTTATTTACAGTTAAGTGAAGGTATCTCATTTTGGATCGAATGTATCACTTTGGAAAAAACGACGACTTTTTTGACTCTCAGAATTTAAAAATATTAAGAAACTAAAGGTTACGAGTATTGCATTTATTTGATTGCTCATAAATATAAATCTATGCTGAATTGCTTTTTGTGACTTGAAAAAATTGCCCAAAATATTGATAAATAAAAATTTTAAAATCATTTTGAGCGTGAAGTTTTTTTTATCGAATCACCTTATATGTAAAATTTTATCTAATCTTTAATAAAAACTCATCAAAATATGATACAGGGAAACCAGGTTGTATAAAAATCATCACCATCATAATGATCACACACAATAATAAATACTATGATCCCCAATATTATTTATTAGAATTGGTTTAAGTTGTCAACAATAGATTTGAATTTTAAAAATTATTTAAAAATACATTAAATTTAAAATTATAGGATTAATTTATTTAACAGAAGGAAAAATCAGTATGCGTTTTTATTAAAAATAATTCAGTAAAACAAAGCCAAAGCAGTTTATTTAAACAAATTTAATTTTCATATAAGAAGTATTATTATTGCATAAGATCCGTCACAATAACATTGTTCCAAAAAGCATATTCAAATGAAGAAAAGTTGCCGTAATCATATTATTGTTAACATAAAACCTTTAAAACAAAACTTTTGTTGCACCAACCATATTTTTATTGTTGCTACAACGATATTTTAATTTTTGAATTTAGCATTAATACATTGTTGCATTTCAACAATATCAATATATTGTCAATCATAGTATTTTCAAAATTAAGTTCAGCAAACAATACTATGGTTGCGACAAACATTCTTTTATTGCAAAGAACATAGTATTATTGCCGTGACCATATAGTAACCATGTTTTTCTCTGCGTGTACAAAAGCTAGAAACATATTTTACATTCCTGCTGCACAGCGACATCTGAAATTGCCAAAGTTTGCAGATATTTGGCAAAGCAATAAATACCAGTTATGTCAAATTTAATAGTATTAAAGCCGTTAGAAAATATTTCCCTCTATAAAGGAGGTCCTTACAGGGCCGCAAATTAATTTGTCAATGTGTTACAAACTAAGTTTAATTGCTATTTCATCATAATGTGGAATGTATAACAATGCCTTAGTTCATATTTAGTAATATTATTAATAACGATTGAACATCAGCTATTGGATGATACTGATGCAAAGTAGATTCAGTAATTTACCCCATATTTCACCATAATGTTAAAGGTATAACAATGCCTTAGATCATATTTACCAATATAATTAATAACGATTGAACATCAGCTACTGATGCTAAGTAGATGCAGTAATTTACCCCTGTTTCAAGAAATTATAAGTACAGTGGTTTTTCATTAACAGGTTAAATGGAAATAAGCCAATTTCTAATTTCACAATACATGTTAATACACATTTTACGATCATTAAATTTCACTCGAAATTGTGTTAAAACCCATACGTGTTATTATAACTTAGACACTGTGTGATTTTTTTTATTGTTCGTCTTCTTTACGAAGCTTTATTTTGTTATTAGTCTGTACATTACACCTGCTGTTTATGGCAAACTTGACAAATGGTTGTGCTAAACAAATACCTCTGTACTGAGTAATCGAATGGGTTTTTAAGAAAAATAAAGTCACTCAACAAAAAATACCACAAAAGCCATCAGCCGATCGCTTTGCAGCATTTTCAACTACAGTATCACACACATTAATTGTTTTAGTCGTAAAATGCATAGCTGCTTTCAAATATCGCACTATGAGGGCGGTTCGGAAACTTCTTAGCCTAGCACAAAAAGCGTTTTGGAAACTTCCATCTCTGCTATGAACACATGTTAAATTTTGTTTCGATCTGGCAACTCCTTTATATAGAAACAGATGTTAACAAAAGACGCATCCGCGATTTTTTACAATGGAAAAATTAGAAATGCGTGGTGTCATTAAATATTTACATAAAAAAGGTTTATCGGGACAAGAAATTCATAATGATATGATGAAAGTGTTAGGTGAAAGTGCTCCTTCATATGCAACAGTAAAAAATTCGGTTGCTGAATTTTAACGTGGTCGTACAAGCATTGAAGATGAACCTCGTAGTGGACGTCCAAAAACAGCAACAACAACAGAAATTGTAGCCAAAGTGCATGATATGGTATTAAATGATAGACGAATAAAAGTGCGTGAAATAGCTAATATCATGGGCATCTCAAATGATCGAGTCCATTTAATTTTGCATGAAGAACTACAGATGAAAAAACTTTCTGCAAGATGGGTGCCGCACTTGTTAACAGTCGACCAAAAACGCATAAGAATAAACATTTCTCAAGCTTGTTTGGATCGTTTTCAGCGAAATAAAATGGATTTTAAGCGTCGTTTTATAACTGTTGATGAGACATGGATCCACCACTATACTCCAGAGACAAAAGAACAATCCAAACAATGGACTGAAGCTGGAGGAAGTGCCCCAAAGAAAACAATTCAATCGGCAAAAACAATTCAATCGGCTGGCAACGTTTTTTGTGACTTCAAAGGTATTTTATTGATTGACTAAAAAGGGTAAAACAATAAATTCAGAGTACTATTGCAACCTTTTAGATCAATTAAATGTACAAATTCAAAAAAAAACGTCCTGGCTTACTACACAAAAAAAATAATTTTTCCTCAATTAAAGTACGAGTTGCTTGATCACCCACCTTATTCTCCTGATTTAGTACCCAGTGACTCGTAGTTTGACAATAAAGTATTTGCTTAAACATTTTAAATATTCAGTAGAGGCAAACAACTATTTCCCTAGATACTTGCAGTAAAACATTGGGTGTTATATTTTTGATACGGTCGGAGGCCCTATAAATGCCGTCAATGGAAAGCAAACTACATGTAGCAATATTGAAGCTACACTGAACAAATTATGTTCAAGAAATATTTCATATAAATTGCGAAATCGGTCTTATTTTTTCAACCAAAGAAATTTTTCATAAAAAATATGAAAAAAATCATAAAAACGACGAAATCGGTTTAATGAAAAAAAGTGGTTTTTAAAAACTTATTGAAAATGTTCTTCTATTTTAAAATTACTTTCACATTTTTTAAGAATACGTTTCATAACTTTTTACAAGGTTATTATTTATTACTTTTTTACTTATTAACCTTTCAAATAAGTAAAAAAGTAATAAATAATAACCTTGTAAAAAGTTATGAAACGTATTCTTAAAAAATGTGCAATTTTTTAAGAAATTGTTTCATGGCGCTTTTCAAAATTTTTGTAACAACATTTCACAATATCCATAATCATCTTTTATAAAATTTGTTCGTAATTTAAAAATTTTTCTCAAAAAATATATAATAATTTTAAAAGCATAGTTTTTCCGTTTTGTTATCATTTATTTGGTCTTTTATTATTTTTATCACTTTTACAGTTTTATTACGGTTGAAGACGAAAAACTTTATCAATAGAATGAAGAATTACAAAAAACATGATACATGCAGAGAAAAAACATGTCACGGCAATAATATTATGTTCTCCGCAATATAAGTATGTTTGTCGCTACCATAGCATTGTCAACTGAATTTATTTTTGACAATAGTATAATTGCTGCAATATTAATATTGTTAAAATGTAACAATAGTATTATCGCCAAATTTAAAAATGAAAATATGGTTATAGCAACAATATAAATATGGTTGCTGCGACAAAAGTATTGTGTTTTGCGTTTTATGTTAACAATAGTAAGATTACGGCAATCATACTGTATGATTGTAATTTTTCTTTATTGAAATATGCTTTAAATAACAAATGCTACTGGTACGGATCTAATGCAAAAATAGAACTTTTTTTTATAGAAATTCAAATTTTTTAAACAAGCTGCTTTTGATTTTTTTAACTGAAATATTTTTAATAAAAACGTTTATTTCAACTTATTTTTTCTACTGTAAAATAAATCACTCGTATTATTAAACCAATTATAATAATAATATTGGGGGTCAAATCTATTGTCGACAACTTAAACAAATTCTAATAAATTATATTGGGGATCATAGTATAATTGTGTGTGATCATACTATGGATGTAGGGATCATAACATGGTTGCGTGTGAATCATACTATGGTTGTGACGATCATACTATGGATGTACATGCAACATACTAAGGTTGTGGAGATCATAGTATGGTTGAGTGAATCATGCTATTGTTGTGAGGATCATAGTATGGTTGTATTTGAATCATACTTTTGTTGTGAGGATCATAATATTGTTGTACCACAACCATATACCCAACAATAGTATTATCCTCTTCGAATATTGTCACCACAACCATACTTTTTTAAGCCGGTGAGAACTTAACCGTCAATGGCGACCGTTATCGTGCCATGATAACCGACTTGATTTGTTGGCTGAGATTAAAGCTCGTGACCTCGGCAACATTTGGTTTCAACAAGACGGCGCCCACTTCCCACACATCGCATCAATAAATTTATTTATTGATAGAACACTTCGGTGAGCAGATAATTTTACGTTTTGGGCCGATCGATTGGCCACCAAGATCGAGTGACACAGTTAGACATTTTCCTGTGGGGATATGTAAAGTCTGAAGTTTATGCAAACAAACCCGCTTCGATCTAGGCCTTGGAGCAAAACATCACGCGTGTCATTCGCCAGTTACCAATCAAAATGCTCGATCGAGTCATCGAAAATTGGACTCAACGGATGGACCATCTGAGATGTAACCGCGGCCAACATTTGATGGACATAATCTTCAAAAAATAAATGCCAAAGAATGTTCTTTCAAATAATAATAAACATTCCCAATTCAATTGGAATTTTCTGTGTTTTTTTTTCTTTAAAAAAGTATGGAACCTCGAAATGGATCACGTGTAAGTTCGAACATAATTTTTCAGTGTAGTGACTAAAATATGCAAATGCTCAGAAACGGTTGAAATTAAAAAATTCCCTCTCAGAAGGAGTAAGTCACTAAATTTGTGACAGTATGGTAACATCGTACACTATGGTAACATCGGCAATGGAAAAAATCGCAGGATACATGAGGTCAAGAGGCTCGGCACCGCTCATAAAAATTAGTTTGACTATATCTCATAAGTAAGACCACATCTCGTTAAGAGATACATGTGAAGCTAGTATGAAAAGAGACAGCAAAGAAGGAAAAGCCACGACCCAGAAAATCGAAAAGAAATTAATGCTTACTAAAGCATTATATCTTTATTAGTTGTGTTTGTTTATATTGCCAAAGTAGGACTTAGAGACCCTAAAATTGACCCCTTGGAATACTGTCATTAAAAACCATGAAAAAAATTGAAAAGAATTGACTTTTTGATACGTCTTAATTTTGGCATTTGACTCGTGCGCCTAAGGTCCATAAAGCGTTATAAGAGAGGTCCCTTAGAAAATGGAGTTATCTTAAAATACACTAAATTTTTAAGATTTATTTAAATTACGGGCCCCAAAAATGGGCCAGCTTTAACAATGCACATGTAGATACTACAAAAAAGTCTAAAGATGATATTCATTTTTCGATTTGGCTGAATTGGAGGCCTCGGTCCATGGGCCAATGAGCTCTATGGCCCTGTTAAATAAGTCCTTTCAAAATAAGTCCTTTCCTTTCCTCTAAAAAACCATATTCCCCAACACTGCCAAACTTACAAATTCTCCACTTGGTTTTACTGTGTTCTTATGAAGGGTGGTTTAATTTTAAGGACCTATGTTGATTTGTCGTGCAAAACAGCCATTGTTTCGTTAGCTGTGTGGCAAGCGGCACCGTCCTGTTGAAACCACATATCGTCCACATCCATATCTTCCAATTCGGGCTATAAAAAGTTACGATGTGAACACTATTCACAGTAACTGCCTGACCGGCCTCATTTAGGAAAAAATATCTCATCACTGAAGATGATCTTCTTCGAAAAATTGATTTTCAATTTCATAATAAGCCTGAATAACTTTAACGCATTGCTCGCTTGTGTATCTTTCCTTGGTTCAAATTGAGTTTGTCTGAAATTGAGAAATATCAAATGAAATGCAAAAACATCGGCCCTTAAAATGTAATCATCCTTTAGTGATGGTACACTGCATAATCCCTTCAATAAATGTCGAACAAATAAAATTCATACTAGTACAGTCGAACACGGTTATAACGAACAACCGGTTATAACGAACAATCGGTTATAATTAACAGTTTTTAAGGTCCCAAAGATTTTTCTTACATTTTTCATATTAATTTCTATGTTTATAACGAACACGCTTATAACGAATTGTCGCTTATAGCGAACAGTATTTTTTAACCCTCTAAGAAATTTTCATCGAAAAGACTTAAGTTTACCTTACTTAAAAATTACGTAACAACTCACATTGATTTTTTACTCTGCGTTACGATACTATTCGTTTTTGTAGTTTTCCCGAAACACAGGATGGCTTAAGCGATTCAAACAATGCCACAACATCAAATATAAAACAATTTGCGGGGAATAACATAAAGTAACCCCTTTACTTATGACAAATGACAAAATCTAAAGAATATTGAGAACAATAATGATTCTGAAAACCAAAGACGATAAATGTAGAAAAACGCTCTTCAGTAACGGAAAAATTTTCGGTGTTTATTTTGTCCACATTATTTTTTACACAATCACTAGAACGTTAGAAAGTCAACATTGAAACACAGACAACACTAAATTCTCACAACTTAAACAGAAAAAAATGTATTCCTAAAATGATATTTACTCATTTCTGTTTTTCGATTTATCGATAAAGAATAAATCGCCCACCTTGTACAATTTATCGCATTTGCTGAAAACGAGACAAATGTGAAGGTGAAATTTCTCCTACTGAAATCGTTAGAAAGAATTGAAATACATTCGGAGATTTTTGGGAATTGAGAAATGAGATTCAGAAAATGATGTTTATCATAACTTTTTAAATGCAGAAACTTTTATGGAACAGGAAATGATTATAAAAACAATAGTTCGAACAAAAATGACTGATTTTTTTTAATAATGTGCAAATGCGGCAGATCTAGTTTAAAGAATTATTTTATACGGAATGTACCTAATTTTGTGTTTTTGAGGTTTTTGTTTTTTTTTGTAATAGATTTTTTTTATTTTAAACATTTATGTAACTTTGACTACATATATTTCTAATATGGCGATATATAAAGAAAAATTCGAAGAAGGCTTATAAAATCCTTTATTGTTCTTTACTACGGTTATAACAAACTACGGATATTACAAACTAAAATCTGGGTCCCTAGGAGTTCGTTATAACCGTGCTCGATTGTATGAAACTTCTTGATGTGTGCTTTGACTGGGTGATTGGTTCATTTGCCATGTTCTATTGGCCCCCTAAGGTCATTATCGCGAGAAATTTACACTGTTTTACAAGAATATAAAAATGATTTTGTTAATAAAAAACTATAGACGATATGCGTCAAAACCAATAGCTGTGTGGCAAGTATAAAAAATACGGCCCGATGATGCCGCCAGCCCATAAACCGAACCAAACATTCACTCTTTTTAGGTGCATTGTTTTTTCGACAACAACATCATTCGCCCAATTGCGGCAATTCTGCTTATTGACGAATCCACTGATGTGAAAATGTACCTCATCACTGTGGATGATTTTCTTTGAAAATTATATTTTTTTGTTTTATTAAATTTATTCAAAAACGTTATAATAATTCAAAGCTTAGAAATAACAAGGGCCTCAGCGCCGTAAGGCATTTTTGAGGCAAGTTCGCAAAATTATCGATTACAATTATTTTTAATTTGAAATATTATTTACGTTACAAAAGAAAATTTTAAATATACATTTAGATATACATATATAAATTTATTTATCCCAGGAGCTCATCTATATTTTGCGTTAAAAACTCTTTTAATCTTGATTTGAAAAGAGAAATTGTTGTACTAGACTTAATTTCATCAGGTAAATTATTAAATTCCCTGCTACCAGAATACTCAATGCGTTGTTTCGTTGTTTCTGTCCGACAAAGTACGACGCTCAAATTATCATTATTGCGAGTGTAAAATCGATGTTGGTTTTGGGAAAACGAGATTGTAGTGTGACCTATGTTATGCAGACATTTGAAGACATATAATAATAATTGCAACTTATATGTTGCTTGTATTGGTAATATCGACGGAAAGATATCTGTATACAAAGAATATGTCGGATATCGAATGGGAAGTTTTGCCACAGATTTTAATGCTTTGTTCTGGAGGCGTTGAAGAGATTTTAACTCTGTGCTTTTTTATATCCATATATAACAGCTAGGTCGTTGCAATGGCTCTGTATTAGAGCCTTGTTTTTAAATTTGTACAGCAAGCCTACATCAGGTGCAATCTTTGATTTAACATGTTGTATATGTTTGTCCCAAGCCAGGTTTGTTTGAAGATGAAGTCCTAAATACTTCATAGAAGAAACTTCTTTTACTTGCCTGCCGTCCACAAATATACTGAAGGTGTCATTAAAACGGAAATGAGGTCTAAATCTCATAAGTTTTGTTTTAAGTGGATTTATAAATAATTTGTTTATGCGTGCATACTTCAATATCAATGCCGCATCTCTTTCAATATATGGTTTAGCAGCTGTCTCATGCATATATGGATAAAGCATGCATATATCATCTGCATATACGAACAGTTTACCAGACAGCTGAAGATTTACTAAATCATTGATGTAAACAGAGAACAACAATGGACCTAGTACACTTCCTTGGGGTACTCCGTATTTAACATTAGCAATTGTGCTCTTATGCGCATTAATTTGAACAAACAGTTTTCTGTGCTCTAAATAGCTCCTTAAAAACAAAGTTCAGTATTATCCACGCCATAATATTTAAGTTTTTGGATTAATATAGCATAATCAATAAGATCAAACGCGTTACTGAGATCATAAAAAAACACCAGCAACACCACTTTTACCTTGATCAAGACCTTTACATATACAATTTTGAACGTTGATCGTGGCCTCCTCTGTACCACAAACTTTTCGGAACCCGAACTGATAAACGTTGAGTAAACAGTTATCATTAAAATAGGTTGTGAGCTGATCGTATAAAATCCTTTCAAAAATGTTGTCAATGATGGGCAATATCGAAATAGGACGAAATTTATCCACAGTCGAAGAAACCTTTTCTTTGGGTATTGGTATGATTTTATGTATTTTCAAAATCTCAGGATATTTTGAAGTATTGATCATTGCATTGAATATCTTTACCAAATGTGGTATTATTATGCTACTGCATTCTAAAATAATCTTTGGAGATATACCATCATGTCCACAGCCTTTTCCTGGAATAATATTGGACATCATTGTCTGAACTTCTTCATTTGTTGTGCATTGCAGATAAAATCTGTTATTACAGGGATGCATAGTTCGTAATGCATTGCATGTATCTGACGGATAACTGACAATTTGTCGCTTTAGCTGCTCAACAGACTCCAAAAAGTAGGTGTTTAACATATCACATATAACAACATCACTTTCAAAAGACGATCTTTAAGTTAGCAAAAGACGATCTTTAAGTTTAAAAAGTTTACGTAAGTTTGCATTTATCCAAGGTGTAATTTTACATTTCAAACTTTGATTTTGATTAATTTGTATGGTCATCATAATAAGCCTGAATAACTTTAACGCGTTGCTCGCTCATGTGTCTTTCCAAGGTTCTAATTGAATTAGTCTAAAATTATGAATTATCTAATGAAGTGCAGAAAAAAACTTGAAGTTAAGTTGTGGTTTACATTCAATATGGGTCCTTCAAATTTAACCACCTTTTATTTCGTGAATATTATTTTTTCTACAAATTAAAATTTTTAAAATCAAACGGTTTATGATGCATAAAGCCAATCAGTTATTGTAGACACACAAGTTTTTACCGACCACTTACTCGTTTAGTAAGCAATTGCCAATAGAACACGCCTATTATCTCGTTTACTGGAGAAAGAAAAAATCTCAGTTCGTATCAAAAAAAGATTTGAAATAATTCAACATCACCTATAGACAAACCACCATTTAAAGGAAATTACAATTTTCAAATTAAACGGTTTGTGGTGCTTAAAGCCAATCAGTTCTTGTTTACAAATAAGTTTTTAGAGACCACTTACTCGTTTAGTAAGCAATTGCCAATTGAACACGCCTATTATCTTGTTACTGCAGAAAGACAAAATACCAGTTTGTATCAAAAAAAAAATCCGAAATGACTCAACGTCATCTATAGACAAACCATTGATAAAAGGAATGACATTCATTCATAAATACTTATATAAACGTTTAAATTTGATAAGTTAATTAATTGAGATACAACACTTCAACAAAATACTCTTCCGTGATTAGTTTCGCCCAACGGTGGGACTGTCGCCACTAAAATACCTCAACGCCCACGTAAAAACGCTTAGCATGTTTTCATGTTGAAATTCCAACGGCAACATTCACCTTTAAACAATATTATGAAATTTCCCAATTAGAAACACATTTGTCGTGGAGATTAAAGTTTCATTCTAACCGAAAATGTGTGTGTCCGTCTGACCGTCCGACTCCCAACCTAAGTCAACAAGCGAACGAACAAGACAAAATTATGCACAACAGATTCCACGGTACAAACAACCTTTGTACTGTGGACAACAACATCCGCACGTATTATTATCACTGAACAATATGAAGTGGTTGTTGTTGGCTTTGGCTTTTTGTCAGTCAATGTGACTCATTGATAATTTTGGAACATTTCGACGATGTTAACTGCTTTGACTCTTAATGAAATACATTGGCCTATATTTAGCGAATAGTTAACACAAAGAAGAAGAAATAAACAGCAATTAATAGACGTGTTCGATTATTAACGCTAAGTTAGCTGTGAGTGAGTACTGCTAAGTTAGTGCACTTACTAATTTTGTCCTCCTCCATAGGATGAAGTGTATACTAAATTTGTCACATTATTTTAAATATTGATGGAAGACTCAGTATAGTGTTTACATTTAAAGTGCTTTGTTTTAAAGCCCGACAAAAATTAAAATTGTAAAGTAAAACACAATAACATTCACTTAAAAACGTATTTTTATTACGAGCAAGTTTATTGCAACTTATTAAAATGCACCACTCTGGGAAACAGGATATAGAAAGTTAGTTTCATGACAAATGTTTTTACCAACCAAAAATATATCATATATCGTCGTATAATCACCTGTTCTTTCCATTGAAAGATACACGCAGAAAAAAAGTATGGTTGTGGTGACAATTTTCGAAGAGGATAATACTATTGTTGGGTATATGGTTGTGGTACAACAATATTATGATCCTCACAACAATAGTATGATTCAAATACAACCATACTATGGTCTTCACAACAATAGTATGATTCACACAAAACCATACTATGATCACCACAACCATAGTATGATTCACACTCAACCATACTATGATCTCCACAACCATAGTATGATCCTCACAACCATAGTATGTTTCATATACAACCATAGTATGATCCTCACAACCATACTATGATTCACACACAACCATGTTAAATTTAAAAATTCAAATCAATATTTAGATTTGAATTTTGAAAATTATTCAAAAATACATTAAATTCAAAATAATAGGGAGTGATTTAGTTCACAGTAGAAAAAATAAGTTTAAATAAACGTAAGCGTTTATATTGAAACTATTTCAGTTAAACAAAGCCAAAGCAGCTTGTTTAAAAAATTTTAATTTCAATAAAATAGTACTATTATTGCATTAGACCCGTCTATACCAATAACATTTGTTCTTAAAAGCATATTTATATGAAGAAAAATTACAATCATACAGTATGATTGCCGTAATCATGTTCTTGTTAACATAAAACGCAAAACACAATTCTTTTTTCGAACCAACCACATTTATATTGTTGCTATAACCATCTTTTTATTTTTAAATATTATTGAGGCTATCATACTATTAAATCAAAATTATTAAATTAATTAATAATTAATTATCAAAATTATTAAATTAATTAATAATTAATTATCAAAATTAAATTCAATTAACAATACTATTGATCAATTAACAATACTCTTCAAATATTGTTATCCCAACCATACTTTTTTTCTACGTGTACATATGTTTATCCGCGTTTAATTTTTCTTTTAGATCTAGAAGTCACATCTTACATTCAATCTTTATGAAATTTATGTTTTTGTTTATGTTTTTTGGATCAAGGACGTTAATAGAATCGGTTTAGATTTAGATATAGAACCCACATATAACAACCAATCCTGATGAAAAACACATGTAAGTTTTTTGCACCAACGAAGTACTCGTACATTAATAGAATTAAAAAAATCGGTTCAGATTAAGATATAACTCCCACACACAAGTGTTCATCCGATTTTCTATATTTAGTTCTAGGAGCTACATAATGCATCCAATTTCCATGAAATTTATCACGAGTAAGTTTTGTGAGCTAAAGAGAGACGCCTTTGCACGCAGAGAAAAGATATGGTTACACTATGGTCACCGCAACAATAATATGTTCTCTCCAATAAAAGCATGATCGTCGCAACCATAGTATTGTTTTTTGAATTTCATTTTGACAATAGTATGATTGCGACAATATTGCTATTGTTGAAATGTAACAATAGAATTATTGCCAAATTTAGAAATGAAAATATGGTTGTAGCAACCATATAAACATGGTTAGTGCAACAAAAGTATTGTTGTTTAAAATTTACGTTAACAAAAATATGATTACGGCAATCATACAGTATGGTTGTGACTATGAACATAACAAAACAGGTTTTGTAGAGAATACATGTATGTGTGTGCGTATGTTTTTTTGATATACAAAAAAAAAACACATACACACGATACAGTGAATGGTTGCTGTCCATTAAAAAAAATAACAATCGGAAGGCAGTTCGAGGGATTTGTATTGTGTTTACTTTGTTCGGTGAAATACTCTAATACCGACTGGTTCTCGTTTATTTAAAATTTGCCTGCACTTAAGTATAAAGCCATTGATCATGGTTTAATCACATTCGTTACTTGGTGTCTACGGATGGTGAAGTAGCATTCACCTCTGCTGGCAACTAAAAGTATTTTTGACCGTTGGAATATATTTTTTGTTTGTTGAATAAAATGCTTAATAAAAACATAGCATCAAATCTGGCAATGAACTAATAGCAATGCAATTTAAAATAACATATTAAATAAAAATCTCTATTTTTGAATAACAACAATAACCAATCCTAATAAATAATTTAAGGGATCATAGTATGGTTGAATGTGAATCATACTATGGTTGTGGGGTTCGTAGTATGGTTGTATGAGAAACATACTATGGTTGTGAGGATCATACTATGGTTGTATGAGAAACATACTATGGTTGTGAGGATCATAATATGGTTGTGAAGATAATAGTATGGTTGAGTGTGAATCATACTATTGTTGTGAGGATCATAGTATGGTTGTGGAGATCATAGTATGGTTGAGTGTGAATCATACTATGGTTGTGGGGATCATAGTATGGTTATGTGTGAATAATACTATTGTTGTGAGGATCATAATATTGTTGTGGCACAACCATATAGCCAACAATAATATGATCCTCTTCGAATATTGTCACCACAACCATACTTTTTTTCTGCGTGTGATATTGGAGAAAATCGGTTCAGAATATGCTCAGCTCCACATATATGCTCAAGCGATTTTACCAAAAAAAAAATGAAATTCCTACTAAATTTGACATGTGACATTAGATTTGAAATCTGTGTAAGTTTTAAACACGTCCAAGAGGGTTAAAAATCCATTTTCAGTTGGCTTTTTGTGGCTGATATGTGAAAACATGGGTTAACATATCTCATAATATACAGTGTGGAGCGCAAATTTACTTATTTGGGAATGAAATAAAAAAAACAAACATTAGAAAATTTTATTTTATATTTTCATTATATTGAACAGTAAGGGATTTTTTTTAAATTACTTGGTTTTAAATAGTGTATCTGCAAATGTCGACTTTCGTTATCCACTCACTGCTGCATACGTTTTCTGAAATTTTAATAAACTCTAACAAGCATGTTGTTTTGTATTCTGCCAATTTGAGCCTCAATTTTGTTAATGAGGTCTTCCAAGGTGTTGGGATGGTTGATATACACCTTCGACTTCAGGTAACCCAAAAAGAAAAAATCGCATGGGGCTAAGTGTGGTGAGCGTGCCGGCCAGTTCACATCACCCCTCAAAGAGATAAGCCGTCCGGGAAATATTTGCCTCAAGCAATTCATGGTAACCCTCGCTGTGTGTGCAGTGGCACCATCTTGTTGGAACCAAGTATCCTCTAATTGCATTGTCTCAAGAACCGGCTGAAAAAAGTCTAAAATTCCAAGAGCAAGTTATTGCTTCCGAGCTGAGCGTTTCGGAGATTGCAGTACTGCTGCTCTAACTCTTTCGATGTATTGCGGTATTGTAATCCTTCTATTAGGTCCCATTCGTAAACATTTCATTCCCGGCTGTTCTCAATAAAGATACCCAATTTACAACTGATTGCCGTCCAGGAACACGTACGCATGGGGGAACAGCGAATCGTAAACGAAAAGCATGCTGCACTGCAATGATCGAGTGCGCTTCAACACAAAATGACCTCTCCTCACGTGTCCAATGCATGATGGCAACTGAAAGGCAGACGAATGCAAATCTCCCATCAGCCACTATAATCCACGCGCACGTCCACTCTCTTCGACCAACAGTGCCGTCACATACGAGTATATGTGATATGTGACAGCGCTTAGAGAAAGGGACCTAAGGGTAAAAAAATCAATTTTCATTTTTTTCTTTTTTTGATGTGGACAACATCTGAGCATCGTATGAGACCAATCCCATGGCCCAAAAGTGTTCCCTCCCAAAGATATGCGTGTTTTATGAAAGTGAAGCCGACGATTCTAAGCTCAAATAGAAAGGAACCTAATCTTTAAAATGACTCTCCTGAACAAAACTGGTTTTTCGCCTTAGGTCCCTTTCTATTTTGCGCGTCACATATAACGGGTGATCCATCTTGAGGTATTTTTTTCAATGGCCTCTTTTCACAGATTTCGAGTGAGTTGTGTTCAACTTTATTTTTTATTCTTTTCAGTATTGTTTGCCATTTCATTATTTAAAGACTTACACCGAAACAACGTCTTACACTGTGCAACTGTATAATGGAAATGAGCGTTCGGTGAGAAACTGTTTTCGACCACAATTTTGTTGAGTGACGAGGCACATTTTGGCTGAAGAGCATCCATAAGAGCTTTAAGAGGTGCCATTATACCCGGAGAAATCCACGGTCTGGTGCGGATTATGGGCTCGAGGAATAATCGGTCCATTATTTTTCAAAAATTATGATGGTCGAAATGAAACCGTGATTGGAGCTCGCTGTCGCGCCTTGATATCAGACTTTTTGCTTCCTGAAATTGAAGCCCGTAATCTTGATGACATTTGGATTTAACAGGACAACTCTACTTGTCATACAGCTGCTCAAGCAATGGATCTCTTAAGAGGTCATTACAATGAGCAGCCAATTTCACGTTTTGGATTGATGAGTTGGCCGCCTAGATCGTGTAATATCACAGCTATAGACTTTTTTCTTTCGTTTTGGAAGCCTACATTACGCGTGTCATTAAAGCCATACCGATCGAAATGCTCGAACAAGTCATCTAAAATTGGACCCCCAGAATGGACACCCTGAAGCGTAGTTGCGGCCAACATTTCAAGGAAATTATATTCAAAAACTAAATGACATAAAATTGTCTTTCGAAAGAACCACAAATATTCCACATTTTATTTTATTTTTGTACCCTCCACCATACAATGGAGGGTATATAAGTTTTGTTATTCTGTCTGTAACACCTTGAAATAATCATCGGAGACCCAACAAAGTATATACATTCTTGATCCTCGTAAAAGTCTTAGACGATATAGCCGTGTTGTCCGGCTGTCCGTCTGTCCGTCTGTTGAAAACAAGATAGAGCCTGCATGAAAACAGCTAGGGAGCTGAAATTTTGCAAAAACATGTGTAGTTAACCTAGCATGGTTGGTATTGAAAATGGGCTCTATAGCTCTACGGAAAGTTGGTGTTGAAGACCCTCAACCGACACTACCTCATAAAAATTAGTTTTTTATTTGGAAATATCCGTCCAGTTTCTTGAGCAAAATCACTAAAATTTTGCAAATAATAACACTACTCAACAAAATGAAAAAAATTTCATGTACTCATACCTTTACTCAATTGCGAATAAAAGCGAAACGCGTGCATCGATTTTCATGATCTTTGTCTCATTTTGCTCATAGGTTATGTGACTTTACGTAAAAGTAATAAGATTTGACATTTTTTTCATTTTGGATTTTTTATGGATTTTTTAAAAAAAAAATTTAAATCTTTAGGCAAAAAATAAGTTTTTTCCTTTATATATTCATTTTTAACTTGGAAACTGTTGCTTGTATAGGAAAACAATATATGAACAGATTAAGGGAATTGTAATTTTAAATTTTTTAAAATTTAATTGAATTAAATCGGGCTAGTGGTTCCCGAGTTATGCCGGACGAAACAAATTAACCAAAAAAAAAATTTTAAAATTTAAAAAAAAAAAATAAAACAAAAACCAAACGAAAAAAAAAATTTTTATTGCGTTTTTCGAGCTCATGTCAAGGTTATCTACACAGAAAAAATTATCGCATCCCGAGTACATTTTGACTGTTGACTAGTGTAATCTCTATATAGGCGCAATCATCTATGTAAAAATGGTTTAGATTGGGCCACCATTTCTTGTACCTCCCATACAAACGGCCTTATGGGCCTTGAGAAATACTATGACATTGCTTTAAATAAATTACGAAAATTAAAAAAATAGTTTTTTATTTTGGAATCTGGTGGAGGATATCCAAAGTTCGGCACAGCCAAACTTAACATCCTTTTTTATTTTTTTTTTATTTTGAAAAAATACCTTTAGAATGATAACTCATTATATATATACTTTATATTATTTGCCGCCATATATATATATATATATATTATTTATATCTTATTTATTTAGATATAATAAATAATAGGAAGATTGCAACTTAAATGCAAATTTGGTTTTGCCGAACTAACAATTTGATGATTATGTATTTGTTAAAATGACGGCAAATTTGTATTTAAGCAACACAATATTTTCCTAATCGAAATGGAAGTAGTGCAGATCTATTGTTGTAACTAGTCTAGCAACGGCATACGTGTTTCATTAGCGACACAATTCTAATTCATTTGCTAACCGAGTATTTCTCATACAAATATAAGCAAACTCAATCGAACAGGGCAAATAGCCCAACAATCGCCTGATAATAGCCGAGTGTGAGGCTATTATCAGGCGATTGTTTATCGTCGTTGGTGTGGTTTTTATTTCAATGTGAAATAATTTTTATGAATGAATTTTTAGTATTTGCTGCTGTTTTTCTTACCAACAAGTGTGCGCTGATTTTGCTGTTGACAGCACCCAAAATCGACCTCCCTCGGTGTGGGGAAATAAATGAGAGTGTGTGATGAGAGTCACCAAAGCGAAAACTGAGTAAAAGAGATTTTCCTCTTTAATGCGTAATGTTTATGAATGGGGACGCCCTATTAACCCTATTCGTACCAAACTACATTTGTAACGTAAAGAACCACGCAGAGACTTATAGTCCCTTAAAATTATATAAAAATGACAAATTCTGAAAATTTGTCAACACTACTACACAACAAGTACTACACGCAGAGAAAAGATATGGTTACTATATGGTTACGGCATCAATAGTATGTTCTCTGCAATAAAAGTATGGTCGTTGCAACCATAGTATTGTTTGTTTAATTTCATTTTGACAATAGTATGATTGCGGAAATATTAGTATTGTTGAAATTTAACAATAGTATTGTTGAAATGTAACAAAAGTATTGTTGCCAAATTTTAAAATGAATATATGGTTGTAGCAACAATGTAAAAATGGTTGGTGTGACAAAACTTTTTTTTTTGAGTTTCATGTTAACAATAATATGATTACGGCAATCATACCGACAAAATCCTAATTTTTCATAATATATCAAAGTTATTGTTACGAATCTTACGCAATAATACTTGTAGTACTTTTTATATGAAAATTATTTTTTTCAAAACAAATAACTTTGAATTAGTAAACCTGAAATATTTTTAATAAACAGTTTTTTTCTACTGTTAAATAAATTACTCCTGTTAATAATAGTCTAATGTATTTTTAAATAATTTACTTAATACAAATCTCTATTGTTAAATAACAACTTAACTCAATCCCTACAAAATTTTTAGGGATAATAGTATGGTTACGTGTAAGTCAAACTACGGTTCTGAGAATCATACTATGGTTGTATGTGAAACATTCTATGGTTGTGAGGATCATAATATGGTTGTGGGGATCATATTATGGTTGAGTGAGAATAATAATATGATTGTGGGAATCATAGTATGGTTGTGTGTGAATAATTCTATTGTTGTGAGAACCATAATATTGTTGTGAGAATCATAGTACGGTTGTGTGTGAACCATACTATTGTTGTGATGATCATTATATTGTTGCGCCGCAACCATATACCCAACAATAGTATGATGCTTTTCGAATATTGTTATCCCAACCATCCTTTTTTCTGTGTGTACAAGGTAAATGAGAAACAGAAAATGCAAATCTTTTAGATTTAGGAAAAAATTAAAAACGATTTTTAAATAAATATATTTATAAGCTAAATTCAGGTATAAAATAATTGGTAAACTGCAGCTTTGTGGCCAATATGTTACGAACATTTTTGTTGAACATCTCAACTACGGTAAGGATGTGTTTTCTCCTTAGAGGAGGAGCACTTCGCATAGGTACGAGCGTTCTTTTGTGGCGACGAAGGAGGTGATTTGTTTGATGCGGATAAAAATGTTATGTCCGTTTAATCGATAGTACACTACTGAGCGATAAGCCTTTTCAACTTTTCATCTAAATATTTGTCATAATAATTTCTCGAAACAGTGTTCCAGACATTTTACAAGTGTTCAGTTTCTTGGCATTATTTCTGTCTGAATATCCAAAGTATATAGGTAGTTATACAACCAGCATTTATAATATTCTGAAATTGGGCCACCGACAGCCTGTGCGTTTACTCTTGGCGAAAAAATGTGGGTTACCATCATTTGTTCAATAGTCATGTAACGCAAAAGTCTAATTCACATTCTGATAGTAGGAACTCCTCCGTTACTGCAAAATTTTCATCATTATTTGCTTCATCAGCAAAAGCATACGTATTCGTTACTAGCATATTCAGTTTCGATAAATTTAAATAAAATTAGTTAGTATTATCTGCATTATTACAGTTTTTCAATCTACTCACTTGAAACGAAGTTTATTATACCCTTCACGCCAGGATCGAAGTATATATCAGTTTGTCATTACGTTTGATACATCTCTCATCTGTGACCCTATAAAGTATATATTGTATCATAAAATTCGTAGACGATTTAGCCATGTCCGTCTATCTTACACATTACCAAAAGGAATTGAAAATGGACCAAATCGGGCAGAAGGCGAAAAAGTTTTCCAAATGGCTGACTAACATTTTTTTTATAATTGTTTTTATAACAGTTTTGATAAAAACAAGCTATTTTTGGATGTTGTACCCGTAGAGGCATTAAACGACCCAAAAATGAGCGTGGTCATATCGCGTATAGCTCCTAGGGGCACAAAAAAGTCCTTTAATACTCAGGGTCTTATGGATATCCAAAAACAGTAAAATTTCTCTCAAATACAAATATATACCTTTAATTTAGATTTAGGTCAATTTGCGACTCGGATCGGAACAGGTGGTATCTACACGCAGAGAACAAAAACATGGTTAATACATGGTCACGGCAATAATAATATGTTCTCCACAACAAAAGTATGTTCTTCGCAACCATAGCATTGTTAACTGAATTTATTTTTAACTATAGTATAATTGCTGCAATATTAATATTGTTGAAATTTAACAATAGTATTGCCAAATTTAAAAATGAAAATATGGTTATATCAACAATATAAATATGGTTGGTGCGACAAAAGTATTGTTTTTCGGGTTTTATGTTAACAATTATATGATTACAGCAATCATACTGTATGATTGTAATTTTTCTTCATTTAAATATGCCTTTTAGAACAAATGTTATTGGTACGGATCTAATGCAATAATAGTACTTTTTTAACGAAATTACAATTTTTTAAACAGGATGTTTGGGCTTTGTATATCTGAAATATTTTGAATAAAAACGCTTACGTTTATTTAAACTTAGTTTTTCTACTGTGAAATAAATCACTCCTGATATTTTAAATTTAAAGAATTTTTGAATAATTTTCATAATTCAAATCTATTGTTGACAACTTAAACCAATTTTAATAAATAATATTGGGGATCAAATCTATTGTCGACAACTCAAACAAATTCTATTAAATAATATTGGTGGTCATAGTTTAATTGTTTGTGATCATACTATGGTAGTTGGGATCATAACATGGTTCGTGTGAATCATACTATGGTTGTGAGGACCATACTATGGTTGTATATGAAACATACTATGGTTGTGAGGATCATACTATGGTTGTGGAGATCATATTATGGTTGAGTATGAATCATACTATGATTGTGGGGATCATATTATGGTTATGTGTGAATCATACTATTGTTGTGAGGTTCATAGTATGGTTTTATTTGAATCATACTACTGTTGTGAGGACCATAATATTGTTGTAGCACAACCATATACCCAACAGTAGTATTATCCTCTTCGAATATTGTCATCACAACCATACTTTTTTTTGCGTGTAGGGTCCTTCTAATCGGCCCTTTGTCTATGGACATATGGGTATTAAAAAACAAAAGAATTGAGCTAGGCATCCGAATATAATAATAATTCTACGATTTCACCTAATTTAAATGGATCAAAAGTCTCTAGGGTGCGGAATGGCCAAGAGGCTTTAGTTCCTAAGTCAATTGCACCTTGTAAGCGTGAAAAAATGCAAGTCTTTATGCATAATCCTCATCAACGACGACCGTGAGAGGTGCAATTGTTGGGCACGACGGCGAATTGAGGTGGACGGCTCTTCAGCCATACTATAGCGAAAAGCAGCAATATTTTCTGCAGTACGAGCATGCACTGATGTTTTCACATCTCCGACAGACCCAATTTTTTCAAATTTTTGCACGATTTTTCCGATTGTACGCAAGTTTGACGATTAAATTGACCGAAAAATCACGTATTGCACGATATGCATTTTGACTTCAACGCCCATTTTCATAATAGGCCTGAATAACTTTAGCGCGTGGTTCGCTTGCATATCTTTCCAAGGTTCAAATTGAATTAGTCTAAAATTAAGAAATGTCGAATTAAATGTAAAAAAAAACTTGACGTTAAAGTGTGGTTCACATTGAACATCGGGCCTTAAAATTTAAATACCCTCTAGGTCTCTTGAACATGAACATATACGTAGGTGCTCAGAACCAGAATCTAAATATGACTATTTGGCTGAATTAGAAGCGTTGACCAAAGGGCGTTGCTCACTGGTCCTGGGCCTGAAAAGAGTTCTCTAATACTCCGCGACATATGGGTTACCAGAAACTGTAAAATCGTTTCACAAATCCAAATATCGACCTTTTTTTGAGATTTCGACCAATTTGGGAGTTGGACCAGCCTCTATAGGCCCTAGGGGACCTACCTGCTACCTTGAACTATAAACATATATACACTGAATACAAATTGTATATTTAAAATTTGTTCATCAAAAATCACATTTGAACTCAAATATCGGCCACCTTTTACTATGGACACATGTTTAATAAATGTTTCGGCCTAGCCGAACTTAATGACATTTTTATTTGGTTATTTAACGTTTGTCGTTAGAACTATTTTTTTATGAAATACTTAAATTCCACTGCCTGGTACGAATAGGGTTAAAACAAGAACAGCAACAACAACAGTCATCAAAGCACTCATTCTCTACAACCAAATCGCACTCAGCTACGTTCACTCTACGCGTGGCATGCAAGAGGGCCGGAATACCGTCTAGACCAGACAGACACAGACATACGAACGTATGAGTAATATGAATTTCTAGTGAAACTCAGCGGAAATTACAATGTTGGAGACCTCATGCAAACAAACAAACAGCAAACGAAAAAATGGATTTTTGAAACAAACCAACGAACGGTAAATGGGGTGATCTATCGAGTCGTACGATTAGTATTTTAGTGGTGGCATGATATGATTTACTGGAATTTTCCATTGTTTGGAAATTTTAAAGATGAAATGAAAAATGAATGCTAAATCGATTTAACAATTTGTGTTCCTCCGCTCGTTTACTGCATGTAATCAACTGCAGGTAGCAATTGTGGTCCGATCTTAGTACAATTAGGGCTGCTATATATATTTATGGCCTAATAATGCAAATGCGAATATTTATCATCAAAATTGGTTTAACTGTTTTTCAAAGTATTCTCCAGCATGATTTATACACTTTTGCTTGCGCTCAAACTAATTGTCGAAGCACTTTTTCCACTTCGATTGAGACACCTCCAAAATATGGTTTCTGAACGCTTCAATAGCATCTTCCGGCGACGAAACTCGTTGACCACGCATTTTTTTCTTGATGTGCGGGAATAAAAAGAAGTCATTGGGTGACAAGTCAGGGCTGTATGGAGGATGACCCATCAATTCGACGTTTTGGCCGGTCCAAAAGGCACTGGTTTGAGCCGATGAGTGAAAGCTCGCATTGTCATGGTGCACAATGATTCGTCTTATCTTGTTCGTTTTTCTAATTTCTCTGAAGACTTCAGGCAAACAAATTGGGTACAACACACTTAGAATTGACCGTCCTACGTTGTTCAAGCGAAACAGTCGCCACATGACCAGTTTAGCTGAAGAAATAGGCGACCGTTTGCTTCGAAGTGCTTCTGCCACAAACAACTTTTGTTGGATTTGGCTCATATTCGAAGATCCACACGGTCGATTACTGTTTTTTATCGGGCTCATACGCATAGATCCATGATTCGTGACCTATGACGATCTTATAGACGTCTTTTGAAGTACCGCGATCGTATTTTTCAAAATTTCTTTGCACCAATTGACACGGGCCTTTTTTTTGGGCAATTGTCAAATTGTGCGGGATCCAACGAGAACAAACCTCTTTTTCGGCCAGGTGTTCATCCAATGTAGAACGTATGTTGGTGGAAGAAATGCCCAAGGATGCCTCTATCTCACGGTATGTCACATGACGATCTTGCATTATCAGTTCACGCACGGCATTAATGTTCTGAGTTGTGTGAGTTACAATTAATGTGTGAGTTACAATTAACATCGTGCATTATGGTTTGAACTCCCTGCTTGGGAGCCTTCGCATTAGTTATCCCAACCACCATCTAATGGACAGGATGACTTCGTACAAGCAGATGAGGTATGACTTTCATGATCAAGAGAGAGCCTGACGATCATCGGAACAACTAGGCAGGGCGGAACTACATTCACACTGATTTAGTCGCATCGGCAGAATCAAGCTATGTCGTAATTGTAGTCATTGGGGATCATTCTCTGAAGATTTCACAAGAAGAGAAGACGTTACCTCGACAGACGTGAGTGGTTCTGACTCAGCTAAGATTTGGAAGGGCCGCCTCGCTATCGCTATCTGATGGCAACGTTTCGAAAGTATGTCCGACTTGCCAACATGGACCGCATGACATCCGATTGATTTCGTTGCCTAAAACGCACATTTTATTGTCATCGATTTTTAAAATTTTAACTAAATTAAACTAGTTTAAAATATTGATTAATTAGGCTTGACATGCTGTAAAATACATACACACAGAGAAAAAGTCAGTTGCCAATCGGTTCGGACTACAAATATTCTGTTTGACCGAAAGACTTTATGTTGCAATCACCAAATGGTAACAGGCTTGATATTCGGTTCGACAGACCATAATATGTTAGCTGTGATAATACTGAACAAATTACCTACTAGTCGGTTGTACTAATGGAATGAAGTGTTAGTAATCGGTTGCCAGAACGGCCTGCTGGGTAACTTACAGTTTTACAAAACAACAATTGGTAATGTCAACAAATAGTTTTGTTCTTCTAGCCATCTAAAATTGCAGACTTCAACATAAAAACAAAAAAAAATTACTCAATCGTTGCTGAAGTTCAAGGATTTCCATGCTTACTGTCTATTGAAAATAAAACAATGGTCCTATGCATGCTAAGCGGACCCAAAACTGTAGACTTAATGCTGAAATTGGACAAATTAATAAATGTCTTGATTTGATTGCAAAATTATTTGACTTTGCTTTATTGAATTAAAGTAAACTCAAAGATAGTTAAGGACACACGTAACCGAAATTAATTGGACAACATTTTTGTACACGTAGAAAAAAGGATGGTGGGGATAACAATATTTGAAGAGCATCATACTATTGTTGGGTATATACAACAATATTATGATCCTCACAACAATAGTATAATTTAAATACAAGCATGCTATGATTCTAACAACCATACTATGAACCTCATAACAATACAAAATAAAACCATACTATGATCCCCGCAACCATAGCCTGATTCACACTTAACCATACTATAATCTTCACAACCATATTATGATTTTCACAACCAGCGTCTATTTCACATACAACCATAGTATGATCCTCGCAACCATAGTATGATTTATACGCAACCATGTTCTGATCCCTACAACCATAGTATGACCGCACACAATTATACTATGATCCCCAAAATTATTTATTAGAATTGGGTTAAGCTATCAACAATAGATTTAAATTATGAAAAATATTTAAAAATACATCAAATTCAAAATAATGCGAGTGATTTATATAACAGTAGAAAAAATCAGTTGAAAAATCGTAAGCGCTTTTATTAAAAAAAATGCAGTTAAATAAAGCCAAAGCAGTTTGTTTGAAAAATTTTAATTTTCATATAAAAAGTAATATTATTGCATTAGATCCGTAACAATAACATTGTTCTAAAAACAATATTCAAATGAAGAAAAAATACAATCATACAGTATGATTGCCGTAATCATATTATTATTAACATGAAACCAAAAAAAAACAATACTTTTGTTGCGCCAATCATATTTATATTGTTGCTACAACCATATTTTAATTTTTTAATTTGGCAACAATACTATTGTTACATTTCAACAACATTAATATTGCGTCAATCATACTGTTGTCAAAATTAAAATCAATGACCAATACTATGATTGCGACGAAAATACTTTTTTGTGGAGAAGATAGTATTATTGCCGTGACCATATAGTAACCACATATTTACTCTGCGTGTGGACATAGAAATACTCAAACTCCCGTTAAAGAATCATTATTTTCACTTTTTCGAAAAAAAATCTGTATGTAAAAACTTTTGTATAAAATGCGTTAGCCCTTTAAAGAAGTCGTTTAACAGTAGGGATTTAGGGATGTTTATTTTTAGTAAGTAGTACATAGAAAAAGGTTAATTAGATTTGGTCCAGCCGATCTCGTCATTTCTACATCAGGCAATTTTTTGAAAAAATCTTAAAAAATGTGTTGTTCAAATTTAAGATCTAGACGAAATATTAAAATATACAGTATTAATTCGTATATCAGATTCATGACTGTAAGCCTTACAATTACTCCAACTTCCAGTTAAGAATTTCTTATTCTACAGGCCTACCAGACTAACATTCGAAAGAAATGTCTCAAATTTCTAGCATTAATCATGTAATAATTTCAAGAGAAATGCTCGATTGGTTCTCATATTCATTTATTTATCTCTATCAGCCTGTCTCACTGCTCTCTTGCTCGCCATGTGACAGAGCAACGTAACTTATAACTCATTCTCCCAACATATACATACATACATCCAACTACACATATTAATTTAATATTTTGCTACTCATCTGGCTACAACAAACAAAAAGCAAACAGCTGTTTTCGCATAACGTCATCGTTTTATTTTGCCGGCTTTTTTATTGTATCATAACACACTGGCAGTGGCGTTGTTTGGTCGGTCAGCCAGCTGATATTTGGATGGGCTACACGTACACGTACGGGTGATGCATAAAAACGCCGCCAATCACTACGCCAAACCCACATGAACATAACAATCGACAACAACTACAAAAACAGCGACAGCAGCAGACACAAGCAAAAGGCACACTTTGACTTTGGCGATGAGAGGCAACGACTCGAATGCCTCCCCAAACGTAACAAATTGAGAGTAAGTGCTCATGTTTGTTGGGTTTTGTGTATCGATGAAATTGTGCTCAAATCACCTTTAAATTGAACCTCTTCTTTGCTGCTGCTCTTTTGTTGGGTTTACGCTCGTTGGTAGAGTTGTTGTTGTGTTCTTCTTGTGTGTACGCTTCTGTTGTCCAGCATGATTGTGTCTGCTGGTTTGCTGTGCTTGGTTTTGTTTTTGCGATACAAAAACAAACATAACAACAGCAGCACCACGAGACAAATTCACAGTCACTCACCGGCACACACAGAGTACAGGGTATCGCTTGCGACCAGCGACCAGAGTATTGGATTGGATACTGTTGCAATTTGTTTAGTATCGCAAATGTTTCGGAAGTGTTAACAACGTATTAAATTCGTTCTTAACTAATCTCTGTTTGCCGTTTTAATTTAAAAAATCCGAGTCCACAAAACAAGTGTTAAGTGAAATAAACAAATTGTCGAAAATTGTCATTTCATTGTTTATAAGGAAAAGAAAAAAACAGAAAAAAGTGTGTGTAAACTTTTGTTAGCTAAAAATAAGTAAATAAAAGTTAATGAAGAAGAGACCCCACCAAGCTCTGAGCTTGAAAGAACGCCCAAGAAGTTAAATTCCAAATCGGAAACTAGTGTTACTTTTATGCTTGTGAACTTTGTTTTCTTCTTTTTAATGGTAAGTAGTGTTTGCCTTTTATGTTTCTTTTCTCAATTTATTTTGTTTTTTCGAATTTAACACTGTTGTGAAACTCATTTTATTTTTTCATTCAAATTTGGTTCTGTTTTGGTCTTATTTTCTGTGGCACGCTTAAACGTTAGTGAAGATATTTTATTTGTTTTTTTTGCTGCCAAATTTGTTATGCGAAGGTTGTGATGAAATTCATGGATATGAGTGGGTACATGGAGGTTCTTTTCGCTTCTTATCTCATGATTATTGATAATTTCGTACATATGTATGTAATTAAATATAACGCATTCTTGTCTGTAATAACTGAGGTAAGTCACCTGAACTAAAAATTGTGGCGGAGTTTTTTTTTTAAAAACAGCAGATCAGTGTGTTGCTCAAACGTCGATGTGTCATACGTCCAGTTGAAACCGAAGAAAACATTTTGTAATTTAAGCCCGTTTTGCCGTGGAAAGAAGCAAGAGGTTGACAATTCGCATTTCCTATAGAAAAACCAAGCACAAAAACTTTTATTTTGTTAGACCGGAAATGCTTTTAAGAATTGTGTATATATCAACTTACATCCGTCTGCCTGTCGACCTATTTCCCATTGATCCTGTTATTTGTTTGTCCGTCCATCAATGCGTATGGCTGTGTTTTGCATCATGAGTCGGCTGATACGTCCGTCCCCAGTTGGTGAATCATAAAACATTCAGCAGATTATTGACTTGCAAATGCAAATCTAGGCCATAGACGACGCATGTCTCGAATTATCTGTGTAAGAAAATTGAGTAAAGAGTTTTGTAAATGCAACTAGATGAAACTAGTGGTTTTTATTGGTTTTTAAACACCGATTATACAATCCTCTTTAAAATATGAGTTTTGCAGGTTTGTTGGGCATCGGCCTAGTTTGAAAAGTGCATTTAACTCCAATAACTTATATAGAAAGCTGGAGTGATTTGATTTCCAAAGACAACAATTGCAGATTTACAAAACATATGCATGTAAATTAAAATGATATTATTTTACGTTCCACAGAGTGGAACGTCCATGGTAAATGTTTGAAACTACAAAAAATATTTGAGCTAGAGCCAACATTAAGTACAGCGATCGACGTATAATCACCAGCTGATTCCATTTAACGATGCCTGTACAGCTAGCAACTGCTGTTGCTTCATCCCTATGAAATTTGGCAGTAGTTACTTTTTTCGATCAAAGACAGACGACATCGAAATTTTAGAAAATCGAATCAGAGTTAGATATACGTACTTATAGATCCCACATATTTTATTTTTATGTTCATAACTCTAGAAGCCACATCTTATATCCAATCTTGATGAAATTTAACACGACTTAGTTTACTGGACCAAGGAAGGACGTTATTGAAATTAAAGAAAATCGGTTCAGATTTAGAGATAGCACTCACACATTTGTTCATCCGATTTTAAAGGTTTTAGTTTTAGAACCCACATATTGCATCCAATCTTTATGAAATTTTGCACAAGTAAGTTGTACCAAGGACCGACGCTGTTGAAATTTAAGAAAATTGAATGACATGAAAGAGAATGACATTTTTTTTACATTTTTAAATATGACATAAGTTCTAAAATCTGGGTAACTTTAGAGTTCGTCCAAAGAGGTCCAAACCTATTTTCAGTTTGCTTTTCTAAAAATCCAGAAGGGCAGTGTAAAATATAGTAGGCCACGCCCGACTGAAGATTTTTTAGTTTTTTTTTGCTGGTTAAATCTTTTTATATAAACTCCAGACAAGAAACATTTTTAAATTGATTGTGTTTCGTTTTAACTTACTTTGAGATACATTCGAAATGGGCTACTAAAAGCCAACTTTGGTAAAATCGGTCAATTTTTTTTCATACTAAAGTCGATTCCGATTTTTGCCCCACTTTATAAGTCTCATCTTACTGAAATCTTATTTGTTATTAGTATTTTTTATTACTTGTAATCTTTCGGTAGATAAAAACTCAGCTACAACATTAATACTAAGTAAAAAATAACTTTATTAAGTAAAATATCTAATAAAATTGTTTATATAGTGCTCTGTTCATCATGTAAATAAAAAGACTCTTACGTGAAGTGTCTTTAAACGCCCTGTTTCATAACTGTCGTCTAAATGACAAATCGTCGGTAAAATCGGATGGTGGTTCAATCGTAATAGGTAGTTTTCGTATTATGTCATTTCAGACATACTTTGGAGAGTAAAGAATCAACCCTTGTATAATTTTAACGTTGGAAAGGTGAATGCCGTATACTGAAATTGGTTTTAATACTGAAAAATGTACATGTATAATCCGATTTATACGTCGATTGATTTTCCATGAGGTGGTGTTTTATCGTAGTATAACTATTTTCAGATTCGTCTTGCCTACCTTAATCGGTTGTCAACAAACGCGGCACCGATTAAGCCTCCAGCCCTTTTATAAAATATAATGTTTGTGTCACCCAGTTTTGGCATACCAAAAGTAGACAAAACAATATTTTGGAAACAAAATTCTTTAATTTCTGTTGTTTTAATCGTAGATCCATGAAATTTCACATAGTTTTCAGGCAAATGTTGAAATTTCTAGCCAGAATTGTAGTTGTATGCAGCCCGGTTCCGAAGCTGCTATCGTCTGGTGTGAACATTTTATAATGCTAGCCAAAACCACAGTTTTTATTATTTTTGCATAAGATTTGCGCTAAACACTTACTACAAAAAACGTGTCTACATAATTATTAGTATCTTCTACAGTTAGTGAGTTATGTACATTTAAGCTAGCGTAAGAACTTTGTATATGTTTTTCTTTGTACTAAATCTGGAGACTGTTTTTCACTGCTTCAGAATCTTCTAAACGAACGCAAGGTTTGCTTAAGATGCGTTGCCTTCAAGTCCTACATTATTTGGACTATAGTCGCATGTGGGTCTACGCCGTCCTGTAGGTGAATGAAAACAACCAAGCTTTCTTGTTCACAGGTCAGTGACCACCTCATATGCCCCACAGCATTTCTTGAATATGGATTTTTGAATTTGGAAACAAAATCCTGTAGAGTTTCAAAAAATGTCATGCACTATGAAAATATACTGTAACTTCCCTAAACTCAAGGAATTTGCGGAAATTTCTCTTAAATCTGTGAGGGCGAAATTTAGTAAATAGATATACATTTACTAAATCTGTTCTTTCATCTAAAATTCTGCGGTTTCTAGTGTCTCAGGAAGTAATATTTGATAACCAATATTGTATAAATAATAATATAATTTTTGCCACCTGAATTGCTTTAAGTAGGCCAACAAGAAATTGTATAATTTTTATTATACCTTAAAGATATGTGAAATTCGTTAGCAATACATAGCTATCGACATTAAGCCAATAGCCCACCCAATAAATTCCTCAAAACACATGTGGTAAATAATAAGTTGAAACGGAAATGCCTTTTTACTGAGGTTGAGTATTCAACTAGTCTTATTCGCAGAGAGGAAGCAAAGTCCCAAAAGTAAAACACAAACAATGGAAAACGGAAAGCCCCATAGCGATGACACAAAACTTTTAACATTTTTGGGAAATTCCAATGAAAATCAACGTGGGTTTTCCAATATAAAGAACATTTGATGGAGATGTTTATTTTTAGATACATTTGTCGTGTTTAATTCGAAAAGCCAATGTCGCTTACTTACTTATTAGAGGTTTTATTATTTATATTATATAATTATTATTAGAGAATTTTTATCTGATCAAAAAATAAGTGGGCTGCTGCAAACAAAAAAAAAATGCGGAAAAGAAAGTCTGTACAATAAAGCATGGAGATTTTATATTTTTCTTAAGTGTTCAGAACATCCCATTTCTAAGAGACGGAGGTTTTAAGAAAAGTATCCTCTATTTCCGTGGGCGAATACGTGATATTAATGCAATGATGAAGTTTTATCCCTGTACTTAATACTAGCAGCATATCTCTTTAATGTTTGAAGACAAAAAGCCTTAAAAAATACTGTGTTTTTTTGCTAGAGTTTACGTTTTTCCTCCCTTGATTAAATTTATACTAAGCGTTATAGAAAGATATTGAAACTAGTAAACGAACTGAACTTACTCCATTAGTTCTTTATAACAGAGAGTAGGCATTGGCTAGGCTTATTGTGCTTCTATGGCATCAGATTGACTTAGAATTGGTACGTTATTTAGATTTGTTACACAAAGTTGATAGGTCTATGGATGGTACAACATGTTTATAGAAAGATTTTTAAATAAGTAAACGAACTAGAAATAATTCATTAGTTATTTTATAGAAAAGAGTAGTAGTATTGGCTAGGTTTGGTGTCATTGTGCTTTTATGGGATCAGATTGACTTATAATTGGAAGATAATTTAGCTTTGTTACACACACTTCTCTGTCGTCGATGGATAGTACATATGAGATATAGAAATATTTTATTAATTTTTTTAGGGTCTTAAGAATTCTTTACTGAATCGATCATATTTATTGTTATTAACAGACATATTTTTACTAAGGGTCTTGAGAAAGCTTCAGAGAATCGATCATATTTATTGTTATCACATGTACTACGGGTATTTATATGCAATTGCATATGTCAAATACTTCGTACGGACATTTGCACAAACCATTAGCCTTTTTTTAAGGTGAAAATGTTGATTAGATTAAATCGATGGAATTTAATAATGTGACTGTAATAAACAAAGGTAGCCCTGAAACAACACGGATTGCCTCACGGGCACCGTTAATGTACTACATGTTTTTTTATAATAACCAACACTTAGGGGATTCCCCCTTTACATGCTGTGCATTGCGTTGGCGAGTGGAAAGTAAAGGATCGGAGTCGAGTATTGTTTATTGAAACTTGCCTTGAACTTCTGGATGTCGCAATTATTGGGAAATATACTTGCCGGCAGTCGATTCCACATACGGACTGTACGAACGACCGATATTGTTGCACAAAATTTTTCCCTGTTAGACATTATGTTTCACACAAATCTAAGGTGGAAATGCAGGACCAATGCTCAAAAAACCTTTGAATTAGAATATGAACTTATATAGTTTACTATGACTATACAATCATTTCGTTAAAGAGAATTTCCCGGCTTCATCTACTGTGGTTCTAAATTAGCTAAAGAATAAAAATCCTAATTGCCTCATTTTAAACTTTCTAACCATATTCGAAGAGCATCATATTCGAAGAGTATCATACTATCAATATTCGAAGAGCATCATACTATTGTTGGATATATGGTTGTGGAACAACTATTATATGATCCTCACAACAATAGTATGATTCAAATATAATCATACTTTGATCCTTACAACTATACTATGATGCTCACAACTAAAATATGATCCTCATACTATCATTCTTATAATAAGTTTTTAGAATTGGGTTAAGTTGAGATTTTAATTTCGAAAATTATTTTAAAATAAAAAAAGTTCAAAATAAGAGAAGTAATTTAAACGTAAGCGTTTTTATTTAATAAATTTCAGTTATACAAAGTCAAAGCAGTTTGTTTGAAATAATAAATTTTCATATAAAAAGTACTATAAGTATTATTGCATTAGATCCGTTACGATAACATTGTTCTACAAAAGCATATTTTAATGAAGAAAAATTACAATCAGACTGTATGATTGCCGCAATCATATTATTGTAACCAAAAAATATTTTGGTCTTACCAACCACATTTATATTGTTGCTACAACCCTATTTTCGTTAACAATAGTAATATTGCGGCAATCATACTCTTGTCGAAATTAAATTAATAAAAAACAATACTATGGTTGCGACGATAACATATTATTGCCGTGACCATATAGTTACCATGTTTTTTCACTGCGTGTAGAAATATGGTAAACAAATCCGCGCATGTACGTTGTAGGGAAATAGCCGAGCCAGAACGATTGCCACGTGATTTGTGTTTCAAATATGCACATGAAGTAGAATATTGGAATTAGTTTGTTAGTTATCTGTGCAAGCAAATCGTGGAGAATTTAAAGTTTCCTAAAATGTTTTTAATTATAGGTTAATGCATCTAGAGGTATTTTTTCAGAAAAAAAATATAAAAATTTAAATCAAGTGTGGAATCTTTATTGGTAATTTGAAAGGACATTTTATGGCATTTATTTTTTGAAAATAATTACCTTCAAACGTTGGCTGCAACAACGTCTCAGGGTTTCCATTCTGAAGGTCCAATTTTGTATGATTCGTTTGAGCATTTCGACCGGTATGACTTTAATGACACTCGTAATGTAGGCTTCCAAAACCTGAATCGAATTTTTTTTGTTCTGAAAAAATACCTTAAGATGGATCACCCTATTTTTGTTATTGTTTATCCACCCGTTTTACACTCGTTTGGCTTGTTGATCGCACTATAGACTACAGATCGAATTGGTTTTTGACCAACAAATATTACTCCCCTCCCCCTCTGCTCCTTTACTTTCCACTCACTAACGCAGTTCACAGTATACGAAGGCGACCGCAAAAGTAACTGGCCTAACATAAAAAGAACCGTTTTTTTTGGAATTATTATTATTTATTTTTCAAAATAATCTCCTTCCAACTCAATACACTTCATCAAACGTTTTTCAAGTTTTTTAATTCCATCCGAAAAATAAGATTTTTCAAGACCTTCAAAATATGCCTCAGTTTCAGCAATAACCTCGCTATTAGACGAAAATTTATTGCCACCGAGAAATTTTTTTAAATTTAGAAACAAGAAATAATCAGAAGGAGCTAAATCTGGACTATATGGTGGATGCGGAGCAATTTCAAATCGTAATTCGGCCAGTTTTGTTGAGTTAAAAATGCAATGTGTGAAGGAGCATTATCACTTTTACCAGCTTATATTCATTGTTTTGACTGTTCTTTGCATTCTGGGATGTAGTGATGGATCCATGTTTCATCAACGCTGATAAATCGCTAAAAGCTCCTCGGAATTGGTCCAACGGACGATTTTTTGGGGCAAAGTCAACAAACGCTATCTTGCGGATAGCTTTTTCATGTGGAGTTGATCATGTAAAATACTCCAAACTTGTTTTTCGTGTATTTTAACAATATCAGCAAGATCTCTGAGCTTTATTCGTCTATCTTTAGTCACTTCATTAAATATTTTTCTAATGTTTTCAATAGTAGTAGCAGTTTTCGGTCTTCCAGAGCGTTGTTCATCTTCCGTACTTGAACGACCCATTTTAAGTTGTTGAACCTAGGATTTCACGGTGGAGTATGATGGTGCATTATCACCATGAACAGAATCCAATTCATCTTTGATTAATTGTGGCGTATAACCTTTCATATAAAAGTGTTTAATTACCGCACGAAACTCTTTATTTTCCATTTTTCAAAAATTATAAATTTTGTTTATTTCAATCACCTGTAACAAAGAAAATAATCATTAAATATTTCGGAAATTTTGACAGATGGCTTATAAAAGATTGCTTTTAAAAAACAAAAAAAAGTTGCTAGTAAAACCGAAAATGTGCCAGGCCAGTTAGTTTTGCCGTCGCCCTCGTAGTGGGGGCATCACTTGCATTGGTCAACAAAAATTAAAAATATGTCGCAGCCCTTTTAGCTCTTTACAAGGTGTACAAGGAATCACTATTGTAATAATAACCAGGTTTCAAATTTTCTACACGTTTATTCCTCATCAAATTTCACAGACAAAAATGTTCTTTTTAAATTAAGGTGAAACATATTCAACTTTTTTCGCAGGGTCAGAAACTTTTTCAGAGGTGTTCTATAGAAACATTCACATACCTAGACGCTTCTTATTTTACATGCTCCTCTATAATAATGCTGCTTTGATCTCGCTACAATTTACACTTATTCTTCTTTTTAGTTTTCCACTTTTTAGAAACTATTTGATTTTCAAAACAGTTATGGCACAAAAGTGCTTAGCAACAGTTTTTAATATTCTGGAATTAACCACAAAAAAACATATTCAAATCAGATAATTCATGCCTAAACCATAATCATGTGACGTCATAGCGAACGACTGAGGCGTAAAAGTGGTAACGACCAAACCGCAATAATGCTGTACATTCACAAGCCATTAACACCTTAAACCGCATAAACGTAAACTGACCAAAAACTACTTGCAAACAGAGGTTCACCAACAAAACAATTCATAATAGCAACAAACTAAGTTTACGGCAACCAAAAGCAATTGTGATCAGATGATAATTGATAAACAAACGGTATTCATCTCATGTATATTTAGTCATCACAACCAATAGGCCAACCAACCCAACAACCGTTAAACTCTCATTTTGGCAAACCAACATGTGGTGTTTATTACAAATTTTTCCAATTTAATGATTTTGGGCAAAAATGTTCAAAAAATTTTGAGCAGTTAAATCGGTACCAACCAAAAAATTTAACCACACAGCACTTTATTCCATTTTCAGTCAGAATTATAGATTAATTTGGGATAATCGCTACTGTTTATTTAATAAATTTCAGCCTTAGGCTAAAAATAGCATTATTGTGTTATTTTGAGTATAGAAAAAATTTATATTAACTTGAAGAAAAGATATACTGCGGCGTTATTAGAAAAAAATTAAAGAAATCACTGTCACAATATCGGAGGTTTTCATGTTGTTTCAATTAACGCAAGTTTATGAAAATCACAAAACATCAACACAAAACCGAAAATAACCAATTTCAAGTTGCTTTTCGATATTCATTTGAGCCCGAGTAACTGAAAGCAAATGGCTTTAAATTAGATTTAATATGCGCCTAAGACCGTTGGGTATGGCAGAACAGAGGGCAACCTTCAGCTGGCTAAAAAAAATGGAAAGAATTTGGAGATCTTCATTTACGCAGATTTTTAGGGCCTTTATTTTTTATTAGTGTCTATATATGTAGCATGCCAGGACCATTGTTGTCGTAGATTTCAAAAAAACCTTTGCGTTAAATATAAAATTACAATGTCTTTACGTTTCATTCACGATTATGAGAAGTAAAGACTTTCCTTCTACCACGAAATTATACCATTTAACGTGGCAAAGTCTGGCCTGATCGTATATTTTAGACAACGACACGTGGTACACTGTGGCCTGTACATAGGCTGATATGATTTGATTTTTTTGAGATAGCGATGAAGAAATTCTGAAAAATCTTTCAAAGCATTTAAGACAAATATTAAAAAACTTTATTTTCCAATGCCATGTCTCTACTTATATATTCTTTACCGATGAGGTTCCTAAGGTACCTGGGACCAGCCTGCCTCTATTTGGCAGGGTGCCCGACAATCTTACAATAAACCCTGATTCATTGCTCGTGTAAGAATATACGACATTTTCGAACGGCACCGCAATAAATTTGCACGAGCAGACATGGAGCTAATTAAAGAGTTGTGAAGCAAAGCATGTAAGTTCAACTAGTCCACGAGATTGCAAGCAGCAATAAAGTATGGTCAGGGTGACAATATTCGAAGAGAATTGTTAGGTATATGGTTGTGGCACAACGGCTTACGATCCCCACAACCATACTATAATCACCACAACTATAACATTGTTGAACGACAATCATACAACTAACAATATCATAATGCTCTTCGAATATTGTCACCCCACTATACTTTTTGCCTTTGGCTGGCTGGATTTTTCTTACACCCTTTTTCATAAAGTGGAAGACTCCGTTGGCAACTTCTCGAAATACGGGTCGGAGATCCATAAAGTTTGTATTGTCATAAAAATCTAAGATTATCTAGTCATGTCTGTCAGCTAACTACAGGAAATTTTAAACATGTGTAGATAGACTGAAGCAGTTTGTATTGAAAATAGGCCAGATCGGTCAAGAGGTACATTTTCCACCACACAAGAACTAAGTCAATTCCGGAAAAATCAACAACCCTGAAAATAAAAAAAAATCTCATGAACTTCTACAAATATGACGATACTAAAGGATGGCTAAGTTTTAATGTCCAATGTTGATTTGTCGCGCAAAAATGGCATTGTTTCGTTAGCTGTGTGGCAAGTGGCACCGTCCTGGCCATCAAAAGTTACGATAGCAAACATCATTCACAGTAACTGCCTGACCGGCCTCATTTTGGAAAAAATACGGCCCGATGATGCCGCCAGTCCATAAACCGCACCGAAAAGTCACTCTTTCTGGGAGCATTGTTTTTTCGCCAATCACTCTTGGATTATCATTACCCCAAATGCGGCAATTCTGCTTATTGACGAATCCACAGAGGTGAAAATGTGCCTCATCACTGAAGATGATTTTCTTTGAAAATTGAATGAATATTCATTCATTATAAGCCTTAATAACTTCAACGAGTTGTTCGCTTGTGTATCTTTCCACGGTTAAAATTGAGTTAGTCTGAAATTGGGAAAAATCTAACTAAATGCTGAAAAAAATTTAACGTTTAGGTGGGGTTCACATTCAACATCGGCTCTTAAAATTTAACTACCCTTTAGTTGATAAAACGAGAGGCGTATTTTATCGATCGACTTAGAATCAATATCGGTTGCTATTGAGCGAGCTACAACCTTCCGACTATTCATCTGTCATTTTAATATAAGTACAGATTTTAAATATATGCGACAGCGCATAGAAAAAGGGACCTATGGGTAAAAAAAATCAATTTTAATTTTTTTCTTTTTTTGATGTGGACAACATCTGAGCATCGAATGAGACCGATTCCATGCCCCAAAAGTGTTCCCTCCCAGAGATATGCGCGTTTTTTGAAAGTGAAGTCGACGATTCTAAGCGCAAATAGAAGGGGACCTAATCTTTAAAATGGCTCTCCTGCACAAAACATTTCATCAACTTTCCACATATTTATTTTCTTTGATGTGGACAACATCGGATCATCGAATGAGAATGATTCCATGCCCCAAAAGTGTTCCCTCCCAGATATATGCGCGTTTTATGAAAGTGAAGTCGACGATTCTAAGCGCATATATAAGGGGACCCAATCTTTAAAATGGCTCTTCTGAACAAATCTGATTTTTAACCTTAGATCCTTTTCTATTTTGCGCGTCACATATACCGATTTTGAAGAAACTTTACGCAAAGTTTTGTTTTGGGCCAAGGAGAAACCAAAATACACCCAAACAAATCAGTCATTATTATGTACGAGTATAAACAATGGTTCCTCCCCATTTCAGAAGATGCAGCTTAAGATCGATTCTGTCGTTATGTTATGGGTGAACAGTAATCAACTCTGGTGAAATTCAACTACCTTCCTATACAGTCGCTCCGGTTTTACCATCCTGGGTTTACAAAGTGACATAAAAGAAATAAAATAAATCATGCTCAAAAATTCACAAGGTTATTTGCGAACCGGCAGCATCTACGACCTACCCGATCCTACTTAAATTTAGCATACTGCATTATGAGTAGCATATTCCGCTCAACTTTGGCAAAATTGTATCATATGAGTTTACATTTTCAAACATCCACCATACAAATGTTCCTCTCGATTTAAGGTCCTGGTGCCTAAGAAGACTCAAATTAAAACTGAGCTTTCTTCTACCAAAGGACGCCTATCGGCTTTAAGACAGCCAGCTTCACTGATAAGTCAGTCCCATGAATAGTGGGGATATAAGACTCTAATTAAAGCTGAACCAAAGGCCTTCTATCGGTTTTGAAATAGCCAGCCCTACTGAAGAGTCAGCCCCATGAATAGTGGGGCTGGCGTGCATCAAAAAATCGACTTGCCCATTTACCTCGACAATATGCGATTTAAATGTGAGGTAGTAACTGAACGAGTCCAAATGTGTGCTTACTTTATGGATCCGATAGTGGGGTGTGTGGGTACTTTTCCCATGTTCATTTTGTTTTTTATGCTCCCTAAAAACAAAATTTCAAGGGGTTTATCCCATAAACTGAAAGGTTATCCACCTTTTCATTTTTTTCTCAATAATTAAATGTAATGTCATCCCTATTTTCATAAAACGGGAAATTACCAAAAATGTGTAGGAAATATCAGTCAACAAAAAAATTGTCTTTAAAATTTTCTTAACAGTTGTTACAAGTCCAACGGGTAAAACCCTATCGCTTGAATGTATGGATAGAAGAGCAACATTAATATATAAGGAGTTGTATTGTCATGGATACATTTAGTATAAATTTTAAAAGCTTAAAAACTGCAACAATTTTTTTTTTGTAAAAAGGTACCTAGAATTATTTTAAATATTTCAAAAAAAATGAAGAAATGAATTAGTTTTATTTATAATATTGACCATCTTCAGTACATTAAAAACAAAAAAAGATAAAGTTGACAAAGTTAGAAATAATATCGGTTGTGTAGTATAGGATTGTGTAATTGGTTGTATTTGGAGTTTTTTTTACTTGAAATTATGCTAAAGTTATGGTAAGAATTATAGAAGTATAGTTGCCACCTTTATCGTGAAACGGTTAATATATCTACTGGAAAATCATAATTTTAAAATAAATTCGAGTTGACTAAGGTTTAACATAAGCATTTGCATTTAAGAAATTTTCGCAAGACCTAATTGGCCTCTATTACGCAAATTATTGTAATATGAGAATATTCTGTTAGCCTAACATTAAATAACCTGTTTGCTTGCATTCACATGCCATCAACAAATTGAAAACCAATCGTATGAAGCCACAAGATCGCAATGTGTTTCTCCAAAAAAAAAACGCTGCCGATTCACATGCCAAAACTCTGGATGATTCATTCATACCCGGCCGTGTGACTGCGAGTATGTGTTTACCACACCACATCGACCTTAACAAGAAACCGCAACAAAAAATCAACTCAGTCAGACACCTTAGCCAACTATTTTTAGCTTGTTAACAACTCAGACTGTCTTGCCGATTTCGCTCATTCCATGTCCCATTCATTTATTAAACGTTATAGACATCACGTATAATCACGAGCAGTTTTTTATTGTTGTTTATAGCTTTATTATCATTTCATATGTGTTCTTATAATTTGAATAGCAACGCCCGTCTTTGGACGCCGCGCCGCTTTAAATAATTTAATAAGATCTCAATATCATTAAAATTATTAGGATGACGATTTTGGCCAATGGAGAGATGCGATATGCCGCTTACCTTTGTTAAGAGGACAATAGTTAACTATATTGTATATAATAAATCGTTTAAATAACAATAAAACTTAATACCGAATACCGCAAAATATAGCCACTTATTTCTAAAGAGCAGTAAAATACTTGAACAAACGTTTTTTTTTTTATTTCCAAAACAGTCTTCAATAGTTTTCATATTATTAAAAATCATATTCATTCATAAAATTCATTTCATATTATTAAATTAAAATATTAAAATTACGTATTAAGTACAAAAAACTCCAATTCACCTAATGCCAATTTTGTTTAACTAAGTTCTAAATATATGACCAATTTGTTTGAACAGATAGAAAGCGAACAAATCTCAAATCTTGTTAATTCACTAATCAACTATTAAAGATATTTTAATTACTTTCGTTAACTGCCATAAATCTTCCGTTGAAAAGAAAAATCCCCGCCAAACGTCGTGTTAGACATACAGCGACTTTACGTGTCTTTTTTTGTATTTATCATAACAACCAGCAAGAATATTAAATAGCTGTGTCTGAAAGGTTTACACTCGAGAAAAAATATCTTAACAAAAGTGTAATTGTTAAAGAATCGTTTTTTTTTGTTGCAAAAAACTCAAATTTTAAAAATCATTTTGTACCCTTTAAAAGTAAGCTACACATCCACTTGTGTACGTAATTCCTTTTCCATGAGTCCATATTATACTTTTTTCTCACACAGATTTTTTTAACAGCTAAAATCCATGTAGACCCATTTTATCAAGCAAAATACACATTTTTTATAAATATTTGACTTAAAACAAAATTTATGCAGTATTTTTTTACCATAAAATAATTCTGAAATTGATTATTTAAACTAAATCCTAAATTGGATGGGAATTTCTTTTCTATTAGACTACAACAAATATTTCTGGCCTAATAATAAAAATACGAATATTTATCATCAAAAATGGTCTTATTGTTTTTCAAAGTATTCTCCAGCACGATTTATACACTTTTGCATGCGCTCAAACCAATTGTTGAAGCAATTTTGCCACTCCGATTGAGACACCTCCCAAAAATGGGTTTCGAACGCTTCGGCAGCATCTTCTGGCGACGAATATTGTTGCCCACGCATTTTGTTCTTGATGTGCGGGAATAAAAAGAAGTCATTAGGTGCCAAGTCAGGGCTGCACGGCAAATGCCCCATCAATTCGACGTTTTGGTCGACCAAAAAGGCGTTGGTTTGGGCTGATGTGTGGGAGCTCGCATTGCCATGGTACACAATGATTCGTCTTCTCTTGTTCGTTTTTCAAATTTCTCCGAAGACTTCAGGCAAACAAATTATGGTGTAGCACTCAGAATTGACCTGATACGTTGCTTAAGCGGAACAGTCGCCACATGACCAGTTTTGCCGAAGAAACAGGCGACCATTTGCTTTGAAGTGCTTCTTCCACGAACAACTTTCGTTGGATTTGGCTCATCTTCTAAGACCCACACGATCGATTGCTGTTTTGTTTCAGGCTCATACGTATATATCCATGATTCGTCACCTATGACGATCTTATAAACGTCTTTTGAAGCACTGCGATCGTACTTTTTTAAAATTTCTTTGCACCAATCGACACGAGCCTTTTTTTGAGCGATTGTCAAATTGTGCGGGATCCAATGAGAACAAAACTTTTTAACGGCCAGGTGTTCATGCAATATCGAATGTATAAGTTTGCTGGTGGATGAAATGCCCAAGGATGCCTCCATCTCACGGTATGTCACATGACGATCTTGCATTATCAGTTTACGCATGGCATCAATGTTCTCTGGCACAACGGCCGTTTTCGTAATGATGGTCGTATGTCAAAACTTGCTAAAAATGTCAAACTTTCCAATGGAAATGTCAGATAACGCCATGCAAAACTTAGAGTTGCCTAGTCCAGAAATATGTCTTGCAACCCTCGTATTGGAAATAATTTTTTAAACAACATAAACCAAATAATGTAAAAGAAAGGATTTAGTTTCTTTCCCACAAAAATATAATGTTGCTAAAAATGTTTGATTGATGAATTATGACAATGAAAAAAGATTTAAAAACGTATGTGTTCGACCAATAATAAACAACATATTTTACTAAAAAAAATTGTTATTTAGTAACAAAACAATTTTCGGTCGTACATTCTATTTAGTCACAACTTAAGTTTTATTTCAATACGTTTTTTTTTAAATTTCTTTAAGTCTCAAAAGAGCAATTTTTTCTTTTGTGTTTTTGGGCAGATATTAATTGAATATAAAAAATTTAAACCGAAATGTATCAATATTTGGCTTATTTTACAAAAATGTGATTTCTTTTTAAGTTTTAATGCCCTCACCCCAGTGTTGAATGGGTCTAGTATGAGTTTGTTTTCAAATATTGAAATTGGAAGTAATTGGTCCAAGTTCGGATATAGCCCCATAATAATGTATCATCCGATTTGGGGTGTAACCCATCTTAATGTGTTAAATATCATCAGACTTAAAGGAAACTCGGTTTGCATTACTTATTTGCTCAATGAACTCATTTTGCGGAAAATAGACAAGATTGTTCCAAATCTAGGAATAACCCCCGTACCCCTATACTATTTCGTGATATTTTACAAAATTAGGTTTAGGCGTTATTTTGCACACTTGTTGCTGGAAAAAAGACTAGATCCGTCTAATTACAGATATAGGCCCCATACAAATGTACTTCCCGATTTGGTGTGTACCACATCTATCAGCAATAAATTTCATCAGATTTCAACGAAATTCGGTTAGTTTGGCTATAAGGCATACAGGAAAAACCTCACTGATACTCCTTAAAGAGTTTTGACATCGCATCCACATATATGTCTTTGTTTTTAGTCCGTTTGGTCGAAAATATGCCGATAGGGTTTTTATGTCTGCGAACATAATAATTAACTTTCCCCCAGACTTTGAACAGACATTTTTCCTCGGCTGTTTAGGTAAACAAAACAAATCGGTCACTTGCCATAAAAAACGTAAGAAATATAAGGTGAAATTTCGCTTTAAAGTGTTACGGAATATTATGAAACCGTGTGATTTTACGGCCTCCGCCTCCGCCTCTCCCTCTCCCTTTTCATCAGTCTACACATGAGATTTATTACGTTGAGCTACGCGTAAGATCGAAGGAAAAAATACAGCATAAGACTTACTGACAAGCGTACTTATGACGTCAATACCAGTTTGTTGTTGTCTACGAATAGAATTGGCAAACAAAACTTTATTGGCATACATTTTTTAGAAAATTCGCATGATGGGTAATGCGAAATGATGGTGGCGAGGGCAGTGGTACGGCGATAACGTTAAAACTAATTATAGAGAAGTCTAGGAGCAAATATGATAATAATAATATTTAGGTAGATATAGAGGCGGGCACAAGGTGGGAGAAAGAAAGATTGATATACCTTTCTAAATTAGCCACTACTTATACAACAATTAGGTGTTGAAATAACAACAACACAATACTATCGTAAACAACGTAAAAACTTCGTTGTCATGCATACCATTCGAATACAAACCCCATTCGAATACAAGCCGACATTTTGGAAAATCCCAATTTATGGGGATTTTTTTACAAAATAAAATTTATTTCAAAACTCAGGCACAAGCATGCATGCACACACAAACAATGCGAAGCCAAAAGCGCTGCAGTAACGTCAAACAAAAATAGGAAAAAGAAACTTAACCGCAACCAGAGTCTCATAAAAAAAATTTCCTTAAGGGAAAAGTTTCTTTCGAACGTTGACAGCAACAATTAACATGACAAAGCACAGCTCAGCAACATGCCATAGACTTAATAATGATAATTTGTAAATATTTGTACGCAACAACAACAAATGATTTATAACTAATATTCTGTTATTTTTGCATTTAAACAACAGGTGTTGGTTGCTAATATAACGCAACCACCAGCGAGATATCAACAAAACGGCCAACCTAAAACAACTCTATTTCCCACAAAGTGTGCCGTTGCAAGCACATCGACCACGGCAACAACGGCGACAACCACAACAGCCTTATTATAGCTCACGTCTCAAACGGCCCAAGCAACAGACGCAATTGCAGCAGCCACCGCCACTGCAACATCATCAACAGCTGCCGCCGCCACCACCACAACAACGGCAGCAATTACACAGACCCAGCAATTGTTGTCATAATTGTAACTGCCAACATTGCCGTGGTGGCCGTCATCATAGCCGCCGCTGTTGTTGCTGTTGTTGTAGGGGCTGCTCCATTCGGTGTATGTTAACTTCGGGCACGCATAAAATCTACAAAATTACCTCCTTAACAACAGACAGTTACAAACAACTATTTGCTTTGATTACCATGTTATTAACAGTATTAAGTGTACAGCAATCAAGCACATTTGCAATGGCAGCACCTATGCAACTATCAGCAATAGCACCAGCATTGCTGACACCGCCAGGCCAGCAACAACATAATTTACAGCACCACAACCAGCCAACTAGACCGCACCATCTTCGCCATCGACAACATCATATGTTGCAGCAGCGACAGCAACAGCAGCATCCTGAAACTCGGCTACGTTTTTTGTTAGCTGAAAGTGATCATCAAGATCATTATCAAACGGAGACTGATATTGAAACCGAAGAGAGATTATTACACAAACGTCATACCAGCTGGCATGATTATTACGCCAAAACAATGGATTCGAAAAAGATTGAATGGTACAATCCCTGCGGCGGCCAGTATGTTAACGTCGATAAGAAGCCAAAGTCCAGAACAAAACCGGCTATTAAAAAGGTAAGAAACATAATTAGAAATATTCGTATATTTACTACGAGTATTAGACATATATCGCTCATTTGCGAGAAGAAAATCTGTAAAGGGTGGTTAAATTTTAAGAGCCGATGTTGATTTGTCGCGCAAAAGAGCCATTGTTTCGTTAGCTGTGTGGCGAGAGGCACCGTCCTGTTGAAATCACATATGATCCACATTTATATCTTCCAATTCGGGCCATAAAAAGTAACGATAGCGAACACCATTCACAGTTACTCTTTCTGGGTGCATTGTTTTTTCGACAATAACTCTTGGATTATCATTCACCGACCGGCGGCAATTCTTCTTATTGACGAATCCACTGAGGCGAAAATGTGCCTCATCACTGAAGATGTTTTTCTTCGAAAATTTATTTTCATTTTCATAAAAAGGCTGAATAACTTTGACGCATTACTTGCTTCTGTATCTTTCCATGGTCCAAATTGAAATTGAGAAACATCAAATGAAATTCAGAAAAAAACTTGACGTTTAGTTGCGGTTCACATTCAGCATCGGCCCTTCAAATTTTACCACCTTTTACAATAAAAATATTTACTAAATAAATATTTTTAAATGACATCTTTTGGGACATTTTTTGAGTCTAATAATCGATCCAGGCGATACTGGAATACGTACTAAGGTCTGTTCAGACTTATGAACCCAGTTTTGCACAAATCGGCCGAGGGGGAAAAAAGTTTCCCTTTGAGCAACTAAGGGTACCTCGGTAAAAAGTATTCTATTTTGAGTATTTGCTTAGCAAATACTAATTTTTGTTGACAATCGTGTAAATGGGTACTATTAGTCAGAACGTAATACATAGCTTAAAAGGGGCATAGTTTTTGGACTTTTTGTATCATGTGACCCAAAAAACGTACCACATGGTCAATATGTGTACAAATTAAAGCAAAGTAATTTCGATGTTTTTTTTGAGATTAGGACGGCTTAGTGACGGGGGAGGTATATAAGGTTCGGCCCGACAAACTTAACGACGTTTTTACTTGTTTTGGTTCCGATTGGCATTTCGAGGAAGATATTTTAATAGCCTTTCGGGCATACATTTTTTCAATAATGGATAACCTTGAAGTTCTGTCGATATTTAGTTTTTAAGGGCGGTTCGGAAACTTCTTAGCCTAACACAAAAAGCGCGGTATAGAAAGCGCGGGTAGAAAAAAGTTATGTGTTTTGGAAACTTCCATCTCTGCTATGAACACATGTTAAATTTTGTTTCGATCAGGCAACTACTTCATATAGAAACAGGTGTTTACAAAAGACGCATTCGTGATATTTTTACAATGGAAAAATTAGAAATGCGTGGTGTCATTAAATATTTACATAAAAAAGGTTTATCGCGACACGAAATTCATAATGATATGGTAAATGTGTTAGGTGAAAGTGCTCCTTCATATGTAACAGTAAAAAATTGGTTTGCTGAATTTAAGCGTGGTCGTACAAGCATTGAAGATGAACCACGTAGTGGACGTCCAAAACCAGCAACAACAACAGAAATTGTAGCCAAAGTGCATGATATGGTATTAAATGATCGACGAATAAAAGTGCGTGAAATAGCTAATATCGTGGGCATCTCAAATGATCGAGTCCATTTAATTTTGCATGAAGAACTACAGATGAAAAAGCTTTCTGCAAGATGGGTGCCGCACTTGTCAACAGTCGACCAAAAACGCATAAGAATGAACATTTCTCAAGCTTGTTTGGATCGTTTTCAGCGAAATAAAATGGATTTTAAGCGTCGTTTCATAACTGTTGATGAGACATGGATCCACCACTATACTCCAGAGACAAAAGAACAATCCAAACAATGGACTTCCTTGCTGGCAAGCGTTTTACCTCAAATGAAGATGCAATTACAGTTGTAAACCACTATTTTGAAGACCTTGAGGAAAACTATTTTAATCAAGGGATAGAATTGCTAGATAAGCCTTGGACTAAGTGTATTGAAGTTTCAGGAGATTATATTGAAAAATAAAAATATTTTTGAAAAACTAACTATTCTCTTTCATTGATAGGCTAAGAACTTTCCGAACCGCCCTCTATATACAAATTATGTTAGGGTAATTAATATTAGATGGCTGTTAGAACGAAATTAGTTTTTGTTTTGTTAATTTTGGGTCCACAAAAAATTAAGTGCCACAAAAGGTGGTTCTTAAAACCAATAACACTATGTTCCGAAATATTACCAAATCTGTGATCTGATGGTACGTTAAACCGAATTTTCTGTAAGATTATCAATATTTGGTGATATTTATAGAAATTCATCCGTCAAACAGATTTTTTTAGTTTGAACCGATTGGCAAGCGACCTTTTTTCTGCGTGTATTCTAACTACACTGTTGTTTAGTGGTATTCTGAGTTCCCAGAAAAAATTGTGATAAAATACTCGTAATTTTAAATTATACCGATCGTCTTTAAGTCGATAAGAAATGTTCGACTATGCGCCTGACCTTTTGTTCATTTTTTATTGTTATCAAAGTATAAGTTGCAAATATGAACCCATCTTGATGAAACTTGCTACATATTTTTTCTTTTGGTAATGAAGTCAGTTCTAATTCTGGTATATCCTCCATAGAAATGTTACTCCTAATCAGAAATGTAACTCCTTTGTCAAACTTTAACGAAATTCGGCTTGTAGAATTACTTCGAACACACGATAAACATTGCTACAAATTAAACAGATCGGGCCAAATCTTGATATTAGACACAACATAGAAGAAAAAGCGCTAAAATTTTACCATATCGATACATGAATTCATATAACCCTTTAACCTCCTGATTTGACATATTAGCGATCAGAAAGCAGAAAATTTCACTGAATTTTAATAACAATCAGTTTGTGTCATTTTTGATTTGCGAATTGAGATTTGCTAAAAGGGAAATGTATACATACAAGGGCATATCAACAATTCCGTGACTTTTCGAATAAAATAAGTTTTTCTTGCAAGAAAAAAAAATTATTTTCCAACAAAATTTCCCTTTAGCTCAATACACTTGGAGCTGAATCACTTTCTACTGAGCCATTTCTTTAGGTTAGGAAATAGGAAATAGTCACTGGGGACTAAATCCGGATAATATAGCTGATGAGCAACCAATTCGTAACCCAATTCATGAAATTTTGTCATTGAGACTTTAAACGTGTGCACCCGTGCATTATCTTGATGAAATAGACCTTTTTTCTTGGCCATAAGGGGTCTATTTTTATTAAATCCTCGTTAAATCGGTCCAATAAGTTGGCATACTATTCGCTGTTTGTTGTTTTCCCCTTTTAAAGGTAATCCATGTGGATTATCCCGCGTGCATTCCAAAAAACAGTTGTCGAAAAAGTCACCTTGGACTTCTTCGGAACTGGTTCAACGGCAGAAATCCATTGATTGGACTGCTGCTTGCTCTTCGGAGTGTTGTAATGGATCCATGATTCATCCACGGTTACAAATCGCCGAAAAACTCATTCGAATTGCGGTAAAACAACATTTCGAAATTTTCGGGTGTATTGACCTCAATTGATAGTCCGAATCATTCAACGTCATTTGTACTTGTGCGACCACAACGAAAGTCAATAAGCCACTTTTTTCCATTTTTAACTAAACCCACGAGGTTGTATTTTTTTGAACAGCTGTTAAACACGAACTAAATGACAGAACTCTCTCCTAATTTGAAAGTAGTCTATTAACAGATGGTACTTGATGGAAGCAGTGTTAACTTTCATATAAATACAAGAGAAGTTGGGAATGTCTCGGAATTATTGATAAGCCCTCGTATCTCTTATACATAAAGGGAAACGAACCGTTCGGTGATATACGAGTAACATTATTTGAGTGCTGAAAATATCAAGTGGGACCCGACTTAAGACAGTCCTTAGATGTTTTCGATAAGGATAAGGCGCTACTTAGACTGGTGACAACTCTACGGGAAATTGGACCGGTACAGTACCAGTCGTTCCCAAAACAAAGAATTAACATAGCTTTGTCAGTGCAGAGATTCAATTGACACTGCTTAGATACCATATGACATATCGCGGAACTATTAAAAAAGGGCACGTACTGTACCTGTCATTAAAGTACCCATCATAAAAGTACCCACCATAAAATACGTCTCAGTTGTACCCATCACAAAGTAAGTCCAAATTAACAAGTTACCGAACAAGTCCAACTGTTTAGCAAACTATAGTTTCTTTGGCAGCATACTGTATCGAAAATATTGAATCAGTTCTATCAATAAATATTTTGAGTAATTGACACCTTTATATCCGTACGGAACCAGTTCTGTGGTAACTTTTGTTTTTACCCTTCCTCGGTCCTGAGTTTAACCTGGGTTTACATGTATGATAGTGGGACACAATAACTCTTACGCCATGACGGGCCACAAGGCGCTCTTGAGGCTGACGTAAATGTCCTCATTCTCTCATTATGATGATTTTGTAAATCAAAATATATGGATTACATTGTTTTGACTAAATTCAACTTCTGCCCCAAGGAATATCTTTTTACTTTTTCAACTTTTCAATTTTGAAGAGCTTCACCAACAGAATTTCCTAGTATTTCTATCTAAAATACGGCTAATATGTTTACTTAAGATTTTCCCCTCTTTTCTTATGTTTCAGACTTTACGTGCCCTACAAAATGCCACAGCTCGAGAATTTAATTCACTCAATGCCAAGGAATTGCATTCCATCGATATTCGAAACATGATATGGGATAAATTTGACGAGCACTATAAATTCTTGCCCAATTTGAAAAGAAACTCTAAGGTAAGTGTTACAGAATGTATATAATAGAAATTTGAATTTGTATGTCCACAGAAGGAAATATGAAAGTAAAACTTGAGTTTTGCAGTTTACAGAAGTACATAGGTTACCCTGTAAAGTATATGGCTAAAATAATTTAGAGCAACTCATTATGTTGAAGCTCTAAAAAAAAAGGCATATTTTATTTCCCTAGGGAAGAAAATCCCCATAAAACTTCGCAGAGGCGATAATTTTAAATTGTTATCAAAAAACAGAAATTTTTTGATTAACTAAAAATGATTTTATAAGCCCCGTCAAAAATCTTAATTTTGTAAGAACGACCAAACTCAAAAAAAAAACTGTATTGTCAGGTCTGACATGAGCTTTGGAACTCAATAACCTGGTATTGGTTTTATACAAAAAGTCATAACTAAACTTTTTGTATAAAACCAATACCAGGTTATTGAGTTCCAAAGCTCATGTCAGACCTGATTCTTATGTCAGAAGGCTCAGTAGCTTTGATTTTTTATTGCAAAATCAACAAAGACGCTGTCGCCATTGTGCTTAATACACTAAAATTTATTATGGGATAGATTATTATAATTCCACATAGTATTATTCGAGTGTTCGTTGTAAAAATGTGTGTTGGAACTCAAAAACACATAAATGTACATAGTACGAGGGCTGTTATATATATTTCTGGCCTTATATGGAAAATGCGAATATTTATCATCTAAAATGGTTTTATTGTTTTTCAAAGTATTCTCTAGCATAATTTATACACTTTTGCATGCGCTCAAACCAATTGTCGATGCACTTTTTCCACTCCGATTGAGACACCTCCAAAACATGGTTTCTGAACGCTTACACAGCATCTTCCGGTGACGAAAATCGCTGACCACGCATTTTTTTCTTGATGTGCTGGAATAAAAAGAAGTCATTGAGTGCCAAGTCAGAGCTGTACGGCGGATGACTCATCAATTCGACGTTTTGGCCGGTCAAAAAGGCGCTGGTTTGAGCCGATGTGTGAGAGCTTGCATTGTCATGGTGCACAATGATTCGTCTTCCCTTTTTCGTTTTTCGAATTTATCCAAAGACTTCAGGCAAACAAATTGTGGTGTACCACTCAGAATTGGCCGTTTACGTTGCTCAAACGGAAAAGTCGCCACATGACCAGTTTTGCCGAAAAACAGGCGACCAGTTGCTTCGTAGTGCTTCTTCCACGAACACCTTTTGTTGGATTTGGCTTGTATTCGAAGACCCACACAGTCGATTGCTGATTTGTTTCGGGCTCATACGCATACATAGATCCATGATTCGTCACCTGTTACGATCTTATAAACGTCTTTTGAAGCACCGCGATAGAATTTTTACAAAATTTCTTTGCACAAATCGCCACGAATCTTTTTTTGAGCGATCGTCGGCCGCTATTGAATTCATTAAACCAGTTGTTCACAGTGCTATAGGATGGCGCTTTGTCGCCGCACAAAAATTTAAGTTCATCGATGCAATTGTCTTGATAATCCACGTCGAGAGTTGTTCACGAGTTAATTCCATTTTTTTGCCAAATTGATTTTTTCAAGTTACTGTAAACCACACAAATGATGGTCGTACGACAAGATGTGTGAGTACGTTTATGCTAAAAAATGTCAAACTTTCCAATGGAAATGGCGTAGGGACATAAATACTGTCACAACATGAGAACTGAACATACCCCGTTAATGTCATATGTGTTTTGAAAGCTAACCTCAATAGCGTTAGTCTGTAACGGGATTTTAAAATTGTTTCAACTTGTATCATGGAGTCGTCAGATAATGAGAACCGTATCGCTGTAAAAGCGCTTTTCTAGTGTGAAATGAAAAAAAGCGATATTTTCAAAACGCTCCTGCCACTAGATTTAGCCGCATGTTCGTCTACCGATGCATAAAACTGTTTGAGGAGACTGGAGATGTAAAAGACCGCCACCTCAAGATTTTCAAGATTTTCCATGGTTTGTTGCTTAGAAAAAATATTTGGGACTTTGCAAGTCGCTTTATTGTGGCGGCCAGTTGCTTCCCAACTTTGTCTGGCATGCAGCAACTTCTTGTTGATACCATAACTCGAATCTATCGGTGTTGTCTAGCTCTGGCTTTAAAAAGCAGTTTCATATTTTTTATTATTCAACATAGATTGGGTTTTGGACTAGTGGGACAAGTGGGGCACAAATAAGGGCCATTGTAGTCAAAACAAGAAACCAAGTTTCAATATGGTCATATGGATACACTCAAATAAAAGCTAATTACACCACTCATCCAAATTGTGGACTCATGGAAGCCGAACTAAAAAGGACCCTTTGGGAGAAAAAATCGAAGAAAAGTTAATATGGGATCTTAGTTAAAAAAAAAAACGCCGAATCCAAATGTTTTTATTTTAAATCCATGAGACTGGATTTATAAATCAATTGATCCATTAAACGGTCGAACATGAAAACTGTTAATTTTCCAGAAACTTATGTAAAGCCATCAAGAAGTATAAGATTTGGCTACGCCGAACTTAAGGTCGTTCTTACTTGATGTTGTTGACATAGTCGCTTAGCTATTAGGGGAATATGTCCAGTACCCAGATGGTGTTGTCAGGCCTACATTTTTGTTTTAGGTTAAACTATTGCAGATGCTATTTAACTGTAAACTAAACCGATTCGAATTGACTTCTTGGATCCGAATTGACATTCTAAGGTGGATTGAAGCTATGCATTGCCATCTCCTCTTCTAGTGACTCCATGCTGAATGGGTATCTATAGGGTTTTATGTGGTGATTTTCGCAACGCCTCAGGCAGTGCGGTTCAAAAGTAAAAATGTAATTGTATTAGTGAGAAAATGAAAATTCTTCTGTAAAAAATGTTCTTGTAGAAAGCCTGGAGTCAAGTGTCTCAAAGTCAACACTATGGTCTACTATTTTGGTTGACTTTCGTTGACGTCAGTCGTGTTCTTTTCAGGTAACTAGCTTAGCCATCTAGTTAGTTAGCAATAAGGTATTCTGGCAACATTCGACAACATTTTGAATCAGATGGCAGCATAAGCTCAACAAAAAATTGTTTGCAAACAAAAAGAAAAAGCAAAGCAAATTCTGGAAAACGAATTTTGTTATTTCGTATAGTTTCTTGTTATGTTAACATTTTATTGACAAATTTAACTTCGTTGGTAGGCATTTAGTTTTCGCCGGGGACATTCAAATTCGACCTTTCTGGCTTTGTAGCAAGCCAACAACGTCTCGTTCCTGGTCCACAATTTTTGTTTGTCACTTTTAAAATTAAAAAATCATCCTCGAAATTCTCTAAAACTTAACAATAAACATTTTCACTTATCGTTTTTGCATCAGTGTATTTAATGGAAATGATTTTATCGCTCTCAAAGGTTCTATAAAATAAGCAGCGCTGACCTAGAGGGAATATATATAGGTTATTTTAAGAATACCAATTTTAATATCTGATGCCATTGTGCGATGTCCGTGTGTCTGCCTGTTTTTCGTTGTAAGGACGAAGCCATTTGATACCCATATCGGGCCATGTTTTAATATCACACAAAAGTTTTTCCCGATTCGAAACTCCAGCTCTAGAAACCACATATCACATCGGATATTGCGTTGAGAAAAATACAACTATCTCTGGTGAAATTGAGCAAGGTCCCTTCCGGTCTAAAAATCTGTAGCTCTCGAAACTACACCCTCAACTTTAGCAAACTACGTTTCCAGCTACCAATAATTAACTCTAGTGAAACTGCACCTCACAGAGCTTCATTTTGTCAAATAGTGTCTATTCAAAGGTCCTTCCCGATTTCAGAAACTGCAGCTTTAGAAGCCCAGTATTATATCCGATTCCGACCAGAGTTTGCATAGAGTCTCGCTGATGATCAACACCCTTATCTGGTGATACTGCATTTCGTTTTATGCTTTTGAAAAGATCCAAAGATCCCTAACTATCTGAGGTCCTTTCACTCTAGAAATCACAAATCATATCTAATCGTGCTTAAATATTGCATGATACGTTTTGAGCAACCACTGAGGAAGTCGGGTAAAACTGGGTCATACTGGTCCATAATTTTATGTAGCCCCCATACAAAAGTACTTCCTGATTTAAGGCTATGCCGCTCTAAAAGACTCATATTAAATCCGATTATGCTCCAATTAAATACTCGTATTATGCATTATGAGTGTTTTATGACCCTTTTTTACCGAATCTCGTCTATATATATATAGTCGGTCTGAATGTACGGTGACTCACTGTCGACTCTGTCCAGATTTAAATTTTTTTACTTATAATTTTCGAAGTGATGATCACCAAACGTCAAATGACGTTTGGCGATCATCATCAAACTTTAAATGTTTGCGTGTTAAGTTAAGAGAAAGCGAAACGATATCCAAACGAGTACATCAAATTCACTTAAATGATTATTCCGCAAAAAATTCCACCAGCCGGTGTAAATTCCGTGAATCTTCGGAAAAAAACCTCAAGATCTAACAGTGGTTTATTTAGCCTGCAAACGCTAACAATAAACGAAACTAGCTGGAACATTTTTGAATAAACCCGTAGGAGCAATAAACATTTTTCGCGGAAAGACACGAGGTACTAGACAAATTTTGCATTTAGACTGAATCGACTAAAATTTTTCTAAACAAACTAAAACAACCACTGAAGGCAGCAGGAACACTAAACGATAAAAAAAAACCTCAAACGCTAGTGTAATGCGACAAAATTCGCACAATTCTACGTGCATACATCGGGCTGTAGTCATCAAATTCGATGGAATCTCAATGGATTGACGTCACAAACTCTGTCAATAGAGTGCGGAGGAACATGGGAAACTACACAGCGAGACGGGTTTGTTCTGTATGAGCTATGTATGTACACACATGGGAGCCCCTTCTCCAATGTCGACATACTACAGACACCGCAAGTAACATCGTAATGTACACTTCCACCGCCCAAACCCCACCGTTCAGCAGACCACGCCAAACAATCAACCGTATCAAATTAATGCTTCCAACCAAAACTACGACAATATCGTAATTGAAATTAAACAACATTTATTTTAGTTCCACAAATCACTGATGAATCATCGTCTACGAGTACTCGTATCATCACATGAGGCCGGCTGCTTGTATTCATGTTCGTTTATTGTCGCTTTGGTATTGTTGTTGTATTTCGGTGGAATCCCCCGCGCCGTTTAGGGGTTGAGAGGGGGGATCGCATACAGGACGGGAGGCCTATTGACATAATATTGAAAACACGAAAGCTTCTACGAGAGGTGAACGCTCAGTAACGTCTGTTTAAACTTCTTGTAATCAAAAAGAGACTTATAAAAACAAGATGTGTCGGCACTCTAACAATTTTTATGTTTTTAGCAGGGATGAAAAAGTTCGAACTACAAATATTCGGTTGGATTAACATACTTTCTAATGCAATCACCAACATTCCATAGCATTGATATATACTTGGTTCGACACACCATGGCAGCTTCAATAATGTTACGCAAAAACAGCCAACAAGTCGGTTCTACGGACCGACTTTAGAACAGACAACCAAATTTGAAGTGTATGTTACTTTGGTACCAATAATTGGTAGTGACAACAGATAAATTCATTGTAGTAACTTAACCCCGTTTAGTTTGCTGTTGTAGCAGATTACACTATGCTACAAAACTTTGGACTTTTTCGGGTGGTGAATGACTTCTTCTACAAGTGAAAGACGTAAGTGATTAAATTCTTAAAAGGACGGCCTTTTGGTCCCAGTAATTGTTTATGGGCCAAGGAAATTTATATTTTGCCAAGCCTTATTGTAATATAGTAATATAGTATTAAATGTTTTTGTTTTAGCGATTTTAAGTGATGAGATGTATTAAGTAAAATCGTATGGAGTTACGTTCGTGGATTCTCGTAGAATATTTTAACATCATATTTCAAAAATAGGAGTGTCTTTTTGGTTAATCTTCAGAACAAAAAGAAAAATAAAAGTTCACATCAAGGGTAGAATCTTTATTGGTAATTTGAAAAGACATTTTAAGGCATTAATTTTTTGAATATAGTTTCCTTCAAATGTTGGCCGCAACTACGCCTCAGGGTTTCCATTCTGAGGGTCCAATTTTGGATGACTCGTTCGAGCATTTCGACCGGTATGGCTTTAATGATACGCGTAATGTTGGCTTTCAAAACCTGAATCGTAGCTGGTGCTGGTTTGTCAGCATAGACTTTGGAATTTACGTGACCCCCAAAGAAAAATATCTAAAGGTGTGATATCACTCGATATAGGCGGCCAACTCACCTGTCTAAAACGTAAAATTAGCTGCTTTTCGAAAAGACCTCTCAATAGATCCATTGTTTGAGCAGCTGTATGGCAAGTGGCACCGTCCTGTTAAAACCAAGTGTCGTCAAGATTAAAGGCTTCAATTTCAGGTAGCATAAAGATCGATATGATGGCGCGATAGCTAGCACCATTCACGGTTACGTTCCGGCCATCATCATTTTGAAAAATATGCACCGATGATTCCACCAGCAACCTATGGTTTTCTCTGGGTATAAGGGCACCTCCTGAACCTTTTCTTGTTACTCTTCAGCCCAAATGCGGCAATTTTGTTTTTTGACTTTGCCGTTGAGGCAGAAATGGACCTCATCCCTGAACAAAATTTTGGTCGAAAACAGCGGATCTTCCCGTTTCTCCCGAACGCTCATTTCCCTAATACAGTTTTGAATACAAAATTTGAAGGTAATTAATTTCACAAAATAAATGCCATAAAATGCCCTATAAAATTACCAATAAAGATTTCACACTTGATTTGAATTTTTATATTATTTTTTGTTCTGAAAAAATACCTCTAGATGGATCATCCTATATAAAAACAATATAGAACACTAATATTTCAAAATATATCAGTCAGCATCTGGCTTTTTACGACGGAATAGGGCTAAAAAAAGGGCACAGAAATAGGGAAAATTTTATAAATCATTTTTTCTACATGATTACAATGAAAATGGAAAGCATGCAAAAAATTCATTTATAAATAATTAAAACAACAGAAGGCCTAAAATACTAGTCAGTTTTAATATTTCTTCAGCAAATTATTTAAAATTTTGAATAAATAACATCAGCCCAACCTCTGCCTAAAACAAGTCATTGGTCAGAACATTGATTGTGGACGACTTTTCGATCCGTGTATCACGGTAACTCTTGTCATTTCAAGTCTCCATGCTTCGAATACTTATCGCATGAATGAATGAAATAAAATGTTGTGTATTTGCAGTTCTTCTGGTTGTTGTTATTGCACAGCTGAAACGTCACTTGTTTGACTTTGTTTTTTTCACAAAAAAATGAATATGGGTTTATATCACCTGCGAATATGATGACTACGGCAATATTTTGTTTATCAGCTCTACTCTTGCGGGCTATAACTAAAACCAGTTCCGATATTCGTGCGAACGTCTATTTCCAATAAAATCAAAAATATTTCACACTAAGTGTTTGTTATTTGATATTGAATGTGTTCAAGATTCTATTTTAAGATCGATTTGTTTATAATGAATAATTTATAAGTTTATTGTTATTTGTTTTAATAGATAGCTTTTTTAGAGTCCTGATGATGCGAAAAAAATAAAAATAAATTATGCGGTGCAATGAACTGTGCCATCGTAATAAAGAGATAAGAGAAATATGTTTTCATAATTTGATTTGAATAGACTTGAGAGACAGACGAAAAACGTTACGGCTACTAGAAATCGTATGTGTGCAAGGTGGCTGATAAATTAAGCTACACTAGGAAAATCAAATAACTTAATTACAATTTATATAAATTATTTAATATTTATTTATATGAAAACTAATACATATTAATTAAATATTATTAATTGTTTTTAAAATTAATAGAATTTACATGACCTTCACGCTCGGTGCCGCATAAGCGACATCTTATCTAAAAGTTATTCATTACTGCCTGGGGAGTTTTAGTGGGAATTGTTCGCATGCATCGCTTTAAATCATTTACGTTTGTTACTTTTTTAAACTTTTAGTTTTAATAAAATCATAAAAAAAAATCAGTTGAAGTAAAGTCGGAGCAGCGAAACGTGAAATTTTTTGAAATCAGCTTGTTTTTCGACATTTTCCTTGCAACTTAGACGTCTGACCATGTGGCAAGATGCATCATTTTGTATAAATGATTTCTTTCCCATTTAAGCTACTTCTTTTCCTCTGGGTCGATTTCGAAAATTTACAAAGGCAAACATTTCTAGCAAGAGACACAAATAGATCGTCTTAGATAATAACTCTGTATAGGGTGTCCGTCGGGAAGGTATAGTACTTTGTTTGTTTATAGTTTTTGATTAAATGAAAGATAATGGATCTTACTTCGTAGTTATATAAATACTGTTACACACCTTTTATGCTGTAAAATAAAAAGTACTGAATGTTTTTGGACCATATATTTTTTAATACTTTTATTGAAGTATATTGTATCCAAAAAGAATCTACTTATTCAAAATGTCCGCATTTTGCCTAGTCCTCGTCCATTGGGAAATTGGCCACAGCTCGAACCAAAGCAGTCTTAAGAGATCCAATGTTGGGGGTTGTGACAAACCTTGTCCTCTAAAACCGTCCACAATTTGTAATCTAGTGGGCTCAAATCTTAACTACACGCAGAAAAAAAGTATGGTTGGGGTGACAATATTCGAAGAGAATCATACTATTGTTGGGAATATGGTTGTGACACAACAATATTATGATCCTCGCAGCAATAGTATGATTCACACTCAACCATACTATTATCTTCACAACCATTTTATGATCCTCACAACCATATTATGTTTCTCATACAACCATAGTATGATCCTCACAACCATAGTATGATTCACACACAACCATAGATACTATGATCCCCACAACCATAGTATGATTCACATTCAACAGTACTATGATCCCCAAAATTATTTATTAGGATTGGTTATTGTTGTTATTCAAAAATAGAGACTTTTATTAAGTACTCGTATGTTATTTTAAATTGCATTACTACTTATATTAGTTCATAGCCAGATTTGAGGCCATTTTTTATTAAATATTTTATTCAAGAAACAAAAATATATATTCCAACGGTCAAAATACCTTTAGTTCCCAGCAGGGTGAATGCTACTTCACCATCCGTAGACACCAAGTAACGAATGTGAATAAATTATGATCAATGGCTATATACTTAAGTGCAGGCCGATTTTAAATAGACGAGAACCAGTCGGTATTAGAGTATTTCACAGAACAAAGTAAACACAATAAAAATCCCTCGAACTACCTTCCGATTGTTGTTGTTTTTTTTAATGGACAGCAACCATTCACTGTATCGTGTGTATGTGTTTTTTTTGTATATCAAAAAAACATACGCACACACATACATGTATGCTCTATAAAACCTGTTTTGTTATGTTCATAGTCGCAACCATACTGTATGATTGCCGTTATCTAATTATTGTTAACGTAAATTTTAAACAACAATACTTTTGTTGCACCAACCATGTTTATATGGTTGCTACAACCATATTTTCATTTCTAAATTTGGCAATAATACTATTGTTACATTTCAGCAATAAAAATATTGTCGCAATCATACTATTGTCAAAATGAAATTCAAAAAACAATACTATGGTTGCGACGAACATGCTTTTATTGAAGAGAACATATTATTGTTGCGGTGACCATAGTGTAACCACATATTTTCTCTGCGTGTATTTGAGGGTCATTCTGCGGAGGAAATGAACGCTGGCAAATTGTTTCGAAGCCAGACCTAGGACGTTTTAGCCTTATGGGACGGCGCAGAATCCTGCTGGAAAGTCCATGGCTGGTTTTGGAGCAGGGAATTGTTAAGAGGCTTCACAACAGCTTCCAAAACGGTTTCTTGGTAAACTTTGGCCGATGTTTTGACTCTTTGTTCGCAGAAATGCAGGTCAGTCGCCTTATGACTGAAGCTGGGTGATGACCCTTTTCCACTCTTGGAATTAGTTCAGATGCTTCCTTAGATGACCGCGCATACACTCTATCATTTTGCTCGTTAAATTTTTCCTGAACGGTAAACTTTTTTTCATCGATAAACACAATTTTTCTGTGCAAGTTATCAGCGTGTTTCACCAAAAGACGTTTGCATTTTTCAAAGCTGCAGTCAATAAATGTCCGGTACGTCGTTTGAAAGTCCCAAGTCTTTTTTAATGCTTCGACTCATGGACTTTTGCGTGATATTCATCTCATGGGCCATGATTTTCTGTTTTTGGAGCGGATTTCTGTGAATTCTTGACTTAACGGCGTTGATGACATGCGGTGTTCGAACAGAGCGTGGGCGTCCCAACCGGTGGCGGTCTTTTACATCTCCAGTCTCCTCAAACAGTTTTATTCATCGGTAGACGAACATGGGCTAATCCCTAGTGGTCTACTTCAAGACTGCCAAAAACGAATTGTCAAGGCTAATGTTAACCAAAATGGCGGTAAAACAAAGTAGTATACCTCCCGGCGGACACCCTGTATTTACTATAAAGGTTCTACGGTAGGGTATAATAATCTTGGCGCATGTTCTATGCTGCCAAAAAATTACTCTGCCTCGTTCGCCTCCAAATATTAAATATGCTCGGTCTTCTTATTCCATTATTCCACAATTTACTTACTAACACATTTTTTTCCTTTGCTTCTCCTTTTCAGATTTCACTCCGTCGTTGGTATCGTCAACTGCAAATCTATGTCGCCGCCTTCGATTACCTGCACCGAGCCCAACTTCACTGGGACTATCACAAGGCCATGCAGAAAAGTGAAACGTCCCATGAATTGTACTTGCTACGCAATAACGCTCGTGAAATTCTCTGTAACATCGAAAATGCCATCAACAACACAACCGTGTATTCCAAAGCCAAGAAAACCATTGATTCTCTCCATATACCACGCGAAAAAATGGAGTCCATGTTGCATTTCTATACCGATCTGCAGCACGTATCGCCGCTTAAATGGGATCAAATGAAAAATGACAAAATGTTGTATCACATTAATCCAGTCGAGCTGCGAATTGCCAAATCTCATTATCTTAGATATATTCGAACATTTATAAAACTGTTGCGTTTGGCCACTAAGCGTCCGGGACCTATACACTTGGGCAGAAAAGCTCAAAAAAAGGTTCCAAAAAAGCAACAGGGGCAGCATCAACCACACCGGTCACCAAAAAAGGGCGCAGCCGAACGAGCAAAGACTAAAACGGCACCAGCCAAACTCGAATAATTGCCAAAAAATATTTGGTGATGCTAAAAACCGGGCTAACTTCCGATAATCTCATTTGGTCCCATCAAAATTCCATTTCTTAAACATTTCCTTAACTCGTAGTTCTGTAGCCATACAATCTGCGATTAAACACACACGCACACACAATCCCATCCCTGTCTGAGTATTATATTTGAATATTTATTTTCGTATTATTACCTTTTATAAAAACCCTATTTATTCCATTTACATATATAATAATTACATTAGAATTTACACTCGTGATTATCGCTCTTAGTCTGCCAGTTTAATTCAATCACAGCGGAAAGATAATCTGGATTAAAGGTCTAATCAAAACATAACCTTACTTACCTACACTCAAATATTTTCTACATTTATTATTGTTATTAATCGTTTCGAATCGATGTCATCATATCAATCAAAATCTTAATTTATGTTATCATTTTTCGACATTTTGTTTAGTTTTTAAGACGTATACTTTTTGCAGCAACTGTGATATAGTTTTTATTAATTTTGTAGTATGTCATTTTTTTATATAAACTTATTATGTATTGAATTTAGCATGAAGAGAGAAAATAAATTATTAGTAAAGAAACCAACAAAACCTTAAAAAAATATGTTTTATTTAAAATTAGGTTTATTCACAAGGCCCGGTAAGCGTTGTAGCGCTTGCCTTATAGGCAGCTAAATACCTGCACCTAATGCCCCGTACCACAAAATTCGCACTATTTGATGGTCTCTGAGAACGGATAAACGGAATATTATCCGGTACTTGATTGAAATCGATTAAAATCGTTTTGCTTTCGATATGTTCTTTTGTTGGCCAAGTCTTCATTCTCTGTGTAGTTGTGTAAGCTTTTTATTTCATTTTTTCCGGGTTCGTAAAATATTATAGTTTTTTTGTTATATTATTGATAACTTGACAAACACACAATTAACAGTGACAACACTCATTTTTAAACAGGCAACTTAATTTAAATATCACAGCTTTTTGAGTGCAACTCCGTAGCAGATGCTTATATTGTCCGTGTCTTTTTTCAGATTCATCGTATTTCCGTTTTTCTGTTGAATTCGTAAGCTTTCTATAATGAATCTATCTTTCTTTTTGAGATTTCAATCGATTTTTTTTTAATTTGGCGCGAATAAATCGATCTGTTTTACATATCCATATTTATTTACTGCACAGTAAATGGAATCAATCAATCAATCAATATCCACATTTGTAAAAAATTTAAATACCAAATATAATTTTATTTTAATTGATCGTTTTCCATCACATACCTGCATGAGCCTGCACAGACTTTCTCCGTGGTCAAATTGAGTATATAAGTCACATTTGGAGTAGCAGGACATAGAATCAAAACGTGGCCTTTTCAATGGGGTACAAGAACAATACGCCCGTTATGGGCCAATTCCGCCACGGTTGATCGCTCAGCACAAGCGTTACTTATATCAAGGACTGCTCGCAACGTTGTTAAGTAAAAAAAAAATCATTAAACTCGGAAAGATCATAAACCTCCACCATTCCGAAGCTAAAAAACGCAAAATAAAACAAGGAAAAAAGCTAAAATCTTACATGGACGACTGTATTGTAACCTGGACCCCCTTGGAAGGGGCACTAAATTTATCTACATTTTAAAACTAATATTATGTATGAATTTATGAGAAATTGTTTTTGCCAAATTCAGTGAAACATATCGAGGCCTGACTGCGAAAAAGACGTACGCGGCAAAAAGATCATTTTACAGAATTGATTTTTTGCAGTTAACCAAAACGCGTGTGGCGCTTACGATACAATTGAATTTACTTTATCTTGATAAATATAAATACTGTGTGATTCATTCATGCCTGTACAAATTTCACCAGAGTATTCCATGGCTGAAAATATGTCCATCTACGAGTACGACCATGCCCGGAAATGCAAGAAAATATGTCCATCTACGAGTACGACCATGCCCGAAAGTGCAAGGGGCGAAATATAATCGTTGTACAACTTTCTATTGAATTTCGTTAAAAATTAAGTTTTGAAAAAATCGAGCTTACATATTTTTCTTGGTAAGGTCTTGATATATGTGGGAGCTTTAACTTAATCTACACCGATTTTCTCCAATATCAATAGCTGTCGCCCTTGAAATATGGAACTAACTTGCTGCAAATTTCATCAAGATTGCTAGAAAAAACATCAAACCCGATGAACGTACACGCAGAAAAAAAGTATGGTTGGGGTGACAATATTCGAAGAGGATCATACTATTGTTGAGTATATGGTTGTGGCACAACAATATTATGATCCTCACAACAATAGTATGATTCACACAACCATACCATGATCCCCACAACCATAGTATGATTCACACTCAATCATACTATGATCTCCACAACAATAGTATGATTGACATACTATGATCTTCACAACAATAGTATGATTCACAATCAACCATACTTTTATCGCCACAACCATATTATGATCCTCACAACCATAGTATTTTTCTTATACAACGATAGTATGGTCCTCAAGAACATATTATAATTCACACTCAACCATACTATTATCCGTACAACCATAGTATGATTCAATCAACCATACTATGATCCCCAAAATTATTTATTAGTATTGGGTGTTGTTATTCAGAAATAGAGATTTTTATCAAGCAAGTTATTCTAAATTGCATTACAATTACTTCATAGCCAGATATGATACTTAAGTGCAGGCAGATTTTAAATAAACGAGAACCAATCGCAATTAGATCATTTCACCGAACAAAGTAAACACAATAAAAATCCCTCGACTACCTTCCGATTGTTGTTGTTCTTTTGTTTGTTCTTTTTAATGGACAACAACTATTCACTGTAAAAACATACGCACACACATACATGTATGCTCTATAAAGCCTGTTTTGTTATGTTCATAGTCGCAACCATACAGTATGATTGCCGTAATCATAGTATTGTTTACGTAAATTTTAAACAGCAATACTTTTGTTGCACCAACCATGTTTATATGGCTGCTATAACCATATTTTCATTTCTAAATTTGGCAATCATACTATTGTTACATTTCAAGATTATTAATATTACCGCAATTATACTGTTGTCAAAATGAAATTCAAAAAACAATACTGTGGTTGCGACAAACATGCTTTTATTGAAGAGAACATATTATTGTTGCGGTGACCATAGTGTAACCATATCTTTTCTCTGCGTGTGTGTATGGGAACTTATATGCAAATCGCAACCGAAGTTTTCCTTTGTTCAAAAAACCTACCTGTGCCAAATTTTATCAAGTTTGGATGTATTATATGGCTTCAAGAGCTAACAACTTAAAATCGGATGAACATACCTTATGTGTGGTAGCTGTATCGAAATCCGAAACGATTACCTATAATTTCCATAACTTCGGTGCTTGGTCTGCCAATTACATCCAAATTGAATGCAATATGTGGCTCCTATGAATATAAGTAATAACATAAAATCGGATAAACAAATGTGTGTGGGTGCTTTATCTAAATCTGAACCGAGTTTGTTCAATTTTTTAAAGTCTTTCCTTGGCAGAAAAAACTAACGTGTGCAAATTTTATAAATATTAGATGTATTATTTGGCTTCTAGAGCTAAAGACATAAAATCTGATAAATATACATGTTTGGGAGCATATATCCAAAACTCTACCGATTTATTTCAATTTCAATAAGGTCTGACCTTGGTCGAAAACACTTACTTCCGCCATATTTTTTCAAAATCGGACAACAATTGTGACTTCTAATTTGATCACAATATTCTGATGGACGGACGGACAGACAGACATCGTTTAATGGAAACAGCTGGTTATAATGCATCGATCGTTATACTTAAATTTGCCATAAAACAGACTTGTAATACCCTGTTCTACAGTGTGGCGCAGAGTATAAAAATCCTTCGTTATTCTCAGCCAAAACTTCAAAATTACTTTATAATTAGATTCGCAGCAAAATGTTATGATTTATTAAGCAAATACTCGAAATCGTGTCCTTTTTATCGAGGAACCTTTAGTCCCTTAAAGGAAACTTTTTTCCCTCAGAGTAGTTCTGAACCACTGGTTCGGACCTAGTAAAAAAATTTAAATTTGGACACCTCGAAAATGATTTTTTTTAATAGAACATTATGGAACTTTTTTTCCTCATACCAAAAGCTATAGCAAAATCGATCGCACAATATCGACAAATGCTTGTCCTTACAAATGAAAAAGTACTGATAAATTTTTTATATTTCTGGTTTAATTGGAATGGTTGAACTTTGCAATTTAATAATGGAACACAATACGAGGATTACTATTTATATTTCGGGTCTGGCAATAAAAACACAATAACTTATCATTGGAAATGGTTTTATTTCTTTCAAAATATTCTCCTTTAAGATTAATACACTTTTGCATGCGCACAAACCAATTTTCGAAGCACTTTTTCCACTCCGGTTGAGACACCTCCAAAAACACGATTTTTAAATGCTTCAACAGCTGCGATGAAAAACGTTGAACAACCCTTTTCTTGATGCTAGGGAATAATAAGAAGTCATTCGGTGCCAAATCAGGGCTATTCGGTGGATGGTCCGTCAATTCAACATTTTGAGTGGTCAAATTGCTCATCGTTTCAGCTGATGTGATGTAGCTTGCATTTTCGTGATCCGTCTTCTCTTATTATCTTTCCGCATTTCTTCGAGCACTGTTATCAAACAGATGGTTGTATACCACTCAGAATTGACCGTTCTACTTTTCACTAAAGGCACTGTGGCAACATGGCCGGTTATACCGAAAAAAACGCAATCATTTGCTTCGATGTTCTTCTTCCACGCACAACTTTTGTTGGATTTGGATCATCTTGAATGACCCATACCGTCGATTGCTGTTTTGTTTCGGGTTCATATGCATAGGTCCATGATTCGTCAGCTGTGACAAAGTTAAACACTGCCTTTGAGATACCACACCAATAGTTTTTCAAATTCTCTTTGCACCAATCCGTCAAATTATGTGGGATCCAACGAGAACAAATTTTTTTCACGCCCAAATGAACATGCAATATCTTATTGATGCTTGTCATACTAATGCCCAAGGATGCCTCAATCTCACGGTATGTCGGACTTACTTAGTCAGTTCATGCACAGCATCGATGAGTTCTGGCAAAGTGACCGAAGTTGGACGTCCTACAACTGGAGCGAACGGCGTCCGAGACTAAGCTCTTGGTACCAGAGATTAATAGTGGTATTTGATGGTGCTTCATCTCCAAAAAAAATCAAAACAAGTTGATTTAAAAAAAAACCAACGCACGAAAATGTTCACGGAATAATTCCATTTTTTGACTGAGATAAATTTTTCTTAGTGAAATTATACCAAAAATGTCAAAGTTTGCAATGGAAGTTGCAGTTAGCATCTGGGAACACTAGTATTGTCAGGACCCGAAATATAAATAGCAACCTCGTATCATTCATATGACTTGCTCGGCAGTACCTCATCCGATTAACAAAATTTGTCAGTACTTTTTTGGTTGTCTCGGGTCGAATCTCTTCAATGGCGACTTTGATTTCATTTATCTATTTTATTTAACATTCATCCTTAATGAATCCCTACAGAACATATTCCAAAGTGCTGAAACCACAGCTCCGAGGCAGCAAATTGACATTAGAACTTCGGCTGATTATTCGATTTTTAAAAGTAGTGCGTAAAATATCGATGGTTGTGTTAGCTGAAAATTCTCTTGAATTTTTGAAAACAAAGTTTCTTTAAGCTTGTAACGGAAGTTTCTTGCTCATTTTCAAAGAAACATGGCCCGATGATGCCGCCAGCCCTTAATGCACAAACAGTGACTCGTTGTCGATGCATTGGCTTTACAAGAGTAACGTTTGGGATCTGTGATCCATATATGCGGCAATTTTGCTTATTGGCATTGCCACCGAGACGAAAATGAGCTTTATCTGATAACACGAATTTTCGGTAAAATTCTTCATCTCCTACGAAAAAATCTTTTGCTCATTGAACGAATCGAAAACGCATCGAATGGTGTTCCAGTATTAAATGACAAAGTTCAACCTTTCCAATAAAACCAGAAATTTGAAAAAATTATCAGTACTTTTTTTTCAGCCGATTTAAATTTTAAATATGAAATGGCACACCCTATCGATTAAATGTATCGAAAATGTATTGGCAATTGGGGCGAAAAAGTGGATAGATAGGAAGCATTAACGCCAAATGTTATGTTTTTAGGATTAGAAAATATTTTTTTTATCATTTTGTATTGAGTAGAATAAAGAATAACAACATTTTTGATTTTAATTTTTAAAGTTGTTGAAAGTATTCTGTGTATTGGCAAAAGCGTAGTTTGCTTCTCGCTCACATTTTAACTTGGTTGGAAATCAAAATCACCCTGAATGAAAGTTCATAGTGTGATATGTGCAGAAATTCCAGACCAAGTAAAGTGCAGTAAAGTGTGTAGGGCTTCGCTACGAAGAAAAAAATCGGTTCAAATAAAAAATCATATATTTAAACAAAAAATTTATAAGGAATCCTGTGATTAAAAAAAATCATATATTAACTAAAATATTGGTACGTTGTTTATCAAAAATATTTCCGATAAAAAATTCACATATTCACAACAAAAATTGTAGTAGTATCGGTTCAAGAGGAAAAGTATTGCTTACCCTAACTAATTAGGATAATTATTGGAACCGAATTTGTACATGCATGGATTGTTGTTATAGATTATTGGCTATAAGAACCCTTTGAACTAGGTTCTCAGCACTATGATAAGTGGACCTGGTTAAATTTTATGTATTCTGACTAAAATAATAAAGACTTTATATTAAACGATTTCAAAATATTTATTCTGTTATTTTGAGTTATGAGCAGGGTTTTTACTTTGGAATCTAATAAAGTTTGTATGCTGAAAGTGTCAACAAATTTTAAAATAACACTAATTATGATAAATTAGTTACGTGAAGTAAATTGGATTATTAAACATAAATATATCTATCTACTTAAGGGTATTGTGACAAATAATACATCAAATAAGTTTCTAAAGTCTTGGCTACATCTAAAAAAAATACTCGTATATGTGACGCGCAAAATAGAAAGGGACCTAAGGCTAAAAACCAGTTTTGTTCAGGAGAACCATTTTAAAGATTAGGTCCCTTTCTATTTGCGCTTAGAATCGTCGACTTCACTTTCATAAAACGCGCATATCTCTGGGAGGGAACACTTTTGGGGCATGGGATCGGTCTCATTCGATGCTCAGATGTTGTCCACATCAAAACAAAAAAATGTAAATTGATTTTTTTACCCTTAGTTCCCTTTCTCTATGCGCTGTCACATATACTTTCCTATTTGTATTTCATTTAATGTGTAGTTTATTTAAAAAGTGGGTGGAAAAAAGTTTATTTTAATAAATAACCCCTCTGTGTCTATTTTTTTTAAAAAAAATGTATTAATTATAAGTAGATATTCTGATTTTACTTTAGACGACCTATACTAAAATAAAAGAAGTGGTAGTTTAGTAGAAAAATTTAGCCCAAAAAAATGCATTATTAAAAAAACACAATTTACACAATCGCATTAAAAAATTACACACCCTAACTGAAATAATTTGCTAAGTATTTTTTTTTAATATTCGAAAAAAGGACAATCTTCTTGGGGATTGATTGTTAAAGTGATCTTTAAAAATAAACTCCATACGATTTCACTTAGACCTCTCATCAAGAAAATTTGGTAAATCGACGAAAAATTTAGTAGTTTTTAATATATTTTTTAAAGTATGGCGTTGCAAAATAAAAAAATACTATTTAGTAGGGACATAAATACTGTTACACACGTTTTAAAGTAAAAAGTACTGAATGTTTTTGGACAAATATTTTTTAATATATATATTGATGTATAGTGTATCCAAAAAGAATCTTCTTTTTCGAAATTTCCGCCTTTTGCCTTTACACACGCCTTAAGTCGCACTGGCCAATCGTCAATAGCTGCACGAACCTCGCCCATTGGAAAATTGGCAACAGCTCAAACCAAAGCAGTCTCAAGAGATCCAATGTAAGGGTATCTTTTGTGACAAACCTTGTCCTCTAAAACCGTCTGCAATTTGTAATCCAATGGGTTCAAATCAGAAGAAATGAACGCTGGCAAATTGATTCGAAGCCAGGCCTGGGACGTTTTAGCCTTATGGGCCGGCGCAGTATCCTCCTGGAAACTTCATGGCTGGATTTGGAACAGGGAATTATTAAGAGGCTTCACAACAGCTTCCACAACTGTTTCTTGGTAAGCTTCGGCCAATGTTTTGACTCCTTGTTTGCAGAAATACAGGGCAGTGACCCCGTCGTAGGAGACAACCCACTAAACCATGACTGAAGCTGAATAAAGACCCTTTTCCACCCTTGGGATCAGTTCAGATGCTTTCTCAGATGACCGCGCATACACTCTATCATTTTGCTTGTTACATTTTTCCTGAACGGTAAAAATTTTTTCATCGGTGAACAAAATTTTTCTGCGCAAGTTATCAGCGTGCTTCACCAAAAGACGTTTGCATTTTTCAATCCTATTTTTTTAAAGCTGCAGTCAATAAATGTCTAGTACGTCGTTTTAAAAACCCAAATCCCAAGTCTTTTTTAATAATTCGACTCATGGACTTTTGCGTGATATTCATCTCACAGGCCATGATTTTCTGTTTTCGGAGCGGATTTCTGTGAATTCTTAATTTAACGGCTTTGCTGAAATGCGGTGTTCGATCAGAGCGTGGGCGGCGCGACCGGTGGCGGTCTTTTACATCTCCAGTTTTATGCATCGGTAGACGAACATGCGGCTAATCCCTAGTGGCCAGAGCGTTTTAAAAGTATCCTTCTTTTATTTCACACTTGAAAAGCGCTATTACAGCGATACGGTTCTCATTATCTGACCACTTCATGATGAAAGTTGAAACAATTTTAAAATCCCGTTACAGACTAACGCTACTGAGGTTATTTTTCAAAACCCATATGAAATTTACGGGGTATGTTCAGTTCTACTATTGAAATGGGTGTGTTCAATGTTGTAACAGTATTTATGTCCCTACTAAGTATAAGTCCGAACTTTTGTTGCATAGTGTAATACGAGTAAGTATCATCATCGGAGCACACGGGGTTTGTTTACTACAAAGAATTTATTTGTTGTCACCACAAATTATTGGTACAGAGTACATTTACTTCGTATTTGTTTGGTTGTCATAACCACCATTAGCGACAACCAATAGTTTTACTGAATCCAGTTGGTATAAACGACTAATTGGCAGTAAATATCGAAATATTATTGTATCTACCATCTCATGGCAAGTCGAACCATGTAACCACCAATACCATGTTGGTGATTGCAACAGAAAGTATATTTATCTAAACGAATAATTGTAGTTTTGACCGATTTTTAACTGATTCAGTGTGTATGATCCAAAATTAGGGACTTTGACGCCAAACTCACATATGGCGGTTCGGAAACTTCTTAGCCTAGCACAAAAAGCGCGGTATAAACAGAAAAAAGTTAAGTGTTTTGGAAACTTCCATCTCTGCTATGAACACATGTTAAGTTTTGTTTCGATCTGGCAACTCCTTCATATAGAAACAGGTGTTCACAAAAGACGCATCCGCGATTTTTTTACAATGGAAAAATTAGAAATGCGTGGTGTCATTAAATATTTACATAAAAAACGTTTATCGGGACAAGAAATTCATAATGATATGGTGAATGTGTTAGGTGAAAGTGTTCCTTCATTTGCAACAGTAAAAAATTGGGTTGCTGAATTTAAACGTGGTCGTACAAGCATTGAAGATGAACCACGTAGGGGACGTCCAAAAACAGCAACAACAACAGAAATTGTAGCCAAAGTGCATGATATGGTATTAAATGATCGACGAATAAAAGTGCGTGAAATAGCTAATATCATGGGCATCTCAAATGATCGAGTCCATTTAGTTTTGCATGAAGAACTACAGATGAAAAAGCTTTCTGCAAGATGGGGGCCGCACTTGTTAACAGTCGACCAAAAACGCATAAGAATGAACATTTCTCAAGCTTTTTTGGATCGTTTTCAACGAAATAAAATGGATTTTAAGCGTCGTTTCATAACTGTTGATGAGACATGGATCCACCACTATACTCCAAAGACAAAAGAACAATCCAAACAATGGACTGAAGCTGGAGGAAGTGTCCCAAAGAAGGCAAAAACAATTCAATCGGCTGCTAAGGTTATGGCAACGGCTTTTTGGGACTTCAAAGGTATTTTTTGATTGACTATCTGCAAAAGGGTAAAACAATAAATTCAGAGTACTATTGCAACCTTTTAGATCAATTAAATGTACAAATTCGAGAAAAACGTCCTGGCTTACAACTCAAAAAAACAATTTTTCATCAAGACATCGCACCAGCGCACAAGAGTGTTTTAACAATGGCTAAAATCAACGAATTAAAGTACGAGTTGCTTGACCACCCACCTTATTCTCCTGATTTAGCTCTCAGTGACTTTTACCTGTTCCCAAATCTAAAAAAAATCGTTGCTGGCAAGCGTTTTACCTCAAATGAAGATGCAATTACAGTTGTAAACCACTATGTTGAAGACCTTGAGGAAAACTATTTTAATCAAGGGATAGAATTGCTAGATAAGCGTTGGACTAAGTGTATTGAAGTTTCAGGATATTATATTGAAAAATAAAAAAAAAAACTAACTATTCTCTTTCATTGATAGGCTAAGAACTTTCCGAACCGCCCTTAGTGCACCGTAATGTGTTGGTTACCGTACAAGTGAACCCAGTTTAAATACGGGTATTATTAGCTTACGCTTTCATCAGCGAAATTAATTTCTATGTACGAAGATACATTTTTTAGACCTCCTAATCCATCATTAAGCAGTTGCTCTCGGTCAGCAAGCATAATGTAATGTTGAGGGAATTGAGTAAGTCTGACAGACTTAAAATGACGCAATCACTTCGATGTCATCCTCAAATGCAATCTTATTCTTTAAGTATAACACGTCCGATCAATAGCAATATTAGAATTAATTTATTGTTAAACAATGCAACACAATTGATACCAAATATGAGATGAGTACCGAATGTCCTTCTGGTAAGCAAGCAACGAAATTCTTCATAAAAATAAAGGACAATATTTCACGTAACATGCGGCGGTTTAACATCAAACGTGTGAAAAATGTATGTCAATCTCAGAAAAACTCTCCCTTTTTCGGTTGTCAGACAAACTCCCCGTAAATACTTTACAATTGTCAAAAATGAAAAAAAGAAGTCAAAATGAAATTGAATTGAATGTGATTTGTAGGCATTTTAGTCATACACAGCACGTACCTCGGTTTAAGGCAGATGATCATGTACTGATAGCACTGATGGTACTTCACATTACTTCCATTATTGTCCTCATCGGACGTATCACACACTCGTACACACTACCCTGTCGGTAACACTAACACTAACAATGCGATATTTAATTGTCAATGAATATGCGGACGGACAGACGCTTAGATGGAAGGATAGACAGACAGACGGACGATCGCATGGATGCACGTAGGGACGAATGGGTGGATGTGTGTGAATCGTCGTCGAACAATGTCAGCCAGGACATAGATTTATAACGCTCATTAGACACTCAATAGGATGACAATGAGTGGATGTGAGAGGCATTTACAAGGAGGCACTTGAAAACAAACGGTCAGGAGCACGCACGCATACATACACACTCGTGCAGTTGAGGACATCAAACAAAGACAATTTGTGCTGTGGCGCCTGTGTGGTCGGTCCGTCGGTCGATCGATCGACCGACCGGTCAACGGGTCAAAGGTGAACAAAACAAAAAGACAATTGTGCAATAATAGCGATAAAATGTGTGTCCTCATTTCATTGTTGATATTTTTTTTTTGTAGATGAAATAGACAATTACTTGTGTAACAGCTGAAAATAAAACATGCCTCAAAATATCAATAATTTTTTTTACAAAATTATGAAATATTTGTTTTAAAATCGAAACCTTTGATTTGTTTTGCAGCTGCATAAATATGTAGAATTCTTTAGAAGTATGTCGATATCGCTGAGCTACTTTATTTTATTTATCAGACTCAAAATCTGACACAGGATAATATTTAACAGTATTGTTCAACTGGTGGCATATGCAAATATCAGAAACAAGGGCCATACAAGGGTTGCCATTTATACTTCGGGTCATGACAATACTTGTGTTCCCAGATGCTAGCTGGAACCATTTGAAACTTTAATAATTTTTAGCATAACTTCACTCAGAACGTTTTGTTATTTGAGGGCGAATTGTTTAGTTTACAGTGGGTTGAAAAATTCATTTCAGTCAAAAAAAGGAATTATCCCCTGAGCATTTACGTGCGATGATTTTTTACGATTTTCGGCGTGGGACAAGAGTGTTTAAATCAACTTGTTTCGAACTTTGGCGATGAATCACAATCAACAAAGCACTGTTAGTCGCTGGTATCAAGAGCCCAGTTTCGGACGCCGTTCGCTCCAGGGTGAATTTCGTGAAGTAGTCCAATTTCGGTCACTTTGCCAGAAACCATGAAATGTTGTGCGTGAACTTCTTAGTACACGCAGAGGAAAAAACATGGTTACTACATGGTCATGGCAATAATAATATGTTCTCCACAACAAAAGTATGTTCGTCGCAACCATAGCATTGTTGACTGAATTTATTTTTAACAATAGTATAATTGAAACACACTATGGTTGTGAGGATCATACTATGGTTGTATATGAAACATACTATGGTTGTGAGGATCATACTATGGTTGTATATGAAACATATTATTGTTGGGAGGATCATAATATAATTGTGGAGATCATAGTATGGTTGAGTGTGAATCATACTATGGTTGTGGGGATCATAGTATGGTTATGTGTGAATCATACTATTGTTGTGAGGATCATAGTATGGTTGTATTTGAATCATACTATTGTTGTAAGGATCATAATATTGTTGTACCACAACCATATACCCAACAATAGTATTATGCTCTTCGAATATTGTCACCACAACCATACTTTTTTTCTACGTGTGGGACATAAATACTAGTACAAACGTTTTGTGCTGTAAAACAAAAATTACTGAATGTTTTTGGACCAAATATTTTTTTATATATTTATTGATGTATATTGAATCCAAAAAGAATCTACTTATTCGAAATGTCCGCCTTTTGCCTTAAGTCGCACTGGCCAATCGCCAATATCTGCACGAACCTCGTCCATTGGAAAATTGGGCACAACTCGAACCAAAGCAGTCTTAAGAGATCCAATGTTGGGGTATCTTTTGTGACAAACCTTGTCGTTTAAAACCTTTCACAATTTGTAATCCAATGGGTTCAAATCTGGACTGCCTGAAGGCCATTCTTCGAAGGAAGGCACGTTTAAGCCTTATTGGCCGGAGCAGAATTCTGCTAGCAAGTCCATGGCTGGTTTTGGAACAGGGATTTGTTAAGAGGCTTCACAACAGCTTCCAATATTTTTTCTTTGTAAACTTTGGCCGATGTTTTGACTGCTTGTTCGCAGAAATGCAGGTCAGTGACCCCATCGTAAGAGACACCCCACCAAACCATGACTGAAGCTGGGTGATGACCCTATTGCACCCTTAGGATCAGTTCAGATGCTTTCTTAGATGACCGCGCATCCACTCTATCATTTTGCTTGTTAAATTTTTCCTGAACGGTAAAAATTTTTTCATCGGTGAACACAATTTTTCTGTGCAAGTTATCAGCGTGCTTCACCAAAAGACGTTTGCATTTTTCAATCCTTTTTTGTTAAAGTTGCAGTCAATAAATTTCCGGTACGTCATTTGATAGCCCCAAATCCCAACTCATGGACTTTTGCGTAATATTTATCTCACGAGCCATGATTTCCTGTTTTCGGAGCAGATTTCTGTGAATTCTTGTTTAAGACCGCCCGACCGGTGGCGGTCTTTTACATCTCCAGTCTCCTCAAACAGTTTTATGCATCCGTAGACGAACATGCGGCTAATCCCTAGTGGCCGGAGCGTTTTGAAAATATCACTTTTTTCATATCACACTTGAAAAGCGCTGTTCTCTTTATCTGACCACTCCATGATGAAAGTTGAAACAATTTTAAAATCCTCTTACAGACTAACGCTATTGAAGTTTAGCTTTCAAAACCCATATGACATTAACGGGGTATGTTCAGTTCTACTATTGAAATGGGTGTGTTCAATGTTGTAACAGTATTTATGTCCACTAAGTAATTATGCAAAGCCCGATTTTAGAGTTCGGTTTAACTTTCAACAATTGCAGCAAAGCTTTCTGTAGAGGGTTGTCACGGACCCGAAATTATGATTAAAGCAGTGTGAAGCCACGAAAATCAATGTCACTTTGTCATTTTGTTAAAAAGGTGTCTTCTATTTAAATACAGAAGCAATAGGTCTTGAGCCGGTTCAGCCCTGTTCAATTTTGAAAAACAATAAAACCATTTCCAATGATAATTTATTGTGTTTTTATTGCCAGACCCGAAATATATACATGGTGAAGCGCGTCACAACTTCCAGTAACGACTCTCTGCAAGCCGCTTGCCCCAAGAATAAAAATAGGGCCATGCAACGTCGACAAAATACTGTAGAAAGGGATATGCAAACACCATGTCCTTAAGAGCTTTATATTGGCTGTATCGACCTATTAAATATCCCTGCAATATCCCCTATTGTAGTACTTTACAATAGTATTTTACTTTACAATAGACACAAAGAAAAACAAATATTTGAAAATCGGTGCGAAATACAAACATTCGGTTGCATAAACAAAGATTCTGTTGCAATTAACAACATTTAATGGCATTGATGGTTACATGGTACGACTTACCGCAAGATAGAAGCTTCGATAATAATTCGACGTTTACAGCTAATAAATCGGTTATACCTACAGAATTCATTAAAACTATTGGTTGCCATAACTGATGGTAATGACACGCAAACACTTTTGAAGTTCATAATATGTGGTGACAACAAATAATTTGTTTACATAACCGTGTTTAGTTCCATGTTGCAACATAACGGGTTTTCCGATAGGAACATAACAATTTCGTATCTTAATATGAACCCTTCAAATATTTATAATGATCTCTTAGTGTCAAAACGTTAGTCGAAGTCATGGTAAAGTTTACTTACGAGCAGCGTTTGGAAATAATTAAAAATTACTACCGAAATTCTGCGTCAGTGGTCGCAACTTTAGGAGCTCTTACTCCAATTTTCGGCTGTAATAATCGACCCACCAGACAGGATGAGCGATGAGGCTCATTTCTGGCTGAGTGGTCTTGTCAATAAGCAGAATACGTATACGTTATTAGACCGCAAGAAAGCCACATGCGCTTTAGGGGACACAACTGCATCCGCAAAATTTTACTGTGTGGCGTGATTTTCATGTCGGAGGTGTGATAGGGCCCTACTTTTTCGTCAATGAAAACAATCCTCATGTTACCGTCAAAAGAGAACGCTATCGTGCCAGGTAAGAAAATTATTTTTGGCCAGAATTAGATGAGCTTGACATCGCCGATATGTGGTTTCAACAAGACGGTGCCACTAGCTACAGAGCACCCATTACAATCGATTTACTGAAAGGCAAATTCGGTGAATGTGTTATCTCGACCAATGTTCTGGTCGAATGGCCACCCCGATCATGCAATTTAACGCCATTCGATTTCTTTTAATGGGACCACATCAAGTCATTGGTCTAAGCCAACAACTTAAGACGAGCTCAGAGACAACATTCAACGCGAAATTGCCAACGTTCCGATCGAAATGTGTGCAAGAGTCGTGGAAAATTGGGTCCAAAGAAGAGAATTGAATTTCATTCTTAACATGTAATACTTGCAGTACACCTGGAATAAATTTGAACTCTATATTTTAAATATTCTGTGTTTTTTTTAAATAAAATAAAATTGTTATATTCTTAATTGAAACCCCTGTATTACACTATGCTACAAAATTTAGGAGTTTCTCGAAGGGAGTCTGATTTCATCTGAAAATAAAAAACACAAAGATGAGTTAAGTTAATTCCCAAAAGGAAAAGAAAATTATTTTGTTCAATTTATTTTTAAACCACCGATTTGGAATCTTCTCGAAAAATTACAAGTTTTTTTCTTTTAAAAAAATACGACATTCGTTTTTACAAAACACGGTTTAGAAAAAAACCCAAAATGTCGAATGAAACCCCCATTTTTTTGTCTCTATAGATGCTACCGAATAAGAAAATGTCGCAAAAAGTTAGGAAAAGTAGCACAAAGATTGGAAAAGTCGCATAACTTGATGAGTTTGAAATAGTCGCACATATAGTCGCAGGCCCTTACAAAGGTTGAAAATGCAACTTTAGCTGCACAACGTTAGGCAGCAACATCTGCCGTGAGAGTGTTACTCAGAACTCTACAGTAGAGCCAGAACTCAATATAGAGCCCTAGGAAAAATGTTTCCATCTCTGGCAGGTATGACTGGGAAAGGAGATTTTCGCACCTTTCATTAAGGGTTTTTTTTTTGGGCGTGTGGTTTTCAAGAAGAAATAAAATGCATGTAAATAAATGTTATGGCCAAGACTTTAGCTTTATTATAAAGATAATCGTTTGACATTATGTTTATGCAAGTGGCAGCCGCCGCATAAATTCCAGCTGGAGGCCCAATTCTCGACCACTTTTTTTGGGCGTATGCCAGCAATAAAAAGCCAAATATTCTCTAATCGGTCTTATCTGCGTGGACAAGTGACTTCACATAACCCCACAAAAAATAGTCCAGCGGTATTATATCGTAAGATCTTGGAGGTCACGCCACAGACCCATGACGAGAGATAATGCGCTTACCAAAAGTTTCCTTCAATAAATTAATTGTTTCGTTGGAAGCATGGCATGTAGCGCAGTCTTGTTGAAACCAAAGGTCGTCTACATTATACCCTTCAATTCAGGCATGAAAATGTCATTAATCATGGCTCTATAGCGTTCCCCGTTGACTGTAACATTTGGCTACATTTTTGAAGAAATGTGGGGCAATGATTCCCTCTGCCCATAGAGCACACCAAACAGTGACTTTTTGAGGATGAAACGACGTCTCAAGAACGGCTTTTGGATTTTCATTACTCAAAATGCGACAAATTCGGTTACCAACGTACCCATTTAACCAAGAGTGAGCTTCATCGCTGAACAAAATTTTCTTGTAAAAATCAGTATTGGTGGTCAATCTCGTTTTGGGTCCATTCACCACGATTTGCAAACGTCTATTCAAAGTCTATTCATTATAAAATGGTAAACCAAACTGAGCATAAATCAAGTGACACTTGTCAAAAAGACCAACTCCGAAATAAGTGTGGTCAAATTGAAAACCAAAAAAAAACACCCTTAATTGTATAGGATGATCCATCTAATAGTATTTTTTCATCTCGTTCTGGGCCCATTCACCACGATTTGCAAACGTCTATTCAAAGTCTATTAATTATAAAATGGCAAACCAAACTGAGCATAAATCAGGTGACACTTGTCAAAAAGACCAACTCCGAAATAAGTGTGTGCAAATTGAAAACCAAAATAAACACCCTTTATTATATAGGGTGATAGATCTAATAGTATTTTTTCAGAACAAAATAAATTTAAAAATTCAAATCAAGTGTGGAATCTTTATTGGTAATTTGAAAAAACAGTTTATGGCATTTATTTTTTGAATTTAATTTCCTTCAAGTGTTGGCCGCAACTGCGATTCAGGGTTTTCATTCTGAGGGTCCAATTTTGGATGACTCGTTCGAGCATTTCGGCTTTAATGACACGCGTAATGTTGGCTTTCAAAACCTGAATCGGAGCTGGTTTGTCAGCATAGACTTTGAACTTTACGTAACCCCAAAGAAAAATGTCTAAAGGTGTGACATCACTCGATCTAGGCGGTCAACTCACCTGTTCAAAACGTGAAATTAGCTGCTTTTTTTCTTCAATTTCAGGTAGCATAAAGATCGATATCATGGCGCGATAGCGAGCACCATTCACGGTTACGTTCCGGCCATCATCATTTTTGAAAAAATATGCACCGATGATTTCATCAGCTTATAAACCCCACCAAACCGTGGTTTTCTCTGGGTATAATGGCACCTCTTGAACCTCTTCTTGTTGCTCTTCAGCCCAAATGCGGCAATTTAGTTTATTGACTTTCCGTTGAGCCAGAAATGGGCCTCATCACTGAACAACATTTTGGCCAACATTTGAAGGTAATTATTTTCAAAAAATAAATGCCATAAAAATTCCTTTCAAATTACCAATAAAGATTCCACACTTGATTTAAATTTTTATATATTTTTTTGTTCTGAAAAATACTTCTCACCCTTTAGTAGCAGTTGTTATACAGTCCTTTGACGTTGAGGTTTTTAATTCACAAATAACGTAATATTTTCAGTTAGAGCATATCTTTATATCCCATTCTTACTTCAAGCTATGCTCGAAAGTACGAGGGCGGTTCGGAAACTTCTTAGCCTAGCACAAAAAGCGCGGTAAAAACAGAAAACAGTTAAGTGTTTTGGAAATTTCTATCTCTGCTATGAACACATGTTAAATTTTGTTTCGATCTGGCAACTCCTTCATATAGAAACAGGTGTTCACAAAAGACTTATCCGCGATTTTTTTACAATGGAAAAATTAGAAATGCGTGGTGTCATTAAATATTTACAAAAAAAGGTTTATCGGGACAAGAAATTCATAATGATATGGTGAATGTGTTAGGTGAAAGTGCTCCTTCATATGCAACTGTAAAAAATTGGGTTGCTGAATTTAAACGTGGTCGTACAAGCATTGAAGATGAACCACGTAGTGGACGTCCAAAAACAGCAACAACAACAGCCAAAGTGCATGATATGGTATTAAATGATCAACGAATAAAAGTGCGTGAAATAGCTAATATCATGGGCATCTCAAATGATCGAGTCCATTTAGTTTTGCATGAAGAACTACAGATGAAAAAGCTTTCTGCAAGATGGGTGACGCACTTGTTAACAGTCGACCAAAAACGCATAAGAATGAACATTTTTCAAGCTTGTTTGGATCGTTTTCAGCGAAATAAAATGGATTTTAAGCGTCGTTTCATAACTGTTGATGAGACATGGATCCACCACTATACTCCAGAGACAAAAGAACAATCCAAACAATGGACTGAAGCTGGAGGAAGTGCCCCAAAGAAGGCAACAATTCAATCGGCTGGTAAGGTTATGGCAACGATTTTCTGCGACTTCAAAGAAATTTTATTGTTTGACTATCTGCAAAAGGGTAAAACAATAAATTCAGAGTACTATTGCAACCTTTTAGATCAATTAAATGTACAAATTCGAGAAAAACGTCCTGGCTTACAACTCAAAAAAATAATTTTTCATCGAGACAACGCACCAGCGCACAAGAGTGTTTTAACAATGGCTAAAATCAACGAATTAAAGTACGAGTTGCTTGACCACCCACCTTATTCTCCTGATTTAGCTCCCAGTGACTTTTACCTGTTCCCAAATATAAAAAAATTCCTTGCTGGCAAGCGTTTTACCTCAAATGAAGATGCGATTACAGTTGTAAACCACTATTTTGAAGACCTTGAGGAAAACTATTTTAATCAAGAGATAGAATTGCTAGATAAGAAAAATAAAAATATTTTTGAAAAACTAACTATTCTCATTCATTGATAGGCTAAGAACTTTCCGAACCGCCCTCGTATGTCCACAAACAGCATTTGCATAAGAGTCGGTTGGCCCTTATCGGAACCCTTTCATTCGGCTACACTGGGTTTATTTTGGAATTTCTTAATTTCACTTTGTCCATTTCTTATCACACTCTACAAACACGCGAACAAGAAAACAAGGAAAAACTCTTTTTATTGTGTGTTTTCTTGAGTTTTTTTTAATTGTGCGTGTGTTTGTTGTTTTGCTTTTAAACCGATTCATTTCATTATTTAGACAAATATCTTTACGCCCTAACAAGTTGTTGGTCAATATTTGTCGATTCCGATTGGGCATTTGTTTCAAAACTGTGCTTCCCCCTTCCTTCGCAGACATCTTTTTATTGTTAATGACCCTTTTTCACACATATGACTCTATGGGTAAATAATAACAAACCGAAATGTATGGCCAAACAAAAAAGGGTAACAAGAAACAAAGATTGCCTCAGAAAGCATTTAAAGGACTTTGGCTCACCGCCCTATTATTGGTGTTGTTGACAGTCGAGCTGTTCGGTTGTTATTCCTTTTCCTTATTTCCACGCTCTTTGCCGCACAAATACGCGTACAATAAATTTGATCACACTTAACAATGGAATGTGAAGAGCAAATAACTTTCTTCGCGTCGGGGATGGAAGTAAGGAAATGGATATTTCGTTTAAGTAAATAAGCAAATGAAAGGGGTTTCCAAACAAACAAAAGTTTTGAAGATCATGGTGAAATGCAGAATACTTATGTACATTTAGGAATAATGAATGGAAATCAGTGTAATACGTTTAAAAAATCTGGGCCGTTTTCGAATGGATATGATGAAAACTGTGGCAGAAATTTTTTAAACAGTTTTCACTCTGTAGGTAATGGCTACAATAAAGGTTTTATTTAAAAGTAAAAAGTCTAGTACTGCAGGACATTTTCTATCAACTTGATCAAAATTAAAGAATTAACTTGGGTGAATGATTTCTTCTAAAAACGAAAGAATTTTCATATGCAGGGTGTCCGCCGGAAAGGCATACTAATTTGTTTTGCCGCTATTTTGGTAAACATTAGTCTTGGCAGTTCATATTTGGTAGTCGTGAAGAAGAGACATGGCAAACTTATTAGGAAAAATATTCGATAAACCAACTTGTTTTAATCGTTAAAACATTTTATCAAACTAAATCATCGATTACTGTGACGATGAGAAAGTTACGTGAACGTTTTGGGAGAGACAACGTGCCAACAAAACGCATTATTTATCGTGTACTGAATGATTTCGAAGAAAGAGGGTCTGTAGTTGATAGGCACAAGCATGGACCACAACGTACTGCAAGATCGGCTGGAAACATTACTGCTGCTCATGAAAAGTGTTCAAAACAATCCATCAACCTCAATTCGACGCCGTGCTGAATGTAAAGAAAAATGTGCTCGCATTTGTGAGGCCAACAGAGGCGGACATTTGTCTGATATTGTATTCCATACATAATTGCCGACATTAAATAAAACATTTATCAATATATGATCTATTCTCTGTCATTTAATTAAACATTGTAAAGAAAGAAAGTAGTTTACCTTCCCGGCGGACAACCTGTATATAGTAAATTAAAGTATATTCGCCGAAGGACGGCCCTCGTAGGTCCAACTTATTTTTTGCAAGGGCCAAGGAAAATTTTATTTTGCAACGCTATAACAAATAAAATTAGTTTAAAAGTAGTAAATACTTTTACAGAATTATTTCTAAGATAATGCTTTAATTCCTTGGAAATCGCATCTGCTTGTAACTTTAAATTGCATTCGTCGCAAACTTTCAGATGTTTGCAAGGCAGTACAGCAATATTACGTAGCTATTCTATCTGTGCAAAAAATGCAGTCACGCTCATTGCAGTCTTCAACGTTAACTTGTTCCTCCCATATGTTATCAGAAGATTCTTTTTCATCATCAAATATATTTACATTCGAAACCATATCAACACATATGTCAAATGTCATTTGAGAAAGAAATGCGGAGGCAGATATTTTCCCCTGTTCTAACAGAGTATTTTCTTCTTCAATTCTCGAACTTCTTTGAATGTCATTTCTTTTTCTCCGCTTTCAACTAACTTTCCGTTTTTCTCTGCTAACCGCCCATTATACGCCTCTACAGCAGACGAAGTTCTTGTTTTCTGCTTAAAAGCAGATATACTTTTTATCCAATCCAAAACAAAGAAAAATAAGTATATTTTATAGCAACTTTTACAAATTTTATTACCTTTTGTGACAACTGTTTTTTCGAAATAGTTCAAAAATGGTAAAAGTACTCCCTTGCTATCCACTACCAAAATATTTGATTTGATATCAGCAAATGCAAACCTAATTGAACCTGACGGTAACAACGGAAGTGCCATTATTTTATGATAAGCCACAGATGCTGCCTTCGATGCTTTGGTACTTAGTAGGGACATAAATACTGTTACACACGTTTTATGCTGTATAATAAAAAGTACTGAATGTTTTTGGACCAAATATTTTTTGTATTCAAAAAGAATCTACTTATTCTAAATGTCCGGCTTTTGCCTTTACACGCGCCTTAAGTCGCACTGGCCAATCGTCAATAGCTGCTCGAACCTCGTCCATTGGAAAATTGGCCACAGCTCGAACCACAGCAGTCTTAAGAGATCCAAAGTTGGGGTTTCTTTTGTGACAAGCCTTGTTCTCTAAAACCGTCCACAATTTGTAATCCAATGGGTTCAAATTTGAACTGCCTGAGGGCCATTCTTCAGAGGAATTTAACGCTGGCAAATTGTTTCGAAGCCAGGCCTGGGACGTTTTAGCCTTATGAGCCGGCGCAGAATCCTGCTCGATAGTCCATGGCTGGTTTTGGAACAGGGAATTGTTAAGAGGCTTCACAACAGCATCCAAAACGGTTTCTTGGTAAACTTTGGCCGATGTTTTGGCTCCTTGTTTGCAGAAATGCAGGTCAGTGACCCCATCGTAAGAGACACCCCACCAAACCATGACTGAAGCTGGGTGATAACCATTTTCCACCCTTGGGATCAGTTCAGATGCTTCCTTAGATGACCGCGGATATACTCTATCATTTTGCTTGTTAAATTTTTCCTGAACGGTAACAATTTTTTCATCGGTGAATAAAATTTTGCTGTGCAAGTTATAAGCGTGCTTCATCAAAAGACGTTTGCATTTTTCAATCCTATTTTTTTTTAAAGCTGCAGTCAATAAATGTCCGGTACGTCGTTTAAAAGCCCCAAGTCCCAAGTCTTTTTTAATGATTCGTATCTGGACTTCTGCGTGATATTCATCTCACGGGCCATGATTTCCGTTTTCGGAGCGGATTTCTGTGAATTCTTGATTTAACGGCTTTGATGGCATGCGGTGTTCGAACAGAGCGTAAGCGGCCCGAACGGTGGCGGTCTTTTATATCTCCAGTCTCCTCAAACAGTATTATGCATCGGTAGAAAAACATTCGGCTAATCCCTAGTGGCCGGAGCGTTTTAAAAATATCGCATTTTTCATTTCACACTTGAAAAGCGCTATTACAGCGGTACGGTTCTCATTATTTGACCACTCCATGATGAAATAATGTCACTTTGCCATTTTGTTAAAAACTTGTCTTCTATTTACATATAGAGGCAAGAGGTCTTGAGCCGGTTTAATCCCTGTTTAATGAGTTGAAACAATTTTAAAATCCCGTTACAGACTAACGCTATTGAGGTTAGCTGTTAAAACCCATATGACATTAACGGGGTATGTTCAGTTTTACTATTGAAATGGGTGTGTTCAATGTTGTAACAGTATTTATGTCTCTTTTAAGTATAGTCAAGCAATAATTTTCGGCTACACATATTTTGTCTTATAGCTTGGCAATAATGAAACCTACGAAAACAATTCGCGCGAATTTTTAATTTCTACACCTTTTACACTTCGACAATATTAAAGATTTTCTTCCAACACCACCAATTCACACTTATAGAAAGACGTGTATAAGTGTAAATATGTGGTACAGAAAAACAATTCGAATTTCAGTTTTAGTTAAAAGATGGCGCGGAAAAAAAATTGCACTTAAATTTGTCGAAGTGTAACAGGAGTAGAAATTCAAAATTGGCGCGAATTTTGAATCTCTACATAACGCTTAGTGTTAGCGATGCATAACTGTTATTCAGCTTGTGTTTTGCAGCATCTCGCTTTTTAAGAAAACGAAATAACACCCCAAAAATTATGTTTATGACTTTACTTCATTTTAGAATTAAGGACTTTATTTCATTATGAAATAATGCATTAATTAACAAAATGAAATAAAGCCCTACAAAAGATGAACCAACACCCCAAATATCGTTGTTGTTGCTTTCTGTACAAATTTTTGGGGCTTTATTTCATTTTCAGTTTGGGGCCTTATTTCTTGGGGCTGTATTTCATAGAGCCGAAAATGAAATAATGTCCAATTGACTTCTGTTGGGTCATGTCTTTTTTTTAAGAAATTCTATAAGTGTTTTTATAAATGGTCGTTTTTGGGTAAAAATGGTTTACTTTTATCATTTTAGTATAGTTTGTCTAAAAGAAAATCGTAATATCTTTAAAATAAACTGAATATTTTCGTCCTTTTAAAAAAAAAAACATGATTAAGTTATATACAGAATGGAAACCTAAACGGCACATAGGGACGATTTGAATATAAAACTTGTTTTCGCCCATTACTTAAACTAATGCACAAAATATGACCGATATGAAAGTATATATTTGTTCTTACATCTCTAGCCAAGATTTCAAGTTTTGATTTAAGGTAGTTTGTGTCGCATTAACCCTTTAAATTTTATTATCAGCTGTTTCTTAAAAATGTTTGCACTTTACAATCAAAATTTAATATTTTTGACCTACCATACTAGAACTTAAATGACATTAAAGGACTGAAAATGTACATACCTGATGTTAAGTATACGGATCGGTTCTGAATAACTTTCTGATTCCAATGAGCGAAGTCAGTCCGTCCGTCTGTTCATCTATCGTTGTCTTCAAAGTAGGGATCGAAATTATTAAATAATTTCGATTAAACTTGAAACAATTTTACAGTTTAGGCCAAGGCAAATCCTATTGAAATTGGTCATTATTTTGTTAGATAGGATTTTCCCGATTTCTGAACCAACAGCTTTTAAAGCGACATATTACAGTCGATTCCGATCAAATTTTGCATAAAGCGTTACTAATAAACAACACATGTCTGTGGAGAAATTGGATCATATCCGCCTAGGTCCCACACAAAGGTAACTTCAAATTTGGAATCCTATTGCCACAAATTACACCCATTCACGAATAAATTTTGTAAAGGTGGTGAAATCGAACCACATATACGAGGGCGACCGCAAAAGTAACTGGCCTAACATAAAAAGAATCGTCGTTTTGGAATTATTATTATTTATTTTTCAACATAATCTCCTTGCAACTCAATACACTTCATCAAACGTTTTCAAAATTTTTAATTCCATCCGATAAATAGGATTTTTCAAGATTTGCAAAATATGCCTCAGTTTCAGCAATAACCTCGCTATTGGACCAAAATTTTTTTAAATTTGGAAACAAGAAATACCAGGAGCTAAATCTGGACTATATGGTGGATGCGGAGCAATTTCAAATCGTAGTTCGGCCAGTTTTTGTTGAGTTAAAAATGCAGTGTGTGAAGGAGCATTATCTTGTTGAAAAAGAACTTTTTTTTTCGTAGTTTTATCTTGATTTCTTTACTCAACCGATCCAATAATGCACAATAATATTCACTATTTATAGTTATTCCTTTCTTAAGATAAACAATAAATATTATACCCCTTGCATCCCAAAATACTGTGGCCATTACTTTTCCTGCTGACTTTTCGCCTTCTTGGGACCACTTTTACCAGCTTCTATCCATTGTTTTGACTGTTCATTGCATTCTGGGATGTAGTGATGGATCCATGTTTCATCAACAGTTATGAATCGGCGCAAGAACTCTATCGGATTACGCTGCTAAATTGCTAAAAGCTCCTCGGAATTGATCCAACGGACGATCTTTTGGGGCAAAGTCAACAAACGCGGCACATATCTTGCGGATAGCTTTTTCATGCGGAGTTCATCATGTAAAATACTCCAAACTTGTTTTTCGTGTATTCTAACAATATCAGCAAGTTCTCTGAGCTATTTTCGTCTATCTTTAGTCACTTCATTAAATATTTTTCTAATGTTTTCAATAGTAGTAGCAGTTTTCGGTCTTCCAGTGCGTTGTTCATCTTCCGTGCTTGAACGACCCATTTTAAATTGTTGAACCCAGGATTTCACGGTAGAGTATGATGGTGCATTATCACCATGAACAGAATACAAATCCATCTTTGATTAATTGTGGCGTAAAACCTTTCATATAAAAGTGTTTAGTTACGGCACGAAACTCTTTATTTTCCATTTTTCAAAAATTATAAAAAAATGGATGGCTTATAAAAGATTGCTTTTAAAAAACAAAAAAAAAAGTTGCTAGTAAAACAGAAAATGTGCCAGGCCAGTTAGTTTTGCGGTCGCCCTCGTATAAAGGACCCTTTTCCACATATATCCATATCTATAGCACACAGAAAAAAAAGTTATAACGTTTTGTTTTTAAAGCACTATTCGATCGCCACCCTGTATATATAATAGGGTATATATACATATACCGTTCCGACGTTAGTAAAGCGCAAAAAAAATGTTTTTAAGGCTTTTTTGACCCATGCATTAATCGCCCGCTGTGACCATGCGGCCACAAGAGCCAAAGCATTGTCTGTAGCAAAAAGTTATGATTTCTTAAGCAAATATTTTACTTTTTTCCGAAGCACCTTCAATCTCTGAAAGAAAACTTAATTCACCGCAGGCCGATATCGCCCATTTACAATCCCAAACAGCTTATCACACGATTCGAAACAGCCATCATAAAGCGAAATTTCAGGATCATTCTTAAATGTCATCATAGATATCCAATATCAAATAAAGTCACTCCTGCTAAACAGACATCGTAAATTGAGTCCACTCGTGATTCTTAGTCAATCGTCACTTAACGGTGAGTGTTACTCAAATAGTATTTTTTAGTTGGGTAAGAATATTGAATACGTACCAAAATTTTTGTTTGACCTAAATTTTAAATAAATATTCTTTATAAGCGTATAAATGGCTGCTATTTGCTTCGTTTTTTTTGGTGGGTTGAATAATGTTTAAAATGGCCAATTGCATTTTTGGGTTTTACTCACAATTTTGGAACGGATTGACCGATTTTTATGAAATTTAGGTTATATGATTTATTTTTAATAAAAGTTGTAGTCAAATTTCAATTAATAATATTTTTTATTAAAAAAATATATATTCACAGTGTATACGGACGGAAGCAGATATCAAAGTGTGCTATACGATATTAGATAAATAAAACTTACCCAGACTTTATTCAGTGTCCATGTCGCCTTGAGAAAAAGAAAAATTTAACGAATATGTTGAAAAGTAAGTGCGAATAAGATTTCTGGCACAACTGATATTCCTGACCTTCACCACATCACTAATTAGGCCTTAAAAAATATTTACATCCATATAATGCCAATTTAACATTCTACCACTTCAAACTGTCTTTGTCCTTTAGTGTAAAACCTCTTTCAATTAGACAACTCCGTTTTATTCTTATATTTACAAGACATTTGTCATCATTTCAAAAAAGATCTACTCTGAAATGCTGCGCCATCAGTGTCTCCTTAAATTTAAGGTTCTTGTCAATAACACTTTCACATAAAACTGTCTGCTCCATCTACACTGGGCTAGAGTGTGAATTTGATTTCTTAAGCTGTTTGTAACATAAGGAACAACTCATGTATGTTAACTGTTTCTGGATACCCATATGTCCCCGAACATTAGGAGACGGTTTGTGACCCCCAAGGCCCTCTGGCCAGGCCCGCAGGAAGTTGAAAACATCTATGCCTACCACTTACAAGAAAAGCAGATTCAAAATTGATATTTTGAGTTACAAAGTGAAAATGTCAAAAAATGCCTTTCTTGACTGATTTAGTTCATTTTCAATACCAACCCATCGCCTACTATAAGACATACATCAGGTAAGTTTAAAGAATCTTTGAATTCAATGACGATCAATAATGGTAGCAGTTTATTTCATGATGCTTCATGAGATGCTTTCATGAGAGTATTAACAACAAATCACTAAAAAAACGCGGAAAAACTACCCACTTTTAAAAAACTAACCATAAAATATTTCGTTATAAATATATTTTGCATTCATTAGAATTCATGAATGAAATGAAGGAAATTTTGTACCTGTGAACACTTGAGAAGTCGCTACACGGAGGAAAAAAATGTTTAAAATATTTTTGCCAGCAAACATATATATGTACTGTGTGATTCAATACTAAATAAGCACCAAGTACGAGGGCGGTTCGGAAACTTCTTAGCCTAGCACAAAAAGCGCGGTATAAACAGAAAAAAGTTAAGTGTTTTGCTATGAACACATGTTAAATTTTGTTTCGATCTGGCAACTCCTTCATATAGGAACAATGGAAAAACTGGAAATGCGTGGTGTCATTAAATATTTACATAAAAAAGGTTTATCGGGACAAGAAATTCATACTGATATGGTGAATGTGTTAGGTGAAAGTGCTCCTTCATATGCAACAGTAAAATATTGGGTTGCTGAATTTAAACGTGGTCGTACAAGCATTGAAGATGAACCACGTAGTGGACGTCCAAAAACAGCAACAACAACAGAAATTGTAACCAAAGTGCATGATATGGTATTAAATGATCGACGAATAAAAGTGCGTGAAATAGCTAATATCATGGGCATCTCAAATGATCGTGTCCATTTAATTTTGCATGAAGAACTACAGATGAAAAAGCTTTCTGCAAGATGGGTGCCGCACTTGTTAACAGTCGACCAAAAACGCATAAGAATAAACATTTCTCAAGCTTGTTTGGATCGTTTTCAGCGAAATAAAATGGATTTTAAGCGTCGTTTCATAACTGTTGATGAGACATGGATCCACCACTATACTCCAGAGACAAAGGAACAATCCAAACAATGGACTGAAGCTGGAGGAAGTGCCCCAAAGAAGGCAAAAACAATTCAATCGGCTGGTAAGGTTATGGCAACGGTTTTTGGGCCTTAAAAGGTATTTTAATGATTGACTATCTGCAAAAGGGTAAAACAATAAATTCAGAGTTCTATTGCAACCTTTTAGATCAATTAAATGTACAAATTCGAGAAAAACGTCTTGGCTTACAACACAAAAAAACAATTTTTCATCAAGACAACGCACTAGAGCACAGGAGTGTTTTAACAACGGCTAAAATCAACGAATTAAAGTACGAGTTGCTTGACCACCCACCTTATTCTCCTGATTTAGCTCCCAGTGACTTTTACCTGTTCCCAAATCTAAAAAAATTCCTTGGTGGCAAGCGTTTTACCTCAAATGAAGATGCAGTTACAGTTGTAAACCACTATTTTGAAGACCTTGAGGAAAACTAAGGACTAAGTGTATTGAAGTTTCAGGAGATTATATTGAAAAATAAAAATATTTTTGAAAAACTAACTATTCCCTTTCATTGATAGGCTAAGAACTTTCCAAACCGCCCTCGTACATTAATATTTTTTTTTTAAAACATTTATTTATTGCAGTTAGATAAATGATGATATAAGAAAAATGATATTGCAAATTTTATAAATATTTTAATAAGAAATAAATTTTAAAAAGACGTTAAACAAACTGGAATGTATTTTAAAAGTTTCAGGAGATTATATTGAAAAATAAAAATATTTTTGAAAAACTAACTATTCCCTTTCATTGATAGGCTATGAACTTTCCAAACCGCCCTCGTACATTAATATTTTTTTTTTAAAACATTTATTTATTGCAGTTAGATAAATGATGATATAAGAAAAATGATATTGCAAATTTTATAAATATTTTAATAAGAAATAAATTTTAAAAAGACGTTAAACAAACTGAAAGGTATTTTAAAGAGTCATTGACGTTTTTAGGTATTTTAAAGAGTCATTGACGTAAAGTTTGGATTAAAAGCGCCAAACTTTACGAGTCAGAATAAAGTATACACTTTTATACATTTTATAATTTAAATGGTTTTCACAGTTCGATAGAGCAGTCAATCCTTCACAATTTTGGACCAATATGTGCCATCGTTGTCCTGTTGTGTGATTAAATTCTGTGACAATCCCAATTTAAGATCACTGGAGGCAAGATTGGTTGTTAAAATATCTAGATCATCTTCTTTTTTGCTTTGACTCTACAAACGCAAAATTACCCAACCCCGATCCTGCCATAAATACCCAGAACATAACGGAGCCTCCACCATATTAACCCGCTTTAACGACATTATCATCGTTGAAGACTTCATCTTTATGATCTATTACACTCTGCGACAAATGGTAAGGGTCAGTGATCGGTTTGGAATGAAACCACCGGGGAAAGTTATATTGGTAAAAAAAAAGTCATACGTGTTCCAGCGTTTCGCTGGGTCTCATCTAGGAATCGAGATATATCGATTTGAAGTTAGTAAGTATCGTATAGGGGAATTTGTCACGTTTTAGGCTCTTTTGTTTGACATAACTCGAGAACCACTCGTCCGATTTAGCTGAAACAAATTTAGAAAAATTAAGAATTACAATTCCTCTAATCTGTTCTTAAACCGTTTTCCTACTTAAGCAACAGTTTCGCAATTATATATATATGTATGAAAAAAAAAATTATTTTTGCCTAAAAATTAATTATTTTTTTTTTTAATTCATAAAAAATCCAAAACGGTAAAAAGTGTCAAGTCCTATTACTTTATTACTATAAATTTATTTCAGCTAAATCGGACGAGTGGTTCTCGAGTTATGTCAAACAAAAGAGCCTAAAACGTGACAAATTCCCCTATACGATACTTACTAACTTCAAATCGATATATCTCGATTCCTAGATGAGACCCAACGAAACGCTGGGACACGTATGACCTTTTTTGGACCGATATAACTTTCCCCGGTGGTTTCATCCCAAACCGATTGTGGCTGTCGCACAGTGTTATTATTGTAGGTGTTTAACACCAATGATTGGAGCGAAAAAAATATTTTTTTGTGTTAACAATAATATGATTACCGGCAGAATCATAATTTTTTTTTAATTTTTACATTGTTTTTAGAACAATGTTATTGCTACAAATCGTAAGCAATGTAGTACTTTTTTATGTGTACGAGGGCTGCTATACATATTTCTGGCCTAATAATAAAAATGCGAATATTTATCATCAAAAATGGTTTTATTGTTTTCAAAGTATTCTCCAGCATGATTTGTACACTTTTGCACGCGCTCAAACCATTTTTCGAAGCACTTTTTCCACTGAAACACCTTCGAAACATGGTTTTTGAACGCTTCAACATCATCTTCTGGCGATAAAAATCGTTGACCACGCATTTTTTTCTTGATGTGCGGGAATAGAAAGAAGTCATTGGGTGCCAAGTCAGGGCTGTACGGCGGACGTTCCGACGATTTGGCCAAACTTTGGGACAAAAGGCGCTGGTTTGAGCTGATGTGTGCGAGCTCGCATTGTCATGGTGCACAATGATTCGTCTTCTCTGTTCGTTTTTCTAATTTTAAAATTGTGGTGTACCACTCATAATTGACCTCCTACGTTGTTCCATTTGCTTCGAAGTGCTTTTTCCACGAACAACTTTCGTTGGATTTGGCTCATCTTCGAAGATCCACACGGTCGATTGCTGTTTTGTTTCGGCCTCATACGCATAGATCCGCGATTCTCCACCTGTGACGATCTGATTAACGTCTTTTCATGCACCGCGATCGTATGTTTTCAAAATCTCTTTGCACCAATCGACACCAGCCTTTTTTTGAGCGATTGGTAAATTGTGCGGGATCCAACGAGAACAAACTTTTTTACGGCCAGGTGTTCATGCAATATCGAATATATGCTTGTGGAAGAAATGCACAAGGATGTCTCTATCTCACGGTATGCCACATGACGATCTTGCATTATCAGTTCTCGCATGGCATCAATGTTCTCTGTTTACTACCTTCGCCTTTGAGCGAGCGTCGTCTTCAATATTATCCTTCAAAGTGGCTTTTTGTGTACTTTTCCTTTGGTAGTCTATAATATAGCAAGAAGAACTGTATATTTTGTTTAACCAATGAATATTACTTAAGATACAATGCTTAACCGCATTACTTAAGTGTAATATTTAACATAAATTGTATTATAAAATTATTCATTTAAAAAACGTCTCTACTTTGGATTTGTATTACTGAAATATTTTTAATAAATGAAACACCTACATTTTTTAAATGGATTTTTACTGCTGTTAAATAAATTATTCCTATTATTTAGAATTTAATGTTTTTTAAAAAATTAATTTTATAAAAATCTCTATGGGTGAATAAGAACTTAACTCAATCCTTATAAATATTTTTGGGGATAAATAGAATATAAATAGTTTGGGGATAATATGGTTGAGTGTGACAATTCTGTGGTTGTACTTGTACGGAGCTTAACATGGTTGCGCGTGAGTCATACTCGTACTATGGTTGTGAGGATCATTCTATGGTTGTATGTGAAACATACTATGGTCGTGAGGATCATACTATGGTTGTATGTGAAACATACCATGATCGTGAGGATCATAATATGATTGTTGATTATTGGTTTGCTAGAAGTTTGTTCAACCTTTTCTGCTATTTCTACAGCACGCGAAGCTGGATTTGCTCTTACTTCTCTTACCACAGCCCTTATAACTGCGGAAGTAAGACGCTTTTGCCGTCTCCAGGCAAATTCTCTTCTCTTGTTTGGCGTTCTTGTCTAAAATTGTTTTTATATTACAATGGGTTCTACCAGCAATTTCATACAATTTACGCAAAGATGTGTCCTTTTTATGCACATATATGATTTGATTTTTACGAAAATAAACTAACGGGTGATCAATCTAGAGGTATTTTTTTAAAAGGGGTTTTTTTAAAAGATTACGCGTGGGCTGTGTTAAAATTTATTTTTTCTCTTCTTGTTTCTCTTTTTATCATGGAAATAGCAACCAAACCAGGTGCCATTATACCCATTTTTCAAAAATTAAAATGGTCAGAACATACCCGTAAAGGTGCTCGCTATCGCGCCATGATATCGGACTTTTTGCTACCTGATATTGGAGCCCGTAATCTTGACGACATTTGGTTTCAACAGGACGGTGCCACTTACCATACAGCTGCTCAAACAATGGATCTATTGTGAGATTATTTTGTAGAGCAGCTTATTTCATGTTTTTATTCGGTGAATGGGCCTTCAAGAACGTGTCCAAAGTCGTTGCTGACAAACCAGCTACGATTCAGGTTTTGGAAGCGACTCGAAATGCAGGAACGAGTCGTCCAAAACTGGACCGCCAGAATGGACACCCTACGGCGTAGTTGCGGCCAACCCTTGAAGAAAATTATATTTAAAAAAGAAATGACATAGAATCTCCTTTGAATAAACAACGAAGGTTACACATTTGGTTTGAATTTTTTAATTTTGAAAAATTACCTCTGGATTGATCACCCGATATTTTATGCTGATGATTTTACGTTTAAGTGCTAACTTGGTACTTCCCAGAAACGCAATCAATTATGACAGAGTTGCCACCGATACATATGCACATTAATGACCCAAACATATTTATTCAACTTTTTGTAAGCATTCACTTTCGAGCGTAGTGAATGTTAGAGGGTATAAACGTTTCGGCTATGATTTACACAACACCCTTTTTGATTTGTGACCATTTGTCACCACTTTACTTTTGCCTTTAAGTGCTTCATGTCCATAACTTCAAATCCCATAAAGTCAGCATAATTTCGCAAGACCATAACCATAAGTCTTTTCTTGGTGTTTTTGATAATTGGTTTTTTTGTTTTGTTCTTCATGAGACGGATTATGTTTGTCTAAGCGCTTTAAGTACTCGTATCAAGAACAATTCATTAGAATTTATGATGTGATGGTGCCACCATCACATTTCGAAATCGAGATGAATTTGCTTTCAAGTGTGATGTATGCAAAATAGGTCATGATAAATGTGCAGATTTTGCTTCTTCGTGTAATTAAATTAAAACTGTTTGCCAATTAGTTTTTTTCGGTAGCCTAAACAATGGTTGTGTGATAAAACTTTTGATTGCCAGTCGTCTCAAATGACAAGCAGACATCACCCTTCAGTTAAATATAGCCAATTAACAAATGATAAGGGGCCTAGAGCCAATGACTGATACACTTACGTTGGTTTTTTCTTTACTAGTCCATGTAAAATCAGTTATCAAACCAATTACACTGGGCAACAAAATTTTTAAAAAAATCTGCCCCAGCAGGATTAATAGCCAACTTTAGTTGATTTGGTGCTGCAGATCTCGAATCTGTTCTCCGATTCGCCAGTTTAGGAGATATTCACATAACCCGTTATGTTCGTTTTTTTTTTAATAAAATGACCACTAACTGCTTTATATGTGAACCGATTTTCAAAAACATAAGCACAGTGTTTAGGGGAGAAGACCCTCTGATCCTTGACAATATGCAGCGCTTTTATTTCAGATAAAAAATGCTAAAGTTCAGATAAAGCTACAGCGCACATACATATATTTATGTTCATTCGATCTAACCACTTGAAGCCTCATATTTCTTGCAATCTTGATGAAATTTGGCAAAAGTTTATTTTTTTTGAACAAGGAAGGACGTTGTAAGAATAATAGAAAAACGGTTCGGATTTAGATATACGGGTTGCTATTTATATTTCGGGTCCGGCAATAAAAACACAATAATTTATCATTGAAAATGGTTTTATTGTTTTTCAAAATTTTCTCTTTTAATATCAAATATCTTTCGCTTGCACACAAACCAATCTTCGAAGCAAATTTTCCACTCCGATTGAGACACCTCCAAAACATGATTTTTGAACGCTTAAACAGCAGCATTGGGTGATGAAAAACGTCCACCACGCATTTTTTCTTGATTCTAGGGGATAAGAAGAAGTCATTGGGTGCCAGATTAGGGCTATACGGTGGATGGCCCATCAATTCCACATCTTGAGTGGTCAAATAGCTCATCGTTTCAGCTGATGTGTGAGAGCTCGCATTGTCGTGATACAAAATGATCCGTCTTCTCTTAATATCTTTCCTCATTTCTTTGAACACTGTTGGCAAACAGATGGTTGTATACCACTCAGAACTGACCGTCCTACGTTCCACTAAAGGCACTGTGGCAACATGACCGGTTATACCGAAAAAAACGCAATCATTTGTTTCGATTTACTGAAAGGCCCATACGGTCGATTGCTGTTTTGTTTCGGGTTCATATGCAAAGATCCATGATTCGTCACCCGTGACAATGGTATACACTGCCTTTGAGCTACCGCAGTTATAATTTTTCAACATATCTTTTCACCAATCCATACGAGCCTTTTTTTTAAGCATTCGTCAAATTATCGTATGTGGGATCCAAGGAGAACGATTTTTTTCACGGCCAAATGAACGTGCAATATCTTATTGATGCTTGTCATAGTAATGCCCAAGGATGTCTCAATCTCACGGTATGTCAATCAGTTCACGCGCAGTATTGATGGTTTCTGGCAAAGTGACCGAAGTTGGACGTCCTTCACGAAATTCATCCTGGAGCGAACGGCGTCCCAGACTGAACTCTCGGTACCAGCGTTTGACAGCGGTTTGTGGTGGTGCTTTATCGCCAAAAGTCTAAAATAGTTGATTTAAACATTTTTGTCTCGCTAACCCACACTATTGTCTCGAAAATCTTTAAAAATCGTAGCACGAAAATGCTCACGGGATAATTCCCATTTTTGGCTAAGATGAATTTCAACACACTGTAAACAAAACAATTCGCCCTCAAATGACAAAACATTCTAAGTGATGTTAAGCTAAAATATGTCAAAGTTTCCAGTGGAAGTTCCATCTGGGAAGTTTGCATCTGGGAACTATTATTTATCCATTTTCTAATATGATAATCATATGTGACAGCGCATAGAGAAAGGGACCTTAGGGTAAAAAAAATTATTTTCATTTTTTTTTGATGTGGACAACATCTGAGCATCGAATGAGACCGATCCAATGCCCCAAAAGTGTTCCCTCCCAGAGATATGCCCTTTTTATGAAAGTGAAGTCGACGATTCTAAGCGCAAATAGAAAGGGACCTAATATTTAAAATGGCTCTCCTAAACAAAACTGGTTTTTAACCTTAGGTCCCTTCCTATTTTGCGCGTCACATATGAAAATCATGTATCTCATCCGATCAGCACTTGATAGATCAGAAACAAATATATTTATTTTGACAGGCAATTTGTTGAATAATAATGCATAGAGTATTATAAGTTAATTTCATTTCAAATGTTTGTAATTACAAAAATATTTAAGCTAGACCCACATTTAAGTTTACCGATCGTCTAAGAATCTCTATCTGATTTGATTCTACGATGTCGATGAAAGCTTGATATAAAACTAGAAGTTGCAATCGCTTTCCCATCTCCATAAACATTGCCAGCAGTTACTTTTTTGGAACAAGGAAAAACGTTATTCACATTGAAGAAAATCGGCTTAGATTTGGTTCAAGCTTACGCATATATATGCTTAGCTGATTCTATGTCTTTAGTTCTAAAAGCCACATATTGCATCCAATCTTGATTGAATTTCGAAAATTTTAGTTTTTTGCACCAGGAAAGACATTTTAAAGATTTAAATACGTGTATCTTTGGTGTACCATCACTTTCATAAAACGCCCATATCTCTGGTAGGGAACACTTTTGGGGCAAGGAATCGGTCTCATTCGATGCTCAGACGTTGTCCACATCAAAAAAAGAAGAAAAAAATGAAAATTGATTTTTTTACCCTAAGGTCCCTTTCTCTATGCGCTGTCACATATATGTTTATCCAATTTTCCTGTTTTAGCTCTCGAAGCCTTATTTTACATCCAGTCTTGATGAAATTTAGCACACGATAGTTCTTGCTTAAATTGAATAAATTCGGTTCAGATTTAGCCTATAGGTCCCAAATATATTTATAAATCTGTTTTTTATGGGTTTAGCTCTTGAAGCAACATCATACATTCAATCTTGCCGCTTGAGATAGTTTTATTGTTCAAAGAAGTAATTTGTTGAAATTGAAGAAAATTAGTTCAGATTAAGCTATAGCGCGCATACATATATGTATGTTCATCCGATTTATGTCGTTAGCTCTAGAAGCCACATGATAAAATTTGTCAAAAGTAGTTTTTTCTGACGTTATAAAAATAACAGAAAATCGGTTCGGATTTATATATTATAGCATCCACCTCTTTTTCTGTTTTTAACTCTAGCAGCCACATTAGGACTATAACTTTTTAACAATTTTTGCGAATTTCAAAATTGGCATACTATAGTCCAATAGGCCATTAAAAACTATGAAGAAATACGTTTTTACTTTGTCGCTAGCGTCAAAAAAGTTCACCCACCAACAGCGATGAAGTTTAGAATATGAATATGAAAACAAAAAACAATTCTGTCAAACTTTATTTTAGTTTTAATGGAAATTTTAGCTTCTTCGACGCGTTTTCGAGTATAGCCACCTTTATTGTTAATAATTTGGCTTCGTGATTCATTGCATTTCAATATGTCTTATAAGAAAAGTGTAATAGTGGTTCAAAAAAATTCCAAAATCTGGGAGAAACAATTAATCACATTCCAAAACAGCTTATCAATGTCTCGAATGATTCCCAATATAGAGACCGAATTATACGAATTGAACAAAATGCCTAGTCAAAAGATAATAATTGGAAGATTTAATGCTTTAGCAAAATCAGTAAAAAGTAAAAATAAAAGATATGTTACAATATCTGGTGAATTACACACATTATGGGAAAATATGAGTATTCCAAAACTTACTAAAAGATCAGTGAAAAGTGGAAAACTTAATTCAACTTTATCATAAATATTCACGAAAGCAAAAAAGTGGTGTTAATTTTGAAGACATTTTTAATATAAATAACGAAGTGGCAGATTTCAAATCTGAAGATCTAGATTTCCAATCAAAAGAAATAGATTTGGAATCATTATCAAGTTATACATTTGAAAACAACATTTCCTCATCAGAATCGGATAATTATAAACCTCCAGCACGACTAACACGGAATCCACAATCTACAGTTCCAGCTGTGGAGCTTGTGAACAAAGTTCATATAAGTACAAGAAAGGCTGCAAAAATTTGTGAGGAATTGGCTCAATCTGGAATTAAAATCTCCACACCTTCGCAACCAGCTATATATAAGGCAGTTATTAAATCAGCTGAACAAAAAGAAGAATTATTAAAAAAGCAGTTAAAAGAAGAAAATTGGTGTCTGCACTTTGATGGCAAAAAATAAATGGTAAAGAAATTCAGGTGATAGTTTTAAAAAATGAAAGTAAAGAAATTTACCTTGGAGTACTGGTTTTGGATGATGGAAAAGCGAATTCTATATCTCATGGAATAAAAGATATTCTTAGTAAGTTCGAACTTTACGAATGCATAAAAATGATAATTTGCGATACAACAGCAGTAAACACAGGGAATAAAAATGGAGTAGTTATTCAATTGCAAAACTATTTTAAATCAATTAAATTGAATACGCCGCAATACGTTGGTTGTCAACACCATATTTTAGATTTAATATTAAGGCACGTTATGGATGAGTTGCTCGGAGGAAAAACGTCATCTCCCGAAATATGTTACAATTTTATACCAGAATTAATCAACAATTACAACGAACTCAAGATAAGCTATACCCAAAATAAAGAAAAAATAGACACCAAAAACATAAAGTGGCGCGATGATATGCAGTATCTGTTTGAATTAGGAAATGCATTCAGATATTTTCAAAAAAACCAAAAGTTTCCATTTATAAAATTTAAAACTATTCCGCCGATCAGCAATGCATGATGGAATTCGAGGGCCATCCTTGCACTTTTAGCTTTTATACTAATACCAAAATATCGGTCTGAGTTATACCCAATTTGTGATTTTATTTGCGGTCAATGGTACGATATATGGTTCTCAGATCACCAATTCAACGAAGATAATTTTCAGCTTTTAAACCTATCATTAGCAAGATTCGAAAACGCCAAGAAATGCTTTCTTAAAGATTGGGTACAAGATGATTCATTCATCAAAAATCAGCAAAGGAGCAATATTTGTGCAGAACGTGCAATAAAAATTGTCCATGATATATACCCATTTTGCAGATCTACACGTACTTTAAACTTAAAATTTTTATCCTACAATAGTAATTAAATGGATGCTATGATATTGTTGTGTTTTATTTTTAGTATAACCATTGTATATGAAGTTTAATAACTCGTTATGATATGAAATAAAATTACTTAAATTTTTTTTTGTATTGATTTAGAAAATGTGTTTGGTGGGTGAAGTTTTTTTTCCTAAAATGATGCAAGATAATGCTTTTCATTAATAAAACATCATGGCGCATCTCGTGGTACTATGCCAAAAAAATTGATTATATCCCTAAGCAACATCTTACATCCAATCTTGTTGAAACATAGCACGAATAAGTTGTTTGGGCCAAAGAACAACCTTTAATCAAATTGGAATTGGGAACTTGTTAGTTTTTAGACTAAGGAAGGACGTTATAAAAATTAAAGAGAGCCGGTCCTTATTTAGATATAGCTTCCATACATATATGTTTTTACGTCTTTGTACCTCTAGCTCTCTAGCCACATATAACATCCAATCTTGGTAAAATTTGGCACAAGTTTGTTACTTGAACCCCGCTATTACACGAAGACGAAAAGTATTGTTGTTAAAACAATATTTTTAGAGCATCATACTATTGTTGGGTATATGGTGGTGTCACAACAATATTATTTATTTAAGTCTATGGAATTACAATCCTTACAGACTAGCTAAATCCAAAAATATATTATATCTTAATTGATTCAAAGAATATGAAAAATCTTAATTATAACTTCAATTTATTCTGTTAAATTATCTAAAATTTAACAGAACAGATGTATTAAGCCTAATAAGAACAAGCAGTTCAGCGCAATCTAACGGGTGGCCCAAATAAGAACAGCTGATGTGGAACACAAATAACTTTTTTATTTTTTAACATAATATATTTTTTCTTTTTGCAGATTATAACTGAACTCTTGGAAATTTAAAATGAATACATACAGTCCACAACAACGCATTAAAATTATCGATTTTTGTTATTCTTCTCAACGATCAATTGTTCTGACGCAGCGAAATTATAGCCATTTTTTAACGTAAGAACAGCGCCCAAAGCTTCAACGACTACAAATTTGGTTCGCCGTTTTGAGGAACTGGGTTGCAGTTGGCAATACATCAGCATCAGTTACACCCAATCAGATGCACTGTTTGGTGCGGTGTTATGGCCACAAAAATCATCGGCCCCTATTTCTTTGGGAATGAGGATGAAACGCCAGAAACGGTCTCCGGGGCTTCTTACAGAACAATGATAGACAACTTTTTGCGGCCAATAGTGGATCAACATCCTAATTTGTGGTTGCAACAAGATGGAACCACTGCACACACTATGCACATTAGGGATACAACCAATTTTTTGGCATAGTACCATGAGGTCAACCATGTCCTAGTAACCACGAAAATCATAATCTTTTGTAATTTTTCTGGAAAAAGTTCACGCACCAATTGGTTTTTCTAAACAGCTGTAAAAAAAATTATTTAAAAATTTATGATTTTGTTTATTTTTTTTAATTTTTTTTTTTATTTTTATTATTTTTTAAATTACTGAAAGTTACATATATAGCTCATTGGTCAATTATCAACAGGCTGCCACCTGCGATAAATGTTGCAAGTGTTAGTAAACGAATTAACTATTAGCATTATGAGAGATTATTCGTTACACATTTTTATTTTTTTTCGTTAAAAAAGGTTAAAGATGCGTTTTGGTTTGCTGGAAAAATCTCTTACCATCTGTAAATATTAATGCAATTTCATACTTAAGTTTTTTTTTATTTTAAATAAACATATTATTAAGTTTTCTTAACCAAAAAGAAAATTAAAATTTTTCAAAACTTCATCGCGGTTGGTGCGTGAACTTTTTTGACCTTAGCGAAAAAATAAATATACGTTCCCTTATAGTTTTTTATGCTCTATTGGACTGTGCTATGCCAATTTTGATATTTTAAAAAATTGTTAAAAAGTTGTATCCCTAATGCACATGCTGCGTGAAATTTTTGGTGACGGCATAATTTCAAAAAATTCAGATTTCCCTTGGCCTCCTCGTTCACCAGATTTAACTGCGTCCGATTTTTTTATGGGGATATTTAAAAGACAAAGTGTATGTTAACAAACCACAGACACTTGCACAGCTCAAGCAGAATATTCGAGACGAAATACGGCGCCTGCAACCAGAAACATTACTACGTGTAATGCAAAATGCCCTAAAAAGAGCCAATCCCTGTATCGAGCAAAATGGTGGTCATTTGTGTGATGTCATATTTTTAATTTCCAAAAAATGTATTAGACATATAAAAATAAATCATTTAAAAGAAACCGTTATTACAAGAGTTATATGTGTTTAACATCACTAGGTCTCATTTGGGCCACCCTGTATAAGGCGACAAATAATTTTGTATAAAAACAGTATAGAACACTTTGCACGATGATTTACTAATGCTTCTAGATGCATTAGCCTACATCTGGCTTCATACGACGGAACCGGGCTGGAAAAAGGCACTGCAAGTAAGGCAAATTTAAAAAAAAAACGCTTTTGTAATATCTCAATACGATAACAATGAATTGCATAATGCAATGGAACCACAGTCAAGTTTCTATCAAACGAATTTTATATACAACAACTTTCGGGTATAGCGATTTGGAAAATCTGTACTATTTCTTTTTATAAAAGCCACAACCGAATAGGATTTTGGCATAATGTAATCAACATGCGAATTGAAATATAATTTAGCGTCGAAAACAACACCTAAATCAGGAATGATGTAAACTGTTTAAAGTTGCTGATTGTTAATATAGTAAACTGAATTAGTATCCATGCAACGCCTTCCATACGGAAGATGAAAACATTTTGCGATTTTTAAAGGTAGCCGATTTAATTCAGACCAATTGAACAATCGATTTGTATCTTGCAGCAGTAAATTTGTATCATAACAAAAGTAAAATTAACACACAGCCATATACGAGTATGTTTCATATATAATCATAGTATTATTGCCATAACCATAGTATTCACACGCGACAAAGTTATGATCCCCATAACCAAAGTATGATCCATCTCAACCAAACTATAATCCCCAAAAGTATTTATTAGGATGGGGTTATGATGTTATTTAACAATTGATGTTATTAAGAAAATTATTAAAAAATACAGTCAACTTAAAATAAAAGGAGTGATTTATTAAGCAATAGAAATATCCGTCTAAATAACGTGTTTCATTATCTCAATATTTTAGTAACACAAATCCCAAGCAATTTGTTTTGAAATTTCACATAAAAAGAAATATATGAGTAATTCGTTACAATAACATTGTTGCAAAATCCATACTACAATTTTTAAAATTAAAAATCATGCGATATGATTGCCGTTATCAAATTATTGTTAACATAAAATCCAAAAAAACAATACTTTTGTCGCACCTACGACCATATTTTCTTTTTAAAATTTAGCAATACTAATTTGCAATACAATTTAATATTATTAGTATTGAAAATAAAATTCAAAAAACAATACTATGGTTGCGACGAACCTACTTGCATTGCAGAGAACATATTATTGTTGCCATGACTATATAATAACAATATTTGTTTTCTCTGCGTGAGATTTTAATTTTACCTAAAACAATAAAAACTTCTCACAAATTGAAATATACAGGCCTGTCACAGAAATCGATCGGAATGATTTTAATTCCGTTCGGTTTTGTTTTACCTTCTTCAGATTCCGATCGATTTAGGTAATTCCTAAAATTTTAAAAACCCTGGTTATTTTAATTTGCTATGGCAACTCTATGCGTATGAGAAAACAAAAACCATGTGTTTTAAGTAAAATAGTTTTACAAAATGTGTTTAAAAATAGTTCCTTTACTTTATAATGGGCTTCCAAAATATTGCATAGCCTATCTAATTTTTCATTTTGTTTTTTTGCATTTCATCGCGCTGTTCTTCCATAAGGCGGACAATATATTCCACTTTTTTGTCGACACGTTGCTCTTCCAGCAACTTACCAATTTGCCGCAAGTGTTTATTTTCTTCTACTAAAAGGCTGCTTAATTCAGGGTTGGATACATGTGGAGTACGTGATCTGTGGCGCTTAGGAGATGGTGTGCGGGACACACGCCTCTTTGAAGCTGATGGTGTAAAATTACGCTTTCCGTCCAAATTATTTCCCTTTTCCCTAGCACGGTTAGATGTTGAGGGAGTAAAATCAAGATCTTCGTCGTTTTCTTTATCAGATTCTCCAAAGCTTTTGGCGCCAGCAACGCCTTCTGCACTTCTCTGCATTCCGGAGACTCTAACAACAGCATCCTCAACCTCGGACAATACATATTTGTTATATGGGCCACCACCTGTTTTGCAATTGTCGTTTTCGTTGTGGCACAGTTTCTTCTTCACGTATGTTTTCCAGTCCGTCTAGGCTTTCTTCCATCCATGACAAACTTTACGTGGTGGTCCAGGAAAATGCAATTTTTCTGTTAATTCTATCCAAAGCGCTTTTACAACAACACGATCTCCCTTCACGAATCCTCTGGCTATATCATTGTGGCACTCCATGAACTCAACAAAAATTTTATCTTGAGCTTTCCCCTAAAATATTTATTTGTAAATGAAAATATTAGAAACAAACTTATAAAATACTCACATTTCTTATTTGTTTTATTTTCGTCAGCCAGAATATTACACGACACAACAAAGACGATCACAAACAATACAAATTTCAAATTAATTTTCCAGGGTTTTTTTTTTGATTTTAGTTTATTTCGCAAAGGCAATTATTTGGCTTATATTGTTGGCTTAGTGCTATTGAAAATATAAAAGATTTATTAAAATAAATGTTAACTTAGCAAAAATTTAACGTAATTAAAGATTAATATAATCTTTAGTCAGAAAAAGTACTTTTATCAAAGTTTTTTGTGTTTATGTAACTAAAAATATCAATTCCAATCACATAATCAAAAGTGGTTTGATTCCGACCACATCATTCGGAATTATTTTTCTGAAAAAGCAAAATACGGAATTGAAACCACTTTCGATCGGAATTGTGTTCTGTGACATGCCTGATAACATTAGTTTTAAAACCTTGGTTAATCGGGTCCAAAAACATATTTTCAGTTGGCGATTCTGAATATCCAGGAGTGCAGGCTATAATATAGTCGAACACGTTCGACTTTAGACTTTTTTAATAGGTTTTTTCTATTTCTTTGAAATGTTACCGCCTCTACTATAAAAAATTGTTTACAAACTTTCTATGTGTTTCTTTGAATTTCTTACAAAACAATTAAAAATATATAAAAATTTAATGAATATCCAAGCAATTAGTTCGTACTTCAATAATATAGCTTGAGGTATGTCTAGTCTATTGATTCTTTCCTTTCGAAATAAATGCTTATGACTTCAGGATGCATGATTACACCTTATAATAAACTGAAATCGACAAAATATTCAATAGCCAACAATTACAACTATACCTATTTCATAGGTGTTGTATCTGGAGGCTAAACACAACGTATCACCAATTCATACAAGTAGAAAACACGAAAAATTGCCTTATCTTTAACATTGCATCAGCAGCGCAGCGGAAACAATAATTCAAAATATCAACAACATATAAACACATAACATATTTAATAAATGTCCCCAAAACAAAACCTTTGGACAACTACAAAACTAAATCTGTTCGCTTTTCGTTGTGTCTTAGACTAAATTGCCTTAAACATGTTACCAATTTTTATGAGGTTTTCTTTGGCAAATGTAATCACGTATTTGTAGCTAATGAAAAAAGAAAACTAATAAAACATTAAGATAAAAATCAGTTAACATAAACCTAAACAAGGCACCAAAAAAAGAGGCCGGCACTAAAGAATGTTCATATTTTGTTGGACTTAAATACACTCCATGTGACAGAATGCCCGAACAGGAGAAATGGAAGAGTTCATTGAGCGCCACCTTAGTTGAGTTTGAACTAAACTAAATTGAAGTGCATCTGTATACGATTACGACACATTTCCGTATGAGAAAAAACACACCAAAAAATAACATTGTCACATCAATGGATTGTACAATGCCTGGTAGGTTTGAACGTGTACAAGCACCCTACAGCTTCAATAGGCAGTGAACGGACCTATTGGGTATATGTAACAAGACATGTTGAACTCCACCAGTGTCAACGTATCAGCTACACACAAAAGTACGAGCAGCACGAGCGTGTTGTTTTCGTTTGTCGAGGGAGTGCTTTATTATTAAGCTGATTGTACAGCATAAAATATCGCCAGTTAGTTAGCGAAAATTATTGTTCGCTTTGTTTCCACCATGATTTAACCGTGAAATTTAAACTGTCTGCATTTAGTCTGTCCTAAGTTTGTTTTCTCGACATCGTTAAGGTAGATGCAACAAACAGCTTTACTTTGGCCTCGTTCAACAGTAATCCTAGATTAGCCGACTCCTGATGTACATGGCAAAGGGAGTAGACACAGATCGTTTAGTTTTGAGAGAGACTCCCGTATAAGATTTGATTTGTAGCCGAAGTAATCGTTGCCAAAGACTGCTGAAGAAAAAACTTGGCGGGTTTAGAAACAACTGCACAGTCTGCCTGGCAACCGTAGCAAATACATTTCACCATTTTTTTTGTTGATTCTAAAAAAAAAAACAAGAAGGTCTCTAAACAAGAATAAAAACTTTTCATCATCTCTGTCATAAATGTCCAAAATGTCTATATTATCTGTGTACTTAAGAATCCAGCTCTAAGATAGTGTTATTGTGTCCACTATATTCAACTCAGTGTCGTAGGCTGCTTTTTCTTCATTTATTTTCAGTAAAAATTTTGTATGAGGCCTGTATTCGTATAGAATGGTTGGAAGAAGTTATTCGCTATTTAAACTGCTATTTGTATCAGTCAAGGTCATTTTGCAATTATTGCGTCTAGGTTTGCGGGAATACGTAAATCAGTTAAGGTCTCAAACAGCTTTGATCTTATTGGGCTGTCTAAAGTTGCTTTATACAAAGAGATGGTATGTGCAAATTTCCTGTTTTCGGAAAGTATTCCAGGATTTTGCGTAATGAAAGGATCAGGTCACAATAATGGGCCAATCATGTCGTTGACTTGAGGATTTAGTCGTTTGCATAATACGCTCGAGAGAACCTTGTGAGCAATTTGTCGACTTTTTCCACAAGTCTGCTGTTTGACTTTTTAATAGAGCAGAAATGAGCTCCTGTACATCTTAATCTCCTCACGTTATTTCATTTCTCGTTTCTTCTATCCTCCCGAAATCTCTTTTATGCAGATTTTGTTGCTACACCCTTCGGAGATGCGTTTTGGGCAGCATTATTTGCGTCTGTGGCCTTTTACACTTTTCTTCGTACAACGAGTGACGTCGTTGATTGCTGTCGACTTTGACTAGGAAATTTTTGTTCACTTCGCACTAATTATAACACAGTACAACAGCCAATCTGGGGGGTGAGAAATTCCAAGTCAGGGTGATGGTACTAGGTCAGTATATTAAAACCCTCAAAGAGTTTTGCGTTCGTATGTGCCAATTTTTATGACCTTTTACATTTTTTCCTTATCTTGATGTTTTTTCGCTTAGTTGTAAAATGTTGGCAAAAACGTAGTTTGACATAACTCGAGAACGACTAGTTCGATTTTGCTGAAATAAATTGAGAAAAATTAATAATTACATTTTCTTAAATCCATTAATATACTGTTTCTCTACCAAATCAACATTTTTGCAATTAGAAATAAATTTATGAAGAAAATTTTGCCAAAAAAATTTTTTGTTTTTAAACATGTAAATCCCAAACGGAAAAACGTGTAGAGTCTTTTAACTTTCACGTAAAGTCACATAACCTATAAACAAAATGCGACATAGATCATAGAAATCGATTAACGCGTTCTGCTTTTATTTACAATTAAGTGAAGTTACTAAAAAAGTACAGAGTACAACGCAAAACTATTATTTCAGATATAAGACGTTTAAATAGATTATAGACATTTTCTGTATTTTGGAGAGGATAAACTTATCGATTTGTCTATTGCGACACTTCTTCATTGCAGTGGTAGAGGTTTTTCAAAAGTCTTCTACATTTGTATCTGTCTTGTGTGGATGTTTGGGATGTTCTATGCTTGATAGTAGGTGTTTCTTGAGACAGCAGGTATTTGTTCTGAAACTCATACTCCAAAACATGGAATTAATCACCCTAGCCCAGTACAGCATATAGCTTTGCCCATTACATTGTAATGCATCTGTATAGTCGGCCTATACCGCCTGTAAATACTATTTAATTTAGTGTCATCTTCGCCACAACACAAGGGAAAAAGGAAACTATAACAATAATAAAGAAAATGCTCATAAAGTAACATAAAAAGATTATAAAAATTGTTACAACAATATCAAACAGGACAAAAACAACAAACAATAAAACGAAGAGCCACTGCGCGTCTGTGTGTCATTGTATTTGGTGCGCATGCGTACGTGTGGCACCTTAAATACTACAAATAAATTTATTACAAATACACGTACGACTGCGACCAACAAGAAAACTTGTTGCATGCACTAAACGAAGAGGAGAGGGCGTACATGCTCGTTGTCATTTTCCGTTCCACTTCTGGTCTGTCTGTCCAATGGTTGGATATTTATTTTTTTTTATCAATGGCCATGATGATCTTTGTTCTGTTAACTGTGCACTGCATCTTTGGTTACGATTTGTCATAGTGGCATGTATGGCATTGGTTGATCGGTTGGTTGGAGACATTGGCCGATGCACTGCGTCTGTGTGCGAGAGTGTGATAATCATCTTTGTGGAGTTTTTTTTTGGGTTAAAAGTTGCATCAGTTGCATATTAAGTGCCACCGCCACAGTACAAAATGATATTCTTTTGTGACTCCTTCTCATCCAGATGATGCATATAATCACATCGCACGGTTCGACTCGGTTTGGTTTGGTGCGTTTCGGCTTAGTTTGGTTTTTGGTTAGCCTGGTTAACATAATGACAATTGTGTTTTTTGATTATTACGCAGATAAGAGCGCGTGCGTTCTTTTCTTATGATCATCATCGCTTTCTGCTTTACCTTTTATTCCGTTTGGCTGTTGTGGTTTGTGTTTTGTGTTCACCTCTTTTATTTCATTTACACTATTACTAAACTGAATGGAATGTTTAAGGGGTCCCTTTATTGCTTTCATAACTTCCATATGGCGGAACGAGGCTGGTATGAAGGGTTTAATTAAGCAGCCATGTAGGTATTTAAACAATTTCCTTCTCTGACGTTGATCCCATATTGCACTGCAGCGGTTCCGCATACTCTTCATCAGACCATTCCAAATAGGAGCCATATTGAGCTTTTAGGGCATACTGTTCTAAGATATATTTTCTTCGGATGTTGTTAAGGTTTATTAAGCTAATTGAACATGTGACGTTAGCAGACACGATTTTATACATCTACACCAAACCAGTGTTTGTTACCCCTAAAAAAATGTGAATATACCCTATAATAATACCGATAGTTTTAAATAACTATCGGAATCTATTGAACAATTTCTGTCCGTCTGTCCATCTATTGCTGTAACATATACGAACCGAAATCGACGAAGTCTTGCACTTTGTTCACGTTTCATCCAAGTCTCATTCTGTTGAAATTGGTACATGATTTTTCATAAACCTTAACCTTACTAACTTAATTGCAACTATTAAAAAAAGGAAATAAAGTCGAACGTAGCCGACTACATTATACTCTGCACGGCTGGATGTTCAGAGAAGCTAAATAAAACTTGGTTTTTAGGCCTAATTTATTTCCAATTTAGCAAAGTTGTTTCCCGATCCAAATAACTTACTTACACGCAGAAAAAAGTATGGTTGTGATGACAATATTCAAAGAGGATAATACTATTGTTGGGTATATGGTTGTGATATAACAATATTATGGTCCTCACAACAATAGTATGATTCAAATACAACCATACTATGATCCTCACAACAATAGTATGATTCACCCATAACCATACTATGATCCCAAAAACCATAGTATGATTCACACTCAACCATACTATGATCTCCACAACCATAGTATGATCCTCACAACCAAAGTATGTTTCATATACAACCATAGTATGGTCCTCGCAACCATAGTATGATTCACACGCAACCATGTTATGATCCCTATAACCATAGTATGATCACACACAATTATACTATGATCACCAACATAATTTATTAGAATTGGTTTAAGTAGTCAACAATAAATATGAATTATGAAAATTATTCAAAAATACATTAAATTCAAAATAATAGAAGTGATTTATTTCACAGTAGAAAATATATTAAAAAATATTTCAGATAAACAAAGCCAAAGCAGCTTGTTTAAAAAATTTTAATTTCGATAAAAAAGTACTATTATTGCATTAGATCCGTACCAATAACATTTGTTCTAAATAGCATATTTAAATGAAGAAAAATAACAATCATACAGTATGATTGCCGTAATCATATCATTGTTAACAAAACACAATACTTTTGTCGCACTAACCATATTTATATTGTTGCTATAACCATATTTTCATTTTTAAATTTGGCAATAATACTATTGTTACATTTCAACAATATTAATATTGCAGCAATTATACTATTGTCTAAACTAAATTCAGTTAAAAATGCTATGGTTGCGACGAACATACTTTTATTACGGATAACATATTATTATTGCCGTGACCATGTAATAACCATGTAGTAAGCTGTGGCTGCTAGAGCTAAAATCACAAAAATGGAATGAACCTATAGGTGGGTGCTACATCTTAACCTGAACAGATTTTCTTTAATTTCAATACCAGCCTTCCTTGGTCTATAAAACTTACCTCATCCAAATTTGATGAAAGGCGGACAACAGTCTATTGATGAACAGACGGACGGACAGTCATCGTTGAATGAAATCAGAAGGTTATTATACGACGATCGGTAAACTTAAGTGTGGGTCTAACTAAAATATAGGGTGATACATCTAGAGGTATTTTTTAGAACAAAAAAAAATATAAACGTTCAAATCAAGTGTGGTATCTTTATTGGTTATATGAAAGGACATTTTATGGCATTTATTTTTTTTTAATATAATTTCCTTCAAATGTTGGCCGCAACTACGCCTCAGGCTTTCCATTCTGAGGGTCCAATTTTGGATGACTCGTTCGAGCATTTCCACCGGTATGGCTTTAATAACACGCGTAATGTTGGCTTCCAAAACCTGAATCGTAGCTGGTTTGTCAGCATAGACTTTGGATTTTACGTAAACTCAAAGAAAATGTCTAAAGGTGTGATATCACTCGATCAAGGCGGCCAACTCACCTGTCCCAAACGTGAAATTGGCTGCTTTTCGAAATGACCTCTTAATAGATCCATGGTATAAGCAGCTGTATGGCAAGTGGCACCGTCCTGTTGAAACCAGATGTCATCAAGATTACGCGCTCAAATTTCAGATAGCATAAAGTTCGATATCATGGCGCGATAGCGATCACCATTCACGTTTACGTTCCGGCCATCATCATCATTAGAAAAAATATGCACCGATGATTCCACTAGCTTATAAACCGCACCAAACCGTGGTTTTCTTTAGGTATAATGAATCTCTTCTTGTTACTCTTCAGCCCAAATGCGTCAATTTTGTTTATTGACTTTGCCGTTGAGCCAGAAATGGACCTCATCACTAAACAAAATTTTGGTCGAAAACAGCGGATCATCCCGTTTCTCACCGAACGCTCATTTCCATAATATAGTTGCCACCATTTGAAGGTTATTATTTTTAAAAAATAAATGCCATAAAAGGCCCCTTCAAATTACCAATAAAGATTCCACACTTGATTTGAATATTTTTTTTTTGTTCTGAAAAAATACCTTTAGATGGATTACCCTATATGTATGGTAGTTAAAAACATTTGACATAAAACTTATAATACCCTGCTCTAGAATATAGATCAGGCTATAATTAAGGAACAAACGGGGAACTTCTCTTAAATCAGCGAGCTATGTAAAAGGTAGTCCAACTATAATGCACGATGTTAATTGTGAGCACATCTTAACGTCAATTTTTTTGCTCAACTTAATTTGACATTTCTTTCTTTCAGTGTTTGACAAAGTTAAACCATGGATAGGTTCACAATTGAGCAGCGCTTTAAGATTGCTGAGGCCCTTTACGAAAATGGGCGTTAAAATCAAATGCTTTTTTTAATTTTTTGTCATCATAACCAACGAAATGTGTCCCCAATCTGTCGGTCTGTATGAAACGTAAAAACGCCTGTTCATTCTCACCCAGTTCGTTCTGCGGAAAACATTAACGTTGATCGCGAGTGTGGCACAAGAGCCACCAACCTCGACTCGTTGTCGTGCCCAACAATTGAAAATCTCACGAACATCAGTGATGCGTATTTTGAATAAAGACTTGAATTTACACGCTTACAAGGTTCAATTGACTCAAGAGCTAAAGCCTACAGACTATTTACACCGTCGTCAATACGCCGAATGGTTGATTAAACAGACAGAAAGGAGTGGATGCTGACGTAACAAAGAAAATCGGCACACTTTCACCTCAGTGGATCTGTTAACAAGCAGAATTGCCGCACTTGGGCAAATGATTATCCGTGAGTGACTGCTGAAAAGCTGGTGCATTCACAAAGAGTGACTGTTTGGAGCGGTTTATGGTCCTGGGGCTGTACTTCTTCGTAATTGAAGTCGGCCAAGCAGCTACCGTGAATGGTGTTCGCTATCGAGATATGATAGCGGCTTCTTGTGGCCAACAACTAACAATATGGGCCTGGACGATATGTAGAACCACAGGATTGTGCCACTTGGAACACAGCCAACGAAAAAATGGCTGTTTTGTGAAATTCAATGGCCGAGTCAGCTGACGTCGTGCGGTTTGGCCGCAACGATCATATGATTTGACACCGTTGGACTTCTGTCTTTGTCGTTTGTTTGTTTTGAGCGGTTTCATTCCATGAGTCCGTCCCTAATATCAGCCATAACTTCAAAATTGCTGTATAATTATTCTCATTAGCAAAAAAAATTCCTTCAATTACTATATATTTCCATCTTGACGTTTTAACCATGCGGGCCTTTTTTGGGCCACATGAAACAAAAGTCGAGGAGTTGTTCCATTTTTAAAGTAAATAATGAGTGCCAACTAAAAATACCAATTTTAACCATTCTCTGTCCACAACATATGTGACGCGCAAAATAGAATGGGACCTAAGGTTAAAAACCAGTTTTGTTCAGGATAGCCATTTTAAAGATTAGGTCCCTTTCTATTTGCGCTTAGAATCGTCGACTTCACTTTCATAAAACGCGCATATCTCTAAAAGGGAACTTTTTTGGGGCATGGGATCGGTCTCATTCGATGCTCAGATGTTGTCCACATGAAAAAAAGTGAAAAGTTGATGAAAAGTTTTGTTCAGGAGAGCCATTTTAAAGATTTGGTCCCTTACTATTTGCGCTTAGAATCGTCGACTTCACTTTCATAAAACGCGCATATCTCTGGGAGGGAACACTTTTGGGGCATGTGATCGGTCTCATTCGATGCTCAGATGTTGTCCACATCAAAAAAAAAGAAAACAAATGAAAATTGATTTTTTTACCCTTAGGTCCCTTTCTATATGCGCTGTCACATATATTGCTAAGCAAATACTCAAAAAAAAAAATATTTTTTACCGAGGTACCTTTCGTTCCTTAAAGGCATATCTGGGACGATTTCGCTCATTTACAATCCCAAACAGCTTATTCTAGCTAAATTTCAGTATCCTAGGTTAGCTCGTTTGAGAGATGTTTTTCTTTCAACAGACTTGCAGACGAACGGACGGACAAGGCTAGATCGTTATGGGATTTTAAAACGATCAATAATATATATAGGTTCTCCTATCTTCTAGGTGTTGCAAACGAAATAAAAAATTGAGTATACCATCCACGCTTCGTTGGATGGTATAAAAAGGATTGGTAGTTTATTTTTAGAATTTTCCTAAGGACCAGCCGTATAACTCAAATGACTTACAAAGTTATGAAACGGATTTGATCAAAACTTAGTGCTATCCTCTTTTGCCCGTACAAGAAGAGAAAAGTTATATATAGAGTGATCCATCTTGAGCCATATTTTCAGAACAAAAAAATATAAAAATTCAAATCAAGTGTGGTAATTTGAAAGGACATTTGATGGCATTTATTTTTTGAAAATATTTTCCTTCAAATGTTGGCAACTGTGTTATGGAAAGATCCGCTGTTTCCGGCCAAAATTTTGTTCAGTGATGAGGCCCATTTCTGGCTCAACGTCAAAGTCAATAAACAAAATTGCCGCATTTGGGCTGAAGAGCAACAAGAAGAGGTTCAAGAGGTGTCATTGAACCCAGAGAAAACCAAGGTTTGATGCGGTTTATAAGCTGGAGGAATCATCGGTGCATATTTGTTCAAAAGCGATGATGGCCGGAAAGTAACAGTGAATGGGGCTCGCTATCGCGTCATGATTGAAATTGAAGCCCGTAATCTTAACGACACTTGGTTTCAACAGGACGGTGCCACTTGTCATACAGCTGCTCAAACAAGGGACCTATTGAGAGGTCATTTCGAAAAGCTGCTAATTTCAGGTTTTGGACGCCTAGATCAAGTGATATCACACCTTTAGACATTTTTCTTTGGGGTTATGTAAAGTCCAAAGTGTATGCTGACAAACCAGCTACGATGCAGGTTTTCGAAGCCAGCAGTACGCGTGTCATTAAAGCCATACCGGTCAAAATGCTCGAACGAGTCATGCAAAATTGGACCCGCAGAAAGGAAACCCTGAGGCGTAGTTGCGGCCAAAATTTGAACCTAACTTGATTTATGCCATTTTGCCATTTCATAATGAAAAGAGTTACTCCAGAACAACGTTTGCAAATCGTGGTGACTTGGCCCAAAACGAGATGGCCACAAATCATGATTTTTATAAGAAAACTTTGCCCAGCGCTGAAGCTCACTTTTGGTACGTTAATACAAGGGCTGCTATATATATTTCTGGAAATGCGAATATTTATCATCAAAAATGGTTTTATTGTTTTTCAAAGTATTCTCCAGCATAATTTATACAATTTTGCATGAGCTTAAACCAATTGTCAAAGCACTTTTCACATCCGATTGAGACACCTCCAAAATATGGTTTTTGAACGCTTTAACAGAAGCTTCTGGCGACGAAAATCATTGACCACTCATTTTTATAAAAAAAAAGTCATTGGGTGCCAAGTCAGGGCTGTACGGCGGATGACCCATCAATTCGACGTTTTGGCCGGTCAAAAAGGCGCTGCTTTGAGCCGATGTGTGAGAGCTCGCATTATCATGGTGCACAATGATTCGTCTTCTCTTTTTCGTTTTTCGAATTTCTCCGAAGACTTCAGGCACACAAATTGTGGTGTACCACTCAGAATTGACCCCCTACGTTATTCAAGCGGAACAGTCGCCATGTGACCAGTTTTTCTGAAGAAACAGGCGACAATCTTCTTCGAAATGCTTCTTCCACTAACAACTTTCGTTGGACTTCGCTTGTCTTCGAAGACTCACAAGGTCGATTGCTGTTTTGTTTTAGGCTCATACTCATAGATCCATGATTCGTCACCTGTGACGATCTCATTAACGTCTTTTGAAGCACCGCGACCGTAGTTTTTTTAAATTTCTTTGCACCAATCGACACGAGCCTTTTTTTAGCGATTGCCAAGTTGTGGGGGATCCAACGAGAACAAACCTTTTTTACGGCCAGGTGTTCATGCAATATCGAATCCATTCTGGTGGAAGAAATGTCCAAGAGACATCTATCTCAAGGTATGTCACATGACGATCTTGCATTATTCTCTGGCACAACGGCCGTTTTTGGACGTCCTTCACGACCTTCGTCTTTGAGCGAGCGTCGACCACGATTGAATTCATTAAACCTCGTTTTCACAGTGCTAGTGGATGGTGCTTCATCACCATACAAAGATTTAAGTTCATCGATGCACTCTTGTCGTGATAATTCACGTCGAAAGTTGTGATAAATGATCGCACGAAAATGTTCACGAGTTAATTCCATTTTTTTGTCAAATTGATTTTTTCAAGTCACTATAAACAACACAAATGATGGTCGTACGTCTAAACGTTCTGAGTACGTTTATGCTAAAAAAATGTCAAACTTTCCAATGGAAACGTCAGACGGCGCCAGAAATACATATAGCACCCCTCGCATTTGGAGTAATGAAAATCCTCATGCCATTGTTGAGATGCCGTTACATCCTCAAAAATTCTCATTTGGGTGTGCCCTATGGGCAGACGGATTGGTCCATATTTCTTCAAAAAGGAAATATTTGGTTTCTTATTGCTGACATACGGACCCAAATGCTGCAAACAGTGGTCGAAAATAGGGCCTTCCGGCTGGAATTTATTCAAGCCAACCGCGTGGGCTACTAGTCCGAAATTATTTTTAAAACATAATAGCAAACCCTTATCTTTAGAAATATATGTAGCAACCCTCGCATCCAAAATTCTCGCACTTGGAGTAATGAAAATCCACATGCCATTGTTGAGACGCCGTTACATCCTCAAAAATTCACTGTTGGGTGTGCTCTATGGGCAGAGGGATTGGTCCATATTTCTTCAAAAATAAAGCCGGCCGTTATGTAACAGTCAAAGGGGAACGCAATAGAGCTTGTCTACGAAGATAAGTCCGACACGATTGACGCTTTGAAAGGGAATATTCGGTTTCTTATTGCTGACATACGGACCCAAATGCTGCAAACAGTGGTCGAAAATAGGGCCTTCCGGCTGGAATTTATTCAAGCCAACCGCGTCGGCTACTTGTCCGAAATTATTTTTAAAACATAACAGCAAACCCTTATCTTTATAATAAAGCTAAATTCTGGGCCATAACATTAAATTATATGTAAAGCGTGATCCATTTCGAGGTTCACTACTTTTAAAAAAAAAATAATACAGAAAATTCAAATTGAATGGGGAATGTTTATTACCATATAAAATAACATTCTTTGGCATTTGTTTTTTTTACGATTATGTCTATCAAATGTTGGCCGCGGCTATGTCTCAGATGGTCCATCCGTTGAGTCCAATTTTCGATGACTCGTTCGAGCATTTCGACTGGTAACTGCCGAATGACACGCGTAATGTTTTGCTCCAAGGCCTGAATAGAAGCGGGTTTATCCGCATAAACTTTAGACTTTCCATATCCCCACAGGAAAAAGTCTAACCGTGTGATATCACACGATCTTGGTGGTCAATCGACAGGCCCAAAACATGAAATTATCTGCTCACCGAAGTGTTCTCTCAATAAATTCATTGATTGATGCGATGTGTGGGTAGTGGCGCCGTCTTGTTGAAACTAAATGTCGTTGAAACTAATAGTTGGTTATCATGACACGATTCACCAAGAGGCAAAATGATGCCGGACCGATGATCCAACAACCCTTATATGTGACAGCGCATAGAGAAAGGGACCTAAGGGTAAAAAAAAAACAATTTTAATTTTTTTCTTTTTTTGATGTGGACAACATCTGAGCATCGAATGAGACCGATCCCATGCCCCAAAAGTGTTCCCTCCCAGGGAAATGGCTCTCCTGAACAAAACTGGTTTTTAACCTTAGGTCCCTTTCTATTTTGCGCGTCACATATGTTTAATCAATAGACTTTACTTATTACACCACCATCGTCACACCTGTTACTTCTCTGACTTCTATACCAACCGTCCAACATAAAAGGACGTTGTTCCCTTTTCTCTCGCTGATTAACTTAATATAAATAAAAAAATAATAAACCCGAGAAAACACACAACTTTGATAGTTTGGTTAAGATAAGTTTTATTAATAAAAAATATGATGAGATTTATCTGCTGTTTGTGGCCAACAAAACCGAACAACAGAAAAGAACTAAACCCAAATGGTCGTAAGACTTAATTTCTCATAAGTCGCATAAAATAAAATAAGATTTTTATGAACTCCAAACTACCCGTGTGAAGTGGCTACAAAAAACAAGCGACAAAAGAGTTAACAAGAGTTACCATTTCCTTTTGACTGTGGACCACAACCACATCATAAAAGGGTTGCTTTTATGTGCCTTAAGAAGCCGCCGCCGCCGCCATTTTCGTTCTGTGGATTAAGGTCTCTATCATCGTCACAACGAGTGTATGTTCCTTTTTATGAGGTGACTTTAACTGTCTGCCATGTCATTTAATATCATCCACACTTATTTTCCCCTCAAGTGTTGATAAACATTTTTTTCTTCATTGCATTTTGAATTTTTGGGATGGCAGGTCGGTTAAGTGGTGGATTTTGCACACGCCATCGCAACCCCAATCGCCTTCAACAGCACCTTTCATCATCGCTGGGTTAGCCATTGCCACAGTGCTTTGAAATTGGATATTATTACTCGTATTAACGTGTTGCATGTGTGTGATGGTCTTCGTTAATACATTTTTGATACTTTTCAACAGAGTGTCACCCAATCACTGGCAAGCAGGCAACAAGTGTTGCCAAAATACAAGTTGATGAACATATGGCTTTTCGGATTAAGGCGTTGAAACAACCATTTTTTTGCCATATAAAGGGTTAATTGATTTTAAGTGGAATAGACAGATTTTAAGGCACAGTTAGTAAAGGAAATCGTTTGATATAAAAGTCTGTTGAACTGCAGGTATTGAGTTTCTTTATACACTTTACAAGAGGGATTAGCCAACTGTCTTTAGCGTGTGGTAAGACAAGTACTCCTTGGCATTCATGTTGAGAAAGCAACTTCTAAAGGATCTTACTTTCACACGATTGGGCAAATTTAGACTATCGTCAAATGACAACAATTTCGCAATAGGTAATTTCTGACGGGCCCAAGCTTTAATACCTTCCACCAAGAATGACGTTGTGGCATGGTATTGAAAGTATTTGGGATACTGGTTGTTGTGGTAAAGCCATGTTTGACAGAACTACATAGTTGGGGCCTACAAACCGTTGTCCTGTTCATTGTTTTCGAGTACCCATATGTCCATTGTAGAGGGTGGCCCAAGGGAGCTCGTGGATTCAGACTTTAAATTTAGACAAACAATACCAATTAAATGTTTTAAGCTTTAAGGTTTACATTTACTTAGTAGGGACATAAATACTGTTACACACGTTTTATTCTGTAAAATAAAAAGTACAGGATGTTTTTGGACCACACGCCTTTACACACACCTTAAGTTGCACTGGCCAATCGTCAACAGCAGCACGAACCTCGTCCGTTGGAAAATTGGTCACAGCTCGAACTAAAGCAGTCTTAAGAGATCCAATGTTGGGGTATCTTTTGTGACAAACCTTGTCCTCTAAAACCGTTTACAATTTGTAATCCAATGGGTTCAAATCTGGACTGCCTGACCGCCATTCTTCAGAGGAAATGAAATGAACGCTGGCAAATTGTTTCGAAGCCAGGCCTGGAATCCAGCCAGAATCCATGCTGGGCTGGTTTTGGAACAGGGAATTGTTAAGAGGCTTCACAACAGCTTCCATAACGGTTTCTTGGCAAACTTTGCCCGATGTTTTGACTCCTTGTTCGCATAAATGCAGGTCAGCGACTCTATCGTAAGAGAGACCCCTCCAAACTATGACTGAAGTTGGGTGATCAAACTCCAATTGACATCACAATTTCGGCTGATTATTTTCAGAAACAGGGCGTAAAAATCTATGGCTGCGTTGGCATGAGACATGTAGCCCCGTCTTGTTGAAAACAAATGTCGTCCAAAAATTCGTTGAGGGTCGCGCGGTAGCGCTAACCGTTGACGGTAACAGAGGCCTCTTCTCATTTTGGAAAAAAAAATGGCCAAAATATGCCGCCAGTCAAAAATCCACACCAAAAAGTGGCTCATAGTGAATGCATTGCCTTCTCAATAGTCACGTGTGGGTTCTCTGAATCCCATATGCGACAATTTGCTTATTGACATAGCCACGATTTTTCGCTAATATTTTTCAACTGTTGCCAAACGATCTTTCGCCCATCGGGCGAAGCAAAAACGCTTCGGATGGTGTTCCATTATTAAATGACAAAGTTCTCTTTAATAAAACCAGAAATTTTAAAAAATTATCAGAACTTTTTCTTAACAGCCGACTCAAATTTAAAAGTGTTAAATGACCCACCCTATTCTATCGACTAAGCTGTATGGATGATTGAAGCTCAAAATCGCCGACCTAATCCAACAGTACCAGGCCGAATACTAATGAATCAAAAGACCACGATATGATAGGAGATAATTCGAAATCATGACTGCATCTGGAAACTTGTAGAATGCCACCAAGTAACACCAAATCCTAAAATAAAATTAGGAGTGACCTCACTGACCTTTCACTACTCGTACTATGAAGGTCTCAAACAGGGTGACAACTTATGAAGTAGCTCACTCAACACTTTGATGGAGACTTATTTGGAAAACCTACAGAATTATGACCATGGATATGGTCTTAATTTCCCTTAGCGGAAAATGAAGACAGAATCAGACGCAACTAGAAAAACAGTATCAGACGCAACTAGAGCATTCTAAAATATTATGTTAAAGTCATCTAGCATGGTTTGAGTGGTTAATAAGGACAAGCAAAGATCATGCTGGCGAAAATAGGAAGGAAAGGTAGTTTTGTTAGGCATTTGCAACGTAAAGGAAGTATACAAATGCGTTTAATTTGCAAAAATTTACAGAACCATGGAAGCTTTTAGATATAACAAAAATCGTGCTGGCAAATAGGTGCTACTTTGGACTCGTAGAACAGGTAAATCTCAGAGGCCTATCAAGAAAAGCGAAAACTGCACGCAGAAAAAATGTATGGTTGTGGTGACAATATTCGAAGAGGATAATACTATTGTTGTGTATATGGTTGTGGTACAACAATATTATAAAATTTACAACAATATTATGATTCCAATACAACCATACTATGATCCTCACAACAATAGTATGATTCACACATAACCATACTATGATCCCCACAACCACAGTATGATTCACTCTCAATCATACGATGATCTCCACAACCATTGTATGATCCTCACAACCATAGTATGTTTCACATACAACCATAATATGATCCTCACAACCGTAGTATGATTCACACGCAACCATGTGATGATCCCTACAACCATGGTATGGTCACATACAATTATACTCTGATTCCCAATATAATTTATTAGAATTTGTTTAAGTTGTCGACAATAGATTTGAATTATGAAAATTATTCAAAAATACATTAGATTCAAAATAATAGGAGTTATTTATTTCACAGTAGAAAAAATAAGTTTAAATAAACGTCAGCGTTTTTATTAAAAATATTTCAGTTTAACAAAACCAAAGCAGCTCGTTTAAAAAATATTATTTCGATAAAAAAGAACTATTATTGCATTAGATCCGTACCAATAACATTTGTTCTTAAAAGCATATTTAAATGAAGGAAAATTACAATCATACAGTATGATTGCCGTAATAATATTATTGTTAACATAAAACGCACCAACCATAGTAATATTGTTGATTTAACCATATTTTCATTTTTAAATTTGGCAATAATACTATTGTTGCATTTCAACAATATTAATATTACAGCAATTATACTATTTTTAAAAATCAATTCAGTTAACAATGCTCTGGTTGCGACGAACATACTTTTTATTTATATTGAACATACTTTATATTTTCATTTTATTATTGTCGTGACCATGTATAACCATGTTTTTTCTCTACGTGTACACTTTGTAAATATAATTCTTTATTACCTTGATGTGGGGCCGACACAAGGATACTTGCGAAAGTAGACAATGTGATATTGGTTGCCTTCGAGAGAAAGTACATCTGCGTGAATGGAGACTGCAGACCCAATATGAATTTAATAAACATCTTTAAGATACTGCGATTGTTCTGGCTAGGACATCGGCTGTTTGAAAACAAGCGGCCCAACCAAAACGCTGGTAAATGATACCTACCACGGAAAGGGTGCATCGATCAAAAATACTCATTATTAATATACTTAGTATCCATACAAATAGTCTGGGGCCCTTAAATAACTTTCAAACTACATGGACATATGGACGGACCCTAAGCCCGGAAATCTTGCCCTAAATGGATATATGGCCACAAAAACAGTGGAATTTTCTGACAAATCCAATTAATTCAATCTGGTTAAAAATGGTTTAAAAACCAGTTTTAAATTGGTAATTAAACATCCACAAGTAAGGTATAAAAATGTCGCGCATGCAAGAATTAAGCTATTTTACTAGTTTTTTTTTTTGAAATAACAAACCTCTATTCATGGGAAATGACTTTAATGCATTAGTCTTGAAATCGAGACAATTACTTCACTTCTGTTTGGGGATATATTTTTTATTCCTTGGAAAAGGCTCAAACCGGAATGTTGGCGAATGCCGGTTTTTTACTTTTAAAAAACCCGACAGTCGGTTTTTTTAAAACACGGTTGGACTCCAGTGGGATATATTTTCCATTCCTAGGCAAAAGGATAAAACCGAAATGTGGGGTTTGGAACACCCGAAAATCCTTTTTTTTAAACTCGGTTTTGAAAAAACCTGAAACGCCGGTTTTGTGAAAGCCCCGATCATTGAACAGTCTTATTGGACATAATTTCCATTCCTTGGCAAAAGGCTAAAACTAGAATGTCGGTTTATGCCGGTTTTTTACTTTTAGAAAATGAAATGTATTCTGAAATCTCCAGTTTTTGGGATACTTAATTGGATTTTATCGACCTAAAATTTGTACAATAAGTAGAGATGAGCACTATAAGTCGACCACTTACAACTTTGATAAATTTTTTTTGAATGCCCTTTTGTAGAACGAGTGCGATTATATCTGATCTTTTCGAAACTATCGGTAGTTCAAGATATTTAAAGTATTAATTCTGACTAGTAGCAAGTTTCAACAGTGATGGTCCTAAATAAAATCGCTTCCATTTCAACTGCAACTGATTTCGTTCATTTGCCTTCTCACTCTTGAAGTCTCAAAACACGCAAACTGGCTGTGCGTCGTTGCAGAGTACCTCAACAATGTTTACACAAACTTTTTTTTGACAGTTTTTTTGTGTGCACGTGAAAATACAGAAAAACAAATCAACGGCCAAGTGAAAAACACACACAACGGCGTGGATCAAAGTCATTGAGATGAATATAACCGAGTAACCGAACAAACATACGTACATACATACTTACCTTACTTATCCATCCATGAATGAAGTTCATTAAAAACTGATCAAATCTGTTAAGAAAACAATGCCAGTCAGTCTTACATGATTTTCTACACTTCATTCAGTACATGTGTGTATTGAATGGATGGATGGACGGGCGAATGGATTCCTTCTTTCTTTGCCTCTCGAAAACTACTCGTAACCCCTCCTAACACACATGTAAAGTAGTGTGTCCTTTATTTTGAACAAATACAATTTTTGAAAAAAGTATTTTAATTAAAGACGCTACCCTGTCCAAGTGTTTGTAGAAAGTCACCAAACGAAAATATCAGGGTTCTTCCAAAAAGAAAGACCCTGATATTTTGCTCAGTGATTAGGTACAGACATAATGTGCCTGTAGAAGAGAAAAATCGGCACTAATGCAAAAAGTTTCTCTTAAACGGACAAAAATGACCTCCATACAAGAAGACAAATTTAGTTTGGCTAGACGAAACCTAGGGATTGCGAACCAATATAAACATTTTTAAAGAGCGTGGCATCGTCCACTTTTTCCATGCGATTGTGTTTCTTTCCATTCCAACATCAAATATACTAACTAATCCGAGGGCAGATCAATAATTCCGTGACAGTTCGAACAAAACACATTTTTTTGCAAAAAAAAAAAATTATTGTTCAACAAAATCTCCTTTTAGCTTAATGCACTTGGTCCAACGTTTCTCCAATTTTTGAATCCCTTCCAAAAAAAAATATTTTTCGAGGTCCTTAAAAAGGCTTATGTTTGATAAAAAATTGCATCGTTGGAGTTGAATCGCGTCTGCAGACAGCTTTCTTAAACCCAACTGATTATATAAAATCAAAACCTACCATAACCAAACACTACCATATGTAATGCATATGGCGTCAACAATTCCAAGCACGCATTCCAAGCACCACGCACGATGTTCACGCAACGTTTTTGCAAACGTTTTCAGAGAATTATCTTAATATTTTTTTATTATAATAGAAGGATTTGGTGTAAAACAAAATATCTGCCAAATGCTCGCCACGGCTTCTGTGGCATACTTCTATCCAATGGTCCATATTTTCAATGACTTCGAGTCCTAATGGAGATTCAATGTCGTTATGGTCCGAATTATCTTATCATTTAGCTCTTGAATTGCGTTTAGCTTGAATTGTGCGCGCTTGAGTACGACGTAGTGGAAGAAAATTCAGCCTTGCCAGAAGGCCTCCCTCAGAACATCAACAGGGGTGTCTTCTGGGGACCATCTACATGAGGAGACGAAGGTACTTACCGTGCGCAGACTCAATTTCCTGCTGTCTAAGCAATACCTGCTAGAGTGTTTTAGCAGCAGTCTTCCTAAGCAACATCTCATGGACAGGATGCCTCCGCCCAGGCAGATCAGGTACGATCTTCATGATATAGAGAGAGATGAGAGGTCCAGCGGTACAAGAGAGAACCTTTAGATCATCGAAACTATAAGCAGGTCTGAACAACATACACGCTGACAAAGTCGGAGCAGCAGTATCTAGCTACAGTGCGAATGTAGTGCTAGGAAAGCATACCGCCTAGTACTACCTAGGCAGACGCACGTGGTTCTGGCTCATCTGAGATCTGGATGGTGCAGCCGCATTAAGTCTTATTGGGCACGAATTAATGCAAACGTTCCGGAAATCTGTACCGCCTGCCATCAGGGACCACATGAAGTGCTGCAACTCTTCAATTGTCCGGTCAAGCCCACTCAGCTCACCCAGGTCTCTGTGGACGCAACCAGATCAAATGACGCATTTCCTATACCTGGATATCGATGCAGATCCCCCATAGATGAACAGGTCTTTAAAATAAAATATTCTGGTTATTACAACAACACCAACCATTCACGGTAACTGCTTGGCCGACCTCATTTTCGAAGAAGTATGACTCGATGACAGAACGAACTGAGCGAGCCTGCAAAAGTGTTTCACATTTCCTACAGGCCCGGTTTTGCTGAAATTTGCGCACATTCCTCCCGATTGTGGACACATTTGGTCGATCATGCTGGCCAAATAAAAATCACGCATTTTAATTTGAACGCCCAGTTTCGTAAAAGGCTCCTATCATCGATTACTGTGACGGTGAGAAAGTTACGAAACATTTTTAGGAGAAACAACGTGCCAACAAAACGCACTATTTATCGTGTAGTGATAAAGAGGGTCTGTAGCTGACAACGTACTGCAAGATCGTCTGAAAACATTACTGCTGCTCAAGAAAGTGTGCAAAACAGTCCATCAACCTCAATTCGACGCCGTGCTCAGGAGCTTGGTCTTCAAAGAACAACTGAAGAATGTGCTCAAAAGGGCTCGTATTTGAGAGGCTAACAGAGGCGGACATTTATCTGATATTGTATTTCATACAAAATAGCCGACATTAAACAACACATTTATCAATATAAGATCCATTCTCCTTTTTAAACCAAAAATTATAAACAAATATATAAAATATATAAAAACAACATTTCAATTAATATAAAATAAATTTTAAATCGCAACTTGCGCAACTCATCTTTTTGTCTATGAAATTTCTGTACAAGAAATACTATACTATATATAAATATTATTTTTTTTAAATGTATAACTCTATATAACACATTATTATTTATAGAAAATGTGAATTTATAAAGATTTTGTGTCCTTACTATAACAGATTTATGACGTTTTTCTTCTTATACTGCAAAACTATTTTTTATGAGTTACGGCCATTTTATAGTAAGGTAACGATATTCACATTGTGGACTAATAAGAGAGTCAATAAAATATCAAGAGGGTCTTTATCCGTAATCCACAGAAATGCAAATAATTAATTGATGTTAAAGCTTGCGTTCTTTAAAAAACTTTTCATTTCATCTGTCGGTGCTGCACTTTCATTAATTTATAATGTTAATTTTTTGAGACCAATTAAATTACGACTTTCTTTTGAAAATTGAAAAATTATTTATTATTCTAAATTTAAGTTTTCTCGATTTTTTGATCAATTAATTTGCCCGCAGTAACCTCTAAAAAAATTTCTTTTTATCTGTCAGTGTTGCACTTTCATTCTAAATGAGTTATGTTTTTGAGACCAAATAAATTACGGCTTACTTTTGAAAATTGAAAAATTACTTATTATTCACAATTTAAGTTTTTTCGATTTTTGATCAACCAATTAGCCTGCAGAAACATACAATAAAAAGTGTATGTTATTTTAATTACTGAAACCTCTTTACATTATGTTTTGAATTATTACGAGTAATTGAACTCAAAATAAAATGTTGTCTATATTATTTCATTTTTTTAGTGTACTTTTTTTTAATTATTATAAATTTTTTGACGCATTCTCTTCGATTTAACAGTGCATATTTATGCGCTTAAAACGCGTTTACTGCATATAAATCCGATCCCTACTTATAAGTGTAAGGTTCTGCCCACATGATGGTGCTTTGAGCCGAAATGCCGGCCCCTACAATATTAAAGATCATGGGTACTCACATATAAGGAATATACCATGTCACCCAGATTGGGTCCGGAATTTTAAAATTCACATACCCCCCAATACTGCATATTGGACTGCAATCCATGGCAGGAATTCGAAAAGCTCCGGCCCGGACCAACTAAACTTATAATCCACTTATGTTTGCTAATGGAGATTAAAACAATCTTAGTTCTGAGCTTTAAAGGAAAAAATGTTCCTCTTTTGTTCAATTTATCGATCTACAACTATAGCACCCTACACTTTGTTAGAAGTTTTCCACTTCTTCGTTAATAACATGTTTAAGAAATTAATTATGTAAGCACCTTGGGAACACCCTAATGTTTCTTAAACCCATACAGTTATAGGGCCTCTTATACGGAGCAAAAAGTGATCACAGTGGTAAACATCGAAGTAAAGAATGAAATGGATTGGACAAAAAATATGTCATTAGAATGTGTATGTGTGTCTTCGTCTTGGCCTTAGTGTTTGTGTCAAAAGTGTTGTCAAGTAAATGATTCTGTAATTTCCATTGACAAAATATTGGGTTTTTGTTTGTTAAAAAGACAAATGAAAACATAAGACAAAGCCATTCGGTGTGACTGTGTGAGTGAGTGAGAGAAGTGAACCATAGGACTTGAATCGGATCGGAACAATGTCCTCGAACACAGTCACAGCAACTATCGCCGTGTAAGTGAATGATTGTAGGATGTTGTGGCGCGTTGTTGTGTCCTGTAGGAATCCTTTTGTCATTCACAAGTATTGTGTGTGTGAACCAGAGTGTTTAGGCTGTTTGCCGTTTTTTTGTGTGTTTTAATAGAATCGTGTTAAACAAATAATAATGACATTTCCTGAGTTTTTGTTTTTCCAACACATATCGGCCCGTTATTGTTATTTCCTATTTCTGTAGTGTCATCATCCGATCGAAAGGCCCAGTCAGCGCTGCCAAAGACACCACCTGAATTAAGAGGTTAACAGTTGTAATGCACAGTTATTTTGAAAATAGCTCATTGTCCTTTTACCCTTCGAAAAGACTTAAATCTCTTTGAGTAGGAAACAAGCCAGCGCTGTAGTTCTACGTCGTTGCAGTTCCAAGGAAGGAGAATTTTCCTCCTGCCTCACCAGGTTGAATCATTGCAAACATATCCGGTACAGCGATCAAAACACCATTGAACCGCATGAACAGCTCATTGAACTGATATAACGCTGTGGGCCACCAATGAAGAATGCATTGTTCGATTTGTCCACATTTGCTCTCGGTGATGGTGGCGCAAGTTTCTCAAGACCACCGTGTTGGCGGGTTTATTTGTTTCCTTTATTCTAGCCTTTTGGAGGGGTTATGTCAATAATATCGGAAAATATGCATGTATTAACTCAATGTTAAATTATGCATATGAAATTCCTTATGCAACTAGAATTGTTTTAAAATGACAATGTTGTCGTCTTCCGACTCTAGCACGTACGAGGGGTAGAGCTGATAATTTAAGCAAAATGTTATGAAGAATTAAATTGCGTCTGGCATCAAGAGTGCTTGTTTTTTTTGTGAAATATAAGCTGTGTTCTTTAAAGGATACTAAACAAGTTACTCGGTTAGTTGGCGCTAAAGAAACGAGTAAGAGTTGCCGCACTAATTTTTTCAACAAAGATCGAAGAACACACCCTGCTTTATGAAAACATATTTTTTTATACTAAAAATACATATTTTATATTGTATTTTTCTAAAATATTATCAAATAGCAAGAGGTGTCATCGGCGAATTTGTATTGGGTACTTCTGCACGAGACGGAGTAAGTGAATGTACATTTACTGACAGTTGAAAGAAATTTTACATATTTTTACAAAGCAAAAGTGTAGCTGTTATTCGTTAAATTTTATTTCATTTATTATTTCATTGTTATTTACTTTTTTTATTATCTGCTGTAGACGAATTAACCGATGAACCCTCTTGGTGTACACAAAGCGAAACAATGTTGCCATATTACTCTCAATATTGTTCAGTGTTGCCAGGTTACCATATTACAAACTAACTAGGTAATATAGCCAGTTAGCTCAAAAGAACACGTCTATTTACAAACGAGCGACCTTTTTTTTTAGTAATTTAAGCAATACATTGTCTGCAAGTGTTCCATTTTATACTCAGAAAAAAGTACGGTTGGAATAATAATATTCGAAGAGCATCATAATATTGTAAGGTATATGGTTGCTGTAAAACAATATTATATTTGTGCGGATTAAAGAATGGTTGGATATTGTTAGACTATTGTTGTGCCACAACCACACACCCAACAAAAGCATAATGCTCTTCGAGTATTATCATCCCGACCATACTTTTCTTCAATTGTATATTCTGCGTGTACATATTTGCACTCCTTAGAATTTCTTACCAAAATTTAGGTGCTTTTGCCAATAGACTCAACCTTCAGCATCATTATAAAGCAACTTTATCTATATTTAAACCGACTTTTATACAATTATTCATCCAGAGGACTTACTTTTGCAAATTTCATAAAGATCGGACAGTATTGCGACCTGTAGTTTGAAAACAAACTTTAGAAAGACAGCAGACGGACGGATGGAATGACAGACACGTTACCTTTATGTAGGGCCTTGCTCAAATATTGTTGATAGTAACATATTTCGTACTTAAATATTATGATTTTTTTTGCTTTTACATACAACAACCAAAAAACCGATAACCGTAACATTCGGCAGGCAAAAAACAGATAACCGACATGTCTGGTTTTAGCTTTTTTGAGAAACCGACTGTCGGGTATGGACATAAAAACCGGAATGTCAGTTTTTGGTTTTGGGCACTGTACGTAGATGAAAACCATCCCATAGACTCACAAGATAAAAAAATTAAATTTATTGAAACAACTAAGAGGTTAATTCAATTACCCAATTTTAGAAAAAATCATTTCGGAACAAGTAAGTCATTTAATTTCCAATTAATTTTCAATAGTTATGAGAGCTGCGAAGAAATCGTCACTTGTATCCGTTCCGAGGGCGTAGAAGCGTAGGGTTGTAAGAGAGAGCGTTGTGTCGCTCAATGTGATTGGAATCACTGATTGTTCTTCTTTGTTTTCCTCTGTGGTTCGATAGGATAGGAACATCAGACACTTAGCAGAGATCGTCTATTGTATAGCATTTCGAGAATACAATTGACGTTGAGCTCAAGTACAGGTTGCGGGGAATGAAGGGTTTCCACTTTCAAGTTGACATATCTACCGGGCTATCAGGGCAATCACTTTTTTTTGTATGGCAATACATTGTTTACATAATTACCAAGGCACACGAGTTTGAGTCTTGCGAAATTAATTTTATATCACATGGAATTCAAGCGGAACAGTGTGATATAACTTTACTTAGCTTGAAAATTGTATCCAGCGATAGTCCAAGAGCTAAAAAATATAAATATTAATAGAATGTTCGCGTATCGGATCATAAAACTATAGTGTTAAAAAAACCATGACAGCGGCCGAAAAAAGCTACTTCGTCAAAAATGGCCCGATAGGTGAAGGCAAGAATTGGAAGAAATCCCAGGCAAAGAATATCTGACCGAAGCGTTTGGGATATTTTAGAAAAGAAGTTTGCTGTGAAGCCTAACAAGATCCAAAAGGCACTTTACCTTAGACCTAAGCAATAACTCCAACGACTACAAAGAGCAAAGGAGATAAAACGCTAGCACGCCTGCAGCCAATTACTAAGTATCATCATTTCTGACGAAAAGATTACCCAATAGAGCAGTAGGTAAATAAACAATGACCGGATATGGTTAGCAAAGAGATCGTACGATAACTAAGAGCAAAGATAGGTAACTAAAACTCAAGCTACTACTTACGTTGAAGTTTTTGTAGCGGAAACAGCCTTTGGCCGAAAATTGATCTTCGGCTCAATCCGGTCCATTGAACCAGCTGTCGTGGGATTACTTACTTCATGGTTTGGACAGCAGTAACCGCCGATGGACGCTCTCCACTCGTATTTGTGGAACTTGTGGTTAAAGTGACTGCATCTGTGTACCGTCGATCAGTATTAGCACGTACTTAAGCCTTGGGCACAGAAACATTTCGGCAATAGGCCTTATACTTTTCAAAAAGGACTGGTTAAAAACAAAGTTTTTTACTTCATTACAGCTGAATAGTGGCTTTTAAATTCAACGGATGCTAAAAATGCACCAGTATTGACGCATTCAAGGAAAGCCCTTGAACGAGAATGGACGCGACTTTGCTCAAAATCACATTCGTGCATCCTGCAACTTTCTTCTTGAAAGAACCGATCAACTTATCAAAGCTTAAGGGGATATATTGAAACTTTGAACTAAATTTCTATACTCTTCTGTACTTTAAATTAAAGAAAAAAAATCATTTAATAAATACCAATAAAATAACATTTTATAATGCTTTCAATTGGTAACACTTCAATCCCCGCACCCTGTACTCGTACATTAGCTCTTCGAAACCGAATTGTAATCCCAGTTATTAAGTCTGTAAGTTGTAAAATGTGCAGTTTTCAGTGTGTTTCAAAAAGAAAAGTGCAGCGAAACACGTGTCCTTTAAATACTGGGTGGATCACCGGTGTTGAATTAATAGTATGAAGTTGCACACTCACGCATATATTCTATTTCAATACAGTATTACCCGGACTTAACAAACCTACGTCGTACTAGTAAAACAACAAATTCCACCAACTATTAACAGCAAATAAACAAACATTAAGCCCACCGCATATTCGTTATTACATACGAATGTCTTCTGTGACTCTTTCTCTTATGCTGGCCGGTGTGTAGGATTTGAACTTATGTTGATTTTAAATTAAAATCTCATGATAAACACGGTGTTTATTGTTTTAACACATTAGCAAAAGTACTTCAACAAATACGACAGCAAGACAAAAAAAAATCCATAAAACATACGATACAAAATGTTACGAAAAATCTTAGCAGAAAGCATGTTGTCCACTCTTACATAGCCCACAATCTGTAGATGTATTTCAGAAATGAGATACTCGTACAATATATACTCGTATATAGAGCTCCCCGTGTCGGACGTTGTTTGGAAACCCGAAAAACCAAGACTACACACACACACGAATGGAAGAAAACAAGAATGAAAATGTCACAGGAAGATAATATTAGTCTTTGTCATTAACCAAAACAAAAAAAATGTTGTTGTTGTACAACAACAACTGCAAGTACTACCTAATGTAGAGGAAAATATTTAGTATTTAGTACCACCAACATCGGTTATGTTTGACATAATATATCCATCCATCCGGTAACACACACATACAATTGGGTTATATGGGTATTTCCTTGCCTTTAGTCTGCACGCAGAGAAAAAACATGTTTACTACATGGTCACGGCAATAAAAATATGTTCTCCGCAATAAAAGTATGTTCGTCGCAACCATAGCATTGTTAACTGAATTTATTTTTGACAATAGTATAATTGCTGCAATATAAATATTGTTGAAATGTAACAATAGTATTATTGCCAAATTTAAAAATGAAAATATAGTTATAGCAACAATATAAATATGGTTGGTGCGACTAAAGTATTGTGTTTTGCGTTTTTTGTTAACAAAAGTATGATTACGGCAATCATACTGTATGATTGTAATTTTTCTTCATTTAAATATGCTTTTAAGTACAAATGTTATTGGTACGGATCAAATGCAATAATAGTACTTTTTTAGCGAAATTAAAATTTTTTAAACAAGCTGCTTTGGCTTTATTTAACTGAAATATTTTTAATTAAAACGCTTACGTTTATTTTAACTTGTTTTTTCTACTGTAAAATAAATCACTCGTATTGTTAAGAATTAAATGCATTTTTGAATAATTTTCATAATTCAAATCTATTGTTGACAACTTAAACCAATTCTAATTAATAATTTTGGGGATCAAATCTATTATCGACAACTTACACAATAATAATTGTGTGTGATCATTGTTGTAGGGATCACAACATGGTTGCGTGTGAATCATACTATGGTTGTGAGGATCATACTATGGTTGTATATGAAACATACTATGGTTGTGAGGATCATACTATGGTTGTGGAGATCATAGTATGGTTGTGGAGATCATATTATGATTGAGTGTGAATCATAATATGGTTGTGGGCATCATAGTATGGTTATGTGTGAATCATACTATTGTTGTAAGGATCATAGAATGGTTGTATTTGAATCATACTATTGTTGTGAGGATCATAATATTCTTGTACCACAACCATATACCCAACAATAGTATTATCCTCTTCGAATATTGTCACCACAACCATACTTTTTTTCTGCGTGTAAGTGTTTAAACTTTAGACCATCTAGTGGAACAGGGTATTACTCGTACACGTTAATGTCTGGGCTTATGTTTATTACCAGGGCAACCAAAAGCCAGTGAGACCTTTATTTTAATGTTTAAAGACAGAACAGTATGGGCTAAACACATAACCTGATCTCGAAAAATTACATTTTAAGCTGTAAAGTATTGTGAGCGTAATTGTTTTTTTTGTTTCCTGTGTGGAGGATATATCACTCCGTTTGCAACCTGTACCAAAACTGTATCATCGCAGAATTATTAGACGTTCTAACCATATCCGAGTGTCCGTTGAAAGCAAGATAGCGGTCAAACATTTTTGAAAAATAATTGACTTTTTTTGTATATTTTCTAATATTTGCTTACTTTTTAAGTTCATTTTAATGGTTTTTTTTTTAAAAAATTAGGAAAACTGAATGTTTTGGCCATAAACAGCAGAAGGATTAATTAATAATTCCAAGGAATTTTGCGTGACCTCAAACCAAAAAATCCAAGTATAAAATCCAAGTATAAAAATTAAGTCACTTAAATGGCCCCCGTTTCAGCTTCGAAATGATGGGCTCGTTTTAAAGCATTTTCCATAATATCTTTATAAATTTGTGGCTGTATCATTCGAATTTCTGCAACAATGTTGGCCTTCAAAAAATCCCCAAAGAAAATAGTCGTGCTGACAAATCTGGCGATCACGCTGGACAAAAAATTCAGAAAAATATAAATCATTTAAATACAGTAAACTTTTTCGTGTTGTATAATCTTTAAAATAGTTGTTAAAAAGTTTTACCCATTAATAACAAGGTCGGCGAATAAATGTTGTTTTAAAGTGCGAACGGCACATATAGACCACTCTAAATTAAACTCATACTCTGGAAAAAGGACAACCCTTAAATTGTACCCCAAAACATTTGTTTGTGAATTCAATTTTAAATTTGGTAAATAAGCTGTTTATTTATCAGATATCGTAATGATCAATGATAATTGAAACAACAAAAAAAATTAATTCAGATTGTGCCCTATACAGTGATTTAGCGTGGGTGTATGTGTTTTAGTATTTTCACTATGTGGAGGATTTTTATTGTGTTCGGTAAAAAACTACTCTTGGCAGTTCTCGTTAACTTAATATTTATTTTTTTTCTGTTGCTTCCGGTGTGTTATAAAGAAACAAGTCAAAACGTCTTTATGTTCGACCAGGCCGAACCTTATATACCCTACTCCGTAACTTAAACTAGTCAGTTTTATTTTTGGTCACTAATAAGACCCCAAAATCAGCCACATCTTAAACATAAATCTGCATTTGGATTCGTTCGGCACTTATTTGAGTACACTTGTGTCCATATTTAACGGTGGTCCCTTCATTTTAAAGCAAGGTCAGGTTTTTGAACCCCTACGAACAATTAGTACGACCATACCATAAACTCAGCCAAAACTTCAAAATAAATTTATATTTCGATTCATAGCAAAATTTGACTTATCCATTTTCATTGGTTTAAAAGAAATATTTCGCAACCATGGCTTTTTTTAGGTATAAGTTGTTCCAAACTAACAGTTTTAACGATTGTTTTCAATAAAAAAAATATTATGTGGAAATACTAAAAACAGTGTGATTTTTTCGAATTACTTTAATTATACAGGGTGGAGTGCGATAATTTGCTTTTTGCACTGCAGGCTGAGGCGGCCCTGTTGGTCGAAGAGAGTGGAAAGTATACGTGGCTTATAGTACCTGCCGGGAGATTTGTATTCATCCTGTATTGAACACGTGAGTAGAGGTCATTTTGTGTGCAAGCGTATTTTTCAAATGAGCACTCGAACATTGCAGTGCAGCAGGCTTTTCGTTGCTGTTCCCCCACGCGGACGTGTTATGCGGTACTGGAGTGAAACAAACCCTAGAAAATGTCACCAGCGACCTCTGAATTCGGACCGCGTCACTGTGTGTTGCGCCATATCACGAGTAGGCAACATTGGCTCTTACTTTTTCCAGAATAACCGTCTTACCGTAACTGTGAACTCCGAACAGTACTTGACTATCATGCAGGATTTTTTTTTCAGCCGGCACGTAAGGAAATGCAATTAGAGGATACATGGTTCCAACAGGATGGTGTCACTGCACACATAGCGAGGGTTACCATGAATTGTTTGAGGCAAATGTTTCCTGGACAGCTTATCTCATTGAGGGGTGGTGTGAACTGGCCGGCACACTCACCAGACTTAGCCGCAGGCGATTTTTTTCTTTTGGGGTTTCGTGAACTCGAAGGTGTATATTAACCATCCCAACAACTTGGAGGACCTAATTAAAAATATTGAAGCAGAAATTGCAGAATAGCAGTCGACATGCTTGTTAGAGATCATGGAAACTTCAGAAAACATAAGCAGTAGAGTGTGGATAGCGAAGGTCGACATTTGCCTGATACACTATATAAAATCATGTTGTTTAAACATTTCTTTACTGTTCATTATAATTTAAATATAAAATAAATGTTTCTAAGGTAGTTAGAAACATTTTATATTTAATTCCCAAATTTCCGCGCTCCACTCTGTATTACAGCGAAATTTTTCCTCGGCCGATATGGCCCACACACAAAGAAGAGATTTGTTGTAATAACAGACTGTTTGTGGTTGCAGTACCATCCATGCATTCTAACGCTATCGTACAGCCGAATGTTAATTGTGTTGACGAAAATTAGTAGACGACGGATCTGACACTATCGGCTGAAAAGTTTCGGGAACCCCAACTAAAAATAATAATGGCATTTTTATATGTATAAGTATAAGGTGTACACTGAAAGAACAGATTTGTTGTCACGAGCGAGTTTTGGCCAACAGACTGGTTGCACATACAACCAAGGTATTCCATCACCACAAACGTAAGTTGATTGCGTACACGTCAATTTTTAGTTGAGGACACTGACACTATCGGATAAGGAGACGATGCATCGGTGATACTAATTAATTTAAATTTTAAAAAGGAAATTGTACATGTCTTGGTTGTTGTTTCTCACTGTTGGTTAAAACAACTTTTTAATTCGGTTGCCACTTCCACTAACATTTGTCAATACCACTGTAATACCTAAAAAATATATAAATTAAAGTGCTATTTGTAATGAATTTCAGTTTAAAATTCAAAATAATACTTTTAATTTAAAAAACTTTTAAATCTTATTGCGGAAAAAATTATTAAAATTGTAAAATAACTAACTTACATTCGTTTTATTTATATTTTGTCTTTAACCAATACTTTGTAGGAATTAGAACCATTAAACTATTTTAGGGATTGTATTCTGTTGTGTAGATGACCAATAATAAGATACAACAATGAACTACAAAAAAATTGTTGCGACCACCAACTATTAAAGCGACATGTACTCAAAATTGGTTAGTTGTCATAACCACAAGTTTTGGTAACAAATTGTTGTACTAAAATCGGTTGGTATAACCGACGTATTGACTGTGAGTATTACAAAAATCAAACCGGATAAAAGGAACTCTTTTAAAATTATTCTGTAGCAAAGCACTTCCGAAGAAAACAAAATTGTTGTTGTACAAAGTGAGCATTCGTCCAATTCTCCTCTATGCTTTTCTAATATGGTTTACGGTGTCTCTTACAATGATTAGAGAAATAGAACGCTTCGAAAGAAGCATACTGCGAAAGTGTATCAACAAGAATTTTGAAACGTGCAACAAGAGATATTCGAATCAATATATTTATACTCGTAGGCAGTCATCATTATTGCCTTTCTCGGAATACGCGCTGAAGAATATGAGACGTTTTGTTGAAAATCTTCAAAATTTCGAGGGTAGCATAATTCAGAATATGCTATGATGCATACTATACTAGTCAAAGTAAGTGCCGGGAGCAAGCACCGTTCCACTTATATACGAGGGCGGTTCGGAAAGTGCTTAGCCTATCAATGAAAGAGAATAGTTAGTTTTTCATAAATATTTTTATTTTTCAATATAATCTCCTGAAACTTCAATACACTTAGTCCAACGCTTATCTAGCAATTCTATCCCTTGATTAAAATAGTTTTCCTCAAGGTCTTCAAAATAGTGGTTTACAACTGTAATTGCATCTTCATTTGAGGTAAAACGCTTACCAGCAAGGATTTTTTGTAGATTTGGGAACAGGTAAAAGTCACTGGGAGCTAAATCAGGAGAATAAGGTGGGTGGTCCAGCAACTCGTACTTTAATTCGTTGATTTTAGCCATTGTTAAAACACTCTTGTGCGCTGGTGCGTTGTTTTGATGAAAAATTATTTTTTTGTGTTGTAAGCCAGGACGTTTTTCTCGAATTTGTACATTTAATTGATCTAAAAGTTTGCAATAGTACTCTGAATTTATTGTTTTACCCTTTTGCAGATAGTCAATCAATAAAATACCTTTGAAGTCCCAAAAAACCGTTGCCATAACCTTATCAGCCAATTGAATTGTGTTTGCCTTCTTTGGGGCACTTTTTCCAGCTTCAGTCCATTGTTTGGATTGTTCTTTTGTCTCTGGAGTATAGTGGTGGATCCATGTCTCATCAACAGTTATGAAACGATGCTTAAAATCCATTTTATTTCGCTGAAAACGATCCAAACAAGCTTGAGAAATGTTCATTCTTATGCGTTTTTGGTCGACTGTTAACAAGTGCGGCAACCATCTTGCAGAAAGCTTTTTCATCTGTAGTTCTTTATGCAAAATTAAATGGACTCGATCATTTGAGATGCCCATGATATTACCTATTTCACGCACTTTTATTCGTCGATCATTTAACACCATATGATGCACTTTGGCTACAATTTCTGTTATTGATGCTTGTTTTGGACGTCCACTACGTGGTTCATCTTCGATGCTTGTACGACCACGTTTAAATTCAGCAACCCAATTTTTTACTGTTGCATATGAAGGAGCACTTTCACCTAACACAATCATCATATCATTATGAATTTCTTGTCCCGATAAACCTTTTTTATGTAAATATTTAATGACACCACGCATTTCTAATGTTTCTACTGTAAAAAAATCGCGGATGCGTCTTTTGTGGACTCCTGTTTCTATATGAAGGAGTTGCCAGATCGAAACAAAATTTAACATGTGTTCATAGCAGAAATGGAAGTTTCCAAAACCGTGTTTATAACGCGCTTTTTGTGCTAGGCTAAGAAGTTTCCGAACCGCCCTCGTATTAGTACATAATAATTGTGGAAATTCCTCTTATTTAAATTAGTAATATTTTCTTCTCATTTATGTTATTAAAACAATGCACTATAATTTGTTATAACTTTGTTAATGATTTATAAAGACTCAAATAAATTTAACTTAACTTATCGTAATTTATCATAGCTACCATCGCGTGATACGTTAAACCATCTAAGCATCAGTACCATCGAATGTAAGTGATTGCAACAGAAAGTCTATAATGCAACTGAATTTTGGAATCGATTTCCAACGGTGTTTTCTGTATGCGTAGTTATAGATTGTTAGAATTAATTTCTCTTTAAATTCGCTTGTATTTGCCACAATCATTTGTTAACTAGTCTAATTGATAGTTACATTTTATGTATTCGGGTTATTAGGATCTATATATTTAAAAATGTACTCTATATACGTTTGTTTTTTGTTTATAGGAGCTCAAACAACTTAACCAAACTTCTTGAAGTTTTCACAGTATTAGCAAGTTTAGTTTTGAAATCTCAAGTTGGTGGTGCCACGCCCACATCGCTTAAAATTAAAAATCATCACAACTCAAAAACGATGCCACGACGCTTTACGGCCTATTTTTTTAAAACGTGTGAAGTGTTTCATCGCCTCATATGAAATAATTTTCGTTAAACGGCTAACAACTTTCTTTGTAAATATGTGTATTTATTCATCAGCTCTTAACGAAAATTTTTTTTTTGTAAATATGTAAATTGTTTGTATTCTGAAATCGGAAATATTTTTGATAAATAACGAATGAATATTTTAGTTAGTATGTAAAATGTTTTATCACATAATTCTTAATTCATTTTTTTTTTTTTTGAATTTTTTTAATAGAACCAAAAAATTATATTTCTGTGTATGTAGAGCCCATAATGCTTAACGCATTCTACATATGACCAAAACACAATCTGGGTGAGATTATTGTTGTGACTCAAAATATAAATTTTTTGTGTTTCTTTAAATGTTGCTCAAAAACACAGTCAAAAAGGGTACTTGTTAACAATATTTACAGAAAAACATATGACAAGACAAAACGACAACAACATAATTTAAAGCACTTATTGCACTTAAAACTGAACTTTAAAGACAAAGCTCCCAACGAAGACGGCCACGCCCACATCGCTTAAAATTAAAAATCATCACAACTCAAAAACGATGCCACGACGCTTTACGGCCTATTTTTTTAAAACGTGTGAAGTGTTTCATCGCCTCATATGAAATAATTTTCGTTAAACGGCTAACAACTTTCTTTGTAAATATGTGTATTTATTCATCAGCTCTTAACGAACATTTTTTTTTTGTAAATATGTAAATTGTTTGTATTCTGAAATCGGAAATATTTTTGATAAATAACGAATGAATATTTTAGTTAGTATGTAAAATGTTTTATCACATAATTCTTAATTCATTTTTTTTTTTTTTGAATTTTTTTAATAGAACCAAAAAATTATATTTCTGTGTATGTAGAGCCCCATAATGCTTAACGCATTCTACATATGACCAAAACACAATCTGGGTGAGATTATTGTTGTGACTCAAAATATAAATTTTTTGTGTTTCTTTAAATGTTGCTCAAAAACACAGTCAAAAAGGGTACTTGTTAACAATATTTACAGAAAAACATATGACAAGACAAAACGACAACAACATAATTTAAAGCACTTATTGCACTTAAAACTGAACTTTAAAGACAAAGCTCCCAACGAAGACGGCACGGCGGACAAAAACTAACAGTCCCATAAAAAGTATACACGTAGCCAGCTGCAGAAACAACAGAGCCGCAAAGAACATGAACGGAAGAAAAAACCATGAGTGAAGACAATGTTTTGTTTTTCATTTTTTTTCATTTAATTTACAAAACAACATTTTATGTGTGAGAACAACAATGTTGTTGACCCATAGTAGAGGTACAACACCCCAAAAAAATCCAGAGATTTTTAAAATATGAGACGACATTATCATATGAGTACGACACTCAGGCACATTCGAATGGGAGTGTGAATGTGAAAGAAATGCATATGCGTGTGTGTGTAATAAGGAAAACCGAAGTCTTTGACAGTAACGCATTACAGAAAAAAAAATCGTTTAAACTCCAAGTGAAAAAAGGCCAGCAAATAAGGTTGAAAGACACGTAATCAAAATAAGCGCCACACTTTGTACTAAGGAACTAAAAACGCATGTACACATAGCCTTGTTAGTGTGTGTTCTCAAAGATATACAGTAAAAAACAATAGCCGTGTTTTTTTAGGTAACTAAAATATTTAGTTAGTTACTTTGCAATAGAAAATTGTGATTAATATGGCAGCATAGTTTATATTTGTATGCACCAGAGAAAATTGAAAATCAAGAGTGTTTATAGGCGAACTCGTCAAACCCAGACAATAAAAAACTCTAAATTGTAATAAAATAATCAATGAAATAAGTTAAATGAAATAATTGCTACTGTTTAGCTTGAAAAAGGTCAATATTCTCAAATTGAGTTGATTAATAGTTTCACATATCTCATCTCTTTAAGAAAACCCCAAAACGAATTTGCCAAAGACACCTCTTCTTTTTTGATTATTTTTTAGTATACTTAACAAAAAACAGGTGTTTTATGCAGCAGGGTGTGCTATGTTTGCATTTTGTTGCAAAAAAATTGGTAACTTAAGGCCTACTCGTTTGCTAATTTGAAAAAAAAAACACAGCTAAAAAGACTTAAATATTATGATACTCGATAGGGAAATCGGTGTAGCTGGTTTGTTGGCATATTGATAAAAAATACTTATGATTTCGGTTCAATTAAAAAAGTTGTAAAATTGATCAAAAAGTTGAAAAATTTAAAAATGTGAGATGAAAAATTTAAAAACTAACTACAAAATTGCCGTAGTTAATGAAAATTATAAATATTCATTTTAAATAAACATAAAATTTCACATATGGTATAAAGGTTGCCCCAAAATGCTCACAGTACGTCAATTCGCCGGCTTTTTTGGATAAAGTCTTGTTTATATCCGAGAGATAAATTGTCCAATTATACTTGGGAAAAAACAGATTAAACAAAAGCGAAGCCACAGATTGTGTTGAGTTCGGGACGTCAATCGGTTTTAGATAATTGAAATGGAAAACAGCAGAGAAAAAGTCGAACCACAATATAAACTCGGAGGATGTTGATAACAGTTCACTTTGCTACTTCAAGATCATTCAGTTAGTTGGAATTGCATTATTCTAACTTATACGTATTGCAGTATGATAGTCTTTAACATTATATACAATGAAGTACATATATACGAGAATGAGAAAATATTTTTTTTAAAAATCTAAAAAAGGTAACTGGCTTGTTAGTGCGTATTTACTTAAAAATCGATTTTTTGTTGTGAACTTAATCACATTTTTAACTTTTTGCGGTTTCTGGTTCGATTCGACCTTTTTTCTAACATTAGTTTGATTTAAGGTGTTGGGAATTTAGGTTGGGGAATTATGTGCAAATATAGCTAGATCCGATTGGATACCATCAGCTTATCAACAGTCGGCTTTACTGGTGATTGTCTAAAAAAATTGGGCTACTTGTCGTCGGTTTATGTAACGGGTGATCAGAGGTATTTTTCAATAGGGGTTTTTTCACAGATTACGCCTAAGCTGTGTTTAACTTTAATTGTTTTATTTTCAGTATTCTTTGCCATTTCATCATGAAAAGACTTACACTGCAACAACGTCTCCAAATTGCGCAACTGAATTTTGGAAATGAGAATGAGAAAATCAACTTTTTTCGACCAATATTTTGTTCAGTGACTATGCCCATTTCTGGGTCAACGGCAACGTCAATAAACAAAATAATCGCATTTGGACAAAAAAGAAACCACAAGAGGTTCCAGAACTAACATTATACCCAGAGAAAACCACGGTTTGGTGCGGTTTATGGGCTGGTGGAATCATCACTCCATATTTTTTTAAAAATGATGATGGCCGGATCGCAACCGTGAATGGTGCTCGCTATCGGGCCATAATATCGGACTTCTTGCTGCCTGAAATTGAAGCCCTTGTTCTTGACGACATTTTGTTTCGATTGGACGGTGGCACTTGCCATACAGCTGCTGAGAAAATGGATCTATTGAGAGATAATTTTCTTTGAGGCTTCGCAAAGTCTAAGCTGACAAACCATCTACGATTCAGGTTTTGAAAACCAACATTACTTGCACGAGTCATCTAAAGTTGTACCCTCAGAATGGACACCCTGAGGCGTAGTTGCGGTGAACATTTGAAGGAAGTTTTATTAAAAATATGTCATAAAATTTCCTTTCGAATGAACAATAAATTTTCACACTTGATTTCAATTTTTCTTTTTCTTTTATTTTAAAAAAATACATCTAAATGGATCACCCTATAGTTCGGTTGCAAGTATCAAACCTCCTATAAGGGGGGCTTATTCAGCCTCACAGTTTATCTCCGTGGTATGCTGTGGGAGCTACACAAAATCATGTAGCATGCAAACTGTAATTATATTAATTAATTTGGCGTGGGTGGGACCGTCCACTTTTTCTCCGGGCTGTATTTCGATGAATGTCATTACCCCATGATTAGAAAATCAGCCACAGTTAGTGAGATATTGCGCTTTTAAGTTAAGGAGTTCAGAGGTTTACCCAGTCCTTCTAAGGGGAATATTTTTACCCCTAGACCGATCTGGCCTATTTTCAATATTAACCATTTCATCAAAGATGGAGGGTATATATTCACTTTTTGGGATCTTTACCTTTATTAAATTTCAACGAAATTTGGACGTTATTTTGCACGCAGAGTAAACATTGCTGAAAATAGACAAAATTTTGTTTTAGCCCTCAAACAAATTTTCCTCCCAATTTACGGTATTGCCGACCTAACAACGGCAAATTTCTTCAGAAATTTAGAATTGAAGCATTAATTTGCATACAGGCTAGAAATTGCTGAAAATATTCCAGATCTGTCTGTTTTAATAAAGTCCCCATACAAATGTACCTCCTGAATTTAGGAGATACATTTGCACCTAACACTGGCGACAAATTTCATCAGATTTCGTTGCAATGTAATTAATAGCATTAATTTGCAAACATTATTAATATAGCCTTAATACAGCCCTAAGCAATTTTACCACCGTTTTGTGGTCCAACCGACTTAAGACCAGAAAATTTTATCAGGTTTCAAAATTATTTGATTTTCTGCATTTGACCGCACAGTGTATCATGTTGTCGGTCTCGTATTTTTCTTTCTCGTTTTTCTTATTAAAATCAAACTTTTTCCAAGTTGAGACACGCAAGGGCTGCCCATAATAGTTATCCTTTACCCCCCCCCCCCTGGGTTTGTTGTCAATTTTATGATTTTAAACCTGCTGTAACCTTATTTAAATGATTCGCAGTGTACGAAACCATGTGTGCGTGCATTTGTCTGTTCCCAAAATGACGAAATTTCTCAGGTTGCTTGGAATGTATTGTCGTCTTTCTTTTCCGCCTCCCTCTCCCCATCGTACATAAACCCGATAATTTTCTCTCGGAGGCCCACCTCAGACGCAATAAGACAACAGCAGGCAGCCAACAACTTTTGAAAATAAATTGTTGACTTTTTACCGTTGTCCCACCACACATGCACATCTTTCAGATACAGATACTGTTCGTGTATCTGTACGAACGTGAATATATCATTCGAATGTGCGGACATATGTTTGAACTCGTCGTACGTACTCGTATGAGTTGCTCAATTAATTTTCCCAGAAATTTGCTTGAATTTCTCGCAATTTTATGTGAAATTCATTGAATTTGTTTGGAGCCCCACCGATGGTACTCGTAGTGGCGACTCAACAGCTATGACGATATTTTTGTGTTTTTTTTTCTTGGCGAGATGAGTGTTACCTTCCGACTGTAACCATTGATTGACTACAGTTGTGGGGCAATAAACGCTTTGCGGTATTTGCGGAAAATGCTTAAACTAAGTAACGTCAGCACCAACTGATAAGCTATGAATAACTACTTATATACAAAGGGGTGGTGAATTGGTACGAGTCGGGAGTGATAAATGTGAGAAATTCAATATGCTGTCATTCTACAAAAGAGGAGATACAGGTCTTGTAGAGCAGTATAGAGTCTTTCACATACAAATCTTGCTTAGTGCAAACAATAAAACCTTTTTCGGCATTAACTGCAGGCTATCTGTGAAATTTGTATTCCATAATTTAGAAACATTTATAACAGACTTTATAAATTCGTCTAGAACGGCAATACATCCTCTGAAGACCTCAGATATATGGTCTGGTGACAGAAAGGGACAAAACTTATTATGAAAGATTCCGACTTCTAGTAGGGAGTATGCATTAAAAAGTCGCCGATTTTTTGGTCCTTGCAGTGAATGACTACGAAACACGATTGAGACAACTTGTAGTCCTAATTCCATTTGTATGACCCTTATTGAACTTAGAATTTATGAGAGGCTGCAATGCATTACCTTGATGTTAAAATGTTGTGCTTTCCGGGTCTAAGAATCCCTGTATCATTTAGATGACCAAGTACAGACACTCGATGTCAGAGAAAAAGTAAATAAAATGACCAATATAAGCACACGATCATAAAAATATGTATCTTTGAAGCAAAGTTATGCATTGCCAGATTGAGCATTTTGCTCAAACAGTTGCTCAATAGCGCAAGAACATTTTGGCAATTTTACTCACCACAAATTGAATAAGGGGTGACCAGATATTTAGATTAAGGAATTCTTGTTGACCTTGAGTTTTCTCTTGGCTAGTAATCCGGATTTTGGACAAAATCAACCTTCTCGAACAAAACCAGTTTAAGCAACAAATGATACAAAGTTGTAAAGGCAACATTTTAAGACTGCGCTGCGATCGAACGACTTGATACTTTCCCGATTTTTTCCCGGTCTCTTTCTTTTCTCAGGAAAGCGAGAAAATTGTTAAATTCCCTGGATCCCGGGCGAGAGAAATGGCAAATAACGATTTGATACTTCCCCGATTTTTTTCCGGTCTCTTTCGATTCCCGGGAAATCGGGAAAATTTTCAAAATTCTCGGAATTCTGGGCGGAAGAAAAAACAAATGTAAATTTTCTTGATATTGAACCATTTTTTATTAAAAAAGGCAAAGAATACTGTCTATGAAGCACACATACTACTTATAATTGTAATAAAAGGAACCTAAATTGCGCTGTTTAGCACCATAAACTTTTCCGAAAAGTTTTACTCCTTAAATATTTTCATGTTAAAACTAGGTTTTTTTAGGCATTTGTCGGTAACGTCAGTACCACAAGAAACGTCACTCACGAAAGTGACAAACGAGCAATTTCATCTTATGAATTAGGCTTAGAGATTTCAAAAGAAAAATTGTTTTTTTAACTCTTAAAACCATAAATATCGGAAAAAACATCAACTCATATAAACTGCGTACATTTTCATTCAGTTAGTATTATCCTACCTTTGGGATTATACAAAATTTCGAAGAATTATGAATAAGAAAATAATCTCTGGACCCATTAAGCCTGTTTAAAATATCAAACTGTTACCAGTTCTAAGACAGTAACCAAATGTTAAATTCCATCTGCTGAACTGATAAACTGTTCCTAAGTTTTATTTTAACTTTATTAATAGAAATTCGATTAAAGTAGGCTAGGCATTAGTCAAAGTATCATTAAATTAAGAACAAAATATTAATTAAATAATATTCACCCTATTGACGAGGTTTTTCATCAAACCTGGTTTAAAATTCTCAATCATTTGAACGTCTAAAGCCAACAACATGCGAATCGCGAATGCATACTCTAAAAATTAACTGCGTAGAATTCTTTATTCTACATCACGACGTTTAAACCAAATTCTCCAACACGTGATCCTTAAAACAGTCAACACTACACAATAACTTAATTACGGAAATGTCTGGCTATAGTGACCATTACTTCTATTTCACGAGGTTTAACGAAAACTTGGCTAAAAATTCTTAATTCTGTGAACACTTAAAGGTACGTACAACAACTAGAGGTTTTCACTCTACATAAAATCGCAAACACTCGGTTATTTATTCTGGGCTTTAATCGCGAGGTTTATGCCAAACCAGGCTTTAAATTATTAGACATACTCGTAGTAGGCTTAAGATTCGTATACTTATTTTTAGGCTCCTAAGGATTCAATAATCCAATTTAAACATATATATAAAAAAATTAGTTATTATGTGAAATTTTTAATCATGGAATAATAAATATTTTTTTTGAATATTTAAGTTTTTAAATTAACCTCTCTCCAGCCCAAATGCGGCAATTTTGTTTATTGACTTTGCCGTTGAGCTAAAAATGGGCCTCATCACTCAACAAAATTTTGGTCGAAAACAGCGGATCTTCCCGTTTCTCACCGAACGCTTATTTCCATTATACAGTTGCCAATGTTCTTTCAAATTACCAAAAAAGATTTCACACTTGATTTGAATTTTTATATTTTTTTTGTTCTAAAAAAATACCTCCAGATGGATCACCCTATATATTATAGTTGGGGTAGTCTGGGTCTTATATTGATAGCATAAATTTATTCACGACTGGACAATTTTCACCAGCGTATTCCTTGGCTTATTTCATGAAAATATGTACGACCATGACGAAAATGTAAGGGGGCGAAATGGCAGCGGAATAAAAAAATTCGGATTGGCGGTAAAATTGCAAAACCAGTGGTCGGATTTATTTTTTTTAATTTTTTTACCTAAACGAAGCCCAGAGGTACTACCGTTCCAAAGTTATGACTATTTGACTGAAATGCAAAATATTTTTTTTTTTTGCTTTTGTAAATTAACTCAAGAAAATGTTTGCCTTTCAGTTACTTTGGAGTAATAAAACCTGTGGGATTCGTTTAACTAATTTGGCAAGGTAATAAGTAGGGCTATATTTTAAAAGAAAAAAAAAAACAAAATATCTGACCACTTGTTCAGAACTTTACCCGAGTACCCTCCCACCACCAATCCGAAAATTTTTAAACCGCTGCCATTCGCCCCCGGCATTTTCGGGCACATATTTTCATGAAATGAGCCAAGGAATGCGCTAGTAAAATTTGTCCAGTCGTGAATGAATTACCCTGTATATTCAATTACAATCTATTAAAAAGGTGTCTGTTTAATAAAAAACATAATATTTAAAATTATTTTTTCAATTTCCGCCAATCAATAAAACCGTTCAGTATTAATCCTAAAAAGCCCGAAAATTATCCACTGATGGACATTCAAAGTCAAATTCTAACGAGTTACAATATCTTATATTAAGTAACTTAATTTTATATTGTTCCAATGTAAATTTTTAGAGAAAATTAGATTTGCAGGGTTTTTAAATATTCCTAGAACTCCGGCATAAACTTACCGGGAATGTGGAAAACGTAAATTACTAAATTACCGACCCGGGAATTTCATATTCTCGATTATTCTACCAGCACCACTCTGTGGATTAAGGTAAAATAAGATAGTTTAATGACTAATGTTTACGATTTCTAGATATATTGGATCGACTCAGAATGATTACCGACATCTTTCGGTCACTCCGTCTGCTGTCCATCTAAAGCTTGTAATGAAACAACAAGTCACAATTGTCGTCCGATCTAAATGAAATTTGGCAGAAATATTTCGTTCGCATTTAGGATGTATAAGTACGCTATTGAACGTGAATAAAGTCAATCAAACTTAGATATAGCTGCCACATAAATGTTCTCTCGAATTTAGTATTTCTGGATATAATGTGATTAAGGATATAATGTATAAAATCTTTAAGAAACTTAACACAGATAATCGTGTTGCCCAACGCTGGTAGGTTTTTTCGAAACTAACATTGTGCGCTTAAAAGTAAAAACCGTGATTTTTGCGAAAAAAAAACGCTAATTTGTTATTGTAAAATAAAATATATTCTTAAATTTGAAAAAACTCTCTAGCGCCACCTCGTAAATTATGCACAGAAGAAGTGCTCAAAATTTTAAAATCTTAGTGAGTTTTCTCCATCTCAAATATTCTTATAATTTTCTTCTTATCCACGCAGAAAAGGTACAGACAGAATCTATTCATATCAGTACGAGTATGTTGTGAACAATTTCTGTACTGGCAGGCACTGACATATGGTAAATTGGACTTTTTTTACATTATTTGAATTATCATACCACCTTTAATGCTTCGTTTTATCATATCACTCTACAAATACTACAGGTGACTATTTTCTACTGATAAAATATCGGATACGCTTCCAAGCGTCATATATTGACACTCGTATGTGTAGTAGACAAAATTCATTCATTAAAAAAGCCTGCAATTGTTACGCGTAACGTACAATCAAATCAATTTATTTCATTCATTTCCTAATAATACATTCATTCATCCATTCGTTCATTCATAAGTATAGTATCGAATGCCAACATACACGGCACTTATTCAAGTAAGTATGACTACGTAAGAAGTACATTCATATCTGATATGAGTACTTCATATGATTTCCTTATCATTTTGCGGAGTGAATATTTTTCCGATTTTTTGTTATAGATAGTCTGGAAATTATGACGTTCGCAGCGGCGGTTGTGTTGTCCAACAACAATTCTTTTGGCATTGTAATGCCGTCTGTTTGTTCTACAATATCATATCATAAATATAGACTGCATTACTTTACCATCGCATGGGCATACAATGTACTCGTATAATACCCCAGAGTTCTTAGTAATAGCAATATCGCAGAGTGAATACATGAATAATTTTCCAGTTTTTATTGTGATACTCAATCGGTTTCGGAACCAGACTGTATGACACCACAAATATATGAATTGAAAATTTAAGAACAAACGTACTAACGAAATAAAGAATAGCAGAAATCAAGAACGAAAATTGAACCGTAAATTTAAATTGAAAACTAACTTTATCAATTGAGCAGGAATAAAAAAAGTGATGATAGAGCCTAAAAAACTGCCCAGTAAACCAATTTGCCGACAATGTCTGATATCAGATAATTCTGAACATCTGAACTCTATCGAGAATTCTTACCAAAATCGTTACGAATTCTGTTCGGTTTGTCTAAGGATCGTTTTTTTTTCAGAGAAGTAGTTCAGAACTCGTGTCAACCCTTTTATATCGTTTTCGCTACGAACTCGGTAAGAGTTCTGATCCGAAATCGGAACATTTTGACGATTGCCGTACAGAATTCTGAGCGTATTCTGAACTTTAGGTTTGCTGGGTGTATAAAACTATTTAAACTTAACAAGTAACATGGTAAAGTGTATGAAGGAAAATTTTGTATCGGGTTAAATTTAAAAAAGGATGAACGACATCTTAAGAAGAGTAGCAAACCTACAACCGGAGGGTCTTAACCATATTGGTGCGAGTAAAAACATGCAATGCTTTCCAGTATGGCATTGAAGGTCTTGGGAGATATGGTAGTTGTTAGGGTATACGCAAAGAAATAATATGGTTCCTATAAGGTCAGGGTAACAATAATATGTTCTTTACAACAATAATATGTTCGTCACAACCATAGTACTGTTTTTTGAATTTAATTTTGACAATAGTATGATCGCCGCAATATTAATAATGTTGAAATGTAACAATATTATTATTGCCAAATTAAAAAATTAAAATATGGTTGTAGCAACAATTTAAATACGGTTGGTGCGACAAATGTTTCGTTTTTTTTTGATTGTATGTTAACAATACTATGATAACGGCAATCATACAGTATGATTGTTATTTTACTTTATTTAAACATGCTTTTTAGAACAATGCTATTGTTTCGGATCTAATGCAATAATAGTACTTTTTATATTGAAATCGAAATGTTTATATGGGATTCAAATGAACAAATTGCTTTGGATTTGTGTAACCAAATTTGATCGACAGGATTTTCAAATAAACATCCCCTGAAGAAGTTAAAAAAAAATAGTTTTACTTAATTCATGAAGAAAGACTGGCTAATCAGCCCAGTCAAAAGCGACATAAACAAATAGAAATTGTTTTAATAAAAGCGCTTACGCTTTTTAAACTGATTGTTTTCTGTTGTTAAATAAATTACTCCTATTATTTTGAATTTAATTTATTTTTAAAAAATGTTCATAGTTCTAATCTATTGTTGACAACTTAACCCAATTCTAATAAATAATTTTGGGGATCATAGTATACTTATAATTGTGTGTGATCATACTATGGTTATTGGGCTCATAACATGGTTGCGTGTGAATCACACTATGGTTGTGAGAATCATACTGACGTTGTATGTTAAACATACTGTAGTTCTGAGGATCATAAATGGTTGTTGATATCAATGTTTGGATTAGTGTGAATCATACTATGGTTGTGAGGTTTATAGTGCGCTTGTTAGGATCATGGTATAGTTTTGAGAATCAAAGTAAGATTGTAGATGAATCAGACTATTGTTGTGATGATCATAGTATTGTTGTACAACAGCAATATACCCAACAATAGTATGATGCTCTTTGAATATTGTTATCCCAACCATACTTTTTTTCTAGTTGTAGTGCTATGTGAAAATGGTTTGGGTGATCTTCTCCCAATCAAGCATGGCATTAGTAGTGAACATTTTGATGTAAGTGCTTATATTTCCAGAATAATGGTCAATATTCTGCCAATGGATGTGTATTTCAAATACTCAAAATAAATGAATTATTAGATTCGTAAGGAAATTTCGGTGATATATTTTTGGCATTTTATGGCTTATAGAACTAATTGCACATTGAAAGAAACCTGTATAATTAATCGTGGTACATATGTCGCTGTTTATATCCCTAATAATACCCGGTACAGGAATATTACGAGTTTGAGCTGATGTTTATAAAAAATATACCGATCGACGTAGATATATTTTCTATGTCGATTCAGACATTGATAAAACCTATTGCATTAATTCGTTATCTCGCTTAAGGCCCCATAAAAATGTATCTCCCGATTTGGGATCTACCAACCTAATTGTAGTAGCAATTTTCATCCAAATGCATTTAAATTTGGTTTAAGGCTTTATCTTACAGTCAGGATAAACGAAGCTAAAAGTAGACTTCTTCTTTAGATTGTAATACACATTTCCTGTCTCACCGACCTTACATAGGCAAATTTTATCTGATTTCAACGACATTGGATCGTTGTTTTGTACACACACGCAGATAACAGATTTGTTGCCACAACCCGGTTTTGATATAGCCTCCACACAAATGTACCTTCTTTTGTGGTCCAATAAGAGTAATATTTGATGTTTGGCATTAAATCATACATTGGACAAAAACTGCTAAATATTGACCATATCTATATAACGGCGGCTCCTTTTTCATTTTCGAAGAAAAATGGCCCAATGATGCCGACAGCCCAAAATCCACAGCAAACAGTGACACATGCGACAATTTTGCTTCTTGACTTACCTGAAAACAAGATTTTTCCATAAAATTCTTCAGCTGCTGCCAAAAAGACCTCAGCCCATTGATCGAATCGAAAACGCATGGGATGGTTATGGGGTTTCAGTTCTTTGACTAATTTAATCTATATGCTAATTTATTCTCAAAGCAGTACGAGAACTGTTCACTTCCTGAGAATGATGAAGAGTTGATGCCACCGCAGTAATGTTTTCTATTGAACGCACTGTACGAGAACGTACTCGGGTTTGTTGGTCCAACAACGATCCATTTTCATGTACTCGCTTCTCAAATTGACGCACAAACTGAACTGAAGGCAGATCCCTTCTCGAAAATTTTCCACATAAATTTCTTACAGTTTGAGTTAAATAAAGACTCACTACTCTGGAAATAAGTTTTTAATATTTCCCAATTTTGATAGAGCCTATTAACGAAATGATTAATTGAGAGTTGATAAAATTTACATACCAATTTGTTGCTGGAAACACTTGTATAAGAGTTTACCTTTTTTTAGTCAATTTGGATGTACTCAAATTGAAGTAAATTTTATTATGAATCCAAATACAATTGATTTATTTTGAAGTTTTGGCAGAGATTTGATTGGACAAACGGACAAAGGGATTTTATGTTTAAAAGAAGCGAACACAGGTCATACAGGTACTGCAATTGAAGCCGGTTTCACTACGAATCGAAATAGTGATTCCATATATAACATATATTATTAAGCCTGGCCGAACTTATAGAGTTTTTACTTACTTACTTTCGAGGTTTTTTATATGTTTTATGCTAAATTTTGTGGTGAAATGTACATTTTTGATCGAAAATAACAGCCAAAATGTGAACCTATGCAATATTTCTCTCGGATATCTTAGGATAAAAATAAAAGAGGCAAAATTTAAAGCAACGAAAACTCTCGAACGGTATTATTTTAAAAGCTATTTTCATAGTGGGAGATTAGATCTTTAAAACTGCATTAGAGGTTTTTCGAAACTCCCATTGTGGCCGGCTCACCATAAACTCCAGTGTCCTAAAAAAAACACGTTTTTCGACCATTTCGGGTCCTATACGAGGGCTGCTATATATATTTCTGGCCTAATAATGAAAATGCGAATATTTATCTTAAAAATGGTTTTATTGTTTTTTAAATTATTCTCCCGCATGATTTTTACACTTATACACGCTCTCAATCCAATTCTCGAAGCACTGATTTGAACCGATGTGTGAGAGCTCGCATTGTCATGGTGCGCAATGATTCGTCTTATTTTGTCTTGTTCGTTTTTCGAATTTCTCCGAAGACTTTTGGCAAACAAATTGTGGTGTACCACTCAGAATTGACCATCCTACGTTGCTGAAGCGGAACAGTCGCCACATACTCGTAATGTGTTTTGACGAAGAAACAGGCGACCATTTGCTTCAAAGTGCTTCTTCCACGAATAACTTTCGTTGGATTTGGCTCGTCTTCGAAGACTCACATGGTCGATTGCTGTTTTCTTTCGTGCTCATAAGCATAGATCCATGATTCGTCACCTGTGACGATCTAATAAACGTATTTTGAATCACCTCGACCGTATTTTTTTCAAAATTTCTTTGCACCATTCGACACGAGCCTTTTTTTGAGCGATTGTCAAATTGTGCGGAATCCAACGAGAACAAGCCTTTTTACGGCCAGCATGTATGCTGTTGGAAGAAATGCCCAAGGATGCCTATATCTCACGGTATGTGTAATGACGAACTTGCATTATCAGTTCACGCACGACATCAATGTTCATTGGTACAACGGCGGTTTTTGGACGACCTTCGTCTTTGAGCGAGCGTCGGCCACGATTGAACTCATTAAACCAGTTTTTCACAGTGCTATAGGATGGTGCTTCAAAGCCATTCAAAGATTTAAGTTTATCGTTGCACTCTTGTCGTGATAATCCACGTCGAAAGCTGTGAAAAATGATCGCACTAAAATGTTGCTAAATTGATTTTTTCAAGTCACTGTAAACAACACATATGATGGTCGTACGTCAAAACGTTCTAAGTATGTTTATGCTAGAAAATGACAAACTTTCCAATGGAAATGTCAGATGGCGCCAGGTAACACTAAGGTTACCTAGGCCAGATATATATGGCAACCCTCGTCTCTCGGAAACGCGAAAAGATAGGAAATTTTCGTAGCCATATTTGGATTTAGAGAGACAAAATCTTTAAGATCGCTCATTACATTTTCCACATAGTTGCTGATTTGAACTGTGGAACATTGTAGGCCAGTGTAAAAATATTCCACCGTCATTTTTTTTTAAATTCGGGTTTACCGAGTTCGCTACTATCGTATAGTGCTTTCAAACCGCATTAAAACTATTGCTACAGATTCCCCCCCCCCCCCTCCCCCACAAAAAGTCATTTTTAACTTGGTGTGTCTAATGAAAACTCTTGAGTTCCATTATTAGTTTTCGCCTTTGCAATTTGACAACAGTTTTTTATCTTGGATCATAGGATAACAATCTCACATTTTCTTTAAAAAAATATTTGGTTTTTTGCTATTCAAAAATGTTAAACAAATGTCTTATGTTTACCAGCAGCATTTGACGGCAACAGTCTTTGACCAGTTCGATCTTGCTCATAATGAAAATTATATTGACCTCACTTGCGTTAACTCTTCCCCCAACCTTACCAAAAGTGTGAGATTTTTCAACATTTTCTTAATGAAAATAATCACGGCTCACAAAAATAAAAGTAAAAAGCGATGCCGCCACAGCGGCCAAGCCCTTCGTCTTATTGTAAGCGCTGACAAACAGCGAACGATGATGATTGTTTAACTTTCTGTGCGCCCTTTTCACTTTAAGGACTCTTAATCAAATTTGAATTGTTTAACAACAACAACACATTAACAACAATAGCAATTCAAGACAAAAAAGTCACTTTATTTATTGTTCAGATTAACAGCCACAACAACAACAAGAAGCAAACATGTTCACACACTCCGAAACTGTCGAAATGATTCCGCATCCAGAGGAGTCGGGAGTCGTCCGTCATCCAAGTGTAAGTGCACCACCACCTCATATGTCGTTCTATGCTCCCGTTGTAATACGCCATGTAATCATAATTGTTTAAAGTATCTGTGAAGTGGGCCTTTGTTTGCCTTCATCCATCCATGCATGCATCCATCCGCTCATTCCAATCCATTCATTCATTCATCCCATTGTATTGGCCGAATGCGAGAGTTTGTGCGTCTTTCTGTGTGGTTTCGGAATACAGCCGAGAATTGAAAACTGATTTTGTGTTGGGGATTAGCTGCATATTCTTTTTTGATATTTCTTGTTTTTGTTTTCTTGACATTCGGGTGGAGTGGTGCTTGTACTGCTGGTGCTGCTGCTGCAGTCACCACCAGTTAACACTCGGTGTTGTTTTGTTTTTTTGTCTCTTCTCTCTTGTGTTTTGTAAAAAAAGTCTGATATTCTATGGCAGATGATTTGTAAGTTTCTCTTCTGTTGGCTATTGTTGTTGTCGTATGCTGGAAATTGATTAAGGTATTGTTTGCTAAGTACTTGAGGCAACATAAATGGATTAAACTGTTCATTGTCCGGGACAATGGGGGGAAAACTTGTTACAAGTCACATGTGTTGCATTCACTCTATGGTAGCCATATTGATGTGCAGCGAGCGCGATGGCGTTGCATGTCAGCTTTCAAATGTCATTCAAGGCAACCGATGACTGGTGGAAAGAGAAAAACTTGTTAAAGAAATTAACTCACAATTAGTGACTTGCCACAGTGGCCATTGGTACAACAATAGCCTTTTTAACTTTAACTAAGGTAACGTGGCAGGAGTCCGTTACCTATTTGAGACTCATTTAGTATAGGAATAGATCGGGAACAATTTTCGGAGTCAATAAATATTAATTAAATAATTATATTGCCGATCGTTAAATACTTTTACAGGTATTCTATTATTTATCCGAAATTTGTCATTAGCAATGATTTGAAGAGGGCGTGAAATTTTTAATGATTCCTTGACAGGCGATCATAAATTGTACCGACCATGATATAAATTTTAAGGACCGATGTTGAAAGTAAACCACACCTTAACCTCAAGTTTTTTTCTGCATTTTATTTAATGTTTCTCAATTTCAGACTAACTCAATTTGAACCATGGAAAGATACACAAGCAAGCAACGCGTTAAAGTTATGCAGGCTTATTATGAAAATGGGCGTTCAAATCAAAATGCACTTAGTGATTTTTTCGGTCAATTTAATCCTCCAAATGTGCGTACAATTGGAAAAATCGTGCAAACCGGGTATGTAGGAGATGTGAACCAGTGCATACTTGTACTGCAGAAAATATTGCTGCTGTTGGCGATAGATAGTGTGGCTGGAGAGCCGTTCGCCTCAACTCGTCGTCATGCCCAACAATTGTACCTCTCATGCTTGTCGTTGATGAACATTATGCATAAAGACTTTTACACGCTTACAAGGTGCAATTGACTCAAGAATTAAAGCCTCTTGACCATTCGAAACGTCGTCAATGGTCAGAATGGTGGCAAGAAATGGCAACATTTTATGATATTTCACGTGTTTCCTTAAATTTTAAATTTATTCTTTCCACATCGATGATTTGTTTCGTAATTTTTTAAACCCAAAGTATACCTCCCCTGAACGGATCATACTCGTATTTAAGGTTTTTTGAACCGTATTCGATTCAGTGCCATATGGTTTCAGCTGTTTTTGTACTTAGTTTCAGACAGCATACATTGCTCAAAAATATGTATAAACAAATAATAAAGAATTGTTTCTTTTTTTGTAACATATTGCTTTCGGAAGGCAAGTTGCTAAAATGTCTAGCATCGTTGAAACAGCCTGCAACGCAGCCTATCTGCACTTGCAGAATGGCTGGGTAAAAAATCGGCCACGCCTGAAAATTTTTGTAATTTTGTAATTTTTGTAAAATTTCATAAATTCGCCCAAAATTTTAAACCAATGCCATTTTAAAAATTCTGAATAAATTTCATTTTTAAACTGCCATGGACCCAATAATAGACAATTTTATTTTTGAGCAAATTTTATATTTATTTGCCACATTGAACAGGGATTAACCGGACGGAGACCTCTTGTATCTTCATTTAACTAGAAGAAATACCCCATATAAATCGATATCGGATTTAAAATGGGTGTTCTTGAGCGCTTGTTTGTAAAATTTGTCCTGGGTCTATATCGAAACGTGGACCGATAATTACTATTTTGATGAGTTGGTCACTCTTTAATGGTAACTACCTGTGTCAAATCTCACCAAGCTTGCCTGTCTTATCGGTTTTTGGACCTAACATCGGTTGAACATATGTTTGCGAGCTAAATCTAAATCTGAGTCGATTTTCTCTTATTTCTGTACTTGGTCCAAAAACGTAACTTGTGTCAAGTTCGTCTTTATTGGATGTACTCGTTATATGTACCTTAAAGGACTATTAACATAAAATTGGATGTAATATGTGGCTTTTACAGCGGAAGGCATACTCGTAAAATCGGTTGTGCATACATACGGGCGGTTCGGAAAGTTCTTAGCCTATCGATGAAAGAGAATAGTTAGTTTTTCAAAAATATTTTTATTTTTCAATATAATCTCCTGAAACTTCAATACACTTAGTCCAACGCTTATCTAGCAATTCTATCCCTTGATTAAAATAGTTTTCCTCAAGGTCTTCAAAATAGTGGTTTAAAACTGTAATTGCATCTTCATTTGAGGTAAAACGCTTGCCAGCAATGATTTTTTTTAGATTTGGGAACGGGTAAAAGTCACTGGGAGCTACATAAATCAGGAGAATAAGGTGGGTGGTCAAGCAACTCGTACTTTAATTCGTTGATCTTAGCCATTGTTAGAACACTCTTGTGCGCTGGTGCGTTGTCTTGATGAAAAATTATTTTTTGTGTTGTTAGCCAGGACGTTTTTCTCGAATTTGTACATTTAATTGGTCTAAAAGGTTGCAATAGTACTCTGAATTTATTGTTTTACCCTTTTGCAGATAGTCAATCAATAAAATACCTTTGAAGTCCCAAAAAACCGTTGCAATAACCTTACCAACCCATTGAATTGTTTTTGCCTTCTTTGGAGCACTTCCTCCAGCCTATCAGTGTATTGTTTGGATTGTTTTTTTGTCTCAGGAGTATAGTGGTGGATCCATGTCTCATCAACAGTTATGAAACGACGCTTAAAATCCATTTTATTTCGCTGAAAACGATCCAAGCAAGCTTGAGAAATGTTCATTCTTATGCGTTTTTGGTCGAGTTATAACAAGTCCGGCACCCACCTTGCTGAAATCTTTTTCATCTTTAGTTCTTCATGCAAAATTAAATGGACTCGATCATTTGAGATGCCCATGATAAAAGCTATTTCACTCACTTTTATTCGTCGATCATTTAATACCATATCATGCACTTTGGCTACAATTTCTGTTGTTGTTGCTGTTTTTGGACGTCCACTACGTGGTTCATCTTCAATGCTTGTACGACCACGTTTAAATTCAGCAACCCAATTTTTTACTGTTGCATATGGAGGAGCACTTTCACCTAACGCATTCACCATATCATTATGGATTTCTATACGAAGGAGTTGCCAGATCGAAACAAAATTTAACATGTGTTCATAGCAGAGATGGAAGTTTCCAAAACACTTAACTTTTTTCTGTTTATACCGCGCTTTTTGTGCTAGGCTAAGAAGTTTCCGAACCGCCCCTAATGGGAAAATCGCATAGTTTCTTATTTTGTGCCGCTAGGAGAGCAAAAATTTCCTGCAAAAAAGATATTCAATCAAACAACATACTCAAAGCTACCAAAGATTAGTTTTAAATTATCCTGCTTATATTTCTTAGAATTTTGTGTTTTGACCCGGTGTCGATTTGTGAATTAGAGAGACATAGAAGTCGATGGTTGGTAATAGGTACTCTCTTCACTTGCTGTGAATACCCATTACAAAGTTTCTTTACTTTACTGAGAAAAATGTAAATAAAACAGAGATTTAAAACTAATTCAGGTATTAAAGGATGACAGAAAGGGATTTTTAGCTACTTGAAAAGTTACACTAAATGCGCATGAGAAGCGATTACAGGATTATAATAAAGTATAAAACATGTGTAGCTGTTTTTATGTTGTGCTGGCTATCACATTTTGTTTATGTTAAACATATATCATAAGATTCAATAAAAATACTTTAAGGCCTTTGAAATTTTTGATATGTTTGAAATTTTGCACAAAAGCTATAGTTAAGAAAAATGAAAAAAATAAGCTACTATGCATAATCAAATTCTAAAAAAAATTAAAAAATTAGCTTGTGCCTTATTTTATTATTACAGAATACAATAGTGACACATAAGCCTGAACAGAATTTCTATTGTTTCAATAACGGATTCCTTGGTCAAGAAAGTTTGTTCGTACTCAGTTTCATCAAGATTGGATGTTAAATGTGGCATCTAGAGCTAAATATAAAAAATCGATTGAACATCCATGCAAGCTTAGCATACCACTCATCGATAACGTTCGCTCACTGTGCTGTTATGGTGCGCACACGCAGAGGAAAGATATGGTTACTACATGGTCACGGCAACACTAATATGTTCTCCACAATAAAAGTATGTTCGTCGCAACCATAGTATTGTTTTTTGAGTTTCATTTTGACAACAGTATGATTGCGGTAATATTAATATTGTTCAAATGTAACAATAGCATTATTGTCAAATTTAGAAATGAAAATATGGTTGCAGCAACCATATAAACATGGTTGATGCAACTAAAGTATTTTTGTTTAAAATTAAAATTTAAACAATAACATGATTACGGCAATCATACAGTACGGTTGCGACTATGAACATAAGAAACATTTTATATAGAGAATATAAGTATGTGCGTGCGTATGTATTTTTTGATATACCAAAAAAACATACACACGTTACAGTGCATGGTTGTTGTCCATTATAAAAAAAACAACAACAATTGAAAGGTACTCGACTACCGACACCCAATCCTAATAAATAATTTTGGGGATCATAGTATGGTTGATTAAATCATATTATGGTTGTACGGATAATAGCATGGTTGCGTGTGAATCATACTATCGTTGCAAGGATCATACTACAGTTGTATAAGAAAATACTATGGTTGTGAGGATCATAATATGGTTGTGGAGATAATAGTATGGTTGAATGTGAATCATACTATTGTTGTGGAGATAATAGTATGGTTGAATGTGAATCATACTATTGTTGTGAAGATCATAACATGGTTGAGTGTGAACCATATTATTGTTGTGGAGATCATAGTATGGTTGAGTGTGAATCATGATATGGTTGCGAGGATCATAATATGGTTGTGGAGATAATTGTATGGTTGGGTGTGAATCATACTACTGTTGTGAGGATCATAATATTGTTGAGCCACAACCATATACCCAATAATAGTATGATCCTCTTCGAATATTGTCACCCCAACCATACTTTTCTTCTGTGTGCATGTGTGTTACGCTTTAGTCACTTCCAGACGATAATTGAAGATTGTTTGAATTTTACACTTTACAGTCATCTTTAAATCATCCAGACGGCAATTGAAAGATTGTGTGTTGTTTACAACACACAAACTTTGGTAAACTTTGGACAATGTTTTGACTCCTTGTTCGCAGAAATGCAGGTCAGTGACCCCATCGTAAAGGCACCCCACCAAACCATGACTGAAGCTGGGTGATGACCCTTTTCCATCCTTGGGATCAGTTCAGATGCTTCCTTAGATGACCGCTCATACACTCTATCATTTTGCTTGTTACATTTTTCCTGAACGGTAAAAATTTTTTCATCGGTGAACAAAATTTTTCTGCGCAAGTTATCAGCGTGCTTCAGCAAAAGACGTTTGCGTTTTTCAATCGTATTTTTTTAAAGCTGCAATCAATAAATGTCCGGAACGTCATTTGAAAGCCTCAAGTCCCAAGTCTTTTTTAATGATTCGACTCATGGACTTTTGCGTGATATTCATCTCACAGGCCATGATTTTTTGTTTTCGGAGCGGATTTCTGTGAATTCTTGTTTAATGGCTTTGATGACATGCGGTGTTAGAACAGAGCGTGGGCGGCCCTACCGGTGGCGTTATTTTACATCTCCAGTCTCCTCAAACAGTTATAGGCATAAAATCCCGTCACGCTATTGAGGTTAGCTATCAAAACCGATATGACATTAACGGGGTATGATCAGTTCTACTATTGAAATGGGTGTGTTCAATGTTGTAACAGTATTTATGTCCCTACTATGTATATATCCTTACAATTTCCTATTTTGACCCGGCGTCGATTTGTGAATTGGAAATAAAAGGCGATGTCTGGTAATTGGTAATCACTTCAGTTGCTGTGAGTACCTAACAGATGATCAATCTAGAGTTTTTTTTCAGATGCTTCCTTAGATGACCGCTCATACACTCTATCATTTTGCTTGTTACATTTTTCCTGAACGGTAAAAATTTTTTCATCGGTGAACAAAATTTTTCTGCGCAAGTTATCAGCGTGCTTCAGCAAAAGACGTTTGCGTTTTTCAATCGTATTTTTTTAAAGCTGCAATCAATAAATGTCCGGAACGTCATTTGAAAGCCTCAAGTCCCAAGTCTTTTTTAATGATTCGACTCATGGACTTTTGCGTGATATTCATCTCACAGGCCATGATTTTTTGTTTTCGGAGCGGATTTCTGTGAATTCTTGTTTAATGGCTTTGATGACATGCGGTGTTAGAACAGAGCGTGGGCGGCCCTACCGGTGGCGTTATTTTACATCTCCAGTCTCCTCAAACAGTTATAGGCATAAAATCCCGTCACGCTATTGAGGTTAGCTATCAAAACCGATATGACATTAACGGGGTATGATCAGTTCTACTATTGAAATGGGTGTGTTCAATGTTGTAACAGTATTTATGTCCCTACTATGTATATATCCTTACAATTTCCTATTTTGACCCGGCGTCGATTTGTGAATTGGAAATAAAAGGCGATGTCTGGTAATTGGTAATCACTTCAGTTGCTGTGAGTACCTAACAGATGATCAATCTAGAGTTTTTTTTCAATAGGGTTTTTTTATCACTAGCCTTAGCCTTACGATGTTCCTGCGCGTCACCGTTTCAGTGCTTTGGCTCTTCAAAAGCTCGAAGAAGATCCGCCAAAACTGTATTCAGTGATGAGGCCCATTTCTGGATCAACGGCAACGTCAATAAACAAAATTGCCCCTTTTAGGCTGAAAAGCGCCCATAAGAAGTTCAAGAGGTGCCTTTATACATAGAGAAAATCACGTTTTAGTGTGGTTTATGGGCTGGTGGAATCATCGGCCCTGGTTCAGAACTTAGCAATTTTACTCCAGTACCCTCCGACCACCAATCCGAAAATCTTCAAAACGCTGCCATTTTGCACCCTTATATTTTCGCGAGTGGTCGTAGATGGACATATTTTCATTAAATGAGCCAAGCAATACGCTCTGAATGAATCACCCTGTAGTTGATTAGAAGCTTTAGGAAGATTGACGGACGGATAGACAGATATCTGTAAATGCAATAAATGTAGGGTATAAAAACCGTAGTATTTTCCTAACTGCTCAATACAATCCACCGGACCTTAGTGCAAGAGCTTTGTAATTCTCTATAGTGACAAAGCCCGATATAGTTGCTGCTCCCGAACACTCAGAGTTGAAATTGTATGATTAGTGCACAGAAGTTGACCTAGCTTTTGTTAACCGTTTTTTTCATAGATCTTAGGAACAATTATTATTAGTTAACTGTTCACTCAATGGATTTTTACGCAAAAAGGCTTTTCATTGACAGTTTTTCCAGGCCAGTCAACACGTATTAGCATTCGTATTCGAGAATTTACCTGTTTACATAATATGATGTTGAGGGAAGTGAGAGTCTTTAAAGAAGTTTGAAACGCGATGTCTTTTACTGGATCGGATTATGGTTTCTACTACACAATAGCCAAAGGACTTTTTCCAACGCAATCCTATTTAAACAATAAAACCAAATATAAGTAAATAAGAAAAGAATAGATTTATTTTTCTTTTGGAATACGAAAATGAACCACATTTAATGTTCCACTTATGCAAAGCCGCACCACAGAGCTCTGACGATGATAATCGTTAATGAGGCACTTGCTTTGATCCACAACTGTCCAGCGATGATGCCACACAACAGCTTGACTCCAAGCAATGGCCGGCTAAACTTGAAATAGCCAAATCGTTGAGCTCCTCTCATAATCGTATGTACCTTGTCAAGAGTTGGATCTTGTCTCACCTTAACCAGCTACAGGCATACCAACAAATGATCAAGAGTATTATTTGCTTATGCACTTGTGGCCATAATCATTTTTCATTCTTTATGCCCGGTTTTTGTTTTGCTTTGTTATCTCTTGATTGGTCAACGACGAGTGAAAGACAAGCCAAACAGACAAGTTTACAAACAAACACACACACACTCATAACGTGACGGTACCCTTTTGTCTGCGCCAGTGTCTTCAGGCGGATGCATCAGATCTTTGCAACGTGATCAAAAATACTCGTATCCACGCTGTCTGAATGTAGTCGGTGCGTAGTCCGCCTTTCATCCAAGAGATGTATACAAACAGACACGGTCTACCAAATCTTTCACATCTCATCCAACAAAATGTCAAAAAAATTATGAGATCAGTTAAATTAAAGAACACTCTTGGTTAAATCAAAATTTGTGTTTATTTGAATTAATAAACAAACACGAAAGACAAAAGTCCGACGTGGTAAGGAAGTTATTTTTGGGTTCTATAGAGTGCAAGAGCCCTACAGTCTATGCTGGAGCTCTCATAATTGTTTAGGTACTTCCCTCAACGTACCACTAAAGAACAAGTGGGGAACTTTTCTCAAATCAAACCAAATGTTTAAAATGGTAAATGCTTTTTACACAAACGTATTACATGGCCTAGGTGGGGCTCAGTGAAATGATGGTAGTGTCTACGACTAGCATGCCACTAAATCCAGGTTCAACTCCGGGTAACAATAATATTTTAGCTGCTGGTTTCCACCTCGTAACTTAACGAGTAAAAGATTTGTTCTTAAGCCATGAAAAAACTTCTTTCTAAAATTCATAAGCTGTTTGGAGCCGGCGATAAACAGTATATCCCGGTCAATAAGTTTGTGAATTCTATCGTGCAGAGCTTTCTGATTTAAAAAAAGTTTTCCCATTTTTTTTAATGTTATGTAAGAAAACAAAACGGATGCTGTTACAATTGAGTGATGCGAATTACCGAGAGGTGCCATACATATAAGTATATACGTCAGGATTATGAACAGATCAAAGTTACTGTAGAATTGCCGCTTTAACATTTCGATCATTTGGCCAATGAGCTTATTGTTAATGTTAAAAATAATAATTAAGAAAACAATTTAATTAAAATATTCAAACAAAAAATTATCTAGGAATCCTTTGATAAAAAATTTTACAAATTAAGTAATATATTGGAAGGTTGTTTATCAAAAATATTTCGAATTTTAAGCGATAAACAAATTCATATATTTTTACAAAAAGAAATTGTAGGCCGTTTAACGAAAATATTTTCGTTATGAATTGATGAAAAAATGCACATATTTAAAAAAAATATGTAATTGCATTAGGAAATACTTAGTTTCAACCAGGGGTGATTAAAGTTTCGATGAGCGCCACTTCACCATCATAAGACCCTAAGCAACGAATGTTCTGCAACTATGCTTAGCGGCAGGCAGTTTCGCATTTAACGAGAACTGCCGCCAGTAGAGTTTTTCACCGAACACATTAACAATCCCTCGCACTACATACATACCGAAACACATACTCCATGTAGTGTTATTGATTATTGAAGTATATCGATTATTTATGTTATGTTATCCCTAACCTTAATTTCAGCTCGATCGACAGCTGATTAGTTCTAAAAAAATTGTTTAGTTTTAAGGATACATGAATAAAAGGAATTCGAATTAAGAGTACCGTTAATTATGTTTAAAATAAAATGTTTTTAGAAATAAAGGACATTAACGTTTCAAAGTCAAAACTGCCAATAACTCGGCATTGTTTTATTTTCTACAACAGTAAGAAGCACTAAATAGAGTGCTGACAAAAAACTGCTTTAGCGCTTTTGAGTGCACACCAGCAAACCCCTTTTTTTATTGCCAGTGCCGTCACAACAACCAGGCAGGCCTACAATAGAACAACGACACTAATACCATCACAACCAACACACACTCACTAAATATATTAATACGTAAGAAACTCTGTAGAAAAATGTAGGGTGTTTTTTTAGACGTGTGCTTTTCAAGAAGAAATCAAATGCATATAATTTAAGACTATGGTAAAAAATAGCTTTAATTTAAAGATATGGGTTTGCCATTATGTCTTAAAATAATTCCAGGCAAGTGGCCGTCGCGGCTGGCTAGAAAAAATTCAGCCTAGACGCCAAATTTCGACCAATTTTTGCGAATTTTGGTTAGCGACCGCAAAAGTAACTGGCCTAACATAAAAAGAACCGTTTTTTGGAATATTATTATTTATTTTTCAACATAGTCTCCTTCCAACTCAATACACTTCATCAAACGTTTTTCAAGATTTTTAATTCCATCCGAAAAATAAGAATTTTCAAGACCATCAAAATATGCCTCAGTTTCAGCAATAACCTCGCTATTGGACGAAAATTTTTTGCCACCGAGAATTTTTTTTTAAATTTGAAAACAAGAAATAATCAGAAGGAGCTAAATCTGGACTATATGGTGGATGCGGAGCAATTTCAAATCGTAATTCGGCCAGTTTTTGTTGAGTTAAAAATGCAGTGTGTGAAGGAGCATTATCTTGATGAAAAAGAACAAAAAATCTACAAACCTTTTACTCAATACTACTGTTCATTTACTGAGTAAAAATTCAATAAACTGATTGTGAAGGGTGGTCCAACTAAAACGCTCGTATTAATTGTAACTAAAGCATAGAGTTTTCATAGAATTATCTTAAAACTATTTAATGCGCAAGAAGAATTTATGGCAATCATGTGTGAAACAAAATGATTGCCACGGCTTCGGTGGCATACCTCTAGCTAATGGTTTATATTTTCAATGATTCTGAGACATCATAAAGGTTCAATGTCGGCAATGTGCCGAATTATTTCATCCTTTGGCTTTTAAATTGCTTTCGGCTCATTTACGTACACTTTTTCTTTCAAATAACCCCAGAGAAAGAAGTCCAATGGCCCAAATCCCATGATCGTGGCGGCCAATTAACATCACCACGACGTGAGAAAAAACGGCCATTGAAGTTCTCGCGCAAAAAAAAAACATTGTTTCGTTGGCTTTGTGGCACCATCCTGTTGGAACGACATATCGTCCATGTCCATATCCTTTATTTCTGGGCAACAGAGATCCGTTTTCGTCTCGCTTTAGCGAACACATTTCACGGTAATTGCCTCATTATCGAAGAAGTACGCCGCCAGCCCATAAACCGTACCAAAGAGTCGCTTTTTGTGGATATATCAGCTTATCAGCAATCACTCTTGAACTCCCATTTTCCCAAATGCAGCAATTCCGCGCACAATTGTCCCGATTGTCGACACATATGCTGGAAAAAAATCACAAAGTCGACCAAATTAGTTTTGAGTTCAATGCCCATTTTAGTAAACGGTTTCAAACTTGACGCACTGCTCAATTTTTTACCTTCCCACAGTTAAATTTGTCAAACACTGAAATAGAGAAATGTCAATTTAAGTTGGTCAGAAAACTTGAAGTAAAGCTGTAACTCACAATTTACATCGTGCATTATAGTTGGACCGCCCGTTATGAATTTCGTATTCATAATATTTTTAAATAAATATTCATAATGTTAATTATTTAACGAATGGAAATAAATATAATGAAGTAAAAAAGCTGACCTTAAGCTTGAAGAAAAATTATAGAAAGAGAATACTCGTATATACAAATGTTTAGTTAAAAATTGATAATTTTTTTCTGTGCACTTAAATGATGCTTCAAAGCTAGGTCAAACCGCAATTATTTTAATAGAAAACAACATATTTTGAGAATGATCTAACTCGGTGATTTTAAAAAGAGGCAAAACATCATGAGAACTACTGCCTACGAGCGTGACCCAGTCTAATGTACATACGTAATTCAAGTGATACTTGACTTTGATTGTTAAATTACTGCCTACAATCGTGACCCAGTCTAATGTACATACGTATTTCAAGTGATACTCGATTTTGATTGTTGCCAAGATTTGGTGGTCAAAAAGATGATCATCTTACAACATTCATAAGTAGATAATTGCTGCACGGTGTGTGTTCTCATCACTTGTTTCGGTATTCAGACAGGTCCCTCCCATGTAGGTTTATTCAAAACAGAATCAATCAAATCATCCTAAGGATCAACATCACCATCGTCACTGGTGGTGTCGGCTGGAAATGAAGCGACAAATCATTCCTGCTTGTTGCCGTTGCATACTCGGACAAATGAAATTAATTAGTTTAACAATAGAAGTTAATCTTTTTTAAGACTTTTCTCAGGGGGGCGTGATAAATTTGTTGTCATTGCCACACATTTCCTCGGTTACCTTGTGGCACCAATAAATGGTTTGGCCAAGAAACCAAAAATCTCGAAACAAGATTCATGGGCACATTTGGGTAATTATCCAATTTTTTATACATCATCTTCACTTCACGTTGAACTCGGTCGGTCGGTCGGTTGGTCAGTCTTGTTTTGAATAATTGCTGTCCTTTTGTTTGGTTTCCTCTTGTTTCCCTTTTTTTGGCAAATAATGTTATCATCCTTCTCCTCTGGCCTGTTCTGTCTGTAGTCGTACTCGGTGCACCACCACCTTCTGGCCGAACTGAAATGTTATGGTGCATGTACGTCGCTGTATGTTGGTGGTGCATTATGTTGCATGTGCCTCAGTGCTGGCAGTCGTTTTTCGGTATTCTGGTCTCTGTGTGCGTGTGTATGGGTTTTTGGCTGCTTTATTTATTTTGAAACATTTTTAACACTGCATGTTACTCATTTTGAACTCAGCATGTTTATGCATGTTTTTGTTGTTGTTGCTGTAGTTTTTGCCCTGCCTTCAAGTTCTGTTCTTTCTGTTTTACATACAGACACAATCATTCTCGTACAGCGGTCCTCAATATTTTTGGGTGGTCCCGCAGTTGACCTCCACACACACACCGAGACGCTGCGTCTTTTGTTGGGTTTTTGTTGTGGGTATTTTTTGTCTTTTGGCCAGTTTGGTTTGGCAATCTTAATTGCTTTGACTTTGAGAAGTTTATTAAGGATTTGTGGTATGTGCTCGGGTTTGGGTCTGGTGTATTTTTCTTCCTGCTTTTCGGCTTTTGTTGTTTGGCGAAATGATTACTCATGAAAATGAAGATATTTCGATGGGAATTTATTTGTGGCATGTCATGAATCGATGGAATGGTTTATGCACTCTGATGTTATGTATTTAACAGTTCTCAGCTCATTGACTTTTTTGGCCTCCTTAAGGAAACATTTTACGAGAGGCTGATGAATGCTCATAACTGCAGTTGCATAACTTTTTGTTAAAATTTTTCATTTTAATTTAAAAGACCGACTGTCGGGTGTTTTTAGCAGTAAAAACCCGCCATTAACCAACATTCCGGCTTAAGCCATTTGCCTTAACTGGAAATAATAGAATATATGAACGCAATAGAAATCAATTGCTTTGAATAGAAGTTTGTTTTTGTTTATAAATAAAGAAGTTAAGTAGCTAAAGTCGGAAGTGACCGACTATATTATATCCTCCATTTCGGGCTGTTTAGAAAAGCCAGTTTGAACCCTTGAATGGGCTCTAAATTAAATTTAAAAATATGAGATGGTACCCATTTGTCTATGTTGAAATGGGTCAGATCATAGGATAGATGATTCTTCTCCTACATTTAGACAAACAGCTTTACATTAAAAGCCAAAAAATTTGTCTTTATGATCCATATCAGTCAAAGGTTGGTTAATTTTCTATTGCAAAATACTATGCCAAGTTCAATCGAAATCGGAAGAAATATGGCTGTTCTAGAGCGGTTGTATTTACGGGAGGGATCTTTCTACTGGGGTTGTAGTAAAACGTGAACCAGTATAGATATTTCTATGTAAGCTTATTACAAATCATAATGAACTGTCCCAAATTCAAATGTGACTTCTAGAGCTAAAGACACTTTAGCTCTAGAATGTGTGGGAGCCATATCTAAATTTTTACCAATATTCGTAAAAATCAACAGCCTAAGCCTCCATGGCACAATAAAACTGCCATACTCCATGAGGTTCAGACATCAGTTTCGACCTGTTGAAAACAAGCTGTAGATAGATAGCAAAAGGACAGAAAGATATAGATAATCGAATTAACTGGTGAGTCAGTCGATCGGTATACTTAAAGGTGGGTCTAGCTTATAAAGGGTGTTTTTTAGACGTGTGGTTTTCAACCTGGCCACAACCTGGTCCTTTTGACAGCTGTCACTTGCTTTACCCTCAGTTTGGTTTACCATTTCATAATGAACACCCTTACTCTAGAAAAACGTTTGCAAATTGTGGTGAATGGGCCCAAGCCGAGATGGACACATTTCCAGATTTTTACAAGAAAGTTTTGTTCAGCGATAAAGCTCACTTTTGGTGGAATGGGTACGTTACTAACCAAAAATGTCGCTTTTCGAGGTGGCCACATTTCCAGATTTTTAAAGGAAATTTTGTTCAGCAATAAAGCTCACTTTTGGTGTAATGTGTACGTTACTAACCAAAAATGTCGCATTTCGAGTAATGAAAATCCACAGGCCAATGTCGAGGCGCCGTTACTTCCTCAAAAATTCACTGCTTGGTGTATTGACTGGTTCTATGGCCAGAGGAAATCATTGGTCCAAATTTCTTCAAAAATAATGCCGGCCATAATGTTACAGTCAATAGGGAACGCTATAGAGCCATGCTTTTTTCGTGCCTGAATTGAGGGATGTTGATGTGGAAGACTTATGAGTCCAACAAGACGGCGCTACATGCCATACAGCCAACGAAACAATCAGATTATTAAAGGAAACTTTTGGTGACCGCATTATCTCGCGTCGTTGGCCTGCGGCGTGGCCTACAATATTCATTTAACACCGCTGTACTATTTTTGTGAGGTTATGTGAAATCGCGATGAGCCCGATATGATTGTAGAATTGGAAAAGAATATTCGGCGCTTTATTGCTGATATACGGCCCAAACTCTGGCAAAAGTGATCGAAAATTGGGCCTTTCTGCTAAAATTTTTTTGAACCAGCCGCGGGTGCCATTTGCCCTAAATCAATTGTAAAATAAAATGGCAAAACCTCCTTTATATAATAAAGCTTAATTTTTGCCCATAACAGTAAATTACATGCGTTTTATTGCCTTTCATCTGAAAAATACACCTATTATATTTGTGGTAGTAACGTATTCCGTACATGCGATTTATAAAAAAATCGAAAACATAAAAACCAGACAACAAAATAGCCGACTTGTCGGGTTTTACATATTTTTGAGGTTTGGGACATGCAATGAGCTCTGAACAATCTATCAAAGTGGGATAAAATATTCGAACTAAGAGATAATTCCAGGGAAGCCCGAACTTGTTTTATTCACAAGCAGATAAAAGTTTAGAAAACCATCCTTGGATGGTGTTGAAATGTGTCTTTTAACAGACGCTAAACACCCCGGCGTTCTTTAGACCACAAGTTGAATTGAAAATGAAAAAAGTGAATTGTATTTGTAAAGCTGTATTTGTAATGCTGCACCAAAACTTGCGGGATATAGCCTGGCAGCAGTAGAACTGGGGTCTGTCAATAGCGATTAAATACCTTGGCGTTGTTGTGGATCTTATCTTGAACTGGAAGAGAAATATTAAGGAACTATATTAGAAAAGACCATCGTGGTATGATGGTTAGTGTTGTTTATAATCTTAGAAATATGCCAGGTTCAACTCCATGTCAGAACATCTAATTATTTTTTACTATCTGTTTTACCACCTCGTAGATGCCGGTGTCTTAGTAGTAAGATATTTATCTTAAAGCCATATAAAAACTTCTCTTAAATGTATTAGCCATTTGGAGCTGGAGTTTAAAAGCTCACAAATTTCCCCTTACTGGGATGTTCTGGAAATTAAGTAAGTAAGTAGGAGTGCAAAAATCCACTAGGCTCCTGAAACTTGAACAATTCCTTCAGTCAGACCAATTCTAAGGTATATGTTTAGAGACTTTATGCCCTTAAAATGACGAAAGCAATTAGAAGAACCACGCCGCAGGCCATGAAAATAAAACTAAAGGAAGTTTTTATGTTTAAATAGAACTTATGAAAACGTTAAAGGTTGAACGTATTAGCACGAATTTTGGCAAATTATAATCATCCTAATTTACTTTGAAATCCGTCATCTTTTCCTGCAACTTGTACGTAGCTTCTTGATGGCATAAGATTTATTAAATATGACATTCTTTTACAACAAAACGAAATATGGATCTGAGACCCTTTAAAGTATATACATTCTCGATCGTCATAAAATTCTTAGACGATCTCGCCATGTCCGTCCATCCATGTAACTGTTAAAAGCACGATATTGGTCTAAAGACGTAACTTAGGATCCTTGAATTTGGCATAATGATGGCATATGGTCAAAAACTGTTTAAGCATGTAATTAGCCGGAATCGGTATAGGAATAAAAAGTTTCCATTTATACCTCGTAATAAAATACACTTTTTGGGTATTTGTTTAATAAATATTTTTTGTGGGGGGACAACGGTTGAATTGGGTACTGTTAGTTGTTGCGTATAGTTTCTGGACCTGCCCAGTAGTTACCACACGGAGGTCTGTGTTATCAATGAGGATCATACTGGATTCTCCAACTAAAACCGGCCTGATACTTTGTCATATGACAAATACCACTCGTGAGCATAAACATTGCTTTATCGTGATGTCTTAAGTAAATTGGTTTCGGTTTTAAGATTTCAAGTTTGTTTCTTAAGTCTTTTGTTTGGCTTTATGAAAAATTACCCTAACACAAAATGGTCGTAAAATGAAAATTCTACTACCACTGGGGTAATTTTAAGTTTAATTGGGATGATTTTTGGAATTGTGGGGCCATATTTAATTTTTGCATGATTTTTTTTAAAAAAAAAGTTTTTGTAGGGCGCCGGTCGATTATTTTTTTCTGTTTCAAGTAAAAAAAAGTTTAGCTGCTCGATGTTTTAACAAAAATGTTTATGCGTCAATTTAAAGTATACCTTTTAGCAAACTCAATACTTATCCTTGGAAACTCTTATTATAAATATCCAATATTATTGTGCTTATGACAAGCTAGATCGAAATCCCAAAAGACCACATGTTACAGTACATCGAGAGGCTACAACGTCTGGTTTTTCCTACTGCGAAAATTGCTGGATGTTAGTAATAATATTATACGAAACATTTCATTTAATTACTAAATAAATAGTTTTTCTGAACTTCATTTAAGATATAATTTTTGACAGGCTATAAGGCGTAATATAAAAATTTACAAGCCGTTGATACAGTAAGTTTGCAGCTTAAAGCCAGCATTGATGGCAATCCATAAACTTATGGTTCTTCCTTTGCTTCCTCCAACTCTAATACAAATGACATTTGAAGATGTTTAAAAAATCATATCCTAATGGACCGTGATAAAATATTGCAGGGGTTTAAAGTTTTTTCAAAAAACAATGGATTTATTTAATAATTTACAATTAATGCGGTAATTAATAATTTTTTAATGTTCTGTATAATTTCTACAATTCTTCTCATTACCTTCAGGTGGGCTATGAAGGCAAACGTGCCAATAAAGTACTCGAATTACCTCTGGATTGGAAGCTTATAATGTGATTTAAGGAAAAATTGACAGAAAAGAAAGTCCAAAACGACGAAAAGGCTAGTGCCATTAAAAGTAAAAAAAAGTGGGAAGAAACCCAACTACTACAGAAAGGAATTCCTGAATATAATAGTGAATGGACCAAATAATGCCAAAGAATAATAAGAATACTTGAAATTAAATAAGAAATCGAGGATAATACCAAAGTTGGAGGAGAGGTTTATATGTCAATTCCTGACTGTAGCGATTGTGGCGTTTTTAGAGGCAAGATTTCAGATATGGGTTTCTTACCCTGCAAGCATTTGGAAGTATGCAGTTAAAGCTTAGTTTGACTTTATTGCTAAAACATGGACTACTTCCATTGTCCTAATTGTAGATGTAGTTATATGACATGGAGCGCTGCTCCCATCAAGTATCATCTGTTAATAGACGTCTGTAAAATTTTGAGAGAGTTTCGTCATTTACTTAGTAGGGACATAAATACTGTTACACACTTTAATGCTGTAAAATAAAAAGTACTGAATGTTTTTGAATCAAATATTTTTTAATATTCATTGACGAATATTGTATCCAAGTAGAATCTTCTTATTTGAAATGTCCGCGTTTGCCTTCACACACACGCCTTAAGTCGAACTGGCCAATCGTCAATAGCTGCACGAACCTCGTCTATTGGAAAATTGGTCACAGCTCGAACCAAAGCAGGCTTAAGAGATCCAATATTGGGGTATCTTTTGTGACAAACCTTGTCCTCTAAAACAGTCCACATTTTTTTATCCAATGGGTTCAAATCTGGACTGCCTAAGGGCCATTCTTCAGAGGAAATGAACGCTGGCATATTGTTTCGAAGCCAGGCCTGGGACGTTTTAGCCTTATGGGCCGGCGCAGAATCCTGCTGGAAAGTTCTTGGCTGGTTTCTTGGCTTCCAAAACGGTTTCTTGGTAAACTTTGGCCGATGTTTTGACTCCTTGTTCGCAGAAATGCAGATCAGAGGCCGCAACGTAAGAGACACCCCACCAAACCATGAGTGAAGCTGGGCGATAAATCACCCTTTTCCACCCTTGGGATCAGTTCAGATGCTTTCTTAGATGACCGCGCATACACTCTATCATTTTGCTTGTTCAATTTTTCCTGAACGGTAAAAATTTTTTCATCGGTGAACAAAATTTTTCTGCGCAAGTTATCAGCGTGCTTCAACAAAAGACCTTTGCATTCTTCAATCCTATTTTTTTAAAGCTGCAGTCAATGAATGTCCGGTACGTCATTTGAAAGCCCCAAGTCCCAAGACTTTTTTAATGATTCGAGTCATGGACTTTTGCGTGATATTCATTTCACGGGCCATGATTTTCTGTGAATTATTGATTTTAACGGCTTTGATGACATGTGGTGTTCGAACCGAGTGTGGGCGGCCCGACCGTTGGCGGACTTTTACATCTCCAGTCTCCTCAAACAGTTGTATGCATCGGTAGACGAACATGCGGCTAGTCCCTAGTGGCCGGAGCGTTTTGAGCATATCTCATTTTTTCATTTCACACTTGAAAAGTGCTATTACAGAGATACGGTTCTCATTATCTGACCACTCCATGATGAAAGTTGAAACAATTTTAAAATCCCGTTACAGACTAGCGCTATTGAGGTTAGCTTTCAAAACCCATATGACATTAACGGGGTATGTTCAGATCTACCATTGAAATGGGTGTGTTCAATGTTGTAACAGTATTTATGTCCCTACTAAGTAGTTTGTGGTTAACCGCTGTTTAAAACATACAACCTCGTGAATTATGTTAAAAATGCAAAAAAGTAAATTTCGAGTGCTCATTAAACATTATTTTTTGCGGAAAAAAACCTTCAATGAAACCAAGGGAACGTTTGATAAATACTATGGGGACTCTGCACCATCGATATCAATGGTAAAAAAAGTGGCTTACTGACTTTAGTTGTGGTTTCACTAATAAATACACCCGAATACGTTGAAAATCCACGATATGGTGTTGGACGATCGAAGAATAAAAGTGCGAGACATTGTCGATGCTATACGCAAATCATATGGCAGTTTAGTTTTGATTTTATATGATCAGTTGGGTGTAAGAAAGCTGTCTGCGCGTTTACTCTCAATTGACCATAAACGTAATCGTGTGACAACTTCAAAGGATTGTTTGGAGTTGTTTAATCACGATTCGAATGAGTTTTTGTGGCGTTTTGTAACTTTGGAGAAACATGAATCCATAATACACACCCCGGAGACCAAGCAGCAGTCCTAACAATGGGTTTCTCCGGCTGAACTGGCTCCGAAAAAGACCAAGCTGATAACAACAGTTTTTTGGTATGCACGTGGGATAATCCACATTGATTACCTTCAAAAGAAAAAAGCAATAAACGGCGAATATAATTCAAACTTATTGGACTGATTAACGAGGATTTAAAAAAGCGACCCCATATGGTCAAGAAAAAAATATTTTTCATCAAGATAATGCATGGATGCAGACGTATGCCGTCTCAATTGCAAAATTGCATGAAATTGCTTGGTACCACATTCTCCATATTCTCCGGATGTAGCCCCCAATGAATATAAACTATTTCCAAACCAAAGAAAATGGAAAACGATTCCGCACAATTTTTGATCAAACAAATGCCTATTTTATGTACCTCGAAAAATACTATTTTTTTGGAAGGAATACAAAAATGGAGAAAAGTTGGACTAAGTGTATTAAAATAAAAGGGTGTTATGTTGAAAAATTAATTTATTTTATGACAAAAAAATGTGTTTTTATTAAAAAAAAATTAACAGAATTATTCAGATGTCCTCGTACTTTAAAAATAATTAATTAATTATATTTCACATATTATTATATACAAATGTTGGGGCCATTTTTTGTATTTCGTAGTTTTTTGTCAAAAAAAGTTTGTTTTTTTACTGTGGGGTTATAAAAACATGTTACTTTATTGTCACGGCAATAATAATAATATGTTTTCCGCAATAAAAGTTTGTTCGTCGCAACCATAGCATTGTTTTTTGAGTTTAATTTTGACAATGGTATGATTGCCGCAATATTAATATTATTAAAATGTAGCAAAATTATTATTGCGAAATTAAAAAATGAAAATTTGGTTGTAGCAATAATATAAATATGGTGCGACAAAAGTATTGCTTTTTGGCTTTTATGTTAACACTATTATGATTGCGGTAATCATACTGTATGATTGTAATTTTTCTTTATTTGAATATGCTTTTAAAAACAATGTTATTGTTTCGGATCTGATGCAATAAAATTACTCTTTATATGCAAATTAGAATTTTTCGAACAAACTGCTTTGGCTGTGTTTAACTGAAATATTTTTAATAAAAACGCTTACGTTTAGTTTTTCTACTGTTAAAGAATTACTCATATTATTTTGAATTTAATGTATTTTTAAATACTTTTCATAGTTCATCTATTATTGACAACTTAACCCAATTCTTATAAATAATTTTGGGGATCGTAGTATAATTGTGTATGATCATACTGTGGTTGTAGGGATCAAAACATGGTTGCGTGTAAATCATACTATGGTTGTATGTGAATCATATATGGTTGTGAGAATTATACTATGGTTGTATGTGAAACATACTATGGTTGTGAGGATCATAATATGGTTGTGGATGTCATAGTATTGTTGAGTGTGAATCATACTATGGCTTTGTGGATCATAGTATGCTTATATGTGAATCATACTATTGTTGTGAGGCTCATAATATTGTTGTACCACAACCATATACCCTACAAGAGTATTATCCTCTTCGAATATTTTTACCACAACCATACTTTTTTCTGCGTGTAGTTTTTGGCCTTTTTTCTTTTTCTAAAGCATGTGATTTTTTTGTTGGCGAATTTTTTTCACTTTGGATTGGCGCAAGTTTTAATATTTTATAGTGGTCCAATTTGTAATTATTAAAATGACCCCAAATTTGGGAAAATTTTTCATCTTAAGCTAGAGCATCTTTGTCATTTTTCAGGAAGCCCTTGTGTTTCAGCAACCGTTTGGAATCAATTACCATTAGCTCCAGGAAATAGCATTACTGAAGCCATGTCCTTCTTCATGTTTTTGTAATTGATTACAACGATGAGCATTTAGTTCTTAGCCCAAAGAATTGATTATACTTATAGTTTTAGATATTTTAAAAAAATATTTAAAAAACTAAGTTTTTATGATCATACCGTAGTTAGCACCTCAGCGGAAGCTAAAACGGCAGCAACAGCAAAAGGCAAATAAACATATAGCCTAATTTTTGCCACATACCCAATAACGCACACGCTAACATTCTGAAGAGACTGTGCCACAAATGCGCGGCATACGTTGTGGCCGCATGCCAAAAACGCGTACGTCGGGTTCCTGCCCGAAACAACAACAGCGAGAGCAGTAAATAAATAAATAAATGCCTGCTGAGCATAACGAAGGTGACGACGATAGCGGCAACGGCGGCTATGACGGTGACGACGACAAATGAAAATGTCTCTCACGCTGATGCGCTCATGCCGGGAAGCACAACACCACCAGCTGGAGGCCGCAATGTGGCCAACAGTTACGCTTTAATTAAGCCAAAGATTATCGTAACTAATTGCAATTACATGGTTGGCTGCATTGGGAAATTATCACAGAGAGACAGAGTGATGGAGAGCGAGAGTGCGCGCCAGAGGAAGTCACAGGGTGAATGAATAGGCGAGGGAGTGAGCAAACGATCGTATGTTACCGACTGATTGAGAAGTTACTAGCGTAAGATATTTTGTGTTTTTTTTTTGGCCAAAATGACAAACCTTGCCTGTGGTTTCACAGTATGAAACTTGCGCGCCCATAAAGAAGATGTTTGCAAAACTTAAGCCTTGGAAAACATTTCATGGCACTCTCGTAGTTGGAAAACAATCATCAAGCAAATGCATAAAACTGTTGGCCAAAGGAGTACTGACCGATCGAATGACCTTTTCCGCCAAAACTCTCTGCATCGAAAGATTTAATGAATGCCAATACAAATCGCACCGTGGAAGGCAGGACGGCAAACATCTGCGACAAATTCACTTTTTCATGCTCATAAAATAATCACATGCAGCATTAGCCACAAGTACACCTACAACATGCTTGAGGATCAACCAACTAGCCTGAGCTCTGTCCCAACACCCTGAAGTGAGCGTGTCTGTGTGTGACACAGAGGCTTGAGGATCGCCGGGAAAATTAAACTTGAACGAATTAAAGTATCTATTGTCATATAAAACGCGTAAAACGTGCTACACACTTTGATCACGTTCTCATCAGTCGGCTGGCGAAGGAGGACGATTACTCGCTTCATCGCTCCCTCGCTCGTTAGTTGCTATTTAATATGCGTGTCGCGTTTGACACACAACAACAACGGCAGTGACAAACAACATCACCTACAATGTTAAGCGATCCCCAGTCGGCGCGCACAACGTTCGTTTACCTGTATGTGCAGTTACTCAGCCAGTCAGTCAGTCAGTGTTGCAGTGATCTTTGAGCAATAAATCAATTACATCACTCACGGCACCAGTAACAGTGATTTTTTTTTGAGTTTTAGAGTGCGTTCGTGAGCATATGATCTCCCTGTATACTGGAATGCTTTGGGAAGGCATGGATATGGGCTACGGCTCAGCTGAAGTCGAAGTATTTGGTCGTTGGGCCTGATTCGTCGTCGGGTAAAGCAGGATGCTACCTGTGCGGTACATTTCCAAAAATGCAATTCTTGGAATGCAGCAACAAAATCTAAATGTTTCTGTGTTCTTTCCACATTTTGGTTTTTGTGTATCATTTTTCTTTCATGCTTTGTTATTGTACGAGTGTGGTTAAAAAATTCAGTAAATTGCGGGAAAATTTCCAAATTCAAGTTCCTTGATAATGTTGCGATCAATTGTTATCTTATTTGTAGTTCTTCCATAACACAAAAGCGTTAAGAATTCCTAGTACTCGTACAGGGTGGCCGATGAAAGCCGCTTCCAAAAAAAGTAATGCCTTTTTTTATTAAATGTATCTGGTTAATTTTCTTTTTATTTTGCTGATTGATTTGTAGATTTAACAATAATGGATAACTGGAACACTGAAACAAGGATTTGGTTGGTCGCCGCTATCACGCACTGGAGTCCGTAGTTTTGGTTCAACGTGAGTATAGGCGCACGTTTGGCGGCAATCCTCCGAGCAGGTGAACCATAAAGAGTCTTGTAAACAATTTTGTCGAGCATTGGACAGTCAACAGAAGACCTCACGAAACCCTTCAGTTCGGACGAAGAAAACAATCGCTGCTGTAGCTGCTGCCATAGAAACAATCCAAGAGTGCCGACAAGAACCTATCTGCTCAAATGGGTATAAGCAGACAATCATTGCAGTCAATAATGCACAAAGATTTGGACTTATTCCCATATAAACTCAAATGGCCAACTATCTGAACACAGCAGACTTCCCGCTTGGATTCGCTTGGAATTTTGCTTCAAATGGTGGAAGAGGGCGAAAAGACGTTGTCTGACGAGCCCCATTTCGATTTAAATGGCAAATAAACAAACAAAATTTTCGAATACAGAGTGCTTTCAACCCACAGATACTCCATGAGACGGAATTGCATTCACTTCGTGTCACAGTGTGGCAGTTTCATCACGCTGCATTGTCGGGCTCTACTTCTTTGAAGAAAACGGTTACACCGTTACAATTACTTTTTATTACAATTATTTTTTTATTCGGCGTAGAATTACGCCGAATAAAAAATTCTTTCAACTCTGTGTGGTTTCAGCGAGATGGTTCAACTCCTGACACAGTCCGGCCAGTTGCGACAGAATTGCTGATATCCAAAAACTCCACATTCCGTTGGCACCCCAGGTCGTCGACCTTACTGCATCCGACTTTTTCCTGTGGGGTTACTGCAAACAGAAAGTCTACAAAGCAAAAAAAAAAAATTGGTGAACTAAAGCAATTCATCCGAGAAACAATTGCGGCTATTCCTGTCTCAAGTCAATGGTCAACTTTTTGGTAAGATGCCGCACATGCATTAACGAGCAGGAAAAGGGGAGGGGGGGAAATAAAGTCCATTATTTTTTAAACTATAAGTATATAAGCTATAATTAATAAAATTAAAAGAGCTTTAACAGGAATAATAGAAAAATTAATTCGATACACTCAAAAAAAACTATTTTAGTTTATTAATGTAGTAATATTCATCAGACATCCTGTAGAATAATTATTGTTGATGTAATAGTCATGAAAAATAAATAAAATATTGGTAATCAAATAATCTCTGCATATAACATTTATTACGAAATCATCTGGAAGTTTTAGTTTAGGATCGAATGCATTTATGCCAATATTCCGTTTGCCAATCTACTATATAAGGGTACAAATAGGCAAAATATTTCACCCATTACCATGGAAGATTAGAGCAGATAGCACAAAAATACAGGGAATGGGCGTTCCACAGGGTTTTTAACCCAGAATGATTTTTAACAATTGTTCAATGTTTGTAAATATTTTTTTTTTTAATTTTTTTTCCAATTATATAAATAACACTTGGAGAATAAATAATGGAGAGCTTCACAACTTAACAAAGAACCAGAATATAAGAATTTTATTATTTATATCAGCGATCAATTAATTTAACGCAAAGTGATGAAGCTCGTTTTATTTAAATGGCATTGTTAGTAAGCAGAACTGTAGGTTCTGGGGTTCTAAATGGGGCCATTCATCGCCAATTGCAGGTGTACACTGTACAGTATGGTGTGGTATCACATCTGCAAGTATCATTGGGCCTTACTTCTTCGAGAATGAAGAGGAAGTGCTGTAACCGTAAATAGAGAGCGAAATCGGTTTATGATAGAACAACTTCCTGCTCTTGAAAACAGGACGGAGCCACTGCCCGACACACAGTGGGACTTTTAAGCCAAATTTTTGGAGAGCGAATAATTTCCAGACATTTGGAAATTATTTGGCCAGCGCGATCGCCAGATTTGTCAGCACGTGACAAGCCCGAGACAATTATTCAACTCAAGACCAACATTGTTGCAAAAATTCGAACGCTAAGCCAAAAATTTTTAAAGATGGAAAATGCTCTATAACGAGCCCATCATTGCGAAGCTGGAAACGGAAGCAGTGTAAAAGAATTTCCATTTGCAGGGCATTACGTCGGCTTTATATGCAAACCTTCTTACTACCTTTCAGCACATTTTACAAGAGAAACAAAAAACTTGAAGTTTGTAAGAAAACTGAACTAATAAATGAACGATTAACGCGTTCTGCTTTTATTAACAATTAAGTGAAGTTACTTAATTTTGAACAAAAGCAGAACGCGTTAATCGATTTCTATGATCTATGTCGCATTTTGTTTATAGGTTATGTGACTTTACGTGAAAGTTATAAGACTCTACACGTTTTTCCGTTTGGGATTTATATGTTTTTAAAAAAAAATTTTTTTTTTTTTTGGCAAAATTTTCTTCATAAATTTATTTCTAATTGCAAAAATGTTGATTTGGTAGAGAAACAGTATGTTAATGGATTAAAGAAAATGTAATTATTAATTTTTCTCAATTTATTTCAGCAAAATCGAACTAGTCGTTCTTTAAGGAAAAAATGTAAAAGGTCATAAAAAATCATCACCCTGACTTGATATTTCTCACCCCCCAGATTGGCTGTTGTACTGTGTAATGTATTGGATTTAGCAGCATTTCTTACAAAAATAATTCTTTGGATTTAGCAATTTTTCTAATTAAACCATTTTAAACACTTCAAGATTCAAATAAAATAAAAGCTACATGCCAGTCAACGGAGGGTATCTTTCTTCACCACACGGCAATAAAATTTCAATTTTCTTTAAAAAGTCTACTTAGCAGGTTGGCACATTAAGCCGACGAAATTTTAATAATAATTTCATTTTGGGAATATATGCAACAACAAAGATATTAAAACTTGTGAACCTAAGGAACCTAAAAAGTGTAAATACACGGTAAATATTTGATTTTTTTGTACTTTTTCCAAGAAACATAAGATTGAAGTCAGACTGTCAACGATAAAGCTAAAAAGGACAAAGGACATTTTGAACATAATTTTTTTTTTGGGTTAAACTAGAAAAATTCGTCCCAGTTAGTAAAAAAACTGCTTTTATGAATCTTGGTTGTGCCAATAGACGAACTTTTAACAAAGGTTTGTCGACTGTGCAACCTTAAGAATATACTTAGTAGAATCTACTTATTCCAAATGTCCGCCGTTTGCCTTTACACACGCCTTAAGTCGCACTGGCCAATCGTCAATAGCTGCACAAACCTCGTCCTTTGGAAAATTGGCCACAGCTCGAACCAAAGCAGTCTTAAGAGATCCAATGTTGGGGTATCTAATGTGTCAAACCTTGTCCTCTAAAACCGTCCACAATTTGTAATCTAATGGGTTCAAATCTGGAGTGCCTGAGGGCCATTCTTCAAAGGAAATGAACGCTGGTAAATTGTTTCGAAGTCTGGCCTGAGACGTTTAAGCCTTATGGGCCAGCGCAGAATCCTGCTGGAAAGTCCATGGCTGGTTTTGGAACAGGGAAATGTTAAGAGGCTTCACAACAACTTCCAAAACGGTTTCTTGGTAAACTTTGATCGATGTTTTGACTCCTTGTTCGCAGAAATGCACCCCATCGTAAGAGACACCCCACCAAACCATGGCCAAAGCTGGGTGATGACCCTTTTCCAGCCTTGGGATCAGTTCAGATGCTTCCTTAGATGACCGCGCATACACTCTATCATTTTGCTTGTTAAATTTTTCCTGAACGGTAAAAAATTGTTCATTGGTGAACAAAATTTTTCTGTGCGTGTTTCACCAAAAGACGTTTGCATTTTTCAATCCTATTTTTTTAAAGCTGCAGTCAATAAATGCCCGGTACGTTGTTTTAAAAACCCAAATCACAAGTCTTTTTTAATGACTCGACTCATGGTCTTTTGCGTGATATTCATCTCACGGGATGTGATTTTCTGTTTTCGGAGCGGATTTCTGTGAATTCTTGATTTAACGGCGTTGATGACATTCGGTGTTCGAACAGAGCGTGGGCGGCCCGACCGGTGGCGGTCGTTTACATCTCCAGTCTCCTCCAACAGTTTTATGCATCGGCAGACGAACATTCGGCAAATCCCTAGTGGCCGGAGCTTTTTGAAAATATTGCTTTTTTTCATTTCACACTTGAAAAGCGCTATTACACCGATATGGTTCTCATTATCTGACCACTCCATGATGAAAGTTAGAACAATTTTAAAAACCAGTTACAGACTAACGCTATTGAGGTAAGCTTTCAAAACCCATATGACATTAACGGGGTATGTTCAGTTCTACTATTGATATGGATGTGTTCAATGTTGTAACAGTATTTATGTCCCTTCTAAGTATATGTGACGCGCAAAATAGAAAGGGACCTAAGTTTAAAAACCAGTTTTGTTCAGGAGAGCCATTTTAAAGATTAGGTCCATTTCTATTTGCGCTTAGAATCGTCGTCTTCACTTTCATAAGACGCGCATATCTCTGGAAGGGAACACTTTTGGGGCATGGGATCGGTCTCATTCGTTGCTCAGATGTTGTCCACATCAAAAAAAAGTGAAAAGTTGATGAAAAGTTTTGTTCAGGAGAGCCATTTAAAAGATTAGGTCCCTTTCTATTTGCGCTTAGAATCGTGGACTTCACTTTCATAAAACGCGCATATCTCTGGGAGGGAACACTTTTGGGACATTGTCCACATCAAAAAAAAAATTAAAATTGATTTGTTTACCCTTAGTTCCCTTTCTCTATGTGCTGTCACATATATAAGTAAGTATGTGCTATACTTAAGTCCCACAGCATTCCTTTAAGGAACTTCTCTCAAATCAGTAAGCTGTGCACCACATAATTCATATACCTACTGACTGGGACGTTTATTTTAATACCGGTACCGAATAGCAAACGATTTTTATAGACAACCTTTATATAGATTAGTCGCCGGTATTCACGAGGTGGAAGCCCGCCGTTGGAGGTATTGTTAGATGTATTAAGCCGAAGTTGAACCTGGGTTGACTGACATAATAGTCATGCACGATAACCTTTATGAAAACCTCCTTAACATCGGATGGCAAACACTTACAGTGCGTCGGTATCCCGAGCAGCTAAATGCCATGCCTCGCACTCACATGTAGGGCTGCCAACTAAAAACCATCTATATATATTCCGAAACGGTTGGTCTAGGAAATGAGTCAGAAGGGCTGGATTAAACTCTTAAAAAATCAGCCTAAGTTCTTTTGTAGTGTTTTAAACTAGTAAATACGATCACTTAAACGAGTAAATGAACATCGCTTAAAATGCAACATTTGTACAACAATCACTGTATATAAAATTTGTATTACCTTCATTTTAGATTAAAGGGTATTTTAACGGAATGACCCGTTTGAAGCGCATCGAAATACTGGTTGGAGACCCACCCCATAGCGTATATATATTCTGTATCGCCGTGAAATCTAATAATTGCCTGTCTGTGGAAAGCAAACTACAGGTCGAATTAGTGAAGCTGGTGGCTGAAATTTTCCAAAGACATGTGTTGATGAACTGAAACGGTGGGTAAAAATTATCCCGTCAGAAGGACTAGGTAAACTTCTGGAAAAATCAACAATCCAAAACATAAAAACGCAATATCTCATGAACTATGTGATGTATGAGGCAGGCAATATGTTATTTAAGAGTAGGCAAGAATCTGTCTGGTCGCTTTTAGCCTTATTTCTTTTGCTTTAATTAAAAACAAAACAGTAAAAAAAATTCCATTTCCCACGTTGATCTTAAAATTTTTCATAATAAAAGCTAAATTTAAAGGAAAATTAACTGAATTTGATATTTTAAGCTAAACAAATTTAAACATTCACATTTCTTTTTCCTTTTTTGCTCAAACTCTTTAAGGTGACACAAATTCTTCGTTAGATTCTTTGGATTTTAAAAAGTCTTCAATTTCGGTGTTTTTACTGAAAAATATCGCCAATAGTCATTGGGTCAGATTTTACATATAAAAAATGACCAGATATCGTCAATTTAGGCTGGCCTGCCATACTTATACAATAGGGTTGACTTGACGCTGCAATTTAACATATATTCTGAAACACGAGATTAACTATGGTAGATTAAACTGCAATCAAGTGCTTTCCAGATCTAGTCTGTCAAACGCCTTTGAAAAGTCTATAAATAAGAAGCAAAAGGGAAATCTCCACTCCATGCTGTTCTACAATAACTCTCAGGGTGCTCAGTTGGTTTAGACAGGATTTTCTTGACGGAGGTTGATTGCTCTGGATGGTGTTCTGATTTAGGGAAAATGCATTGCCATATTCTAAAGTGGCTCAAACAAAATCATTATATGTGACGCGCAAAATAGAGAGGGACCTAAGGGTAAAAACCAGTTTTGTTCAGGAGAGCCATTTTAAAAATTTAAATACGTGTATCTTTGGTGTAGAATTGTCGACTTCACTTTCATAAAACGCGCATATCTCTGAGAGGTAACACTTTTGGGGCATGGGATCGGTCTCATTCGATGCTCAGATTTTGTCCACATCAAAAAAAAGTGAAAATTGATTTTTTACCCTTAGTTCCCTTTCTCTATACATTTTACATCCGAATCCTACCAAAATTGTGCACAAAGCGTTACGGGCAACCAACACTTATTTCCTGCAACATTGGACCATATCAGTCCATGTTTCCAAAAATTCCTCTCCCGGCTTGTTGTCCTAAAGCTTTAGAAGATACAAATTTTACCCCTTGACGCTCAAATAATAACGAGATGCTTAATACTCTGACTAGCAGAGTGGTGAAGGGTATTCATTAGATGACCATGCCCGACTTTAAGTTTTTTTGTTAAATGTTTTGTACTTTAATAGCGAAGTTACGATGCAGGGTAAGGGTTGGCCAGGAAAAACTTAACGAAGTTTTTTTTTTGATTTTCTCAATCTGAATTGGTGGCTTGGCATAAATATTTTACTTTAGATAAGTTATATAAGTGTTTCAAGAAAACTAAGATTAAGAATTTTTAAACAGAAAAATAGAATGATAGGGTGAGACCCGATGGACAGGGTTTTCAGGAACGGTTTAATCATTCGCTTTAAAGCTTTAGAAGATACAAATTGTACCCCTTCACGCTCAAGTAATAACGATATGTTATGATCGACAAATAGTTAACTCCAGAAAGAGATGATTAAACTCTGACTAGCAGAGTGGTGTAGGGTATCCCACAGATGACCATGCCCGACTTTAATTTTTTTTTTAAGGTTTTATATTTTAATAGCGAAATTACGGTGCAGGGTAAGGGTTGGCCTGGAAAAACTTAACGAAGTTTTTTTTTTGATTTTCTAAATCTGAATTGATAGATTGGCATAAATATTTTACTTTAGATAAGTTATGTAAGTGTTTGAAGAAAACTAGAACTAAGAATTTTTAGCCAGATAGATGGAAGACTAATAGGATGATAGGGTGAGACCCGATGGACAGGGTTTTCAGGGTGTAGTACCAAAGGAATGGTTTAAACATTCGCTACAGTTAATTTAACCTATTTTTCGGAATTTCTTTTTATGCTTTTGGAGTAATAAGATTATACAGGGCGGGTCAAAAGTTACCATGGGGTTTAAAAATTTTATAACTTTTTCGTTTATATATTTTTTTTCAGATTATATAAATAACACTTGGAGAACAAATTATGGAAAGATTCACAACTGAACAAAGAACCAGAATGATAGGATTTTATTATTTAAATCAGCGATTAATTATTTAACTTAATTAATTATTTATTCAACGCAAAGTGATGAGTGATGAGGCTCGATTTCATTTGAATGGCTTTGTTAATTAGTAGAACAGTAGGTTCTGGGGTTTTGAAAATCCAAGAGCCATTTTAAATCATATTTTTGAAGAGCAAATAATTTCCAGAAATTCGGAAATTATTTGGCCTGTGCGATCGCCAGATTTGTCTTTGGGGTTATATGAAGGATCGAGTATATGTGAACATGCCCAAGACATCACAAATCCTTCACAAATTTCGAAAGATGTTATGGAAAATGCTGCAAAACGAGCCCATTATTGCGAAGCTGTCATTTAAGTGGCATTGTTTTTCATACTTAGTGTAAAAAAAATAATAAATCTAGAGGTATTTTTTTAGAATAAAAAAAATATTAAAATTAAAATCAAGTGTGGAATCTTTATCTGTAATTTAAAATGGCATTTTATGGCATTTATTTTTTGAATAAAAAAATACCTCTGGATGGATCACCCTATGTATAATCTTAGAAAACATAATTAATAAACGAAAAAGTTATTAAAGTTTTTTGTCCCATGGTAACTTTTGACCCACCTTGTATATAGGTGATTTGTTCATGTTTAACTCACTAATCGAGGTTGAAAAACACCACAAACGATCGAAAACTTTGTACAGCCAATGGCGGAACAACATGCTCATTTTGAGTTTCAACAAGGTGGAGCTATTGCGATTACTGGTAGGCAAACTGTGAAGATGCTGAGTGATAATGGGTCTCATTTGGGTCTCCCCTTCTTGTTTTTGCAAATTTTTGGGACTTCCACAAATATACCTACAATTTATTTAAAAAAAAAACTTCCTCTGACTTTGTGGAAAATAACCAAATTTGAATACACGTTTCTACCTATTAGCCGGTCCTTTATCTAACTAACCCAATAATACCATCCTCTTTTAACAAATTCTGCTTAGTGGACCGATCAGTATGTTAAACATACAGATATGTTGACATATCAGGCAAACACTCATACAAACAATGCTTCTGTCGTAAAAGGCCCATAACCAACAAAAAAGTATTTAAACAAAACCCACACTTTCGAGCCAACCAAAGAAAGAAGGAATAAACACTTCTGGACCGTTCTCTTTTTAGTTTTAATAATGCGGGAATGCAACAGAGCAACAAACCTAAGGTGACCGCTATAAAACGATAAAGTCATTTAGTTGTTCACTTTATTGTGTGTCATAAAAGTGGCAGCCGCACCAACAACATGCAACACCTATACATTGGTGGTAGCACGTACACACACATGGGCATATCCAAAAGACTCTAACTACTGTAACAGCGCTATTGAGCTTCTGCTGCTGATGAGGTGAGCTGTGCGTGAATGCAATTCGCCTAACAGTCATTAAGACAAATGCCACACACGCATGCAAATATTGGCCGCCGTCACAGGAACCCGCGGCCATGTGTATGTGTTTGTACAACAACACCTATTGTGAGTGCAACCAATTTTTGAAACACGATCTGTCAATTGTTACCTTTATTGCCGGCCATAAATGCAATTCTTTGCAAATGTTTGGCCGCTATTTTGTAGGATCGTCCTTTTTATTATCGAGTTCAACCTCTATCGCTTTCGCTATTTCACGGGGCGTAACTCGATCTTTCTCTAGTTTAGTGCAACACTGACATTTGGCTTAGCGTTGAAAGGTCGTGACGCGTTTTTATTGGCTGTGTATTAGTAGAGGGCTAATACAATATTTAACGGATTTTTGTTATGGTCAAATGATTGATTAGGATTTTACGATGGTTCCTTTGGTGTCCGTAATGACGCTCGTATGGTCTACATACAGTGGCAATTTTTCTGTGTGTGTGTGTGTGAGAGTCTGTTTGACCTTGTACCCTTAATTTGTCATATTTCGTTGCTTTCCTTTTGACAAATACAGAGTCCTTTCACATTTTTATTTTATGGAATTTTCCATCACAGATATTTTTATTCATACCGTCTTTTCTCTTTTTTTTTGGTGAGATCATTTTCTTAGAAGTTGGGTACAAGACTTCATTAATAACCCCGATTAGCTCAAGGGTTTTCTAGTTTTTTTTTGGTTTTTCTTTTCTATGAACAAATTATGCGAGAGTAAAAAATTCATAGACATTTCGGTATAAGTTTTAAAGAACAATTTATTACCTTTATGACAGAGATTAGCATAAGAGTGACGCTGGAGTAAGAATATTACAATTATTTCGGCTTCGAAGCATAACTGGTACTTATGATGCAAAGCGTATACATATAAGTATATACTCGTATGTATATAATTTTATCACTATGCAGTTTTCAGAGTTAAAATGGAAGCCCCAAAAATATAAGGAATGAGAAAGTTGTACGTTATATAAAGTTCAATATAACGGTTTGGCCGATCCTAACTGCGAGATTCACTTGGAGATATTGAGGATTCGATTCAAGTAATTTCTGGTAGTTACAAAAGACTTCTTGCTCAAAATATGTATATTTCGTAGACAATACTATAATAAAAGCATTTAATTAAATACCTACTAAATATGTTTGTTTACGTTAAATTTTTTTACACTTTTACCTAATGCAATACGATTTTTTCTCACTGGATCTACCGTATTGCATTCCCGATAATCCCAAAAAACTTTAAAACTACATATGTGACAGCGCATAGAGAAAGGGACCTAAGGGTAAAAAATTCAATTTTCATTTTTTTTTCTTTTTTTCATGTGAACAACATCTGAGCATAGAATGAGACCGATCCCATGCCCCAAAAGTGTTCCCTCCCAGAGATATGCGCGTTTTATGAAAGTGAAGTCGACGATTCTAAGCGCAAATAGAAAGGAACCTAATCTTTAAAATGGCTCTCCTGAACAAAACTGGTTTTTAACCTTAGGTCCCTTTCTATTTTGCCCGTCACATATAAAGTTTTAAAATATAAACTAACGAGATATTTAAATGTTACATTCACAGTATCTGCCTGACCGGTCTCATTTAGGAAAAAATACGGCCCGATGATGCCGCCAGCCCATAAACCGCGCCAAACAGTCACTCTTTTTGGGTGCATTGTTTTTTCGACAATCACTCTTGGATTATCATTCGCCCAAATGCAGCAATTCTGCTTATTGACGAATCCACTGAGGTGATAGTGTGCCACATCACTAAAGATGATTTTCTTCGAAAATTGATCATCCCTGTTGCCTAACTTTAACGCGTTGCTCGCTTGTGCATCTTTCCATGGTTCAAATTGACTTAGTCTAAAATTAAGATATATCAAATGAAATGTAGAAAAAATCTTGACGTTCAGTTGTGGTTCACATTCAACAGCGGCCCCTCATATTTAACCACCCTTTAGGTTCGAGCAAACTAAAGTACGCTTTTTCATCCTAAGCCGCAGAAGCACACAAGTGCTTTGAGTGAAACGGCAGTTGCTTTCAAACAAAAAGCACTGGCATTGGGCTCTACACGCTGAGAAATAACATGATTACTGTATGTTATATTTACGGATCTAATGCAATAATAATACTTTTTATATAGAAATTGAAATGTTTGGCTTTGTTTAACTGAAATATTATTAATAAAAACGCTCTTGTTTTTTTAAACCGATTTTCTGCTGTAAAATAAATCACTGCTATTGTTTTGATTTTGATGTATTTTTAAATGATTTTCATAATTCAAACCTATTGTTGACAACTTAACCCAATTCTAATAAATAATTTTTGGGCATACTATTGTTGTAGGGATCATAACATGGTTGTATGTGAATCATACTATGGTTATGGGGATCATGATTATGTGTGAGTCATACTATTATTGTGAGGATCATAGTATGGTTGTGAGGATCATAATATGGTTGTATTTGAATTATACCATCGTTGTGAGCATCATAAAATTCTTGTACCACGATCATATACCAATCAATAGTGTGATCCTCTTCGAATATTATAATCCCAACCATACTTTTTTCCTACGTGTGGTAGTGCAATTAAGTGTTGGTAGACATTTTATTTGACCGCTGACAATTTACTTTACTTTCTGCGTTTTCGACATTTGCCCATCGTTCTCAAAAATATGAACGACTGTCTAATCATATTTTGAACAATAGTTAAAATGGGTACTGTTTTTTTGGGACGCACTCAATACCTTAAACAAGGTCATAATTGCTGGACTTTCTGCCTTATGTGGCCCAACGAATGGGCGATTAGTACTTGGGTATTTATATTAAATCAAATTTGGCTACGAATCCAAGTATTAAGTCATTTTTAAGTTTTGACTGAGATAAGTAATAAACCCAAAACACGAACCATTTCTTTGCGCTTTAGTAGCTTGTGGATGGTGGAGGGTATACTTATATACACACAGAGAAAAAATCCGTTTGAATCCGGTCCAACCTACAAAAATGCGTTTGGATACATCGAATTTTCGTTGCAATTACCAACATTCCATAGTAATGATGGTAACACGGTTAGAGATATCATATGATGGTTGCTACAATCATATTGCCGCATTTAAACCAAGAACATGGTTATACAAACCGAATTCAAGTTAACTATTGGTTGCGACAACTGGCGGCTATGGCAACTAACCAATTGTGATGTAGATGTTACCTTAATACCAACAATTGGTGGTGACAATAGAATAGGTCTTTATAGTGACCAAACCGTGTTTATTTGGCTGTTGTCACATAATATTAGTTATATCAACAACAAAAAATTAACCCTATAATATTTTATCGGTTCTAGTAGTACTTGCAACCACCAACATTCGGTTAACAAAAAAAATCGGTTGTTGCAACAAATCTAAACATTAAAGTATAGATGGTGTAATCAACAAGTAAAAACGACGTTAAGTTTGGCCAAGTCGCACCTCATTATACTTTTCACCGTCCCTGAGAACGATCTTTTTTTTTGGGCTGTTTTGACCAATGCTTCCGTCTCTAATCTAATAACTTCAAAATTATATTTGGCTTGGCAGCAGAGATTAATTGGAGTACCCATGCGATTACTCGCAATAGTCGTTATTGAATACTGTGGCCCAAGAAACGGACCGTATGGTCAAAACGGATGTTCGCTAGTCAATATTAATATATGGGTACTGAAATTAAAAAAAAATTCTCCAAATCCGAATATGGATGGATATAGCTGATTTGGTTGAGATAATTGTCAACACATTGGTCGAATAAACCCAAAAATGGACCACTTTTGGGCTTTTCTTGCTTTGTGACGGTGAAGGGTATATATATGGTTTGCCCTGGCCGTACTTAAGAGAGTTTTTTCTTATTAAAGCTTTGACTCATTTTATCTCGGCCCAAGAACCTAACCACCATGCCGTCACCAACAATTACGGAAATATTTGTACGCAAACTTAAACTTATTACTATTTTTTATTGAATATAATGGGTGGTTAAATTCTAAGGGCCGATGTTGATTTTGAATAAAACACAAATTAGTTTGGAAATTATTGTCATTTCTTTTCATTCTTTCTTTTTTTATTGGTATGGTTCAATTATGTATGAAGCAAAATATCGGCCAAACGGCCGCCGCGACCCCGGCGGTACTATAATGCAGAGGCATAATTGAGGTTCTATGCGGGTAATGTGCCAAATTATCTCATCGTTTACCTCTTGAATTGTTGCTGGCTTATCGACGTACACCTTTTCTTTCAAATAACCCCGAAGAAAGAAGTCCAACGGTGTCAAATCACATGATCTTGGCGGCTAATTAACATCGCCATGACGTGAGATTGAATTTGTCGCGCAAAAGAGCCATTGTTTCCACATATCGTCCACATCCATATCTTTCAATTTGGGCCATAAAAAGTTCGATATCAGCTCACGATAGCGTACACCATTCACAGTAACTGCCTAACCGACCTCATTTTGGAAAAAGTACGGCCCGATGATGGCGTCAGCCCATAAACCGCACCAAACAGGCACTCTTTTTGGGTGCTTTATTTTTTCGACAATCACTTTTGGATTACATTCGCTCAATTGCGGCAATTCTGCTAATTGACAAATCCACTGAGGTGAACATGTACCTCATCACAGAAGATGATTTTCTTCGAAAATTGATTTTTCATTTTTATCATAAGCCTGATTAACTTAAACGCATTGCTCGCTTGTGAAAAATTTCATGGTTCAAATTGAGTTAGTCTAAAATTAAGAGATATGAAAAGTAGAAAAAAAACTTGACATTTAGGTGTGGTTCACATTCAACAACGGCCCTTAAAATATAACCACCCTTTATAAATATTTTATGAAAGTTTACTTTAATCCGAATTTTATATTTATAAACTTGTTTTTAAACTCTTTTCTAAATCCAATAAATCATGTATGCAAAAAACGGAATGTTTCATAGATATTTTGTACTTAAGGTCCAAAACACTGATTTTTGAATAAACGGGAAACTTCTCTGAAATTATTTACTTTGTCTGATATAATTTTGTGTACTGATTTGCCTTTTGTTTATTTCCTCCTCCGAACTTTAGATACATTTTATAGACCTTCTTGCAAGACTTAAAGATTAATCTCTGACTCGTAAACGAGGTTAAAAACAACCCCGCGACAAAAAATGTTAGAGGTTTTTAGCTTCATACACGATACAATCCTTGTGTAATCAGACGATTGCGAACATACAATGTAACCGCATAACATAATGAGGGTACGGGTATTCATGATGTGGAGCATTCAGTTCATGAATACCTCAAATATCTTCTTGGACAACATCCTGTTGTCTCGGTGTCAATGACTTCCGCCATATCGCTGCGTTGATATACACATCAAGAGTTCATTGCGTATGAGAAAAGTGCATCGAAATGTGCCAGCAAGCACTTGCTGAGAAGATATTTCATAACAAAATACCACACAACAAGATCACAAGTAAGTGGCTCACAGTACACCGACTACTTACAGTACACATCGTGCGAGTGTCTTTAAGTAAATCAAAACTTTAAAGGATTTCCGCTTTTGTAGTTCTGTGCGGCCGGCCATCGTTCATTCCATCTGCTCCTGCCCAAAACAATCAATGATGTTGGTCACATATTAAATAATGCCCCGGTGGTATCCGCTGATGATGCGACTGCTCGCTCTCGCACTCCTGCTGCGGTCGTTACTCGTACCTGTACGTTCAATACATGCGGTATTAAGATTAATTTACGACTTGCTACAATTTTTGCGCTCAATTAAAGTATCGATATCATTTCATTGCGTGTAATTAGTACGTAAATATTAACATTGTCGGGACTCATTAGTTGACAACGAATAACTGCACGCACTTTGTCATACATTTTAATTTTTTTTTTCGTTTCGTTGCCTCTTCTTTAACTTCCCATTCAGACTCGACTTGGCTTCTACACCGGCTTCGGCTTTAGTAGTCGGTGGCCAGTGTCTGTCTAGATATTTTGTGTGATATTGTTGCAGACAACAAGACAAGATATGAGCAATCGACATAATGTACTCGCTCGTAAAGAGCAGCACATCTACAACAATTGCAATTGCTGTAGATGTAAAGAGGTAAAAAATCAACGTATGCATTGGCAATTATGCTCATTATACTTAATTATAGTAACAGAGAGGAAAAAAAGGCTCTTTTTTGAAAAAATAAACAACACAGCAACAGTACAAAAAATATATAAATATTTCCTCAAGTACGGCAATATGAGCCATTCCATGTCCAAACGAAAGTTTTGCGAAACAAATGGAAATTTTTATTATGGATATTTTTTTATATACCATAACATGCCGGTATGATGTTTACGCTTTTGCAATGTCATCGTCGCTGTTGATTAGATTACCTTGCGATAGCCAGAACTCTCTGGGACAGCCTTGGGACAATCCAAACCGCTGTCAGCACAAGATCGTGATGAGCCCCACCTACCAGGCATGCAAGAACAATAGTTCTTAGATGCTTCTGGCTGCATATGGTAGCACTCATAAGTAAGGCTACTTACAGTCTGCATTCCATAAGACATGTCACAGAAATTACAGTCCTCTGTCCTGAGATATATAAGTACATATATGCAAATGTTCATTCATCAGAGCGAGAACTATCACTAGCTCTTCCGTAAGACGCCGTTAAACGTCCCACCCATGAAAAAGGCCATATGTGACGCGCAAAATAGAAAGGGACCTAAGGTTAAAAACCAGTTTTGTTCAGGAGAGCCATTTTAAAGATTTAAATACGTGTATCTTTGGTGTACCATCACTTTCATAAAACGCGCATATCTCTGGGAGGGATTACTTTTGGGGCATGGGATCGGTTGCATTTTTTACCCTTAGCGCTGTCTATGCGCTGTCACATATGGTCTATAACCAGTGGATGAGGTATAGAGAACATTTTATAAGTTCCGGTCAACTGTATTACCGGTAGACTCCACTCAAGTTTTATAAGAAATTTTACTCTCAGTATCAATCTCATAGCGCCAAGGAAACCGTAATGTCCAGAACCTCAAGTAGAGAGCACCCCATTGATTAAGAACCAAAACTAAGCCTATGGTACCGAGGTCCATGATGTCCTTCTACAGCGATGGTTGATTGACGAGGCTGCTGCAAGGAGCATCAATTAGTTTTATGCACACCGTTTTGAGTAGTGCCACATCACTCACAAAACTAATCGTCTATTGCCCCCAAAATGAATTTTGTATGTCGTAGTAATGTATATTTTTTTTCCTCATGCCAAAAGTTATAGAAAAATCTATGGTACATACCCTAATGTACACCGTGGCTACTTTTATAGGTATAGAGGGTGCTTTCAATTATGTACATACCGACATCCTAATGCAATCCGTGTATCAGTTTGGCTTAGACCGGGTGCTAAAAGACTGGATCAGTCATATAAAGTATTAAGGAGCCTGCGCATGGAACCGTATACATAATAAAGACAAAGGAGTTCGGATGATAAAGGTTGCATTTCCTTAGCACTCTCATACCCAACGTAAGCTAAGAGAAAGCAGAGATATGCCTCTTCACGAGAAAGACGAAGATTCCAACGATTATACGAACTCGCTTCCAAGGATGAGTCATCAAGCTGTGTGATAAAGTTACCTATCTTGGGGTAATTTTGGATCAGAAACTATTATGGAAATACCGTATAGACAACAGAGCGGAAAAGACTCATAGGTGCTGTGTAGAAGATCAATCGGGCCTAATGGGGCCTTAGGCTTAAGATGATACACACACCCTTTATACAAGTGTAGCAAGGCCAATTATTACATAAGCGGCAATAGTTTGGTAGACTTCATTGACTAAGAAGTGTAACATAAAAGCACTGCAAAACTTTTACTAAGAAAATGGATGTAATAATACACATAAGACCGATTGATATTTATACCAGACACATGGAGGAAACCGCTGCAAAATGATTGATGGCAGAAGGCGAATGGATCACAGAGATCGGACAACTCGCCACTAAAACATACTCCATCAAACCGAGTAAGAGACCGAATTCTGGAGAAGCCTAGTTTCCTAATCCAAACAGAAATCCCAAAAGAGAGTCATGTTTAGTTCCTTATATCATATAAACCAGGAATTTATTGTTATACCGATGGCTTCAAATTTAACAACAATGCTGGAGCTGGGTTTTACATAGAAAACCTCTGAATTGAACAATGACTACCGGAACACAATACGGTATTCCAAGCTGAGATTATGGTCGTCGCTCAATGTGTACGATGGTTCAATCTAATACCATATACGACAATGTACAGATTTTCACAAACAGCTAAGCAGCGATTCAGCCAGTGTGATAAACCTAGAACTCATAAGGAAGGCGTATCAAAAGTTTCGTTGAGAACACAGAACGTCTCTAACCATAGCAAATTAACAAACCATAGAAAAAGAGCGCACTTTGGTGGGACGTTTAACGGCTGTGCACTGGCTTAGGTATATGGTTCGTTTCTTTTTGGCTTATGGGTCGTTCCTTGTTGACTCGGGCGTGGCCATTCCCCACGTTACTCCAGTTATATCAGTTTATCCACCCGTTATACCCATATAGGTTCCTGTGTGCTAATCAGTTCTTCTTAATTAGCAACGCTTAAGATAATGTGGTCGTATAGAATTTGCAAACACATAAACAACTCATTGCACATATACAACCCTTTGCACCCTCGGGCTGTAAAACGCTAGATTCCCTGAAGAAGAGAGAAGTGTTGTCGTAGTGGTGTCCTGAGAATCATCCCGTTGTATTCCCATTGACCATTAACCAGATTACTAGCTGCAGTCCGACATTCTCTCCGGAATTGCTAACAGAAACTACACGCAGAAAAAAAGTATGGTTGTCGTGGCAAAATTCGATGAGAATAATACTATTGTTGGGTTTATGGTTGTGGTTCAACAATATTATTATCCTCACAACAATAGTATGTTTCAAATACAACCTTACTATGATACTCACCACAATAGTTTGATTCACACATAGCCATACTATGATCCCCACATCCATAATATGATTTACTCATATTACACTCAACCATAGCATGATCCTCACAACCATAATATGATTCACACGCAACCATGTTATGATCCTTACAACCATAGTATGATCCCCAATATTATTTATTAGAATTGGGTTAAGTTGTCAACAATAGATTTAAAAAGTACTATTATTGCATTAGATTCGTAACAGTAACATGGTTTTAAAAAGCATATTCAAATGTATGAATGAAAAATTACAATCATTCATTTCGATTACCGTAATCATATTATTGTTAACATAAAACCCAAAAAAAACAATACTTTTTTCGCACTAACCATTTTAATATTGTTGCTATAGCCATATTTTTATTTTTAAATTAATTTTATATTAATTTTGTGGCTATCATAATATTGTCAAAAGTAAATTCAGAAAACAATACTATGGTTGCGACGAACATACTTTTATTGCGGAGAACATCTTATTATTGCCGTGACCATATAGTAACCATGTTTTTTTTCTGCGTGTACAATTGGACCAACGCTGTACACTTATAGCCGCAGAGAACTACCTAAAGGATCCTTGTAAGGATGCCTTTGAGAAATAATGTCGAACATAAACGTGGCGAATTATTTAAAGAAACCATTCAGATATGTCACCTTATGCAAGGCCAATAAAAATTTCAATATCCACCACAGTAAACAGTTCTTCCATTTGTACTCTGCCGTCTTTTTACTAGCTTAGCTGGTAGTTTTAGAGTTAGACGATATCAATATTTGGAGGCGTTAAATGAGCATAAAATATTGTTCGCTCTGATATGGACTGACCCATATACTATATGCAACTGGTGATGTATACACATGTTGAGATATGCCTACAGACAAAATAGTCAGTATGTATAGCAGTACACGTATGATGAGGCCTAACTCTAGTATGAGCAGTTGTGACTGGAAGTCGCCGCGATATCACTATTCGATGCCCGCACAAACACACACACCCAAGCACTCACACAGCAAAAGAGCATGATGAATTACAAGTGGTTTGTGGTCTCAGCCAGTCGTCATACATATGAATTATTACCGTCTCATTATGTGCGATGAGTTATGTCCAGAGCATTACTTTTTGTCATAGAGCGAGCATACATAGATCAGCCAGTCAGCACCAGCAGCATGTGCAAGCAGCCTGTCGCTCCTTTTACCACCATCGCCATCACCACCGCCATCGCTTACATTTTGGCCACAGAAAGGCTGCGGATCTCCATCACACGTACATATTTATAGCCCACATTGTACGTACACTTACTGTACACTTGTAGCTTCATTTGCAGTGCTCGAAAGTATGTGCGCATGCGCTCACGTATTTGCGCATATGCCTGCTGCAGCGTGTGTATGTATGTATATACGCGGAGTTTTGCTTCGTACGTAAATACGGTCACCTAAATCGAGCACTTAACAAATGATTTACATTCCAAAAGACAGCAAATACACCGCTTGATTGTATGTGATGCTATGTGATCATCATCATCAGCAACATCGTCATCCTCGTCGTCACCGTTGTCCACATCCCCAAGAGCAACCACAGCGAATGCAACATCAACATCTTTTCGTTTAAGTTTTCAGATATTTTTTTGGTGCAAGGAGGATGGTTTGATCAGGTTGGAAAATAAATAATACAATAAGTAAATTCTTTATCCGTTCGGAGTCGGCTTAAGGTTGTTGATCCTGATTAGTAAAATTGCGTAAAGCTCAGCTTTGTTTCTCAACGCGGTTTTAAGGTAAATCCTGTACGTCTTTATGCAATTTATGCGACAGACTGACAAGGCTATACCAAAATTTGCTTTATTTATATTTATAGATTATATTTACTTAATAATTTCTATAATCTTAAATTGGTCCTGACCTGCTTGATAAATGATTTCAAAGCAATTCGGTCTTACACGTGGTGCTGCTAGATATATTACATACCACGGATTTGTATGTCTTTTTTAACTTAGCACTTCTACCAGAGTTTCAATCTTCTCTGTCAGGGAAGGGCTTAATTTCACTAGGGATTATTATAAGCCCTACAAAACGCACTATGCTCTATTTGAGCTAGATGGGTTTTTAGTGTGACATTAGCAGCGGCAGAACATCAACTCAGGAAGGACTCACTCTTTAGTGGAGGATACAAATTATGAATTGTTTAAAGAGTTTCTTTCCCGGGAAATTCCGGCTATTTTTCATTACTAGGTTCCCGGGAAACTCACCCCGGATTCCCGGGAAATTCAATACCAAGTGGAATTTGATGGTACCAATGTTGGAAAACGTCTTTACTCTTAAAAATTCTATACCAAGCCTCTTATTGATTAAGAACAAATTGAGCTTTAAATTGAACAAACAGATCTAGTAAATATTGTAAAACTAAGCTAGCTGTGAAAGCACTTTGCAGATGAAACTAGATTTATTTATCTGCGGAAACAATATTAACAACGTGGCGTTAAAATATATCTTAAAATCATACACTTTTCGATAAAAAAAAATTCAGAAGCTTAAAAGAATAGAATCGATGAAAGATAGGACAAGGTTTTTACTTTAGTAAAGGACATATCTTAAAAATCCTACATTAACATTACGCGACAGCAGTGTCGACAAAGTTATGGAATCGAGCGATATTTTTATAACTGGCATTACCACTAATAGCTATTACCATAGATCATTTGAGGATATTTTAAGTAAAGCCATTAAAAGTGCAAAAAAGTGGAGAAACAACGGAAAACTTCACTTTTGTATTTAATGCTCTTCTGGTTAAACTAGTAAGTGGTCGATAAAGCGATAATTTATTAGAATTTTTTCATTTTCATACAAGAACGGTTTGGTTTATGCATCATAAACCATTGGATTTGATATTTGTAATAACCGGTTAGCTTTAACTTGCTTAAGGTTATCCTTGAACAACCTTCTTCCCAAAAATTTTACTTATTAAAAAAGGAGTTTTAACGCAAATTTTCTATACTCCTCTGTAAATAAAATCATTTTTTAAATTTTGTACAATGGCATTAGGTTATCGCCTTAGCGACCTTCTAAGCGTGTTATCATTAGAACAAGAGCTATAAAGCCAGCATCAATAAAAAGCAAAAGAATATTGTCTACCACTTGGCAGTTTGTAATTAAAATTTATTGTATTGTATATTGCCCTCATCACCCAAAAAGCTTACCATAGGGATCCGTGTTATCTCCCTCATTGCATTCCATCTACACATCTGATTTCTCACCACCAGAGTATCTAAAAACTGCTTACTACACAGATGACACAGCCTTGATTACTTTGAGCAAACTTACGAGCGCCTTTCTTAAAAAATGGAAAAAGGACTTTTAGATTGCCACAAATACTTTTCGAAATGGAAGATCAAAATTAGCCCTTGTAAAACTCAAGCTATTTAATTTCCTTTCAATAAGTCACCTAAGCAAATTCCCAACAGCCAACATAACTTCGGGAATGAGATAGTAAATATTCAAGAACATGTAAAATACCTGGGAGTCACGCTGCCCAAGAAGCTTACCTTTGGAAAACACATTAACGAAGTGTGCAATAAATCATTAAAAACTATAAGAGCTTTATGACCACATATTCATAAACATTTACTTCCTAATTTTAAAAATAAGAATCTTTTATATAAAACTATCATTGGGCCAATATTAACGTATGCTTGCCCTGTGGGGAATAAAGCAGCTAGAACTCATTTAAAGAAATTACAAATAATTCAAAACAAATGTTTAAAAATTATAAATAAAAACCATTGGAGATATTGTACTGCCCGAATTCACAACGTAACGGACTACGATAAAATTTTCGATTTTATAGATATATTAAATTTTAATTTTAATCCCTTAAAATGGTCTTGCTCGGATCCAACTTAATTTCAACAAAATTATCACCAATTTGACTGTAGGCGATTAGCATGATAGTTTCATTTGTACGAGTACGAGTATATATACGAATTTTCTATCAATTTTTAAATTTTTATAAAGGTTTTTCATCCTACATTTACCTTCGATAAACTTAATTTAAAAAAAATCCATCAATGTTAATATCTCACACCCTTACTGTTAATTGTAGTAATATCTCATTCGAACATTTTGTAGTCTACTTGAAATTCGAAAATAAAGCTGAATATTTAATATAAAAAATGAATTAAAATTCAGAACTGACTGAATCAACAAATTCCATTAATGCTCTTTTACATCTTGAAACATATTTTCAAAATTAATTTAATTCAATTATTGCTATTTATATTGGAACGTATAAATGTTTCTTTGTTACGTTTTGTTTTTGTGCCAACTGCAGCTTCGAACGGGTTATATTTATGTCAACGCACCCTCAAATATTTTTAATGATCTTTCAGAGTCAAACTGTTAGTCGAAATCAACATTTTCATCATGGTAAAGTTCACTTAGGAGCAACGTTTGGAAATCATTAAAAATTGTTACTGAAATTCTGAGTCGGTGGTCGCAACTTTAAGAGCTCTTTCTCTAATTTTCGGCCGTAATAATCGTCCGACCCGACAGGCTGTGCGTGCTATAGTCGATAAATTTGGATCCAAATTTCACTTTTGGATGTTCCGGCGCCATAGAGACGCCGCACCACTCAAAGACAGGAAAATATCGCAGCCGTAAGTGTATCCGTCCAGAATGAGCCAAATCAGTCGAATCCACGACGTTCTCAAGAATTGGGCATTTCTCAAACCACACTGTGGAGTATTTTGCGAAAAGATCTTGGCTTTCATCCTTAGAGGTTAAACTAACTCAAGAACTTAAGTCATTGGATAATTTGAAACGCCGAAACTTCTCCGATTTGGCTCTGCCAAAGTTTGACGTAAATCCTGAATTTCATCGAAAAATCATCAGCGATGAAGCTCATTTCTGGCTTTGTGGTTTTGTCAATAAACAAAATATGCGTTATTGGGCAGCAACAAACCCACATGTGCTTCAAGAGTCGCAATTGCATCCGCAAAAAATTACTATGTGGTGTGGTTTTCTTGCCGGAACAATCGTCCCGTTACCTCAATGGCCAAAATTGGATAAGTCGGTGCCACTAGCCACACAGCACGCCTTAGAATCCTTTTACTGAAAGGCAAATTCGCTGAACGTGTTATCTCGAGAAAAAGTGAAAAAGTGGGTCGAGAGTATAGATCGGTGTACAATACTTTTGTTCCACCAACCATTTTTATATTGTTGCTACCACCACTTTTTCATATTTAAATTTGGCAACAATACTATTGTTACATTTCAACAATATTAATATTGCCGCAATCATACTTTTGTCAAATTGAAATTCAAAAAACAATACTATGGCTGCGACAACCATACTTTTATTCCAGAGAACATACTATTGTTGCTGTGACCATATAGGAACCATATATTTTATCTGCGTGCACGGGCTCGTGGTGTTTACATGACCGAATTCGAATTTCATTCTTAAAATGTAACATTTGCTCTTCACCTGGAAAAAAATTGAAATCTACATTTTAAATGTTCTGTGTTTAATTACTTAATAAAATATTTATATCCCCAATCGAAAACCCTGTAATATAATTGATCTCATGAATTAAAAAATTAATTAGTACTTTATACTGCAAAAAAAACATGGTTTGTTTTACTTGTGTGTTATTTCCGGGAATTCTGGTAAATGCAAAAATTTTTGAAAGAGGAAAAATAATGTAGTTTTTCTAAAGCACATTTAGTCGCATTTTTATTTGTTTGAAGGGAAATATTCCCCCTTTGTCGATAACGCTCTTTTCTAAAGAGCTTGCGATCGTAAGCCATCTTTTTGCAAAGTTTCAGGATCCTAGGCTAAGTCGTTTACCTTCTATACTCTTTTCAACAGACATACGGAAGAGGGACAAGGCTAGATCGTCACAGCATATTGATGATTAATCGTTGATAATATACAGGGTGGGCCAAAAGTTAACATGGGGTTTAAAAATTTATTAACTTTTTCGTTTATTTAGGGTGATCCATCTAGTGGTAATTTTTCAGAACAAAAAAATATAAAAATTCAAATCAAGTTTGGAATCTTTATTGGTAATTTGAAAGGACATTTTATGGCATTTATTTTTTGAATATAATTTCCTTCAAATGTTGGCAACTGTATTATGGAAATAACCGTTGGGTGAGAAACAGGAAGATCCGCTGTTTCCGACCAAAATTTTGTTCAATGAAGAGGCCAATTTCTGGCCCTTCGGCAGAGTCAATAAACAAAATTGACGCATTTGGGCTAAAGAGCAACAAAAAGAGGTTCAATAGAAGCCATTATACCCAGAGAAAACCACGGTTTGGTGCGGTTTATAAGCTGGTGGAATCATCGGTGCATATCTTTTCAAAAATGATGATGGCCGGAACTTAAGCGTTAATGGTGCTCCCTATCCTGCCATGATATCGATCTATGCCTGAAATTGAAGCCCGTAATCTTGACGACACATGGTTTTAACAGGACGGTGCCATTTGCCATACAGCTGCTTAAACAATTGATTTATTGAGAGGTTATTTCGAAAAGCAGGTAATTTTACGTTTTGGACATGTGAGTTGACCGCCTAGATCGAGTGATTTCACACCTTTAGACTTTAGTAAAGTCCAAAGTCTATGCTGACAAACCAGCTACGTTTCAGGTTTTGGAAGCCAACATTACGCGTGTCATTAAAGCCATACCGGTCGATATGCTCGAACGAGTCATCCAAAATTGGATCCTCAGAATGGAAACCCAGAGGCGTAGCTGCGGCCAACATTCAAATGAAATTATATTCAAAAAATATATGCCATAAAATTTCCTCTCAAATTACCAATAAAGATTGCACACTTGATTTAAATTTTTATATATTTTTTTGCTTTGAAAAAATACCTAGAGATGGATCACCCTATATATATATATATATATATATATATATAAATATATATATATATATATATATATATATATATATATATATATATATATATATATATATATATATATATATATATATATATATATATATATATATATATATATATATATATATATATATATATATATATATATATATATATATATATATATATATATATATATATATATATATATATATATATATATATATATATATATATATATATATATATATATATATATATATATATATATATATATATATATATATATATATATATATATATATTCAGTTTATACAAATAGCACTTTGAGAATAAATAATGGAGAGATTCACAACTCAACAAAGAACCAGAATAATAGAATTTTATTATTTAAGTCAGCGATCAATTATTTAAACGCATGAGTGATGACGCTCAATTTTAATTGAATGACTTTGTTATTAAGCAAACTGTAGGTTCTGGTGTTCTGAAAATCCAACCATTCATCAACGCCAATTGCACCTCATTAGGTGTACAGTATGGTGTGGGATCACTTCTGCAAATATCATTGGGTCTTACTTTTTTGAGAGTAAAGATGGAAGCGCTGTAACCGTAAAGGAGGACGATATCGGTTTGAGATAGAGAATTATTTACATTCTGCTCTTGAAACCAGACCTGAGATGTGGTTTCAGCAGGACGGAGCCACTGCCCACACTGTCCAAGATACAATGGCTTTTTTAAATCAAATTTTTGGAAAGCGAATAATTTCTAAAATTCGGAAATCATTTGGCCAGCACCCGACTATTTTTTTGGGGGTTATTTGAAGAAGCGAGTATATGTGAACAAGCTCGAGGCAACCTTCAATGCAAAGCCAACATTGTTGCAGAAATTCAAACGCTACAGCCACGAATTTTCAAAGATGTTATGGAAAATGCTCTAAAACGAGCCCATAATTGTTAAGCTAAAAACGGGGGTCATTGAAGTGACATTATTTTTCATACTAAGTGTAAAAAAACCCTTTAATATATTATATAATCTAAGAAAAAAAGTAAGAAACGAACAAGTTATTAAAGTTTTTAAGCCCATGGTAACTTTTGGCCTACCCTGTACGTAATTTACAGGTTCTCCGATTAATAATTCTAGGTGTTGCTAACTGTATGTATATTAAAGAATACACTGTGGAGGATGTAAAAAGCTTGGGACACTTCGAAACTTATTGTACCACTGCACTTTTCGATATGCACCAAGTTTATCAGTCAAGCTTAGCTTAAGCGTTTCTTCCCTCGTTGGTGTTGTTGTTGTTATTGTTGTTGTCATCGTCATCATGTGTCCGAATACATCCAAACATACAGGCAGACAGACCGACCGACAGACATTGACTGCTAAAACGCTTCCTCGCATAAATATCGTCAGCAATTACTCAGTCATAAGTTTTGCCGCTCCACACAGAAAAGCGAAAACAAAAAGACAAACTTATGCCACAGACTCGGACATTATGATACGGCAGCGTGGTAACATGACATGGTTTGCTTATAAAGACCATATTTTTTCGCCTTGAATGGATAATGTTTTGTACGTAGAGTAAGTGTCATGCCGTTGGCCAAATTGTAACCACGTATATGGTATGTTATATAGAGTAGACTGTCTGTCCTTCCGTCCTCATGTCTGTCTCCCAGTCTGGATGGGGATGGATGTGGCGGCGGTGGCGGCACCACCGCAACAGGCCAAACAACTGTCTCTGTCAGTTTTGTCTCTATAGAGGCATACAAGCGTATGTATGGGTATCGTAATGTCTGGAATAGTCCACCGAACAAAATCATTCGGTCATAACCACTCTTACATTCATTACCACCGCCAGTCATTTGTTGCAAGACACACACATACATCTAAACGCATACTGAAGAACTCCAACCATCCATCCATCGAACCGAGCTGAGAAATCCACCATCCTACCAGCCCGCCATCCATCCATCCGTTCATGCGCAGAGGAGTCAACCATCCATCCATCCTTTTTGATACACTCATAATATTGTTAGTGATGCGTCTGGGGCGGTAATTTGTTAAAGCTTCTTTACTTTTCAACACTCCACTTTAGCGGCAACCGTTTACCAACTTGTTACCTTCCTTATTTATCCTGCTGTTGTTGTAGCGCGAGACTCGGACGGCTGCCACAGCGGCAACTGCAACTTAATTGTTGCCCTTACATACGTTTCGGCCAACATGTGCGGCATCTCTCATAGTTGTGGCCAAGCTTAGATGATGGCAACGTACCACATATGACAGCCCGGCTAAAACGCTTCGGTCTGCTGGAGTCTGGGGCTTCGCGTTGCAGACAGTATCTGGTGCCGGCGATGGTGGCAATGTTGGTGTACATTCACATATTTGTATATCATAAAATATGTTGTTTCACCAGATTCATTGAGTGCTTCATGTCGCATTGTGTTGAGATTTTTATTTCAACATTTTCCTCGTTGTTGTTGTTGTTGTGGTTTGTCGTTACCAATAGCCCACAGTCATTCATAATTTTTCTCAATCGGTGTAAATGTGCGCATGTGTGTGTATGGCTATATACCAATGTGAAATATCTGGTCCTGTAAGGAATGTTTGCCATAGTGGACAAAAGAACGGGACTAGAAAATCAGTAGAGCTTTTGATCAACAACTGCGACGTGATTTCCCCAATATTATACCATAGCTTTGCATGATTTCATGAATTTGGTCCTCAATCTCCGGGTAAAAACATATAACAATTTTTTAATGGCGGGTTATTGCAGCGCGCAAATTCCGGCGACATAACGAGTAAGAGATTTTTCTCTTAGCCATGCAAAACCTCAAATAAATGCATTAGGAATTCGGAACCGTCATCACACAGTAGGCCCAGGTTAGTGAGTGCAATAATTATATCGTTCACAGCCTACAGATTTGAGAGAAGCTTCCCTTGTTCCGTATAGTCGCTTGTTTCGATCTGGAAGACCGAATTTTTGAAACGCTAGGTTGCGAAGTTGTGAGGTCACTTACTTACTAATTTCTTGATTCGTTGCAAAATTTTCTTAAATGGTTGTCATGGACATGAAATCGCGATAAAAACAGTGTGCAGTAACGAAAATCAATGTAACTTTGCCATTTTGTTAAAATCTTGTCTTCTATTTAAATATAGATACAATAGATCTTGAGCCTGTCAATCCATGTTCAATGTGTAAAAGCAAAAGACCGAGCAAACGAGCAAAACTTTTTCTTTATTTTTAGTTTTTTTAAGTCCATATTTACTGAAGGTCGCTTATTTTACTATAAAGAGACTAATTCCAATTTCCGCCAAATCCTTAAAAACAAACTAAAATTGGAAACGTATTAAAATTTGCTTTTATTTGAATGATCAGTTATCAATTTTTAACTATTGATTGCTTGTCTTGGCGTCCGTTTTTTTGGCGCCCAGGGATTTTCAATAGAGACATAACAATTTCGTATTTTTATGTCAACACACCCTCAAAATTTTTTTTATCATTTTTAAGTGTCAAAACGTTAGTCGAAGTCAACACTTTCATCATGGTAATGTTTACTTACGAGCAACGTTTGGAAATCATTAAAAATTACTACCGAAATTCTGAGTTGGTGGTTGAAACTTTAAGAGTGCTTACTCCAATTTCCGTAATAATCATCTTCAGCGACGAAGCATATTTCTGTTGGTTTTGTCAATAAACAAAATAGGTGTTATTGGACAGCAACAAACCCACATGTGCACTAAGAGACACAATTGCATCCGCAAAAAATAACTGTGTGGTGATGTGATTGATCTTATGTCGATGAAGACAATCGTCATGTTACCGTCAATATAGAGCGCTATCGTGCCATGTTAGAAAATTATTTTTGGCCAGAATTGGATGAGCTTGACATCGCCGATATGTGGTTTCAAAAAGACGTTGCTACTAGCCACACAGAACGCATGCCTAATCGATTTACTGAAAGGCAAACGTGTTATCTACAGAAATGGTCCGGTCGAAATGGTCCACCTCGTTCATGCGATTAAATGCCTTTGAATTTATTTTTATGGTGCCACATCAAGTCATTGGTCTATGTCAACAACTTTAGACGAGCTCAGGGACAACATCCAATGCGACATTACTAACGTTTCGTACGAAATGTGTGCAAGAGTGGTGTAAAATTGGGTCCAAGGAATAAATCGCTGTACAGGGGATCATGGAGGTCATATGATCGAAATCTAATTTCATTCGTAAAACGTAACATTTGCATTACACCTAGAACAAATTTTAACTCCAAATCTTAAATATTCTGTGTTTTATTAATATTGAAAATTTTATGTCCTTAATGGAAAACCCTGTACAAGTGTATTCGCATGCGATGCAGTCCACTGTTTTCACTTTTCTTACCCAAAAAAAAAATGCGTCAGCTTTAGTAAACCACCGATTTGACATCATCATTACGCAAATCTCTTAACGTGATTTAAAACATAACACTGACAGTTGTCAAAACACAGCACACCGAAATACCGCATCTCTTGAGCAACAGGCAACTGCGTCAAGTGCATCATCACAACCATCAGGCGCAATTGACGGCGATTTCAATTCATAATCGCCAGAGTGTGAGTGGTGGCACTGCGTGTCTAGAGTCTAGACCGAAACACCCAAAAACAACAACTGATTGATGATAAATCTTTTGCTAATTGTATGATTACAGCCAGTTTATCCGCATGGATTGTGCAAGTCCATAAGTTAGTAATGTTTGTCTACACACAAAGTGATTTATTCGAATGCAAAAACCAAAAACCGGAGATTTATGCAAATTTACTTTTTAATACCGTTGTGAGCGAGGTGAGACAGACTCCGAACACACAATGGCACAAACACCCGGACCGGGTAATCGCATACCAGTACAGACCAAAGAGAAAAGCTGTGATAATGCTTACAAATCATGGTTGGCCGAAGAATGAAAACCGCATAGAAAGAAAGCAAGCAAGTGGAGATTAAGCCACATTTAGCAAACATAAGACTCGACTAAGACGAGAGATGATTGTGCGAAACACCATTGAAATAGATGGCTTAAGCCCCCGGAATCAGTCACCGTGAGTTGTGAACACAAAGTGTGTAGGAAGGAGTATAGGCCACGAAAGGATACCGGCCACAGTAGCACTTGCCATTGCACACAGACGACAATATTGTCCACAAGTTTAACTGTAACCTTATATTTGTGGGATTATCCTTAACGCTAAGCTAAAGTCGATAACAACTACTTATGTATGTGCTGTGTATTTAGCAAAAGGCCCGGTTTGGCAAGGATGCGAAACAATTATCTGGACATGTTCGAATACTGCGTAAGACACTGACATAGGGATAAGAAAAGGATTAACGCGGTATACATGTAAATCTGTAGACATGTTGCAAAATATATGGTACTCGTATATGGGTGCAGTTTTTGTCTCCTGAACTATGAATATGAAATAAATTGTTTTATAACAATTTGCAAAGAAACATGCAAAAAAATATTGCAGTGGTATATTAACAAAAACAAGACAAAACAAAAACAAATATTTTAAAATTAAACCTTTAACACAACCCCCACAACTTCTTGGCCCGTTCAGTAACTAATTAATAATCACTTCGATCTTGGGCGGTCTTCCTCCAGTTTTTAATACCACACTCAGAACAGATCTGTTGCCACAACCAAACTTTTTGCCAACCGAATCTTCGTGGTTGCACGTACTATCCACGATTTAATTCCCACAACCGAATGAAGATTGGCTCACAGCAATTTCCAGCAGAGGGAACTGTTATATTCGGTTAAAGAGAAAACATATCGGTAATCCTAACAGATTAAAATGATTATTACAAATGAATTTGTACATGTATTGGTTGTTGTTATAGATTGTTGCTTATAAATTCTCTTCAAATTCGGTTTTGACATTTTGGTCTGACATTTCCATTGGAAAGTTTGACAAAGCATAAACGTACTCAAAACGTTTTCACGTACGACCATCATTTGTGTTGCTTACAGTGACTTGAAAAAATCAATTTTGGCAAAATGGAATAACTCGTGAACATTTTCGTGCGATCATTTTTCACAACTTTCGACGTGAATTATCACGAAAAGAGTGCATCGATGAACCTTAATCTTTGTATGGCGATGAAGCACCATCCTTTAGCACTGTGAAAAACTGGTTTAATGAATCAATCGTGGCCGACGCTCGCTCAAAGACGAAAGTCGTGAAGATCGTCCAAAAACGGCCGTTGTGCCAGAGAACATTGATGCCGTGCGTGAACTGATAACACGGTGGTACACAATTGAATGAAATAGAAAAACCTAGGGAGTGATATTGTTTTTCTTGTAGGTCTTGTCGAGTTAAAGAAGAATCCAATTTTTTTCAGGAATGCAAAGTTAAATAACTCAGTCAATTGATTATCTATTTTGAAACCCAAATATGCGTAATCGTAAATAAACGTACTTTTTGAATAAATTCAATAGTATACTAGCTTCTTAATAAAATAATGTATAAAAACGTCACCAAAGATGAAATTTTTTTGAAAAATCTACAAAATTTGTGTTTGCTGGACAATAACACCCAAATTTCTCAAGTCTTCTTAGATAAATTATATTTCATTCGAAAAATCTCAGTTTCTTCTTTCCAAATCTAAGAAAGAAAGTAAGTAAGAAATTGAAAATCAGATCATTATCAACAAAATTACAGGCTTATAAGTGTGCAAAGGTACCAAAACCGGTTGTTTAACTATAAATCCGGATTTTGAAGGTGTCCGGCATATTTCACTATTGAATCTTGTTTTACTCGACAAGTCCTACAAGAAAAATTATTGGACTGTCGCACCGTGTAATGCAAGATCGTCATGTGACATACGGTGAGATAGAGGCATCCTTATGCATTTCTTCCACCAGCATACATTCGATTTTAACTGAACACCTGGCCGTAAAAACGGCTTGTTCTCTTTGGATCCCGCACAATTTGACAATCGCTCAAAAATAGGCTCGTGTCGATTCGTGCAAAGAAATTTTGAAAATATACGATCGCGGTGCTTCAAAAGAATTTAATAAGATCGTCACAGGTGACGAATAATGGATCTATGAGTATAAGCCCGAAACAAAACCGCAATCGACCATGTGGGTCTTCGAAGACGAGCCAAATCCAACGAAAATTGTTCGTGAAAGATGCACTTCGAAGCAAATGGTCGCCTGTTTCTGATCATGTGGCGACTGTTTCATAGGCTCAAACCAGCTCCTTTTTGACCGGCCAAAACGTCGATTAGTGATTCGCCATACATCCTTGACTTGACACCTTATGACTTCTTTTTATTCCCACACATCAAGGAAAAAAGGGTGGTCAACGATTTTCGTCGCCGGAAGATGCTGTTGAAGCTTTCAAACCCCATGTTTTGGAGTTGTCTAAATCGGAGTGGAGAAAGTGCTTCGACAATTGGTTTGAGCGCATGTAAAAGTGTATAAATTATGCTGGAGAATATTTTAAACAACAATTAAACCATTTTGATGATAAATATTCGCATTTTCATTATAAGGCCAGAAATATATATAGCAGGTTTCGTATATCGGTGAAGTTTTTGTCTGTTAAATTATGAGTAGGAAATAAACCCCATCTTTTTATAACAACGGTCAAGAAAAGAAAAATGCTTAAAATATTGCAGTGGTGTATTAAAAAAAAAACGAGACAAAAAAAAGCAATTATTTTAAAATTAACCCTTAACACAACCCCCCGCAATCTCTTGGCCTGCTCAGTAACTAATTAATAATCACTTCGCTCTTGAGCGATCTTCCTCCAGTTTTTAATACCATATTCAGAGAACAGATCTGTTGCCACAACCAAACTTTTTGCCAACTGAGTGTTCGTGGTTGCACGTACTAATCATATATTTCATCCCCATAACCGAATGTACAGTGGATCACAGCAACTTTCAGCACAAGGGAACTGTTATATTCGGTTAAAAAGAAAACATATCAATAATTGAATATCGATTAAAATGAATTTGTACATGTTATAGATTATTGAGTATAAGTTCTCTTCGAGTTCGGTTGTCATTACTACGAACATTTACAAATTAGACCAACTGTTGGTTTTTTCTATCATTTTTATATTTAAGGATTGAAAAATATTAACAGTTTAAGTTTAATTTTGAGCTGTTTTTTGATTTTTTTTTTTCGAATATAAATAAGTTTGTACGGAGACAAAAAAATTAATATTTGGTTTTAAAGTGTCAAAAGAAATTTGAAGCTAAAGCATATGCTTATGCTTCTGAAGCCACATATCCATTTTATTACAGTTCATAAGAATCGATCGTCCAATCTTTTGATATAGCCCTAGAACAAAGGTCCGATCGCAATTTTAGGTTCAACCGATACGCTTGACAAACAACCACTTCTGGAACAACCATTCCTGGAAGCCATATTGATCTCACTACTTTCAAGATTTGGCTAAAGAGTTCAAAACCCGAACCCATATCGCACAATATGTTTAACGTTTCAGTAGAGACAAAGCTCGGCTTAAACTTTTGAAATACTTTATAAAATAGATCATCAAGGGAAAATTCGAAGGAGAGGAAGTCCCTATCCCATTATTTAATTAATTCAGATTATTGAATTTGATCTTCCATTCCAATTTAAGCGGATACATTTCCGCGTTTGTTTGGCTTTTGCGATGACAATCAAAAAATCGAAACTACGGGCTTTAATTTCAGGTAGCAAAAAGTCCGATATAATGTCGCAAAAGCCAGCACCATTCACGGTTTTTGAAAAAATAAGGACCGATGATTTCACCAGACCATAAGCCAAAACCGTGGTTTTATCTGGGTATAATGACACTTCTTAAACCTCTTCTAGTAGCTATTCAGTCCAACTGACGTTGACAACTTTGTTTATTGACGTTGCCGTTGAGCCAGAAATGGTCGAAAAACGTTTTTCACCGAATGCTCATTTCCATAACACAGTTGCGGCATAATTCTTTCCATGATGGAATGGCAAACAATGCTTATATGAAAAACATAAAGTTTAACAAAACTCACGCGTAATCGGTGAAAAAAGCACCATTGAAAAAAAAAATATTTCTATAATGAACACCTGTTACAAATTTGAAAAATATAGACCTAAGATTAAACCAGTCCATAAACCGCACCAAACCCTGGTGGTAAGTTTTTCTATGCTGAAATGGCAAACAATACTGAAAAGAAAAAAAATAAGTTTAACACAACATACGTGTAATCTGTGAAAAAGACCCCACTGAAAAAAATACCTTTACATTGATCACCCTTTAGAGCTCATTAATCTATGAGAATTTTCCAGTTTGTTTTTTATTTCAATATTTTTAATTTTTAAACTATCTGCTTGTTTTTAAACAAAAATAATTGTGTTTCTGCCTGAACATTTTTATTTTCCGTAATTGTTCATAAATTGTTCATATATGACGCGCAAAATAGAAAGGGACTTAAGGGTAAAAACCAGTTTTGTTCAGGAGAGCCATTTTAATCTTTGGTGTACCATCACTTTCATAAAACGCGCATATCTCTGGGAGGGAACACTTTTGGTGCATGGGATCGGTCTCATTCGATTCTCAGATGTTGTCCTCATCAAAAAAAAAGGTGAAAATTGATTTTTTTACCCTTAGGTCCCTTTTTCTATGCGCTGTCACATATAGTAATCATACGTGCTATGCCACCTCAACGATTTCATTTTCGGTATTACAGGATACACTTGGGTTAGATATTTTAAGCCCTTTATTGATTACAATAGATTAATATCTAGACAATGCCACAAACCTTTAGCTACTCTTTACCCACTGAACAACCAACCAAGCAATCCATCTGATCCGACCCGACCTCCGCCAGTCCGTCTGCCCATAACTACAGTCATTACCTGCTTCAATGCCGGCTGGCAAGTTGAGTTTACGCTACAAGTGTCAAGTGTCACTCAAATATTTTTAAACAACGCTTGTGGCGGTTGTTCTTCAACAATTGTTGTACTTCTGTCGTTTGTATTGAATATCTTTTGTGTATGTATGGATGTGTGTGTGTGTTTCTGTGCCCTAAGTAATGTCTTAATCTAACAATTAGAATTGTGCATACTTACTCGCATTGTTCGGTACAATACTTTTGAAATTTGAATATGTCTACGTGAGCAGTTTTGTATCGAAACTGGAGATTAGCAATATTTTTTTTTAATAACTCATAATCGTCATTATCATCGTTCTTTGGCTCCTACTCGTAAGTCGCTGTGTGGACGTCTCCGGACGTTGAGTACTTTTTTCTTAAGGAAATTTGTTTTTTGTTTAAGAACGAGTATTTGTTTTTTAAGGGCTTATAATCATACATAACTGTTAATCTTTCTTGAGAAACATGACTTTGGAAAATTGTTCGGCGACAAAGAAAGGAAAACCGCCTCGAAAGGATACTACAGCTGTGTGTAGAAGGAGTAGAGAATGGGAAGGCTTTGCGGTTCATTCAAAACGTGTTCAATAGCAGTAAATGGAGATGAAGGCGTTTTGGTTATACATGTACAGAGGCGCGACTCACAAAAATATTCATCCTTTCTGGGAATCTCTACCAAAAACATTGTATGGAGCAAATGAATAACTAAGTTTATACATAAATTGTATGCTAAACGTATAATATGGAATATTTCTATGGTTCTAATAACAGTAGCCAACACAGTTTCTACGTTGATTAGTGCAAATCTTTCTTTAAAAACTACGGAATATTTTAACTTAATTATTTCTAGGGAACAATAAACTCCAATCGCATCCTTGGGTTGATCCATCTAGAGGTATTTTTTCAATAGGTTTTTTTTTCACAGGTTACGCCTGAGTTATATTAAACTTTATTCTTTATTTATGTTCAGTACTGTTTGACATTTCATCATGGAAAGTCTTACACAGCAACAACGTCTCCTAATTTTGCAACTTTATAATGAAAATGAGCGATCGGTAAGAAGCTGGCTTCGTCCAAAATTTTGTTCTGTGATGAGGACCTTTTCTGGCTCAACAGCAACGTCAATAAACAAAATTGCCACGTGGGTATTGCAAGAGGTGGGTAAGTTACCCAGAGAAAACCACGATTTGGTGCTGTTTATGGCCTAGTAGAATCATCGGTACATATTTTTTCAAAAGGATGATGGCCGTAACGTAACCGTGAATGGTGTCCGCTCTCGTGCCATGATATCGGATTTTTTGCTACCTCAAATTGAAGCCCGTAATAGTGACGAAATTTTATTTCAACATGACAGTGCCACTTGCCATACAGCTGCTCAAACAATTTATCTACTGAGAGGTAACTACGAAGACTAGCTAATTTCTCGTTTTGGACCGGTGAGTTGGCCGCCTAGATCGAGTGATATCACACCTTTAGACATTTTTCTTTGGGGCTACGAAAAGTCCAAAGTCTATGCTGACAAACCAGCTACGACTCAGGTTTTGGAAGCCAACATGACGAGTGTCATTAAAGCCATACCGCTCGAAATGCTCGAACAAGTCATCCAAAATTGGACCCTCAGAATGGAAATCCTGAGGCGTAGTTGCGTCCAACATTTGAAGAAAATTATATTAAAAACCGGTGAGTTGGCCGCCAAGATCAAGTGATATCACACCTTTAGGCATTTTTCTTTGAGGTTACGTAAAGTCCAAAGTCTATGCTGACAAACCAGCTACGACTCAGGTTTTGGAAGCCAACATGACGAGTGTCATTAAAGCCATACCGCTCGAAATGCTCAAACAAGTCATCCAAAATTGGACCCTCAGAATGGAAATCCTGAGGCGTAGTTGCGGCCAACATTTGAAGAAAATTATATTAAAAAAATAAATGCAATGAAATGTCCTTTCAAATTACCAATAAAAATTCTATACGTGATTTGAATTTTTATATAGATTTTTTGTTCTGAAAAAATACTTCTAAATGGGTCACCCTATATATTAGGAAAAATTGCCACATATGGGATTCAGAGACCCCCTAGTGACTATTGAGAAGCCAATGCATCCACAACGAATCACTAATTGGTGTGGATTTCCAACTGGCGGCATCATTGGGCCTTTTTTTTTACGAAAATGAGCAAGGAGCCGCCGTTACCTTCAACGGTGATCATTGCCGCGCCATGTTCAACGAATTTTTGTTTAAAATAATTCAAGAGAACGGCATAAACGACATTTGGTTTCAACAAGACTGGGCCACAAGTCGCACAGCCAAAGCTACAATCGATATTTTTTGAACGGTTATTTAAAATCGAATTGTCAACTGAAATTGTGATGTCAATTAGCAGCCTCCGAGCTGTGATTTGAGCCCTTTGGATTATTTTCTGTGGGCATCCAGAGACTATTGAAGCGTTAAAACATGAAATCGAAGTTGCCATTAACAAGATGCCACCCAAGACAATCGAAATTGTGCTGAAAAATTGAGTTGATCGGATGACGTGAATGATATTGCGTTCCATTATTGAATGACAAAGCTCAACTTTTCAAATAAAACTAGAAATTTTAAATAATGATCAGTATTTTTTTTACTGCCGATTCAAATTTAAAATGTTAATTCGCCCAACCTTTAGTAATGGGTTATCCAAGTAGAGATACTTTTTTCAATAGACTTTTTTTGACACATCACTGCGAGTCGTGTTATGCTCTCATGCTATTTTTGTTTAGTATTGCTTGGCATTTCATCATGGAAAGTATTTCGCCTAAACAACGTTTACAAATCGTTCAACTTTAATTCGAAAATTCACGTTCTGTGAGGAATGTGTTTCGTTCACTTCGTTCAAGTTATGGTCAACATAATCGGCCTACTGAGCGTACTATTCGCAACACCATCACCCATCTTGATACCAAGCATTCATAATTGTATAATATTCGACCGAATAGACCACGTCCAGTACGCAACGAAGAAAATGTAGCGGCGTAGCTGAGAGTGCACACCAAGACCGTAGAAAGTCGATTCGGCGCCGTTCGCAGCAACTCGGACTGACGTATGGAACGACTTGGCTCATTTTACGTCGAGATCTTAAATAGAAAGGGTACAAAATACAGCCTGTGCAAGAACTGAAGCCGTCCGACGTTCCCAAGCGACATCGCTTCGCTCTATGGTCTCTTGAAAAGTTGCAAGAAAATACGACGTTTTCGAGCCAAATTTTGTTTAGCGATGAGCCCCATTTCCGGCTCAGTGGGTATGTAAACCAGTTAAGTTGCCGCATTTGGGACGAAGAGCACCAAGAAGAGGTTCAAGAGCTGCCAGTTCATCCAGAAAAGACAACGGTTTGGTGTGGTTTGTGGGCTATGTGGGACCATCGGTCGATATTTCTTCAAAAATAATGCCGCTGAGAACGTAACCGTCAATGGCGACCGTTATCGGGCCACGATAACCGACTATTTGATGCCTGAAATTGAAACTCGTGTCTCGGCGACATTTGGGCCGGTCGATTGGCCACCAAGATAGTGTGATTTTTTCCTGTAGGGATATGTAAAGTCTAAAGTTTATGCGGCGCCGTTCGCAGCAACTCGGACTGACGTATGGAACGACTTGGCTCATTTTACGTCGAGATCTTAAATAGAAAGGGTACAAAATACAGCCTGTGCAAGAACTGAAGCCGTCCGACGTTCCCAAGCGACATCGCTTCGCTCTATGGTCTCTTGAAAAGTTGCAAGAAAATACGACGTTTTCGAGCCAAATTTTGTTTAGCGATGAGCCCCATTTCCGGCTCAGTGGGTATGTAAACCAGTTAAGTTGCCGCATTTGGGACGAAGAGCACCAAGAAGAGGTTCAAGAGCTGCCAGTTCATCCAGAAAAGACAACGGTTTGGTGTGGTTTGTGGGCTATGTGGGACCATCGGTCGATATTTCTTCAAAAATAATGCCGCTGAGAACGTAACCGTCAATGGCGACCGTTATCGGGCCACGATAACCGACTATTTGATGCCTGAAATTGAAACTCGTGTCTCGGCGACATTTGGGCCGGTCGATTGGCCACCAAGATAGTGTGATTTTTTCCTGTAGGGATATGTAAAGTCTAAAGTTTATGCGGACAAACCCGCTTCAATTCAGGCCTTGGAGCAAAACATCACGCCGTGTCATCCGCCAGTTACCAGTCGAAATGCTCGAAAGAGTTATCGAAAATTGGACTCAAAGGATGGACCATCTTATACGTAGCCACGGCCAACATTTTATAGACATAATATTCGAAAAATAAATGCCAAAGAATGTTCTTTCAAATAATTATAAACAGCCTATTCAATTTGAATTTTCTGTGTTTTTTTTTCTTTAAAAAAAGTAGGAAACCTCGAAATGGATCACGTGTTACTTTTATGAATACATTTTTGTCAAGATTTTCCAATTTTCCAACAATGTATCGCCGTGGAGCGATGGTTTGCTTGTGGGACTATCGCACAGGTAAACCAAGTTCGAACTCCGAGTTAGTAAATGCCGGTGAGTTAACGAGTAAGAGATTTATTTTAAAACCTTAAAAGCATCTCTATTAAATGCATTTGCCGTTCGAAGCCGCGCGTTTAACATTAGGTCCCGGTCAGTAAGTTTTTGAATGGCATAGTATATAATTTTTTTAAAAATTTTAGGTTTCTACGGGGAAGAATAGCGTTAGCATTTACTTAGAAGCAGATTCTCTAAATAATAGCCGGACCCGAAGAACTTGATTTTTAATGCATGTATTCTTCAGGTAATGACATTCTTTATTTACTAACACACTGCATATCTACCAAAAAATTCATTGTAATCTTCATGCTCTACAATCATCTAAGCCCATTCATTCCAGACGAAATATTCAGTGGAACCTCATTAAATCAGTCTAAGTAATCATTGGATTTACTTTTTATCCAGGTAACCCCACTATATAGTATTTGATCCATCTGTAATTCATTACCCCACCATATCGTCATGGTTTTCTTTCACTAATACCATTGGTGGTATTAGTAAATCTATTCCCATTTTCTCTAAGTAGTTAACTTATTCTGTTACTGTGACCATAGCGACCACGCTTCCATTTGGTAGTTATATCTGATTCTATTTAAAGCTTACATTTCCCCAATCTAATCTACCATGTGCTTTAGTCACTTATTGAATCCTTAACAGTTTTCTGTAAGACAGACGCAGGAAAGACTAAGCTGACGAATGCCTAAAGAGTCTTAGTGTAACCCACTGGATGTCATGCACACAATAAAGCAGATTGTGGATTTATAATATTATCACGGCTACCGACCTACTAAGGCTCAGAGCAGCCATGTAAGTTAGTGGAAAAACCAACTTCTGAAAAACTTTAGATGAGTCAACCCGGACAAAAAAATATTCACATGTTTCAATTTTTCTGAAAATTTTATGGTATATTCGGCTAAAAAGGGATTTTCTGTGTGCCTTAAGAAAAATTCTTAAAAATATATTAACAGAGATATAAGCCTTTAAATTTCTGCAAAGCCTTGAATCAGGACTTCCAGGACTTCATATTCTACTTAACTGATTTTAGAGTCCTTATTTTAAAGTTATTATGAGTACTTGAACGATAGAAAAGAATTAGTATTAGAATTAGTTAAATTTTTGGTAAATTTAACAATTTTTTATTTTGGTCTCTATTTGCGAAATATATTTCATCTTTTATTATTTCTGGAAATATATAATAAATCATTCTAAGTGTGTTTCCTAACTTTTCTGAAAATTGTATTTAGAAAATATTTCATTTTTCAAACAATTTAAAACATAACGCTTTTACGAACAAACGTAAGGCGTTTATGTGGGAGGTACAAATGGGGCTCACAGTGCTTTGTTTTATTGACAAAAATCAAAAGACTGACATGCTTCGAATTAAAATTTGTTGATATCAGTTTAAAGGTAATAGTCTAACTAAGAACACTCATTAAATAATTTTTCACAGAAATAGGTTTTTTGGGCGTCAGAGACATTCAAAGTGAGCGATTTGTATTTGAAAAAGTGACTAGAATTTATTTTTTTTTGTGAAATTTTCAATTTTTGATTCCAAAAAGCAAAAAACATCAAAAAATTCTGTGAATTTTTTTGCAAAATAAATTAGTTTGGATTTTCGTCTATAAGAAAAAAAAACAAAATCTTCGCCGATTTTGTCCAATTCTTTTTGATTTTCATTTTTTTAATTTTTGATTCCATTTTTCAATTTTTAATTCCAAGAAGCAAAAAACACCAACAATTTCGGTGACATTTTATGCGCTATAATTTGTTTGGACTTACCTATTAGGAAAAAACGAAATCTTTTCTGATTTTGTCCGACTCTTTTTGATTTTCGTTTTTAAAAGTGTCTATGATGAAAATTTTATTCAAAATATTGTCAATTTTTGACTCTTAAAAGCAAAAAAAATCAGTGACATTATTGTACTATAAATTAGTTAAGGCTTTCGTCTATAAGAAAAAAACAAAATTTTTAAGGATTTTGTCCGATTTTTTTTGATTTTCATTTTTTAAAAAGTGTCTATGATGAATTTTTTATTCGAAAAATTCTCAATTTTTAATTCCGAAAAGCAAAAAACATTAAAAACAATATATTTCTCTTATATTAATTTTGTGTTTTTTTTCAAAAATTTCCAGTTCATCAAATTTAGGATGTCAGCAAACTGTTCTGAGAGCAGATCATCGTGTTACGAGGACTGCTATATATCTTTCTGGCCTAATAATGAAAATGCGAATATTTATCATCAAAAATAGTTTTATTGTTTTTCAAAGTATTCTCCAGCATGAAGCACTTTTCCCACTCCGATTGAGACACCTCAAAAACATGGTTTTTGAACGCTTCAACAGCATCTTCTGGCGACGAAAATCATAGACCACGCATTTTTGTCTCAATGTGCGGGAATAAAAATAAGTCAGGGCTGAACAGCGGATGAAGCATCAATTCGACGTTTTGGCCGGTCAAAAAGGCGCTGGTTTGAGCCGATATGTGAGAGCTCTCATTGTCATGGTGCAAAATGATTCGTCTTCTCTTGTTCGTTTTTCGCATCATCCAAAGACTTCAGGCAAACAAATTGTGGTGTACCACTCAGAATTGACAGTCCTACGTTGCTCAAGCGGGACAGTCGCCATATGACCAGTTTTGCGAAGAAACAGGCGACCATTTGCTTCGAAGTGCTTCTATCACGAACAACTTTCGTTGGATTTTGCTCTTCTTCGAAGACCCTTACGGTCGATTGCTGTTTTGTTTCGGGCTCATAGATCCCTGATTCGTCACCTGTGACGATCTTATAATAGACTTTTGAAGCACCGCGTATTTTTTCAAAATTTCTTTGCACCATTTGACACGAGCCTTTTTTTGAGCGATTGTCAGATTGTGCGGGATCCAACGAGAACAAACCGTCTTTTACGCCCAGGTGTTCATGCAATATCGAATGTTTGCTGGTGGAAGAAATGCCTAAGGATGTCTCTATCTAGCAGTATGTCACATGACGATCTTGCACTATCAGTTCACGCACGACATCAATGTTCTCTGGCAGAACGGCCATTTTTGGAGCGTCGGCCACGGTTGAATCCATTAAACCAGTTTTTTTACTGTGCTATAGGATGGTGCTTCATCGCTATACAAAGATTTAAGTTCATCGATGCACTCTAGACGTGATAATCCACGTCGAAAGTTGTGAAAAATGATCGCACGAAAATGTTCACGAGTTAATTCCATTTTTTTGCTAAATTGATTTTTTCAAGTCACTGTAAACAACACAAATGATGGTCGTACGTCAAAAAGTTCCGAGTACGTTTATGCTAAAAAATGTCAAACTTTCCAATGGAAATGTCAGATGGCGCCAGGAAACACTGAGTGTTGTCTATGTCAGATATATATGTAGCAACCCTCGTAATTTAGGCTTAGTTGACATCCCAAATGATTCGGTTAAACCAGAAAAAAATTCATTTCACCGTGATTGTTACATAAAAACCGACAATATTTTTGAATTCTAAGTATCATACTCCATTTAGAAATGAAGTTTAATTGTATTCTCAATACTGCTCCTCTTTTTATCCAATGCTAAGGGGTGTTTTTTATTGGGGTAAAGAACTTTAAGTTGGCATCACTTTTTTAACTGGCGGCCATTTTGTCAGCTGTCAAGTGATTAATATTTAGTTTGGTTTGCCATTTCATCATGAACAGGTTGACAAAAGAACAACGCTTGCAAATCGTGCAAATTTATTTCGAAAGTAATGGTTCAGTTCGCAAAGTTCACCGCAAGCTCCGTCCATTTTATGGTCGACATAATCGTCCATCAGAGCAATTAATTCGGTTAACTATGGATCGGTTAACATGGACCATTGGATTATTTTCTTTGGGGATATGTGAAGTCGCTCGTCTACGCCAACAAACCAGAAACACGTTAGGGGACTTGGAAGCCAACATTCGTGGCGTTATTGCCAACATACGGCCATATGCTCGAAAAAGTGGTTGAAAATTGGACCTGTAGAATTGGCTTTATTCAAGCCAGCCGCGGCGGCCACATGCCCGAAATCATATTTAAACTTTAATGGTATAAAACTATCCTTCCAATAAAGCCAAATTGATGGACATTAAAACGATTTTCTTGTGTTTTATTTCAATTCGAAGTTCTATACTACAATAAAAAACACCCTTTAGTATGGGAACGGAACACTGCGGGCAGTGTGGCACTTTTGTCTTAAGCGAACAAAAGGCTGAAATAAAAGAAAGATAGATTACAAGAATTAAACGAAATGTTTTTATTAGGAAAAAAGTTATGATGGTTTCAGGCTACGATCGGCTAGGGTCAGTTGTGTGGGTAGTATAAGAAGGGTCGTGGTAAGACCTTCAATTTGTTGTCAGCTACTGCTTTTTTTAATCATTGTTCTAACTCCAAATATTCAGCAGAATTGTGTGAGTACTATTAAAATTATTATGCGAATAACATATATGGGCGGCATGACGTACTTGCACTGGAGTTACTAGAATGGGGCGTGTCATCTCTTGTCGTACGCGTCCAAAAAGCCGTTTTTACTGTGTTAACAATTTATGCAAATTTTGTGCTCTAGAGGACAAGTTATGTGGGTTCTAAACTGTACTGAAACTGGCTCATTTGTGAGGGAGGTACCAAAATTGGCGTGACTAGCAAACCAGTTATGTACTACCAAGTTAAACTTATAATGTTATCCATAGGTTCTGATTTTGAGGTTGATCGTGCACAAAGTAATCAACATATTACAAGAACACCAAAAGTGGACAGACTGCAGAATTTGTATGGGTGGTACTAGAAAGTGGCGTGACAACTTTTTTCTTATGCGAGTACAAAGCATTATAAAAATTTTACGATGTTTACAAATAAAGAAGGTCATGAAGGTTCTAATCTTTAGTAAAATTAGGTCATCTGAGTGGGGGTACTAGAAGTTGGAACTGGGTTATTTTTGTAGAAGGTACTTCGGGCCCAATTTTGCCTTATAACTTCATTCTTAAGTAATAATTTTGATTAAGACTATGCAAACAGTATTAACGATATTACCAGAACACCTAAGGTTGGCGTAAAGTTACATTTGTTACCAGAAGGGGTGTAACGATATGGCCCATTTTCAATTCCATGTATAGCTTTGGAAAGATATAATGACATGCACAATTTAAAGAAAGATTGCTATTTCCGCTTTTAAGAGTTGTCGTGCGAACCAACAGCACAGACGGACATGGCTGAAATGACTTTCAAAGTCATGAAACGGATTTACCTACACGCAGAAAAAAAGTATGGTTGGGGTGACAATATTTGAAGAGTATCATATTATTGTTGGGTATATGGTTGTGGCACAACAATATTATGATCCTTACAACAATAGTATGATTCACACATAACCATAGTATGATTCACACTCAACCATACTATTATCGCCACAACCGTATTATGTTCCTCACAACCATAGCATGTTTCTAATACAACCATGGTATGATCCTCACAACCATAGTATGATTCATACGCAACCATACTATGATCCCCACAACCATAGTGTGATTCACACTCCACCATACCATTATCCCTACAATTATAGTATGATTCACTTAACCATACTATGATCACCAAAATTATTTATTAGGATTGGGTAATGTTGTTATTCAAAAATAGAGATTTTAAATCGCATTACACTTAGTAGCCAGATTTGAGGCCATGTTTTAATTGAACATTTCATCCAAGAAACAAAAATATTTATTCCAACGGCAGTTGAAAATACTTTTAGTTGCCAGCAGGGGTGAATGCTACTTCACCATCCGTAGACCCCAAGTAACGAATGTGATTAAACCATGATCAATGGCTATATACTTAAGTGCAGTCAGATTTTAAATAAACGGCAGTAGAGTATTTCACCGAACAAAGTAAACACAATAAAAATCCCTCGAGAAACCTTCCGGTTGTTGCTGTTTTTTATAATGGACAATAACCATGCACAGTATCGTGTATATGTGTTTTTTTGGTATATCAAAATAAAAACACATGCACACAGATCCATGTATGCTCTATAAAACCTATTTTCTTATGTTCATAGTCGCAACCATAATGTATGATTGCCGTAATCATATTATTGTTAACGTAAAAATTAAACAACAATACTTTTGTTGCACCAATCATGTTTATATGGTTACTACAACCATATTTTCTTTCTAAATTTGGCAATAATAGTATTGTTACATTTTAACAATATTAATATTGCCGCAATCTTACTGTTGTCAAAATGAAATTCAAAAAACAATACTATGGTTGCGACGAACATGCTTTTATTGTAGAGAACATACTATTGTTGCGGTGACCATATAGTAACCATATCTTTTCTCTGCGTGTAAAACATATGATCGGTCTAAAATTCTTTAGATGCGTTACACTGTTGTCGATGCGTTACACTGTTGTCGGTATCAAATATTTTGCGTGTCACATATATACCCTTTACTCTGCAGGATGAGGGTATGCAAATCAGTTTGTAATCGGTTCAAAGTCCACAATTTCTGGTATACATAAAAACTTCCAGTCTCAATTACATCTTATTTAAAATATTGATATATTTTTGGTTCGCTAATTATAAATTGGGTTTTTCGAGAAATTTGTGTGTGGGTACCAAAATCTGGTGATGACAGCAATTAAGAGCAATAACCAAATAGTTTATCGACTTTATATTGGCATTGTTCAAAAAGCAAAATCGAATATAGGAATTATGCCATTCGGGGCGTTTTTCCGTATCGAATGGTTGATACACGATGTAACATACTCGTATATAAAAGAAACATTTTTTTCAAAAGAACAATTTATTTTTTAAAGGCTTTGAATTGGTTGTGAACTACAATAAAATATATATATATTTTTCCGCAACGTTCGGCGTAGCATGCTAATCATCGATTTTTTGACTAAGCCAATTGTAATATTTGTACTTTTAAACCTTATTTTTAAATGAATCAAAAAATTATAAAAACTAAAAATGTTGAATACAATTAATTTTTGTTGTACCTTACGAGTAATTGTAGAAATTTAAACTTACATAATTCCTGCAAAATCCCATTAAGGAACAAAAATTAATTTTTTTTTATTGTTTAAGCCACCGATGCTTCCATCAATATTTCAATAACATTTACCAAGTATCAAGTTATATTGGGTTGTTTTAATGCAAATTTGATAGAACATACAAACTTAAAAATACGAGAGCATATCAATAATTCCGTGACTTTTCCAACTTTCCACGTAGATATATGAAATGCAACATTGCTCCCATCAAGTACAATCTGTTAATAGACTACTGTCAAATTTTGAGAGAGTTCTGTTCTTTAGTTTGTATTTAACAGCTGTTCAAAACCTATAACCTCGTGGATTTTATTAAAAATGGAAAAAAAAGTGAATTGCGAATGCTCATTAAACATTATTTTTTGCGGAAAAAACAGTCAATCAAACCAAAAAACTATGGGGACCATCGATTTCAACGGTAAAAAAATTGCTTTACTGTTTTTCGTTGTGGTCGTCCAAGTACAAATGATGCTGAACGTTCTGGGCGGGCAATTGAGGTGCTTGACCTCAATGACTTCAAAGACAAAAAAAATCGGCCTCGTCGAGACAAAAACATCGATGTATCACACTTTAAAATCCGTTTATAAATGCAGAAGTTATATAGAAAAATGTAAAAGCGCGACCCCTACGTTCGGCATAAAAAAATAAAAGAAAATTTTTGAAACTATCTTTCAATAATACTTTATATTCGAAGGTGTACGGCGAACTTTTTTTTTGAGGTACGCCCTAGTGCACACGTATGCAGTCTCAATGGCAATGTTTCATCAATTGGGTTACGAATTAGTACCACATTCGCCATATTCTCCGGGTTTTTTCCCTAGTGACTTTCTCCTATTTCCAAATCTAAAGATGGAAAGAGATTCAGCGCCAACGATGAAATTAGTAAAAAAAAACAAATGTTTATCTTAATAACCTTGAAAAATCCTTTTTTTGGAAGGGATACAAAAATTGAAGAAACGTTGGATTATGTTTTTTCCCAAAAAAACTGTGTTTTATTCCAAAAGTCACGGAATAATTTATATGGCCTCGTACGATTAGCAAAAAGCTAGGTTGATTGAATGAATCTATTCTCTGTTCCACATGCAGAGAAAATATATGGTTACTATATGGTCACGGCAACAATAGTATGTTCTCTGCAAAAAAAAAGTATGGTCGCCCAACCATAGTATTGTTTCTTGAATTTCAATTTGACAATAGTATGATTGCGACAATATTAATATTGTTGAAATGTACTAATAGTATTGTTGCCAAATTTAAAAATAAAAATATGGTTGTAGCAACAATATAAATATGGTTGGTGGAACAAAAGTATTGTTTTCATGGGGTTTATGTTAACAATAACATGATTATGGCAATCATACCGCCAAAATTGTATTTTTTTTTTTAATTTGAGAATGTTTTTTTACGAATCTTACGCAATAATAGTAAAAATTATTAAATTTTTTCGAAACAAACTACGAATTAGTATAACTGAAATAATTTTAATAAATAGTTTTTTTACTGTTTAATAAATCACTAATATTATTACATAACTTACTTAATAAAATTCTCTATTGTTAAATAACAACTTAACCCAATCTTTACAAAATTTTTTGGAGATCATAGTATGATTGTGTGTAAATCATACTATGGTTGTGAGGATCATACTATGGTTGTACGTTAAACATACTATGGTTATGAGGATCATAATATGGTTGTGGGGATCCTAGTATGGTTGTATGTGAATAATAATATGGTTGTGGGGATCATAGTATGGTTGTGTGTGAATAATTCTATTGTTGTGAGGACCATAATATTGTTATGGGGATCATAGTATGGTTGTGTGTGAACCATACTATTGTTGTGATGCTCATAATATGGTTGTGCCACAACCATATAACCAACAATAGTATGATGCTCTTCGAATATTGTTAACCCAACCATACTTTTTTTCAGCGTGCATGACTCCTGCATTTACGAGTCTAGAACCCGTCGATTTAAACTGTACGATGATCCTTTGCGGGTTAAAACCTACATTAGTTGCACGATAGTCTCGCTTTTTTAATCCACCCTCGTATCCACATTTATTCGTCTTACTCTCCACCTATGTTTAACGTGTTCGAGCCAGTCTTATTCTAAACGACACAAAAACACTTATCTGCGTTTAACCGGTATAATAAAGTTATATAATTTTAATTTCATTACTTTTGACACCCATGTTGTTTTGTTGTTGGTGTTGTTCCCGGCTGCTACTTCTATTGCGACCGTTTATGACCAGTTCCCATGCACAGTGTTTATATAAAAATGTCGTTGAACTACTGATGATGTATCTTCAAAAATTAAAAAAATAAAAAGTAATGATACGATATGAACCCTGTAGTACCCGTCTCCGACTTAGTCTGCCATAAAAACATCTCACATGTGCAGGGAAGTCAGTACGCTTTGGCGACCACATACTTACTTTAAAAAAAAAATAAAACTACCGGCAAATTTTAATGTTTTTAACATTTAGTTGAACAAGTCTAAACAGAAAGAAAACCGAAAAAAAATTCTTACCCTAACAATATACAAGTATTTTGTAATTAAAACGTGTTATTTTTTATTTTTTTAATTGCTCACATTGAACTTGAGTTTGTTGGTATACTTTTTGTCGGGAGCTTGTCTGTTAGTATTTGTTCCTCAGTGTGTACGCGCATGCGCATATGGGAATTTTATCTAACAGTCGTTGGCTTACTATCCATATATTATAAAGACGTCATCAAACTTAAAATTGTATCATGTATTTTTAAACAAAAAATATTTAATATTTCTAGTAGACACACTATTCTATTATAATTTTTGAAAATAAAATTAGATTCTATGCCCACAGTAAATGATCATTTACACCTGTCATTGCTGTAGTCATGAAACTAAGGCTGCCTAAAACGAAGGTCACAAAAAGAAATGTTTCTACCAACATGTAGTCTAAATGTTGGGGGCTCTTACTCTAATATACGCACCGACCAATCCATAGATATGTTTGGTTCATAATCTGGGTTAATAATGTCTTCATTCTCTTTCCTTCAATATCACAAGCAATTCCACCGCATCAATAATCATCTTTCACTCCTGAACAGAAAAAATCTTAAACGCTCTTACATACGGACAACAATAAAATTTCATCAAGGTTGGGTTATTCCAAGTGAAAAAAGACGCAAATAATAATCGAATTACAGGAAGCTCATACAAAATCAAAGTGCTTTGAAGGTTTTTGTAAGAAGGACTAAGTAAGTGTGTTGAACTCTGAATAATGTAATTATCTTATCAATTTGTGGATCTAAAGAAACTAATATTTTCTATAGCATTTTCCAATATTTCAAATATGAACACATTTTATTTGAAGCTTTGAAGTCGTTTTGTGGATAAGAATCAAGAAAGCGGTTTATCTAAACTAAATCTTAATATGTGTTTAAGTTCATGATTATCGATGGCGAATAAACGGTAAGCTCTAATCCGAGATGGCGTAATAGGGCGCATCAAAGAGCAACGATTGAGCTGCCTTCTTTGGTGGGCTCGCGCAGAAGTTTCTGGCCAAGAGACCGGTGGAAAGACCAAGTCTAGCGTGACCTACGGAATTTTGGTGTATTCCTCTTTATGTCACGTACAACAGATCGGAGCGCGTGGAATTCAAAACGTGATCGTGGCTAAACAGACTTTAAAGGTTGAGATTGGCCATGGCTAATAAGTTACACGTAGTAAAATAAATATAGAAAATCTCACCCTTAATTTGAAGCGGTGTATTTAAAACAGTTTAGCTCAAATGCCTTTAACCCAAAGTGTGCTTTTTTAATCACTATCTTCCAATCCAATATTATTTTTTATTTTATGAATTGATTGCCGTTATTAATTTAAACGTCCACTACATTTATACATACATTAGGGTGGGTCGATTTTGTAATCTCTATTGTGCTATTGATTTTTTAATAACTTTTGGCGTGAAAAAAAAATCCGCTACGATGTATCAACAAAAACAATTCGAGGCGCCCAAATTTCAATTTTTTTACTTTTTCTCAAGTGTTGTTTTTAGGTTTTTTTATTAGGTATTAAAAATGAATATTTTTTTGTATATATTACTTTTCCATAGTGACGTACAATACATACAAATATACATTGCAACATGCAACACAATAAGACACATGCGCGCGTGAGAAGAGAAATACGAGAATAGAATTTTTGTCCTTACAAATCAGCCCACCCTAATATACATTAATATTTTTATATCAAGTTGTTGTATTAATGTTTCTTACCGTTTTGTATTTAACGTCAACCCTTCATTCGACCTAATCGATCTAGCCCTGCAAAAAATGAGAAATTATACAACATAAGATCCAACAGCGGTAATATTTTCAATAGTGAAGGTACACAAATTTTAAGCTGGCAAACTTATATAAGATATTGTTGTAAATGTACAATATTGTATTATAATATTATTTGATGAACGCAGCAAAACGCCATAAAATTTAATAAATTTCAAATTGAAGAATTTACCATCAAATAACTTTTTCATTAATTTCATTTAGAACTATTGAACAATTATTTTCATTTGTATGATGGACAATTTCTTTCGGTGTACCGTATATACAGAAAACAAAAATTGTCTGTTTTAGTTAAAAAATGTGCATATTTAATAAAAGGTATTAAAAAATGGTTAGATAAAGATAAAGGTCAACTCACACAATTAAAAATTGTTTATTTAAATTTCACTTAATTAAAAAATTGTAGTGCTGACTAAAAATATATTAAAGAAGGCAATTCAAAAGTTCGACCGGGTCAAAACTTTATACTCTCCACAATGGATTGCATTACATTATTGGGGGATACGGTTTTTGGTGATGGGTCCATGTTTGTACATTTGTTGGATCCTATGAAGCGTTGTCCCGTTCAGATTTGTGAATTTTAGGTCCCCTGGGAACCCTAGCATCAATTTTAAGTTAAAGCATATTAAGATTATGTAACTGTTTCTGAGTTATGCAATAATGTTCGAAGGCTCTTTCACTCTTGGGATCTTTGACCTATGGGGAAATTATAAATATATTAACGAACATTAGGGAACGCTTATCGTGTCCTTTGACCAGTCCCATTGGTCAATGTTTCTAGTTCAGCCAAATCGTAAAATTATTTTCATATTCAAAATCGTGAATAAATTCGACTGTTTCTGAGTACACATATGTCCATGTTGGAAAAAACATATTTTTCAGCAACCTTGGGACCTCACCCCAATAGGTCAAGGCCTCAAATTTCTTGGAATCGAAAAAATTAATATGTTATTCGGATTCGTGACGAAATTTGATTGTCTGCCTGTTGTTGTGGCTCTTTGGTCTTTATGGTACGAGTCCCAAATTGTTCCAAATCTTAAATATAGGTACATATATGGATTTGTAACAAGATTTCACCGTTTCTAGATACACATATGTCTTCAAACATTAGGTGCCGGTTTTTGGGTCTCCATTGGTCCAAATGCTTATGTCCATTTATTGGAAGGATGTAGAATCTATGAAAACCAATTAAAAAAAAATAATTTGGAAGTAAACAAATCTAATTACAAATCTAATTACAATTCTTAGTCCTTCAAAGGAAAACTTTTCCCCCTTTTGAGCGTTCATTTTAAATACTAACCGATCGCCGACTAAAAACAATATACAATATATCTTTTTAAAAACTTCACAAATTTCAAAGGTCAAAAGCTGTTAATTTCAACCTAATTTACGATATATCAATAAATTACTTCCCTTCATATGGAATGTCATTATTAGAGGCCAATTTATGGGCACTTACGGTCGAACTTAATCGACCATCCCTAGATAGATCAGATTGCGACCTAATTTACCATATTTCGGATTTCAAATCGGAAATATATGGCATGCACTTCATGGCTGCCCTTAATATGGAAGACATTAGTGGAGGCTCCTTTAGGGGCGATTCCCGTCAAACTTAATAGTACATCGGGATGTTTGTAGATAGATCTAAGGGAAAAGTTTACGACCTAATTTACGATATATGCTAGACCAATTTCAGATAGGACATATATGACATGCTCTACTCGGATTTCGTGTGAAAATCTATTTTAATTTGAATACAAAAATAAGGGTTTAGACTGGCCGGCTTTATAAACAAAAAAGTGGTATTGAGGAGTTGTTTGAAGTCATCCACAAATGACAATTACCTAACTATGTTATGTATGCAAACTCCTTACTGTGCTCTAACTTTAATCAACAGATACACATAAGAGTAGGCAGCTTTGTATATTTAATGAAAATTGCGGTAAAAACTTCTACTTTCCGGGAAAAAAATTCTTCAAATTATAAAAATAGCACCCAAAGCAAAAATTTTAATAAAAAATTTATTAAATTAGTCCTTTCTTATAAATTATTTTTTCAGAAGTTTTTATTGGGTTCTGTATGCAGCTTCGTATATTTAATGAGAATTGCAAGCAGTAGAGTATTCCAATGAACATGGCAAACACAATAAAAAACGGCACCTTCTACTTGAAACATCCGTCGAAATTCTGCAAAGTATTAAAATAGCACATAAAGATAAAAAAAATTATCTAAAATGATACTTCTTTCTGAAAAATTATTTTTTTCAAAAGCTTTACTTGAATTTTTTTTTCGTTTCTTTGAACTTGATTGCAAATTTAAAAAACATTATCTGACTGATTTTAGCAGTTTTAACAATTAACAGCTTCTTATTTTTTCTGTGTACTTATGCATTGCAAACAATTTATAAACGATTATGGTCCCTAAGCGAATATCGAGTATGAGCCAGAAATTTTTTCAAAAGTTTTAATTCGATTATATATTTCGATTCTTTGAATTGAATTGCAATTTTCAATAACATTGTAAAAACACTATTTGGATGATATTGGTATTTGTACAAATTTTCTTACGTGCAATTTTCAGCTTCTTATTTTTTTCTGTGAACTGAAGTATTACAAGCAATTTGTTAACGAGTAAGATAGAGGCAAAAACTATAACTTAGAACTGGGAAAATTTTGTTTACAGATTGCACTTCTAAAAACCTAACCAAAGCAGTATTATGATGAAATATTTCTCCCATGAATGATGAAAATGTTTGCGCTTTTAAATAAACCAAAAAAAGAGTCAACACAAAATTAATTTTTGTTTATTTCTTGTTTAGTGGAATTTTTGATTTTATAAAAATTACTTGTATATTATATGAAGAAAAAAAACGGCGTAAGTAATCATCTCCTCCAACCAAAAATTAATCATTTCTACTCTTTGCACAATAAATAAGTCATGACCATATTTCAAGTCTTAAAGCAAACAATTTTGCGCTACTGCAGAAAATTGAAAATTTTGAGCTTGAGTTGTCATATAAAGGGTGTTTTTTCCAGACCGGTGGTTTTCAAGAATAAATAAAACTCATATAATTTAATGTTATGACTAAGAACTTATCTTAGTTATAAAGACAAAGGTTTGCCATTTTATTTGTAAAATGATTTTGCGCAAGTGGCAACTGCGTCTGGCTCAAATAAATTCCAGCTGAGAGGCCCAATTTTCAACCCATTTTTGCAGAATTTGGGGCCGTATGTCAGTAATAACGCGCCGAATATTCTCTTCCAAGGAGTGAAACGTGTCGGGCTAATCTGCGTAGACAAGCGACCCCACCAAAAATCGCACTATGCGCTCACCAGAACGCGCGATTATGCGCTCACCAGAAGTTTCCTTCAATAAATTGATTGTTTCGTTGGCTGAATGGCATGTAGCACTGTCTTGTTGGAACCAAAGGTCGTCCACATCAACATTCTCCAATTAAGATACGAAAAAGTCATTACTGTAGCACTATGACCGGCTTTATTTTTAAAGAAATATGGACCAAAAATTCCCTCTGTCCAAAGAGCACACCAAACAGTGACTTTTTAAGGATGTTACGTCGTCTCAATAATAGCTAGTGGATTTTCAATACTCCTAATGTGACCATTTTGGTTATTAGCGTCCCATTCAACCACAAGTGAGCTTCATCGCTGAACAACATTTTCTGGTAAAAATCAGGATCGGTGGCCATCTCGTTTTGGGCCCATTCACCACGATTTGCAAACGTTGTTCCGAAGTAAGTCTTTTCTTTTTAAAAAGGCAAACCAAACTGGACATAAATCAAGTAAAAACTGTCAAAAAGACCAACTACGGAAAAAGTGTGACCAGATTAAAATCCGTACGTCTCAAAAAACACCCTTTACTAGACAGAGAATATAATTGTTCATATTCGAGACAATTAAACTTCACCTTCCATCGAAATAAAAACACAATATAATTAAGTTTTAGATTTTTTAAAAAATTGTCCATTTTTTGCTTGTATTTCCTCGATTTCTTTGCTGCTGCCGTTTTTTGTTCATATTGTCTCAACTTAAACACTAACAAAATAATAAAAAAAAAATTCTTAAAATGTACTTACATATAGACATACATACATACTTACAAAAAAGTAAACAATAATAAATTACAAAGAACAAAACTACCAATTATGGTGGGGGGTTCTTTCGATTACGATTATTATCATTATTACTGTCAGTTATCAGTTAACTTATAAATACCAAAACTTAATAATAAAAAAACACTTAGAAACACTTTGATTTGAATTTAGAAGCTAATATCACAGGTGATCGATCGTAAGGTCGGACGATAAACTAAAGAAATTCTAAAAATAGGAACATTTCTATAAATAAATTTACAATGGAATGTTGGGACTTAAAGGCTAATAATACTATTTAAATACAAAAGAAAATTACAGCTGATATATTCTCTTTTCCATGAGAGAAAATGCTTTTATTTTTGTGGGTGAGTCTGGAGAACTTTCGAAAAGGGTCTGGAGGGGGAAAAAGTACTAGTGTTTTTGTTTCAAATGACTGGAATGACTAGAATAATGATTTCGTTTAATACTGTAAACGACAATCAATCGAAGTTTAGTTTAATGAAATGGAAAATAAATTAAGAAATGCTTGGGGGCGGGGAAGTTTTTGCAAAGGCTGCTTAAAAATTGGTTCATACTTCACTCTTAGGAAAGTATACAAAATCTTAAGTAACTCGTTTTAAATGCATGTGCGTTGTACGACCCTTATAGGAATGTTTAGTTGATGACTGAAGATTTAAGGCATCTTCAGAGGTGTTGTGAAGTGGGGGAATTGGTCCTTATTCATCTAAAAATCTTAATTGGTATATTTAAGCTAACTTATGCTGTTTAGTTTTGGACGCCTTTCTCCTGCGGCCTCTCGCCGTTGCTTGAGATTTACTATAGGTTGTTGCGATCTTTTCAATTTCATTGAATTGTGTATTATTTGTGTGTTCCTCCTCTTCTCGGCCCGTAAGCGTGTGATTATTTTTCACGGCCACCTGGCCTTTGCGCTTGTTGAATTTTCTCAAAATTTGCCACATATTTCGCAAATATTCGAAATAGTGGAATTTGACAAATTTTAAATCGATTGAATCGGCTTCCAGCAAATCGTGTGGACTACGATCCAAGCGTTGCTTGGTGCGCAACTTGAGGCGTTTGTTCATTTGTGTGCGCGTGATCAGAGGCATTGGCTTGTCGGCACGACGCGATTTATAGGGATGAGTCTTATTGACAGCCGCCTCGAGTTCGCACAGCATGTTGCGTGAGCTCTTCAGCAGTTCCTTGAGTTCGGTTGAGGTACTACTTTCACGCTGAGATTTGGAGTGATCCCACTTGTATTGTATGCGACGCAAATACGCAAAGGAGGCGACATAGGTTTGCATGTTGCGATACCAACGTTTAAGCGCGATCTAAAATGACAAAATAAAAAGGAAATAAAAAATTAATTTCAAGTCTCATAATAATTCTTTAGATATGATTCATGTAGAAATTGATAAGTAATAGGCATTAACCTATTAAATAATATTAACAATAACAGGAAGTAATTGATAAGATAAAAGTTGGGAGCTAGACGAAGAAAAAGGTTAGCAACAAAAACGCCAACTAAAAGGTATTTATACGAGTATGTAACAATTCAAAAAATTTTAAACCCTTTTAGTATCTAGGAATTTTTCAATCTCCTATGCTGAAACTTCCCTAGGTCAATGCGACCTTTGAAATTTTATTGGGGAATCCTAACTTAAACTCGTCACTTTTATTTTGTTTTTTTTTTTATTGTACTTGGCTGACTAATCAATTGTTTTGACTTTGGCGTCATGTGTAAACATTGGGTCATTAGAAATTTAAACTATTGTCGCTAGTCGTCAACCATTCATATTTATAGCTGCTCGCACAAAGTCCAAATGGGATGAGAATTTATTTTTTGTTGTGCCCAACTGGCGTTACATGATATTTAATGGAATTTCCGTTTACTTGTTGGCAAACAGATAAAATTGAAACATTTTCAAAACGGCATTTGAATACAACAAAAAGGGGTGCCATAATTAAATGATCAAATTAAATAGTTAACAAAAAAATTTAGAGTCTGAAAGTTAACAACTGATGATGAGTAATAGGATGTGGGAAAAACTGCAACGGTCAAATCACATAAATTGGAAATAATATACTTATAGAGGATATTTAATTTTAATGAAGTAGTAATGGAAATAATATACTTATAGAGGATATTTAATTTTAATGAAGTAGTTTTTAAAACCACAGCCTTTTTATGATATATTTTATTCGAAGGAAAACAGCCCTATTCAGTCGCAATATAATAATCGTTAAATCAAAGAATTTCAGAAGACATTTCTTCAATTATTTCGATCTCTTCGCTTGATTTAAGTGTGGATACAGTTAAGACGAAAAGTTAACTATTTTTTGCGTTATACTTTAAATTCAATCTCGAAAAAAAAACCCAAACTCCCAGTGATATAAACTTAAATCCCAACATTACTTTCTGTCATATTTTAGAATTTTTCCAGTAGCTTTATTTAGATACTTACACTTGAGTTCATTTTCAATTTTGGCAAAAATTTATATGTGTAATTGTGTAGCCACCATATTTCAATATTGCTTATATCAATATCTTGTAGATGGCTGCCGTTCAAACGATTAAAATCATTTATAGCCGTATTTCTTAAAATGTTGTAAATCTAAAAAATAAAAAAAAAAAAACAAATAATAAAATTAATAAAATTATAAAGACAAAAATAAAAAAATAAATAATTTAAATATGAAGATGAACACATAAATAAATTTAGGGTAAATAATACATTTAGTCAATTTGCTTGAGTTTTTTTTTTTTATTTTGGAAAATAAATATTGTAAAAATTGTTCTTTTATATATTTGAAAAAAATTGGCTACAAATGATTTAAATAAAAAAATTGTCAAGGATGTTTCTTTTGTCTTTTTTTAAATTTATTTTTTAAATAAATAAATAAATAAAAAGTTAAAAAAATGTTTCCTTTTGTCTTTTTTAGCCAAGCTTATTATTCAATTATCTTTTATGAGTTCAATAAATACAAAATTTAATGACACATTAATTAAAAAAAAAAATTAACCGATTTTTATGGATTAGAGTTTGAATTAATTTTGTTTAAATGGCAAATCAAAATGATCTTTTTAGCTTGTGGAGTTATTTCTCTTCAAAAAATCAAAAAACTCAAAGAACATAATTTATTTATTTGTTAATTTTTTAAAATAAGTTTAGTTAAAGTTAAAAAATATCTCAAATGATAAATATTTGTTATCTTTTAAACATTTATAAGGCAGTTTGTAGGATGTTAAAGAAAATAATTAAAGCACTCCCTCTGTTTATTTTTTTTAGTATAAGTTTAGTTAAAATTAAAAAATATTTCTAATGAAAAATCTTTTAAGCAATTTAAATCGGTTTTTCTGATGTTAAAGAAAATAAATAAAGCACTTCCTCTAAGTTTTCTCATACACGTATTTTGAAATAAAAAAAACTATTGCATATTCTGACTAGCATCAAGGGACTTTCTTCTTGATGGCGAAATATCGTTAGCCAAGAAGCCATTATTTTTTTTAATTTTTCAGATGTGTGAGAAACTCCTCGTTTGTCTTAAAGTCAAGTACAATTGGCAAAAAAATATATACTTTTCCGATGTACGAGATTGCTGATCTATATTGCCTGATTGCTCCAAACAACGTCTAAACTAAGATCGATAAAATAAGTTGCGATAAGTTATTTCTAGCAAGTTAAATGTATGAATAATTCCAGTCTTAAGATTTTTTGTAGGATCGATTATACGTTTTTTTTCTTTTACGTATTCCAATTTTGGATTTCTAAAAGTGTGTTTTCAAAAGGGATACATTTTGTAAATCGATGCAAATACGAGTAGTTCTGCAAAAACAAAGGCTTATAACAGAGAACTGCCGTTCCCAGCCTCAAGACCTCAAACGAGAATAACTCATTAAATAATAATTCTGTTTTGTACAAAATGGTTATATTTCAATAATAGAAAAAATGGTCTTGAATCGGAAAAATAATGTCTACCTCTTTCATAACAGATGAAACATTTTAAACGTTGAATCTATAAAAAGATGTTGCTTAGCACATCACTTAAAAATTGATTGGACATAATTTTGTGTTGAAATGTTTCCCATAGTTCGACTAAGGATTTTATCTGAGGACAAATTTCTTCATATGTAAAAAATTCTGTGAAAAATAAGGTTGCTATTTTAATTTTTCATAAGATTTTTCATTTTTAATATTTTTCACAGAACGATCAAATATAATTTCGTAGAAATCCGAAAAGGAAAGCATTGAAACAGTAGTATTTAATAAAAATTAAGAATTAATATATGTGAAAACTCTACGAAATTTTAAAACCTGGCTTGGAAAACGCCGACGGAGAGTAGAAAAATTTTGGAAAAATGTAGAATTATTATATGATCAAATAACTGAAATATTGAAATCAGGACAGTAAAATGTCTGCAGACAGTATTTCATGAAGCAAATTTTATAAACTATCATAAATATATATAAGGCTAAGCTCGAATTTGAAAAAATTCAGAAGTTTTAAATATATGGAAAAAGTGTTTTTTAAAAAAACATTGAGTGAATACGTTTAAACCCACGTAAGCCCGCTTAACAGATTTTCTTGTATAATAATTGTAATACAAATTTAAATGTTCGGAACGAACGGGGTTCGGAAAGTTTAGGCTTCTTGACAATAATTTTAAGTTTTCTCTTCCGAGGGGTTTTAGGCAAATTTTTCGCTTCGTGAAAAACAAAACATCTTCAGAGGAAGTTAGCGCTAAGCAGCCTTTTTCAATTTGTTCATCTCTATTTGTAATCTTCTTAATCTCTACGATTTGCATAAATCACTACTTACCCTTTTCTGTTCCTTTTTGGTGGGTCTCTTGGTATGTTTGACATTTGGATCAAATACACCACCGCAGGGATTGGACCATTCCAGTATTGTGGAATTCTCATTGTAGTTGTTATAAGCATCCCAATTGCTGTGACGTTTACGATGGCGTTTGCGCAAACGCAAAGAATTGCTAGCGGAGGCCGAAGACAATACCGTTGACGTCGTCAATAACGATGCTGACGATGACGAGGCGGCAGCTGGCAATGTTAAGGCGGCATTTTGAACACGTTTGTTGTTATTATTATTATTATTAGTTTGATGTAGACGATGATGATTGTTAATATCTTTTTGTGTTTGATTTATTAGTGTGTTGGAGACGGTGGGAGCCGCTGTTGTTATAATACCCATTATCAACACTAATAGATTAACAATAACGATTATTGAAGTTAACGAATACATTTGTTTTGATTTCTAATTAACTTTGCAACACACGTGACTATTAAAAGAGTCAACATGTGTTACTTACTTTGCACGTTAGTTTATTATTTTTTAGCAAAAAATAAAATTTAAACTTTTTTATTTCGTTTATTTTTCTTTTAGTTTGTAAAAGTTTTAAGTTTGTTTGAATAATTTTTTTGAATTACACTTTTATAACATAATCCACTTTGTTTAGTGAGGGGGCAGGGGTTTCACTAATGTGTTTGTATTAATTTTTGTTATCAGTGACTTATAAGATTGTTTCTGCACTTTGTTGCTATTTCATTGCAAATTATTAATCCATCCACTTTAAGTTGTTCGAACATATATTTCCGTTGGCACCATTTGTCGTAAGACACCCAAAACAAATAGTCCGTGCGTTTAATGGTTGGGTTTATCTATTCGCTTATTACAGTTTTCGAAAATGAAACAAAATTGTGAAATTGTTCCTTGTGTTGTTATCTCTGGCGGGGGACTTGTGTGTGTGGTGTTTGCACGTCAAAGTTTAAAACTAGACTGAATTGTATGTTGTGTTAATTTTGACTACCTTTCTTTGTTGAGGAGACTTTGTTAAATCCATCTGTATCTGGCAGTACCGTTGTTGTTGTTGCTGCTGCTGTCGTGGTCGCTTGTTGCTGTTGATGATGGCTCGTTGTAGTGTTTGTGTGTGTGTATGTGTAATTCTCCTCCTCTCTGCACAGCTCAACACCGCACACACTCTCTGAGCAATAACAACAAACGTCAGCAAAAGGCTCGGCTATCGTTAACGAGTGTACCTTCGAGTTTTAAACAACAACAACCACACAATACTCGTAAGTGATGTGTCTGTGTGGCAGTGTGCCGTTGCCGTACCTACTGCCACTACACAAGAGACGAGGCTCGTTTCCGTTTTTACTGTTGTAGCCCAGCAAACAGTAAATGTTTGATATCAGACATTTATGGTTTGCGCAATTTGTGAACTTTTTCTGACATACTCGTATCTTGTATATCTTTTCAGATGGACAAAATTAAAGGACTCGTTTTGCCAATTATTTGCCTAGTACGAATGGAAATAAGAGCTAAAAAATTTAAGTTTCCACAGCCTGTGCTGTATTTAAAATGGCTCCTCTAAACGACTTAGCAATGTTTTCTGAACATTATTTACTTTTTTATTTCTAGATTTATTCTTGGCGGGTTTTAAGGTCCTCTCATTCAATGCAAAAAAATAGTATTTATTACATTTGTTATCCGACGTTTTATTAATTTTTTGCTGAGCAGTTATGAACAACAGTAAATGATGAACAGCTTTCAAAACTATAGTATGTGTGTATATTGTATGACAACGATAAAATCTATTCACTATAAAAACTTATTTACATCATCCTTTTTACACGAATAATTCAATGATTCACAGTACCTTGGCAATCATTTTTTTCCTACTTGAAATTTTAAATATCTGAGTAAATATCCGCAAGTCTAACAAATGCAATATACACTCAGCTCTGTTTTGATGAGGACTTTATTATATGTACATATGTAAACCAATGCAGTATTTCGTAAATATAGATCGTTAACTAGAAGAGAACATGTCGGCAGCACACATATACATATGGTACGGGGGTTGCTATATACATTTCAGGCCTAGGCAAATCTAGGTGTTGCCTGGCGTCATCTGACATTTCCATTGTCAAAACGTATTCGGAACGTTTTGACGTACGACTATCATTTGTGTTGTTTACAGCGACTTGAAAAAATCAATTTGGCCAAAAAATGGAATTAACTCGTGAACATTTTCGTCTGATCATTTTTTACAACTTTCGACGTAGATTATCACCACAAAAGTGCATGATGAACTTAAATCTTTATATGGCGATAAAGCACCATCCTATAGCACTGTAAAAAACTGGTTTAATGAATTCAATCGTGGCCGACGCTCGCTCAAAGACGAAGGTCGTCGCCTTCGATAGAGTAATGGTAGTGAAGGATCTTGGAGTCTTTATAGACTCAAAGCTTTCATTCACTCATCGTATCGAATATGTTATAAGCAAAGCTAATTCTCAATTAGGATTTTTAAAACGAAATTCAACAGATTTCCAAGATCCATATACATTGAGGATATTATATTTTGCATTTCTTCGGTCACAATTAGAATATTGCGATATTATATGGGACCCGAGTTACAACATACATAAAAATCGTATTGAACGAGTTCAAAGAAAATTTTCAAAATTTGCATTACGAAATTTATATCGGTCTTACAACATGCCTATGTATAAAACTCGTTGTCAGTTACTTAGCTTACATACTCTGACACAACAAAGAATTTCACATAACATTATGTTCATAAAAGATGTTGTTGATAATACAATTGATTCACCGGAGCTGTTGCAACTAATACCTCTCAATATTCCTACAAGAAATTTGAGAGACTATACCGTTTTCTATGAGTATTTTCATAGATGTTATTACGGTGTTAATGAAGTTGTAACGCGGTGTCTGATGTTGTGCAACAGAGCAAGCAATAAATTAGGTTTTTACGCAAACCGTTCCATCTTCAAAGAAGCACTTTTCCAATATGTTATATTAGAATTAAGTACATAGTTGTAAGAATTGATCTGTAAGGGCTAAGCCCATTAGATTGATAGTAATAAATCAATAAAACCGCCGTTGTGGCAGAGAACATTAATGCCGTGCGTGAACTGATAATGCAAAATCATCATGTGAAATACCATGAGATAGAGTCACCCTTGGGCAATTCTTCCACCAGCATACATTCGATATTGGATGAACACCTGTCCGTAAAAAAGGTTTGTTTTCGTTGGATCCCGCACAATTTGACAATCGCTCAAAAAATGCTCGTGTTGGAGCATAGAAATTTTAAAAAAATACAATCGCGGTGCTTCAAAGAAATTTTTAAGATCGTCACAGGTGACGAATCATAGATCTATGCGTATGAGACCAAAACAAAACAGCAATTGAGGGTCTTCGAATCTAACGAAAGTTGTTCGTGGAAGAAGCACTTCGAAGCAAATGGTCGCCTGTTTCATCGGCAAAACTGGTCATGTGGCGACTGTTCTGCTTGAGCAACGAACGGTCAATTCTACACCACAATTTGTTTGAATGAAATCCTCGGGGAAATTCGAAAAACGAACAAGATAAGACGAATCATTGTGCACCACATCTCACACAACGTCGAATTGATGGGTCATCCGCCATACAGCCCTGACTTGGCACCATATGGCTTTTTTTATTCCCGCACATCAAAAAAATAGTCGTAGTCAACAATTTTCGTCGCCAGAAGATGCTGTTGAAGCGTTCAAAAACCATGTTTTGGAGGTGTCTCAATCGGAGTGGAAAAAGTGCTTCGACAATTCGTTTGGCATGCAAAAGTGTAAAAATCATGCTGGAGAATACTTTGAAAAACAACAAACCCATTTTTAATGATACATATACGCATTTTCATTATTAGATCAAAAATATATTTTGCAGCCCTCGTATAACTGATGAATATATGTTTACACAGGGAAAAAAATTTCAAATCAATTAAAATATTCAATATTCAAATACAAAATGAATTATGAATTCTGTGATAAAAAAATCTTATATAAGCTAAAATATAGCGAAGAAATATTACGATTTCAAGCGATAAAAAATTCAAATTTATACAAAACAATATTGTAGTTTTTGTTTCTTAATCTAATATGACCTAACATTTGTAAATACAAATTCCTTTTTATTCAATTCTTCCATTGTTTGCCGCTTATAAAAGATATTTTTGTTATGAGGTGATGAAAAAATTCACATGTTTACAAAAGAGTTGTAAGCCGTTTATTGAAAATAATTTCGTGCCACGAGTTGTAAATTTTCAAATATTTACAAAAAAAAGTTCTAAGCCGTTTATTAAAAAAATTTCGTTACAGGGCGACCAAAAAACGCACATATTTCCAATGAAAGTTTAAATTATTATTCAAAAATCAGTCGAAAAGACTTTTAGTGTCAAGTACCAGTGATTACATTATAAGACCCCAAGTAACGAATGTTCAGTAGCTATGATAAGTGGCACTTAAGGAAAGGCAGTTTCACATTGAACGAGAACTGCCAGCAGTAGAGTTTTCCACCGAACACAATAAAAATCTCTCGCACTGCATACATTTTAAAACACACCCACACGATACAGTGCATGGATTTTATGAATTTTGTTGTTGTTTCCATTTATTTAATATCATTGCAGTAGCTGATAAATAGTTTAGCTGATTTAGGAAGTTTTTAAATGACTGGTGATTAAATTCACATACCAATTTTTTGGGTTAGTTAAAATGTTGTCTTTTTTTCTGTGTATCTTAATTTAGAATTAAAGCCAATACTTACTTTTTTCACCTAAGACCGTTTTCAACCCTTTATACACCAGAGACTTTTATTTGTACGTTTTAATACAATTTAAATTTGTAAAGCAAATTTTTATTAGTAATTTTGATGATTCGTTAATCAAAATATTAGAGTTATCATATGACATCAAGCTAAAAAAAAAAGTGAAGCAACCCCACTTAACATATGTGACAGCGCATAGAGAAAGGGACCTAAGGGTAAAAAAATCAATTTTCACTTTTTTTGATGTGGACAACATCTGAGCATCGAATGAGACCGATCCCATGCCCCAAAAGTGTTCCCTCCCAGAGATATGCGCGTTTTATGAAGTCGACGATTCTACACTAAAGATACGCGTATTTAAATCTTTAAAATGGCTCTCCTGAACAAAACTGGTTTTACCCTTAGATCCCTTTCTATTTTGCGCGTCACATATATGTAATAATAAACAACAACTGAAGCAGTTGATGAAAGTTTTTGATTTTTAGAGTATAAAAACGTCGATTCGGGTATCAAATAAAAGATTATTTTCAGATCCCATTTAAGTATAGGAAAAACAGATTATTTTTAGGATCAAATTTATAATTTGGATTCAATTATTTTGTGGATTCAAGTGAATGGAAAAAAGGAAAAGATAGACTGACATACGATGGGCCAACGCATCGCAAATATACATACACCATTCCTGATGATATACCCATTCTCGCGGACTAAAATAGTTGCTCCGTATCTCCAGACTAAGATAGTTGTTCCCAAAATAAATTAAAGCTAATCACATTTGTTGTTCAAGGGTTTTTTTAAATTCATGCCGTTTGAAACATATCCCGTATTTATTTCTATTCGGATTTCAGAGGAACAGCTATACCACATGTATAGAGAGAGCGTTGTAATGTAACAGAGTATCATGACTTGTATACCTATGTAAGTTTGTAATCAAACTTCCTGTCCATAGACATTCGGATTTCAGAGGAACACCTATACTACATGTATAGAGAGAGCGTTTTTTTTAAAATCACTGTAATGTAACAGAGTATCATGACTTGTATACCTTTGTAAGTTTGTTATCAAACTTCCTGTCCATAGACATTAGTAAATCCTTGGACGTTATGACATGCCATCCGTTCAACAGTAGTTATTTAGTTGATAGTTTGATTCTTCTTGATCATCGTAAAGAATTCTGAATGAAGTCTTCCGCCGTTTCGGAGTATCCTTGTTTGAATCAGTCTCAAATTGTGTTATTACTAGTCAAGCTAGATTGAGCAATTTTATGCTTGGAATATAATACGAAATTATCTTTAACATCTGTCCATAGCCAAAAGTAATAATTTTTGTATATGTGACAGCGCATAGAGAAAGGGACCTAAGGGTAAAAAAATCAATATTCACTTTTTTTTTGATGAGGCCCCAAAAGTGTTCCCTCCCAGAGATATGCGCGTTTTATGAAAGTGATGGTACACGTATTTAAATCTTTAAAATGGCTCTCCTGGACAAAACTGGTTTTTCCCTTAGGTCCCTTTCTATTTTGCGCGTCACATATACTTACATGTAGATAATATGTATGAGCTGTTTTTTGCTGTTCTAGGGTGCATTCGATTTTTCTTTCTTAGTTAATAAATTTCTGTATTTATTGTAGCTATTATTCACGTCGAAAATTGTTTTGAGTTTCTTTGAAAGCAAAATCTATAATTAGCAATAAACTGCTTTTTCAGCCATTGGCGCATCATTTAGAGTATGCATCAATAACCGAAATGTCCTGGTTACATTGGTGTCTCTTAACAAAATGCTTCTTTTAAGTGATATTACCGAGTAAAAGTTATTAAAAGAGAGTTTCCATTGTAAGTCTTGCCTCTAATATGAATTTGGCTTATGCCTAATGATGTTTGGTAATGATAATTTTCCTACGAACTAAAGAGTATGCACGGACGATTTAATATGCCATCATTTGTTCAATTGGGAGTTACCAACCAAAAAAGAGCAAAAATCTTGGTTATAATTTTATTTCTAAATACTTCTTATTAACATAATAATTTTCCTACGAACTAAAGAGTATGCACGGACGATTTAATATGCCATCATTTGTTCAATTGGGAGTTACCAACCAAAAAAGAGCAAAAATCTTGGTTATAATTTTATTTCTAAATACTTCTTATTAACATAATAATTTTCCTACGAACTAAAGAGTATGCACGGACGATTTAATATACCATCATTTGTTCAATTGGGAGTTACCAACCAAAAAAGAGCAAAAATCTTGGTTATAATTTTATTTCTGAATACTTCTTATTAACTCATTTCTTAAGTCCATGGACAGGATATCCTCTTGGACTAACTTTTTATCTAAAGTAATAAAAGTGAATTATATACGAGTATATATGTAATACCGAACTCTTGTAAAGAACGTACAATTGGTCCACGAAGAAAATTTTGCTATGGAGCCTAGAGTGAAATTAAATTTCTGCTTATTTATTAAATTTAAATGCACAATACCACATGAACAATTTTTGGACGTTTTAAACATTATAATAGGGACATAGAAATCACGAGCAAAAAAATCAACAGAAACTATTAGAAACAAAAATAATCAGAATTGAAGATCACTTTATTCTCTATACTTTAGTTGTAGACACCTTTTGTATCCATAAAAGCATTGCCCTTTTCTGAACACATTCTTTTGTATAATCTATCTTAAGTTTCAAATGTCCGTGGATTTTCTTCCTACACATTTGAAACAGTCTCCCAGATACAGTGCATAGTGCAGCCATTATTTAAATTCACTTTGTTTTGTACAATACTCGTATATACTTTAACTGAACTTCTTTGCTATTTATTTGTTTATGTGAAGAAATACTCGTACCTCTGCAAATCTCAACAACTTATTTCCATTTGTATGAAACATTTATCTTCCTACTTGTTACTTTTGGCAAATAATTTTTTTTTACCGAAATGTAACCATTTTCTATGGGGACAGAGCAGGTCGCAGGAAGTTTGATGTTGGTAGTTATTCATTTTAATACTTTTGTTTTAACTGCTCGAATATAAACAGCAACAGACGAAACTCTTTAGACAACAATACAAAATTAAGTCCGATTCCAATAAAGGATGTTCTTGAAAAACAAGGATATTCGATCGATCTCGTTAGTAAAGAGAAAGGCTTAAAGATACTTTTATTATAAGAATTAAAGTTAAACTGATAAATTAATTTAACTGCTTAATTACCTAAATTTAATTTCGGTAAACACATTGTTTAAGCTACTATTGAGTAAGAAACAAAAAGATACAAGATTCAGCAGTCATCAGTTCCAAAGTGGATCCGAAATCAGTATCGCGTGTTCTTGACAAACAAGGACATCCGCTAATAAACAAACAACTTGTCAGCTCGTGAGTTAACCCTATTCGTACTAAGCTCAATTTGTAACTCAAAGTGTCTATACTCGTATAATTTAATTCTTAATGCACAGGTGGCTTCTACGTCCAGCATTCGTTGATGCCGTGAACGGTAGTGATTTGGTCAAAAAGTAAGTTTCGGATAAATCTATACTTTATTACTACTTAATTGCCATTTCAAACTTCTTACAAACTTAAGTCTGGAACTAGTTCTTGACATAAACGTATATGACAGCAATCTTTCATGGCTTTATTGTAGTTTGAGCATAAAGATAACAATATCGTGTCTGTTGCTAAACAACCAGCTTCTTTAAAATTCTAAAATCGGGCAACAAACAACCTGTGCGTTTTCCTGCTGATGGATAAGGTTTTTTGTAAGCATCATAGGGAGCTGACTAAAGTTCTGTGCTATCCTTAACATAACAACGTGCTGGTTTTTTATCATCATGGGATAGATCTTTTCATTTCTAGGTTTTTCATTTCTCCAAAATTGGCTCTAATATTTGCTTCATCACCAAAAGTATCTGCGTTGTGCACATAAGAGCTCATTTTATTTCTTAATTATTAGATTTGATTTAAAGAACATATTTTTTAAATATACTACATAAATTTAAATATTATTAGACTGTATCATTTTCAATAGTTCGATATTGGAAACAACTTACAAACCTTTTTATTTGATCATCCGCTTCCACATCATAACTAGTCCAGACAACTACTTAGATCAAAATTTATTTAATAACCAATTGCATGATTTATTTGCAGTAGGGTCAAAATACGTAAATAGTTTGATTGTTAAAAAAATTTTAAAAACGCTTCTTGACAGTCGTATAAATGGTTATTATCATTTTTTTTATTTTTTTGGTGGGGAGGGGTTGAAAGTTTTAAAATGGCCAAAAAATTAATTATTGGGATTAACTTTAAATCTTGCTGTTCAAGAACGAACTAGCCGATTTGTACAAAATTTGGTCATGTGAACGGAAATAGTCTACAATATGAAGTCAAATTTGCATTTGTAAAAAATTGTTTCCTAAAATTATTTTTTTTAAATGTTCAAATTCATAGTCGCCGATTTTTTTTTAATTTTAACAAATTTGCAAATAAGTCCGATAAATCAAAAACAGTATTTTGATTTCTGAGACCGCCTTAATTGTTGATGATATGAGCAAAATAATAGCGTAGATTCACATTTGTTGTTTAAATAAATTGCAGTCAATTCAAACATAATGAAACATAAACGATCCAGAAACATAAACATATGTGACAGCGCAGAAAGGGACCTAAGGGTAAAAAAATCATTTTTTTTCCTTTTTTGATGTGGACAACATCTGAGCATCGATTGAGACCGATTCCATGCCCCAAAAGTGTTCCCTCCCAGAGATATGCGCGTTTTATGAAAGTGAAGTCGACGATTCTACACCAAAGATACAAGTATTTAAATCTTTATAATGTCTCTCCTGAACAAAACTGTTTTTTACCCTTAGACCCCTTTCTATTTTGCGCGTCACATATTGTTATTATTTCCAATATTTTGGGCAACGAATTTAAGTTTTTTTCGTACTAAATTCATTTTTAATATATTTTTTTTGTATTCAATCAAAAATTTGTTTTTGAAGATACTGGGTATTGAATTTATTAATAAAAGTTAATTTAAGCGATAAAGCAGCACTATCTTGCTTCAAAATTTTAGGATTTGAAAACGTGAACGAATTGGCAAACGTGAACACCCTCAACAATAATTAGTTCGCGTTTTCGCGAGTTGACCTATAGTAAATTTTAAATGGAATTGGTCTAATGACAGCTCATAAAATTTCAAAGTTCCTTTGACATACATAAACTACGAGTACGTCATGAATTTACATATTTATAGCAATATTGGAGTCGTATCAATTTCTGACCGAATACTCAACAGTTCGTTTGCTGGGTAGTGGACGACGATGCCAATGACGACGCTAGTATCGTTGTTGTTGTTGTTGCTGCTGCTCTTGATGACGGTTCATTGTTATGGTTGTGTGTATGGTCAATGCGCCATCACTAGCAGCCGCCACAACAACAACATCACGTTGCTCGGCCACCAACCAACACTAACAACCACAACAAATAAACAAACAAACGATGAGACGAACCAAAAGTAAAAAGTACTCGAAATCGTCGTCATTCTGTACACGTCACAGTTTGTTGTTGTCGTTGCTTGTGCAGATAAGCCTGTGTTGTTGTTGTTATTAATGTTCTCGGCCTACCTATACTTGTTCCTTCATTCCACCAACTCGCCATCCAATGGCCGGCATTCTACTCACATTTCCCCTGAGTGGGCTCTGCTCTTTGCTCGCATGTGATTTGTTCATCGGATTTGTATCTCAGTGCGCACATGCATACATACACAGAATACATAGCAACATACATACCTACCCCTGCTCCGTGCATACATATAGAATATGCTCGTTTTATGGCCCACCATTTACCATTTGTGGCTCATAAAATCCCCTGCGACAGTTATAAGCTCTTAATTAAGGCCCTTTTTATCCCGTCATACCTGACCACCAGCAGACCGTCACACATACACACACTGTCCTTTAAGACAACTTTGAGTCGAGTTTTTGGTCCTTTTCCTTACCTGTGTGGGTTTAGGGTTGGGTGTTGTTGGTGGTGGCTGCATGTTTTCGTTGTTGGTCAATAATTTATTGGAGGTGTGATTGTGTTTATGACTGCCACTAAAACACACCACCGGCTGGCCGTAGTGGGACTAACTGAGTGTAGTTTTTTCTACCTATTGACGCATATGTGTTTTATGGCATAACTGTTGCACAGATTTGAAGCAGATTTTTACGCTAAGTTAATTCTCTTGGATTAACTACGGTCTTGTTGCAAATAAGTTATAGTCTTCTAAGTGAATGAAAGGAACATAAAAGTCTAATTGCTGTAAATGTCCGCTAAGAAAATTCCCTTGCGATTTTTTTGCTTGGCAAATTTTATTTGTCCCGCATATAGGCATACTGGAATAGCATAATTTGTGTGCGAGATATTTAAAGATTTACATGTTTTATTAGTTGGCCCATATACAATAGGGAACAAAAAATAGTGAATAATGAATGTACTTTTTGATACTTACGAGCTCGCACCATAAACTTGATTTAGTTAGAAGAATATTACGAGTTCTTTGTTCTTTACGTATCGCAAGTTAAAATTATTGCCAACATTTGGTCATGAAATAACTCACACCGCAACATTGTCTCCAAGTTAATAATTATTCTGTTAATAAAGTTTTTCTTGCACTTTACGCACGCAAAAATCTTAGTTAAATAGATTTAAAGATCCACCTCGTTAAACTAGCTTCAATTAATTTAACGATCTGAATAGAGCCAGATTAACATTTATAAGTACTTGCGCAAATTGGAGTTTTGGTATGGAAAACGCAACCGAAAAGGCCAATTCCAGCCTGTAGTGACAAGAATAATGCAAATGTAGGCGAGGGTGTTGCTTAAGACAAATCGAAATCGATTAACCGTCCGGCGGTATTTAAAATCATTACCAAGCAAACCGGAAGATTGATGTCAATTATACGGTGTTATTAGAGCACCCATAAAACAAAAAGTGTTTTTTCCGCTTCCCGCTCGTTTTCTAGTATATTGGGCATCCAAACTAATATCCGTGCGAAAAAAAATTCAATCGGAAAGAAACCGGCCAGTCCGTCACGACTTTTAGCCCTAAAAATTAAGTAAAACTAGTTGCAAGATTTGATAAGATAAGATTTTTGGAAAATACACCTAAAGCATTTGTGTTGCAAATATACAGGCAAACATTTTTCTTTCACACAATTTTCGACCTAGCTATGACCCTTCATGGCGGTTTCAGAGGTCAAACTTCAAATTTGAGTCAACATTTTTCAAACGTAAATTAGTAATTTTATTTATGACGGACTGGCCGGTTTCCATCCGATTGAAAATTTTTTGCACGGATATTATTTTTGATGCCCAATATACAAGCAAATGAGAGGGGAGCGGAAAGAATAACACTTTTGCATTTTTCTATGTATTTCATGTGCGCTCTAGGCGGGCGATTTAAATTTGAATCTGCTATTAAAAAAGTACTAATATTTTTTTTTTAAATTTCTGGTTTTATTGGAATGGTTGAACTTTGTCATTTAATAATGGAACACAATAACACTCATAGACTACCACAACTGGCTCGGCGATACCTCATCCGATCAATACAATTTTTCAGTACATTATTAATTGTTTCGGGTCAAATCTCTTCAATGGCAACTTCGATTTCATGTTTCAACGCTTTAATTGTCTCTGGATGCTTTGTGTAATATTTAATGGCTCTCCACAGAAAATAATTCAAAGGTCTTAAATCACAATTTCGAGGCGGCCAATCGAATAATCAGCCGAAATCGTGGTATCATTTCGGCTGATTATTCGATTTTAAAAAAGAGTGCGTAAAATATAGATGATTAGCTGTGTGACATGTGGCCCCGTCCTCTTGAAACCAAATGTCGCCCTCTTGAATTTTCTGAAACAAAAATTAATTAAGCATGGCGCGTTAACGCTCACCGTTGACTATATCGGCGGCTACTTGAGGTAAGCTTTCAAAACCCATATGACATAAGAAAAATATTTTTAAAGAAAGGCTTCAACTTTTTTTTGTTTTTCATTGCCCAAAACGAAAATATTTTTGATAAGGCTGGCGGCATCATTTTCAATGATCCATTTTCAAAATCCATACCAAACTGTGACTTGTTGTGGATGCATTGGCTTCTCAATAGTTACGTGTTGGTTCTCTAAACCCCATAAGCGGCAAGTAGGCTTATTCAGTAGCCATCGAGATGAAAGTGAGCTGCATCTGAAAACATGATTCTTTATCTCCTGCCAAACAATCTTTATCCCATGGGTCGAAGCGTAAACGCATCAGATAGTGTTCCTTTATTAAATGACAAAGTTCAACCTTTTTAAAACGCAAACAATTTAAAAAATATTATCGGTACTTTTTTTACAGCCGATTAAAATTTAAAATTATATACTATATACGAGGCGGTTCGGAAACTTCTTAGCCTAGCACAAAAAGCGCGGCATAAACAGAAAAAAGTTAAGTGTTTTTGAAACTTCCATCTCTGCTATGAACACATGTTAAATTTTGTTTCGATCTGGCAACTCCTTCATATAGAAATAGGTGTTCAGAAAAGACGCATCCGCGATTTTTTTTACAATGGATAAATTAGAAATGCGTGGTGTCATTAAATGAATGTGAATGTGTTAGGTGAAAGTGCTCCTTTATATGCAACAGTACAAAAATGGGTTGCTGAATTTAAACGTGGTCGTACAAGCATTGAAGATGAACCACGTAGTGGACGTCCAAAAACAGCAACAGCAACAGAAATTGTAGCCAAAGTGCATGATATGGTATTAAATGATCGACGAATAAAAGTGCGTGAAATAGCTAATATCATGGGCATCTCAAATGATCGAGTCCATTTAATTTTGCACGAAGAACTACAGATGAAAAAGCTTTCTGCAAGATGGGTGCCGGACTTGTTAACAGTCGACCAAAAACGCATAAGAATAAACATTTCTCAAGCTTGTTTGGATCGTTTTCAGCGAAATAAAATGGATTTTAAGCGTCGTTTCATAACTGTTGATGAGGCATGGATCCACCACTATACTCCAGAGACAAAAGAACAATCCAAACAATGGACTGAAGCTGGAGGAAGTGCCCCAAAGAAGGCAAAAACAATTCAATCGGCTGGTAAGGTTATGGTAACGGTTTTTTGGGACTTCAAAGGTATTTTATTGATATTGCAACCTTTTAGATCAATTAAATGTACAAATTCGAGAAAAACGTCCTGGCTTACAACACAAAAAAATAATTTTTCATCAAGACAACGCACCAGCGCACAAGAGTGTTTTAACAATGGCTAAAATCAACGAATTAAAGTACGAGTTGCTTGACCACCCACCTTATTCTCCTGATTTAGCTCCCAGTGACTTTTACCTGTTCCCAAATCTAAAAAAATTCCTTGCTGGCAAGCGTTTTACCTCAAATGAAGATGCAATTACAGTTGTAAACCACTATTTTGAAGACCTTGAGGAAAACTATTTTAATCAAGGGATAGAATTGCTAGATAAGCGTTGGACTAAGTGTATTGAAGTTTCAGGAGATTATATTGAAAAATAAAAATATTTTTGAAAAACTAACTATTCTCTTTCATTGATAGGCTAAGAACTTTCCGAACCGCCCTCGTAATTAATCAAATCAGGCGAATCACATGATACTACACGCCTTGATTTTGGTTGGGACCTACGTAAAGTCTAAAAGTTTCGCCAATTTCGCCGAATAGACAACCAATTTACGGCCACAATTTGACAAAATAACCTTCATTTTTGCATTTGCATTGTGAAATTTGTGACTCTATTTTCTGACAAATTCAATTTTTTAGAAGCCGGCACATTTCATTTCCATTAACTAAACCCATAGAAGAACAAACAACAAAATCCTGCGAATTCCTTTAAAATTAGATTACATTTCGGATAATCAAACAACTCCACACATACAATGCAAATATTCTCTTAAAGTTCTTTTTAAAACGTCCTTCAACTCATTGACACCACAATTATCGGCAATTGAAACGTAGCGTTCACAATCGCCGGAGCCCATTAAATGGTTCATCAATCAAATTATAGCGACACAATCTTAACCATACATCGAGCAGTGGTCAACTTCATGCTTCTAATGAGTATTTACCAAACAACAAATTGGTTCTGCTCAATGAATTAGGCAAGAAAAAAAGAATATCTTTAAATTATACCCGTACATGCCAGCGATGCGGTGTAATTTTGTGCAAGCATGAAATTGTTTGTTTTTATTACAGATTTGCCGCTTATTTCACGATCTAACACCTCTACGCCCTGAAATTGAGATGTTGTAACCTTTCTTCCATGTTCGGGCGTAATCTTTCCTGCTTGCCCATTTATTTCTTCCTTAACAAGCTAAAGAACCGTGTAATGCCAGCCCAAGCATTTGCTTCTGCTGTAGCGATGTCCGTCCATCGTTTCGTGTCTATGTAATTGAGACGTGAATGAGGCTTGATGATGTTGCAAAATAGTGTGTTGCATGTATGCAGACACGTCGAGCTGGGGGAAGAAAGGTAACGCACAAGCTGTGGTAAGCATTGGCTGCAAGGTATAAGTTACAAGCGAATCAATTCGATTCGTTACGCCAATTTCTTATCAGTGCACAATCTTTTGCTTCTTCCTCTACAGCTCACACTCCCTAGGGGAAGCTGCGAGGGTATGTACTAGCTCTGTGAGAGTCTGTATTTGTGTGTGCGTGTGGGTATCGATGAGAAAGATGTGCGCATGCGCAATGAAAGAAACATGACATAGCACTAATTCAAATAATGAACAAAAAGGATAAGATATGGCACAGTGATTCTAAAAAAAATCTATTGCCACAAAGATTGCAATAGCTACGCAAAACTCAGATGGGCTATGTCAAGTTTTTATATGCTAGAACCACAGCGATGAGAACATACAACTTTAAAGCAACAAAACAGGAGGAAGATTCCTCTTTATAGCAAAAATAAATATAGGGTGATCCATCTAGAGGTATTTTTTCAGAAAAAAAAATATAAATATTCAAATCAAGTGTGAAATCTTTGTTGGTAATTTGAAAGGACATTTTATGGCATTTAGTTTTTGAAAATAAAACACCTCTGATGGATCAGCCATTAAAACACATTTTTTATCCTACAAACTAAGCCAATGCAGCCACCTACTCCCGCCCCTGCCGACCGAGGGGTTGAAAGTCGCATTTTGGAAAATTTTACGATATTTTATATGTCGATTGTTTGGTGGCAGGGCCTCAAATCGAATGAAAATATCGGCATTGTATGGACCGGAATATACCAATTTCATCAGTTATATTTAAAAGTCGCGCTATGCAAAATTGAAGCTTGATTAGATGTAATCTGGTAGTTCTGAAGCGACAGGGCCTAGAATCGGAATAAAACTACGTATAGGGACTTTATACGAGGGCTGCTATATATATTTCTAGCCTAATAATGGAATACGAATATTTATCATTAAAAATGATTTCATTGTTTTTCAACGTTTTCTCCAGCATGATTTATACACTTTTGCATGCCAAACCAATTGTCGAAGCACTTTTTCCACTCCGATTGAGACCCTTCCAAAACATGGTTTTTGAACGCTTCAACAGCAACTTGTCGCGACGAAATTTTTGTCTTGATGTGCTGGAATAAAAAGAAGATATTGGGTGCCAAGTCAGGGCTATACGGCAAATGATCCATCAGTTCGACGTTTTGGCCGGTCAAAAAGTCTCTGGTTTGAGACGATGTGTGAGAGCTCGCATTGTCATGATGATTCGTCTTCTCTTGTTCGTTTTTCGAATTTCTCCGAAGACTTCAGGCACACAAATTGTGGTGTACCACTCAGAATTGACCGTCTTACGTTGCTCAAACGAAATAGTCGCCACATGACCAGTTTTGTCGAAGAAACAGGTGACCATTTGCTTCGAAGTGCTTCTTCCACGAACAAGTTTCGTTGGATTTGGCTCGTCTTCGAAGACCCACACTGTCGATTGCTGTTTTGTTTCGGTCTCATACGCATAGATCCATGATTCGTCACTTGTGACGACGTATGTTTTCAAAATTTCTTTAAACCTATCGACGCGAGCCTTTTTTGGGCGATTGTCAAATTGTGCGGGATCCAACGAGAACAAACCTTTTTTTACGGCCAGGTGTTCATGCAATATCGTTTGTATGCTGGTGGACGAAATGCCTAAGGATGCATCTATCCTACGGTATGTCATATGACGATCTTGCATTATCAGCTCACGCACGGCATCAATGTTCTCTGGCACAATGGTGCCATACAAAGATTTAATTCATCGATGCACTCTTGTCATGATAATCCACTTCGAAAGTTGTAAAAAAATTATCACACGAAAATGTTCAGAAGTTTATTCCATTTTTTTGCCAAGCTGATTCTTTTAAGTCACTGTAAACAACAGAAATAAAGGTCGTACGGCACAACGTTCTGAGTACGTATATGCTAAAAAATTCAAACTTTCCAATGAAAATGTCAGATGGCGCGAAGCAACACTTAGTATTGCCTAGGCTAGAAATATATATAACAAAACTCGCATAAGAAGTCAGGCTATGGAAATAAATAAGAGTCGAAAGTAGTCGTAGTGTAATCTTTTAACAGCATTGGTTACTCCAACTAAACCGTTTTACGATAAGCAGCGCTAAGCACTAAACAGGTGGTTCCGGACATCTGTCCCGCCTGCCATCAGGGAACGCATGATGTGCTGCACCTCTTCAATTGTCCGGCCAAGCCCACTCAGCTGACCCCCAGGTCTCTGTGGACGCATCCAGTTCAAATGGCGCGTTTCCTTCACCTGGATATCGAAGCAGATCCCCCATAGACGAACAAGACTTCAAAATAAATATATTGTTGTTACAACAACAACAACAACAACTTGACAGGTGTATCAAACTGTCAAACTCGGGTCAAAATTTAACACGTGTTGGCTCCGGAGCTTAATCCAGACGATCTGAAGCTTAAAATATCGCAGACACTCTCTAATCATCGAAGTGTTTACTACGGAATCTGTGCTTTGCATAATTGGATAACATCAAACAATAAAAGTGGCATTAAATATTTTGATTTTGTCTTTACACAATGGTTTTGCACCTTATTCACCATTCGGGCCACTAAACCTGCCAAAGCAAAGAAGATCAGACAAGAGACTTTTACATATGTTGGTTCCGGAGCTAATTTCCAACGGTTTGAAGCTTAATGTATCGCAGAAACTCTCTAATCATCGTAGTGTGACTCTCTAATCATCGTAGTGTTTATTAAGGTGTCCGTGGTTAACATAAGTGGGTAAAAAAAATAGCTTCTAACAGTGAAGAATAGATATATTACGTCTTTATGGTTTAACACCGTATTAAACGAGCCACTGCGACTATCAGAGCAAAGTAGAGCGGATAACAGACTACGTTTAATCTAGGCGGACACTAGTCTAGATGAGATGCAAATCGCTCACAGATATTAATGTTTACCTAAAGTTGGTTTCAGCGACAACTTAGGAAACTGTGAGTATTTAGATGAATCAATGAAATATCTTCTAAATACATGTCGTTCTCCATGGACCAAGTGGCGAACTAGCCGACCTTGGTGATATCGGTAATGATCATCCTCAGAGCTTTGTACGTTTATACGGCGCGCTAAGCAGCTCAGTACCAAGGAATTGAATCGACTGGAAGGGATAATATCGCTAGTCTCCGCACTGTCAGAGTGGGCTGTTAAGTCTAAATGTGTCTGCAAATTGTCAATTTGGCCTATCATGGGCTACATTAATTTATATTTACTTGTATAAACTATTGATCTCAAGCATAACAGGTTTAAATTTCGCGCACCTTGATCTATACTAGACTAAGTCTTTTCACCGGAACCTCGGTCGGGCCTTACTGCACACATCCACGATCTCGCCATCGAATACTTTCAGTGCTGGAGTATTTTTTTTATCCACAAAACAGCCAGAACAATCATTGTATCTAGTTTAAAAAGCCCGGTTACGTCGATGACGGCATAAATCTCTTACAGCGTATATCGCCTTCGATATTCGACGTTACATCGAATCGGTACATACGAGTATATTCGTCAAAGACACTTTTTATCGAACACTTCCAACATCGCTTTATCACGGGTGTTGTCTCAGTTCATCGAAAAAGGGCTTTATTTTTAACGATCTGCTCAAAAACCTTATAAATCGCTGCTTTATTATCTAATATTATTTTTTTGTTGGGCAAAAAATGTAAAATTACGAAAAGTTGCATTTTTGGGTTTTACTAAACATCGTCCTATTATTTACCAAAATTTTAATTAAAGAAATTTACTGTTTTTATACCAAAGATATTTTTAAAAACTTTAACTTTTATAACAGTTTATAGTAGCCCATTTTTTAAAATCTGCGCATAAATCTAGCAAATCCAAAAGATTAATTAGTATTTTAGGACCGTTATAATTGTTGAAGTTGTGGACAAAATACTGACTTAAATCGGCATTTTTTAATAAAATGGCATGTATTGCTTTTTTACAAACTTCGTTTTTGTTTTAAATGTTCATAAAGCCATTTTTATTAAACTTTACCACATACGAGTATGCCTAACAAAACCATAACAGTAATCGGATTTTTGTTACCAGCATAGTTATGAAGGTAATGGGCTACACGCTGACATAGATCGGTTGCACATTTCGTCATTGCAACTGTCTGCATTTACAGTTCTCCTTATGTACAGGGTGTCTGCCGCGACGGTACACTATTTTCTTTTGCAGCCATTTTGGTAATTATTAGCCTTGACTGTTCATATTTGACAGTCGTGAAGTAGAGACATGGCAAATTTATTTAAATCAAAATAAATCATCGATCACTGTGACGATGATAAATTTACGTGTAATTTTTTAGAGAAACAACTTGCCAACAAAACTCACTATTTATCGCATAGTGAACAATTTCGTAAAAAGAGGGTCTGTAGCTGATAGGCCCAAGCAGGGACCAAAACGTACTGTAAAACGGGTAAAAACATTACTGATGCTCAAGAAAATCCATCAACCTCAATCTGACGCAGTGCTGAATGAAATGAAAAATGTGTTCAAAAAGGCTCCTATTTGTGAGGCTAACAGAGGCGGACATTTATCTGATATTGTATTCCGTACATAATTGCCGACATTAAATGAAACATTTATCAATAAAAGATCCACTCGCTTTCATTTAATCAAAAATTACAAACAAACAAAGTAGTATACCTTCCCGACGGACACCCTGTACAACACCGTGTCGTTTGGTGCTTTTTCTACAATTCTTTGCAGTAGAATTATCAAGAAGTTTCACGCCAGATTATTACATTGCCTAAGGCCTCTTATCGCATTGAACAGTTGGGAGGGGTCCTTCCATATTTAAAGTGCAGATTATGTTATTTTCATGGACGTACTAGATTTGCAGGGATACAAAAATCTGGTCAGTTCTAGACTTACCAGAACTTTTATATACAGATACTTACTTAAATCTCTCAACATCCCATTGAGAAACAGAGATAAACTTCTCTCAAATCAGTGAACTATGCACGATACAATTGCATACTCAGTGAACAAGATCTACTTTTAACACCGGCTTCGATAAATCTCTTACTCATAAAGTCGTCGGCATTTACGTGGTGGATACCTGAGGCTGAAAAATATATAAATGCTCTTAAACGTATTTGAATCTTGGTTTACAGGCCTGATATTCGTGCGCACTGCCACACCTCGGCTGCCCATCTGAAATAAAAAATTGTATGCAAAAAATGCTTTTATCTGTTGAAGAAGTTTCTATCTTTATCCGAAGACGAACGCAGGTTCGATTCTGGCCAAATTTCAAACTCCACCTTCCTGTTTCCGTTAAAAGTGCTATTTCTCTGAAATACAGTTTCAATTTCATAAATAAATATTTTCAACTTGAGCTCAAACAATTAAAATTCACAGTTTTGTTTTATTTTACTCTTTTCCCATTGTGTCGATTGCTTTGCTCAACCATTTGCATGGATGTCAATTAGAAGCAAAAAATGTCGTTTGTCCATCTGACTTTTTTTTAAATTAATGGCCACTTTTCCAAAACAATTTCTTTTAAATCGGTCAAAATTTAGATCAACATAGCATTTTCTTCAGTTACGAATAAAAACAATTTTTACCCATTTTCGTTAAAACCCTAACCACTGTGCGATAATGTGATATTTTTCTAAGTCAGTCCTGTCAATCAGTTCGTCATTCTGACAACTCTATTTGGTGTGAGCTGCAAGCCGGTGGTGAGTGCGCTCAGAGAACCAAAATATTTTGTCCATAACGAATTGTAAAAGAAGGACATGCCGTTTGTGTGTGTGCAAACAAACTGAACGGCCCAAATGCAACAGTCACTTAACAAAATCTGGCACAGGCATACGACTATGGACGTTTGCACGTGTATCTGTAAACCGTTCGTGCTTGCGTGTGTGAGTTTGTGTGTAGGAATGTCCTGTGGAGTTTGCTCACTTTTTGTATACCGACAGCAGCAGCAGGAGCTCAATCAAAAGCAATCAACATCGTAGGTGTTGTTGGTTTTACAACAACTTACTCACGTCTTCAACGGGATCCTGAGCTTCCTCTCTGGCTCTCTGTGCACTCTTTTCGAGTAAAACTATGAAAAAAATTCAATTGCTGTATTTTAGTCTGTATGTGTATGTGTGTGTGAGTGTCTCTTAGCCACTGGGTGCGAAATTCTGACTGAGACGAAGGAATTGTTGTATGTGGCGGTGTTGGTGGTGGTGTGCCTTGAGGCCTCCAAAGTCTCTTGGGTCTGCCGGTATCATCGTAAAAAGGCTCGAAATTGAAATTTATTATTATGTTTACATTGCAGTTCTTGTTGTTGTTGTTGTTAGTGTGGTGTATTTGCTGTTGCAGTTGTCCCTGTTGCTGGCCTACGAATTGTTGTCCTTTTTCCTTTTATTGTTTGTTTGGTGGGTAATATTTCTGCTTGTCGGCGGCCGATATCAAGCAAAATATCCTGCTGTTTGCTGAAGACAAAAAAGAACACGCAAATGCAGCAGACTCTCCCGTTTAACATCTCTTTTCTTTGCCATTTCGGTTTTGGATTCTAGGGGATTTCTTCATTAGGTCTCCGACACAGTCTTCTGGCCAATATGGCCAGCCAAAGAAGAGTGTGCATACCGTTGAGACAAAACCAAAATATTGGTTTGACCAGGGGAAACGTATCTTTTCTTGTTCACCGTCTGTCTTGTTGAGACAAAGGTTTTATGCAAAATTAAAGAGAATAAAAGCAAAAGGATACTGCCCAAAATATTTTCTCAAACATTTATCATAAGCTTATTGTTTTCGACCAGTCCTTTATGGGACCAAGGACAATAGGAACAAATTAAAGGATTCTGCTCGTTCTTAGTCATTTGACTTCTTGTCGTACACAGACGCTGTAAATGTACGAAACAAGAATTTATATTCGGATTATTACGGTACTTTTATGGGATTATAGATGAGACGTGTCCTTATTTAGGATAAATAACATATTAGTAGTGGATAACTTATATGTAGGTCTTAGAAAAATCTAAAAATAATGGGGGAGTGAATGTTAGTAGATTATCTGGCCCTTGGACTAATGAAGTCGATCAGTTAAAAATATATGTTTTAATGCCTACTACAAGTGTGAAGCAGAGATCTGGTCAGCTGGTCTTTTTTGACGGCAGTCCCCATTCAGACTATATAATCGATATAGAGAAAGGCAAAGGTTGAACGAAGGCACATTGTGAATGGAGAATATCGAGTCTCAATTAGGTCCTAGAAAAGTGTGCCCTTGATTTCTTTTAGCAAAACTGCCCAATAATACTTTACGATGCTATCTCAACAGCTCCTTGCCAAGACTCTTCCATACGATGATGTCAGGGCACAGTGGCAATATTTGCAAGACTCTGTAAAAAACACCACTAAGAGACGACTCCACTAGTGATACATATACGTCTGTGTGAGGATATGGGCACAATAGGCGTGTTCGATTGATGCTCTGTAATAAAACAAGTAAGTGGTAGCTAAGGCGATAATTTTAAACCTTTCCGGGGAATTTTAAAGATTACTTTGAATACAAAAACTTTTTGAGTTTATGCATCAATATATCTGGCCTAATAATGAAAATGCAAATATTTATCATCAAAAATGGTTTTATTGTTTTTCAAAGTATTCTCCAGCAATTGTGACCCATCAATTCGACGTTTTGGCCGGTCAAAATGGCACTGGCTTGAGCCGATGTGTGAGAGCTCGCATTGTCATTGTTCACAATGATTCGTCTTCTCTTCTTCGGCGACCATTTGCTTCGAAGTGCTTCTTCCACGAACAACTTTCGTTGGATTTGGATCGCCTTCGAAGACTCACACGGTCGATTGCTGTTTTGTTTCGATCTTATAAACGTCTTTCGAAGCACCGCGATCGTATTTTTTCAAAATTTCTTTGCACCAATCGACACGAGCCTTTTTTTAAGCGATTGTCAAATTGTGCGGGATCTAACGAGAATAAACCTTTTTTACGGCCAGGTGTTCATGCAATATCGAATGTATGCTGGTGGAAGAAATGCCCAAGGATGCCTCTATCTCACGGACCCTCGTAAACCGTTTGTTAAAACTTGCTAAAAATTATTCCCGAAAAACTTTTTACCCAAAAACTTTAACTGTTCAAAACGGAGGGCTTATGACGCAAATTGATGATGGGTTTCAAGAAAAAATAACTATTTTATCGTATAAGCGACTTCGTAAGTATTAGCGACTACCGTATTAGCTTCCTCTTAAGCAAGTTGACAATAAACAAGGCAATTATATCTTCAACATAAAATCGGTCGAAAATCTAGTTGCAGAAATCAATCGACAACAAATAATTAATTTATTTTAGTGTCCCCTATCCAGATAGGAACAAACTAACAAAGCTCCAGGCATCGACAAAGCTGTCCACCAAAGCTGGCTGAAACGAAATAAGCAAATTATGTCTCTTGTTCTGAAATAGTCTTTGACACAGGTTTTGTAATCTAGAATTTGGCATGTACTGCCCAGCTATGAAACCAATTTACCATTTCATTATGCACCGTTTAAGTCCATTCGAACGAGTATAAATAATTCGAATTATCAAAATTGCAGCACAGATTAAATTTACTACGTAAAACTCAAAGATGAGATCACTTCTTTTAGACCTTAGGGCACCCTTTTGGACCTTAGACACCCACACCCGAAATGTGGATTTGACACCAATTTACTTAGTTAGGTTGCCAGCTGATTTAGCGATTGAATTAGGGCCCACATCTATATTAGATTTTTCTGCCAAGAGAATTAAATTAAAGTGGGTACTAGAAATGTTGGTTCGGGGCCATATTATGGCCAAAAAATCATCTTCTCGATCGAGGGCAACGGCTATGACGATTTTCGATTGAATACAGTTTACAAGTGGTCGACAAATGAACATTACAGCTCCAAAGATTGACATTTTGTAGCGGTTTATGGTATGGCGGTATCATCGGACCCTCGTCATTGATACTTTAAAATGTTGTTTAAAAAATTGACCTGACGTTGGAAGCTGCAACGATGAAAATTTGCCGAGTGGGTCATCTCACGGCGAGCTCTTATTATTTGGTCGCTGTCACTATGCGACCCTATTGGGTAAGAGAATATATACTCGAGCTTACTGAAAATCAACACTTAAGCATGACGGTATAAGCAAACAAGGTGGCAAAAAATTGGACTCATTGCTATGTCCCTTATGGTTCCTCCCATAAAAATCATTTTGTTTCACTGCATATTAGGAACCACATAATTTGTTACCCAGTGCATATAATTCCCCTAAATCACGAACACTCTAATAATGGATGAAAAGCCTTATTTTGGCATCTCTAGTGCATATGCACCTTTCCGCCTTCTTTTGCTATTCGAATAATTATTTTAGTTCTATTCATAAGTTTCTGCTGAAAATTGGTATTTAGGAAATCAATTATAAATTAGACTAGCTGACGAAGAATGTTAGCCTTTAGCCGCGCTCCTTACTGTATTGTTTTTTGCAATATGTTTTTTTTTTATATTTGTATGCGCATTCAAAATAAGTGGATAACCAGCACCATTCTAGTGCCGTCCACACAAACTGCCCTTTAAGAGATTTTAATAAAATACCAGATTCCCATTAAATCTTCAGGTAATAGAAAAAGGAACGACGAAAAATTTAAAATTAATATACGAGGGCGACAGTAAAACTAACTGGCCTGGCACATTTTCTGTTTTACTAGCAACTTTTTTTGTTTTGTTTTTTAAAAGCAATCTTTTATAAGCCATCTGTCAAAATTTCCGAAATATTTAATGATTATTTTCTTCTGTTACAGGTGATTGAAGTAAACAAGTTTTATAATTTTTGATAAATAGAAAATAAAGAGTTTCGTGCGGTAATTAAACACTGTTATATGAAAGGTTATACGTTACAATTAATCAAAGATGAATTGGGTTCTGTTCATGGTGATAATGCACCATCACACTCCACCGTGAAATCCTGTGTTCAACAATTTAAAGTGGGTCGTTCAAGTACGGAAGATGAACAACGCTCTGGAAGACCGAAAACTGCTACTACTATTGAAAACATTAGAAAAATATTTAATGAAGTGACTAAAGATAGACGAATAAAGCTCAGAACTTGCTGATATTGTTAAAATACACGAAAAACAAGTTTGGAGTATTTTACATGATGAACTCCACATGAAAAAGCTATCCGCGAAAATGGTGCCGCGTTTGTTGACTTTGCCCCAAAAAATAGTCCGTTGGACCAATTCCGAGGAGCTTTTAGCGATTTATCAGCGTAATCCAATAGAGTTCTTGCGCCGATTCATAATGGATAGAAGCTGGTAAAAGTGGTCCCAAGATGGCGAAAACTGTTAAGTCAGCAGGAAAATTAATGACGAAAGTATTTTGGGATGCAAGGGGTATAATATTTATTGATTATCTTGAGAAAGGAAAAACTATAAATAGTGAATATTATTGTGCATTATTGGATCGGTTGAGTGAAGAAATCAGGATAAAACGACCGCATTTAGAAAAAAAGTTCCCTTTCATCAAGATAATGCTCCTTCACACACTGCATTTTTAACTCAACAAAAACTGGCCGAATTACGATTTGAAATTGCTCCGCATCCACCATATAGTGCAGATTTAGCTGGAGATTATGTTGAAAAATAAATAATAATAATTCCAAAAAACGGTTCTTTTTATGTTAGGCCAGTTACTTTTGCGGTCGCCCTCGTATGGGTGAGCGTATATAAAATGTATTTTTTTTAAGTTTTTAGTCTGCACTACTAATAAGCTAACACCTTAGATCAGTTCGATGGTAACATTCGGGATTTCATGCCAGAAAAAGCCTCACATATTAGACTGATCTATTAAAAATTTGACCTATGAAGTAATTCCAATATAGTGACACAAATGTGGTGTCAAAAAATTAATATCATGTTGTTATTCCACTACGTCGTAGTTTGATAAAAACTTCTTTTCCTAGTGTTTTTATCTGGACATTCTGCACCTGAAGTTATTATTGGCTTCTATTCTGTATCGTCTGAAATATACAATGGTTCGACTTAAAAAGAGTTCATAATGAGAGATCGTGTGTAACTTTTGAGCATATTTGCCCTGATAAGTTTTATTGCAAATGTTTGTATCAGAGTAATAGCCGAAGAATTGCTGCTTTGTGCCAATTCGTCGTAGAATTGAAAAAGAGATCTGTCTGTCCATCTACTGCCTATGTAAGCCTTGTAATCAACATAAATGTCGCAAATCCGACCTTTAAGAACAAAGTACGTGCTGTTTAATAATAATTAATAATAACAAACGTTTTTTGAAAGTAAAGAAAACAGCTTCATATTTGAATATACTTAGTTTACACACTTTTACAATTACTTTACAATTACTCAAACAACATCTGTAAAAAGCATCCTTTTCGGGGGGTATTTTAGAAAAACGTCAGTGCCATGGGATTGAACTAGGCTGCCAAAACTAGGTATTCAAATGTATTTTGAACAAGGCCTATTTCGGATTGAATATGGGCCAAATTGGTAAATCCTTTGATATAGCCCCCATACAAAGTACCTTTCCGAGTCCAGGTACCGGCGCTCTAGAAACTACATTTATAATCTGATCTCGACGGAATTTGTCACAAAGTAGTTTCATGTTTGTACCCACCAGTTAAGTGTTTATAATTTAGACCATATCGGTTCATGATTTTATACAGCCCTCATACAAAGGGAACAGAAACTGGAAGTATCCTTTTGGTTACGAGGTCTGACCGGAGACTTTAATCTGGTACCAAGGGTATGACCCATAACTGTCATGATTCGAATTGGTACCGGCGGAATCAATCCAATGGGGCGATGGCCGTCGCATTGTTACGGCCCCAGTGTGATGGCACACCGTTGTTCAGGCTGTCGTGGCGATAATCACGTAAAACCCGGTGACTATGTCTGGAAGCCACATTTACTGTCTGATCTGGACAAAATGTAGTACAAAGTAGTTGTATGAAATGGCAAATAATTGTTAAGAACCATATTGGCCAATTATTTAATTAAGCTGACTTACGAAGATGCCATTATAATTGATTCTTGCTTTAAACATAATCCATTGTAAAGGGTATATAAGATTAGGTCAAAATGAACTTAGTGCCGTCTACACTGAATGCTACTTTCGTTTCTATCATTAATATGGTCAATATATAAAAGGCTAACTAAAATTCCGAAATTAAAAAAACCTACGAGGGTTACCGCAGAAGTAACTGGCCTAGCAAAAAAAGGAACCGTTTTTTTGGAATTATTATTATTTATTTTTCAACATAATCTCCTTCCAGCTCAATACACTTCATGAAACGTTTTTCAAGTTTTTTAATTCCATCCGAAAAATAAGATTTTTCAATACCTTCAAAATATGACTCAGTTTCAGCAATAACCTCGCTATTGGACGAACATTTTTTGCCACCGAGAATTTTTTTTTAATTTGGAAACAAGAAATAATCAGAAGGAGCTAAATCTCGACTATATGGTGGATACGGAGCAATTTCAAATCGTAATTCGGACAGTTTTTGTTGAGTTAAAAATGCAGTGTGTGAAGGAGCATTATTTTGATGAAAAAGAACTTTTTTTCTAAATGCGGTCGTTTTATCTTTTATCTCACTCAACCGATCCAATAATACACAATAATATTCACTATTTATAGTTTTTCCTTTCTCAAGATAATCAATAAATATTGCATTCCAAAATACTGCAGCCATTACTTTTCCTGCTGACTTAACAGTTTTCGCCTTCTTGGGACCACTTTTAACAGCTTCTATCCATTGTTTTGACTGTTCTTTGCATTCTGGGATGTAGTGATGTATCCATGTTTCATCAACAGTTATGAATCGGCGCAAGAACTCTATTGGATTACGCTGATAAATCGCTAAAAGCTCTTCGGAGTTGGTCCAACGGACGATTTTTTGGGGCAAAGTCAACAAACGCGGCACCCATCTTGCGGATAGCTTTTTCATGTGGAGTTCAACATGTACGATATGTTAAGAAAAACACAATAATTCCACAATAACTTTCGGATCATTTTTATAATGAAATGCACATAGGCCTTTTTCTAAATTCTGAGCCAATAAAGGTTCGGAAAACAGTTTGGTGGGTACATGTATGACCAATATGACTACTAAAAGTGACAATAAAAAAAATTAAAAAAAGTATTGGCCTTCTGCTGGAAACTACGACGATATGCCCCTATTTTTAAATAAAATTTAATTTGTAATGCACCGAATTCTTTGTTAAAATCTAATACAGCTTACAGACAGTCAAAATATATTGACGAATTAAAGCATTGGACCCAAAAACCGAATAATATTTGGTGAATTGAAAAGCTGTCCTATTGCCCAAAATGTCCAAAACACCGGTTTTCTGCAAACATGCGCATTTGTGTTCCAAAAAAAGAATAACAATTAAATATCCTAATTATTTACTTATTGGGTTAATTTTGGACTGGAACCTGTGACCGACAAACTGGGTCCTTTAAATATGGACACTATGGTACCAAAACTAGTGGAATTTTCTCTGGAATCTCCATTTATAATTACAGAATTGGCAAAATACTTGTAAAACAGTACTTACAAACATAAGAGTAAGCAAATGCATTGAAATATTAATTTGAAATAATAATTTTGAAATTTGAATTGAAGCCATGCAATTTTAAGGGAAGTTAGTCGGTAATCTGCTTTAAACATCCATGAGTCGTTTGAATTTGCCGAACATTTATTATTTATGTCAGAAGAAAGATCTAGAAATACTCGTCGTCTTCATTGTGCGTTTAATTAAATGTGAAGAGAATACCCTCTAAAATGTTTGTGTGGGTTACCTTGTACATGAAATGAAATCGGAGCAATATTGAAACTCTAAAAACAAGGAGAGAGAGAGAGACCTTGTCGGATATATGATACCGAAGAGCCGTTCCACACCAACTGCATAACGTGCGTCTACTAGACGGTGCTGTGTTTGCTTTAACTTCGCTGACTTACGTTTCCTTCCCCATATTCCAAACAACAATAAAACTGTTCTAATAAGCTTCTGAAGTAATTCACTCATTCAATAATAAGCAGTCACCAAGTTTTTCAAAAAAAAATCCCATGATTTACTCCCGTACGCAACCCCACCAAAAATCCTTAAATGTTATTGTTTTCTACAATTAATGTCTAGGTCCGAAAATATATATTTAAAACATCAATCTTAGTGGCAAAACAAAGTGTGTTTTATTTAGGTTTACATATGCGAGCCACAAAACCGACAAACCTTCATGTTGATAAGTCATAAAGTATCAATACAAAACTGGACAAGTTGTAGGTGAAAACTCTCCCACGCAGGCACACCTGAGACCAGACTAGTTCAAATAATCTTCAATAAAAACCATATATTGTCTTATTAACACATTGTAAGACACAACATTAACAACTGAGCTCACAACTTACTGTGACACGACCCGTTGGCCATTTGGTTCTGTTGGCCAAACGAGCCGTAGGCCACATCCTGTGAGAGAAAGGTTAGTCCTTTTTCTCTTTGACGTTGCTGGGTTGTTTGAATGGTCAACCGAATAGGTTGATGGAAGATCTCTACTTATGTTTATTTTGCAACATTAAACGAAACAAATGCAAAATAAGAGATAATGAGTTCACTTTTTCATTGTTCATTTGGGGCACAGCGGGTAATCGACACAATACCGATTTTTTTGTGCAGAGCAAAAATATTCATGTGACTTCTCAGTCTGTCCTCCGCAGCATTTGGGTGGTCTTGACCATCTTTTTGGCCATCTCACAGCAGCGGGATGCATTTGGAAGTAAAAATTGAGAAATGAGTATAGATTTTGAAACATTTTTTTTTCTTCTAGATAAGATAAAAAATATTTAAGGTTAAAGTTATGAAAATGTTTCAATTAGTGTTTTCACATTTTTGTCATAAGTAAAAGTAAACAGATTCTAGAGGAATGGTATATTAAATGAAATTTTAACTGTAGCAGATTCTTGGTGAAAGTTCGAGACCATTTAGACCAAACTACTGTTTCTATTAGAATAATGAAATCAAAGATGCGTGCTAGTTTTCCACTGCAAAACGATGTTTAGTTTGTATTGTAATGGTGGATCCAAGTAGAGATACTTTTTTTAATAGCCTTTTTTGACAGATCACGTGCGAGTCGTGTTATGCTGTTTAGTATTGTTTGGCATTTCATCATGGAAAGACTTGCGCCTCAACAACGTTGACAATTCGTTCAACTTTATTACGAAAATTCACGTTCTGTGAGAAATGTGTTTCGTGCACTTCGTTCAACTTATGGTCAACATAATCGGCCAACTGAGCGTACTATTTGAAACACCATCACCCATCTTGAGATGAGGCATGGAAATTAAGTGTTTATAATTTAGACAATATCAGTTCATGATTTTATACAGCCCTCATACAAAGGTCCCATCCGATTTTAGATCCTGACTGTCTGGAAGCCACATTTACTGTCTGATCTGGACAACATAATCGGCCTACTGAGCGTACTATTCGCAACAACATCACCTATCTTAAGACCCAGCATTCATTATTGGATAATATTCGACCAAATAGACCAAGTCCATCATGCAGTGAAGAAAATGTAGCGGCCGTAGCTGAGAGTGTGCACCAAGACCGTGGAGAGACGATTCAGCGCAGCAACGTATAGAACGACTCAGCGCATTTTACGTCAAGATCTTAAATTGAAAGGTTACAAAATACAGCTTGTGCAATAACTGAAGCCGGCCGACGTTCCCAAGCGACATCGCTTCGCTCTATGGGCTCTTGAAAAGTTCCAAGAAGATCCGACGTTTTCGAGCCAAATTTTGTTCAGCGATGAGGCCCATTTCCGGCTTAAAGGATATGTAAACAAGCAAAATTGCCGCATTTGGGACGAAGAGCAGCCAGAAGAGGTTCAAGAGCTGCCACTTCTTCCAGAAAAACAACGGTTTGGTGTGGTTTGTGGACCGGTGGAATCATCGGTCTATATTTCTTTAAAAATGATGCCGGTGAGAACGTTACCGTCAATGGCGACCGTTATCGTGCCATGAAAACCGACTTTTTAATGCCTGAAATTGAAGCTCGTGATCTCGGCGATATTTGGTTTCAACAAGAAGGCGCCACTACCAACACATCGCATCAATCAATGGATTTATTGAGAGAACACTTCGATAAGCAGATAATTTCACGTTTTGGGCCGGTCGATTGTCCACAAGATCGTGCAATGTCACACCGTAAGATTTTTTCCTGTGGGGATATGTAAAGTCTAAAGTTTATGCGGACAAACCTGCTTTGTTTCAGGCCTTGGAGCAAAACATCACGCGTGTCATATGTTCAGCGATGAGGCCCATTTCTGGCTCAATGGATATGTAAACAAGCAAAATTGCCGCATTAGGGACGAAGAGCAACCAGAAGATGTTCAAGAGCTGCTACTTCATCCAAAAAAAATAACGGTTTGGTGTGGTTGAATCACTGTTCCATATTTCTTCAAAAATGATGCCAGCGAGAACGTAACCGTCAATGGCAACCATTATAACCGACTTTTTGATGCCTGAAATTGAAGCTCGAGATCTCGGCGACATTTGGTTTCAACAAGACGGCGACACTTCCTACACATCGCATCAATCAGTGGATTTATTGAGAGAACACTTCGGTGAGCAGATAATTTCACGTTTTGGGCCGGTCGATTGGCCACAAGATCGTGCAATATCACACCGTAAAAGTTTTTCCTGTGTGTATGTAAAGTCTAAAGTATATGCGGACAAACCCGCTTCGATTCAGGCCTTGGAGCAAAACATCACGCGTGTCATTTGCTAGTTACCAGTCGAAATGCTCGAACGAGTCATCGAAAATTGGACTCGAGGGATGGATCATCTGAGACGTAGACTCGGCCAACATTTGGTAGACATAATCTTCAAAAAATAAATGCCAAAGAATGTTCTTTCAAATGATAATAAACATTCCCCATTCAATTTGAATTTTCTGTGTATTTTTCTTTAAAAAAGTAGGGAACCTCAAAATGGAACATTATCCAGGATTTTTTTTGGTTATTTTAAAAAAAATCTCAAAAAAATGGTCTGTGATTATTCAACATGAGATACGTTCATCATTTGTGCAATTCGAATATATGTTTATTGTGAGGCGACGCACAATAAATTTTCCATTTTTAATGAATGAATAATTTATCTGTATCTAAAGCCTACATACAGAGAAAAGATTCGTTGCCACAACAGAATTTGTTTGTCAATTAAATGATTGAGGTAACATGCACCAACCTAATGCTACCTGTTGCTCTGTAACGTTCAGTCATTATAACTGAAGTATCGGTAAATAAAGCAAAGTATCTGAACCTCAAGAAGAAAATTTATTAATCGAAAAGTCTTGTTTAAAGAATTTCAAAATTTTCAGTAGTGGCAAAATACTGTTTCCTTATGTACTTGAATTATTTCTAAGCATAAGGAAGGTCATGTCGAGGAAAAAGAGAAGAAGATGATGGAAGAGTCTTACTGAATAGTCAGATTAAAGGATTTGCTTAATGCAGTAATAATAGGACTCTTCACCCTTTTGACTATAACTCATATTCAGTAACAACAACTAAGTTTTGGGCAAAGTTATTGGTTGCCACAACCACCAGTTATAGCAACCTAATACACTTTACGCGTTTCATTGGTAGGACCTGTCAATTTGTTGTGTCTACAATACGAATATCATATTTATCATCTTATGGTATGTAAAACTGAATATCCATTAAGATTATAATCATTTGGTGAGTGCAGTTGAAATTCTTTTTTTTTCAACGGAATTTTAGTACTTCTAACCGATTTCAAAACTATTTCTCCTCTGTATGTTAGGAACGACCTATTTAATTCAGTGACGACTCCTACGGCAGAATGCGACTTAATATATTTTCGTTTGCAAGAAACATTTTTATGGATTACAACAAATTACAAAAAAAGGAAATAAAACGATCCCATTTTAATAGAAGGCACGTATTCAGATTTCTCAGGCGAACAACCGATCCATAGTTCAAACATTTTTGTTCCTTTGAGTTAAGTGGACAATTCGTTTATATCAGCAATACTAGAAAAAAATGAATTAGTAACCCGAAGCGGCGAAAAAGAGCCCTTAATATGATAGGGTGTGAAAAGCTGCCATAAAGCTAAAATACCAATACCATAAAAATTAAATAAACGATAAATTTGCTGGCCGTGCTCTAAGGGTCTGCCCAGCTGTTTCAAAGACAGGGCGCATGATCGCAGCCGTCATTTAATTATCGCTAACTGTTAGATGACACAGACGCCACGATGTGGCAGTGTGAGATATTAAATTGATTCTAACTTTTTTGTTTATTATATAGGGTGATCCGTCTAGAGGTATTTTTTCAGAACAAAAAAAATATAAAAATTTTAATAAAGTGTGGAATCTTTTTTGGTAATTTGAAAGGACATTTTATGGCATTTATTTTTTGAAAATAATTTCCTTCAAATGTTGGCAACTGTATTATGGAAATGAGCGTTCGGTGAGAAATGGGAAGATCCGCTATTTTCGACCAAAATTTTGGTCAGTGATGAGGCCCATTTCTGGCTCAACGGCAAAGTGAATTAAGAAAATTGCCGCATTAGGGCTGAAGAGCAACAAGGTTGATGGCATTATACCCAGAGAAAACTACGGTTGGGTGCGGTTTATAATGAACGGTTTATGAGCATCAGTGCATATTTTTTAAAATATGATGATGGCCGGAACGGAACCGTGAATGGTGCTCCTCTTGGCCGCCTAGATCGAGTGATATCACACCTTTAGACATTTTTCTTTGGGGTTACGTAAAGTCCAAAGTCTTTGCTGTCAAACCAGCTACAATTCAGGTTTTGGAAGCCAACATTACGCGTGTCATTAAAGCCATACCGGTCGAAATGCTCGAACGAGCCATCTTAAATTGGACCCTCAGAATGGAAACTCTGAGGCGTAGTTGCGGTCAACATTTGAAGTAGATTATATTCAAAACTTAAATGCCATAAAATTTCCTTTCAAACTACCAATAAAAATTCCACACTTGATTTGAATTTTTATATTTTTTTTGTTCTAAAAAAATACCTCTAGATGGATCGCCCATTACTTTTGTGTCATTATCAACGACATTAGCAATCCCTTCCCCTGATGACTCGATTATATGTGTGATGGCCCTGAAATCGTCCATTGCCATAGGCTTGTTAGCCTTGACTAAGGATTTAATGTATCTTAACATTATATAATCAAGGGGAGTAAAATCGCATTGGACCGCCGTGGAGTGGTGGTAGTGTTCACGGCTGATACGCCAGTAAACCAAGGTTAAACTTCTGGTGGAGACATCTACTAGTTGTTCAGCTGCAAGTTTCCACCACGAAAATACCGGCGGCTTTACGAGTAAGAGATTTATATCTCAGTCATTGAAAAACTTCTCTATTAAAAAGCATTAGCCCTTCGGAGCCGTCGTCTATAAATCAGTTTAATCTTTTGATATCTCAATTATATTGATTTTTCGACGTCCGTCGGTCAATTTGCATTCTCATAATAAATGAACAATGAAGTAAAATTAATTCTTTATAACTTTGAACATTAGCTGCCTTGACACAAGGACGAACTTTTTTGCATATATTTAAATAAAAATGTTTACTTATATAGAGTCCAATGTTTCTTGAAAACCCATTGTGTAATACTATATGTTTTGATATTTTAGAAGCTTCCCGGCTCTGTAGAAAATCTTTATGTGATTAATATATACCATTATGGCAAAATATGGCATATAGGCACTTGTCATCAACTCTTTTAAATGAGATCTTGTGATTTAGGCAGGAAAAGCCCACTATATGAAATAGTGCTCTTAAAACAATAAATCTTAAAGAATTAAGTTGAGAGCTCCTTTTATGTATACACTACCCTTAAATTGTTTATCATTTAACTTTACGTTATATTCTGCAATTTTCAACAGTTTGAGGAACCCAACTTCTGTACGGTTTCTGTCGGCTTCCTTTGTTTGTCCTTATGAAAAAAATGTTGTCTCAAAAATTTAAAACAATATATGCATCGACAGTTTTAATTTCAGTTGCATCAAATCCACTCATTCGATATGCCAGGAACCATTCTGATTCTTACTTATCAGTGAGGTAATAGAAATTACGGATAATAAATATTTTTTTGATTATCCTTTTTTTTGCTGTAGATCGCAATGATGCAAATTTCAATGAATGTTTATTAATGTTCGATCCAAATAATGTTCAAAATTTTGACGATTATGTCCAGAATATTTTTTTTTAAGTAGTTTTAAAGAATATTTATTAAAATGATGCAACAGTGCTTCCACACTGACTAAAAATAAATGTATTTTTATTTTATTAATTTTTGAACTGGGATACAAACGGTATATAATCGTACATTACTATTATATTTATAAAGTTTCAAGAAATGACCAGCTTCGATAAATTCTTGTTTGTATTTTTTATCTATCTATGTCAATTACTCTAATGTTAGAGCTCATACTATGAACGACATCTATAATTTACCTTTAAGGGATAAATTCAAATTAGAATACTCATTCACGTCGTGATATTATTTTTACATATGAGCGCTCCCATTTCTGATATTTACGAGCTCATCCGGTTTATCGAGACTACGCATAACGCAATTTTTCGCTTTGAACAAATACTTATTATAAGCAAGCCAAGAAGTTGCACTAAAGTCGTTTTTCCTCCTGATCAAAAAATATATTCTTAATTTCCTAAGAAGTTATCAAAAAAAAACTGTGACTCATATCTCACATTACAATTTAGTAAACACAATTTCACCACAAGCCCCAAAAATTAATTCGTTCGAACAATCTTAAAAAATAATTATCCCGACCAGACGCCATTTATCATCACTTCATCCGGTGCTGCAAAAAAAAATTGCCACCGTCCAAATACAGAGAAATGGCTACTGAAGAGGTAACACTGAGTTAAGTACGTCATACTCAAAATTCAATCCACCATGTGTTATCTCTTCCCCCTTAGTTCTTACTCTTGACGCTCTTCGTTTTTATACGCTTATCTATATACTCACGAATATATATCTACAGGAGAAGGCGTTTCTTCACGCCATAACATTGCAAATGTGTGCGTGTGGTAAAGGTTTCCAATTGGTGCGTCGTTATATACTAAAAGTCACTCAAGTATTTACTGTACACACACATACAAAACATTGAGGGGAGATACGTTCGAGCAGACAGCTAACTACTTCTACTCATTCATACATAGAGAGTTGAAAACTTAAGAGAGCGTATACATTAAGAGAGTATTGAAGAATTTAAGAGCTACCATGCTATGGTTGTTTATAAAATACTTCTGATAACACTTATTGGTGTTGAATGATCTGGGTTGAAACTGAAAGCTTAATAAATTTTCGGTAATTTAGGGTTTAATTTGAGAGTTTGTTTACTTAGTGACAAATTGCATGAAGTGGGCTGATAATTATGTTTTGTTACGAGGTCTGCTCGAAAAGTTGGCAAGCCGAGAAAAAAATTACATTGGTGAAAAAAGCACACACAGAGAACAGATTCGTTGTCACAACCGAATGATCGTGGTTGCGTGTTCTACAGGTATTCCACCAGCACAGCCGAACCATGGAGAAGTACACAATTGAGCAGCACGTTAAGGTAGTTTAAGCCATTTACGAAAGAGGGCGTTCAAATCAATATGCATTTCGGGCACTTCGTGATTTTTTGGTCAGCATAATCGTCCAAATGTACCCACAGTGTATTCGTTAACAAGTAGAATTGCCGCATTTGGGCAAATGAGAATCCACGAGTGATTGTTGATAAGCTGATGCATCTACAAAGAGTGAAAGTTAGGTGCGGTTTCAGGGCTGGAGGCGTCATAGGGCCTAACTTTTTCGAATATGAGGTCAAGCAGCTAGCGTAAATGGTGTTCGCTAACACGAGATGATTACGGACTTCATGCGGGCAGAAATTAAGGATATCGACCTAGACGATATGTGGTTCCAACTGGATAATGCCACTTGCAACGGTTTCAACGAAATAATGGATCTTTTGCACGAGATATTTAAAGTTCCTGATATCATACGTAATGGCGATGGTAATTAGCCGTTACGATCATGTGATGTGACACTGTTGAAGTTCTTTATTAAAGGATGTTTAAAGTCCAACTGTAATCCAACAGCTAAAGGATGTATTACTGGATGTATATCTGGCCTAATAATGAAAATGCAAATATTTATCATCTAAAATGGTTGTATTGTTTTTCAAAGTATTCTTCAGCATGATTTATACACTTTTACATGCGCTCAAACCAATTGTCGAAGTACTTTTTCCACTCCGATTGACACACCTCCAAAACATGGTTTTTGTACGCTTCAACATCATCTTTTGGCGACGAAAATAGTTGACCACGAATTTTTTTTTTTTTGATGTGCGGGGGTAAAAAGAAGTCATTGGGTGTCAAGTCAGGGCTGAACGGCGGATGACCCACCAATTCGACACTTTGGCCGGTCGAAAAGGCGTTGGTTTGAGCCGATGTGTAAGAGCTCGCATTGTCATAGTGCACAATCATTCGTCCTCTCTTGTATGTTTTTCGAATTTCTCCGAAGACTTCAGCCACGAAAATGATCACGAGTTAATTCCATTTATTTTGCCAAATTGATTTTTTCAAGTCACTGTAAACAACACAAATGATGGTCGTACGTCAAAACGTTATGACTACGTTTATTTTAAAAAATTTCAAACTTTCCAATGGAAATGGCAGATGGCGCCAGGCAACACTTAGTGTTGCCTAGGCCAGACATATATATAGCAACCCTCGTAATTCGGTACATTAACGACATTGAACTAAAATAATGTCTCAAAGGCATTGAAAATAAGTATACATTATCGAAAAGAGGTAACTACCGAAGCCTCTGAGAACATTTGGCCGATATTTTGTTTTACACATAATTGTCAAAGATTCTTCTGTCATACTAAAATATGTATATTAAGATAATTCTCTAAAAAGTTTAACATCTTACGTTTCAGTTGGACATCCCTCGAGAAAAATTATATTTCTTATACATTTATATGACGATATTGCTTTACCGACTAATATTTTCTATTACGTTACAATAGGCAGTAAGAATAGATATCCTTTAACGTATGTCCCTTTTTTTTCTATTTGGTTTTATATTTCTGGGTTTTTACGTGTGGGTCAGCAAAACTAGATGGCGATAAGAACAAAAATATTGGTTGGCATTACCAATTGTTTGTACCAAGGAACAACTGTAAACAAAACTATCCTTTGCCTTAACAGGCTCTTCGAGTAGACGATTATTAACACTACATTCCGTTAGTGCAACCAACATGTTGGTTTCATGTACCATAATATTATCATAGTTACTATCTTATGGTAAGTCGAACCGAATATCCATCGAGATTGTTAACAACTGGTGTTTGCAAGTAAAAGTCTTTTTGTCAAACAGAATTTTTGCAGTCCGAACTGATTATCAACCGATTTTTCCTCTGTGTTTATATGGGCACTTCCAGAGAAAGGTTAACCATGACCGAAAATTAATTTATTATTGAAATTATATTTTATTCTCATATTATGCTAAAGAAATATTCATGTTTTATGATTTTAAAGCTTAACAAGCCTACTCTGTTCTGACAATAATAAATCTGAATGAAACTCAGAAGTTGTTTCTTTTTTTACGGCAACTTTTTTTGCTTTTTGTATTTGCTTGTATATTTTTTTTCTTTTAACTTACACACAGAGAACAGATTCGTTTCCCCAACTGATTTTTGTGCCAACCGAATAATTGAGGTTACATTCTCCTCTAGTATTTCATCCGTACAGCCGAATGTTAGTAAGTGCTCAGTAATTTCCAGTTACTAGAACTGTAGTATCGGTACAAAGTACCAAGTACTTAGTAGGGACATAAATACTGTTGCACACGTTTTATGCTGTAAAATAAAAAGTACTCAATGTTTTTGGACCAAATATTTTTTAATATATTTATGAATTTATATTGTATCCAAAAAGAAACTACTTATTTGAAATGTCCGCCTTTTGCCTTCACACACGCCTTAAGTCGCATTGGCCAATTGGAAAATTGGCCACAGCTCGAACCAAAGCAGTCTTAAGAGATCCAATGTTGGGGTATCTTTTGTGACAAACCTTGTCCTCTAAAACCGTACACAATTTGTAATCCAATGGGTTCAAATCTGGACTGCCTGAGGGTCATTCTTCAGAGGAAATGAACGCTGGCAAATTGTTTCGAAGTCAGGCCTGGGGCCGGCGCAGAATCCTGCTGGAAAGTGCATGGCTGGTTTTGGAACAAGGAATTGTTAAGAGGTTTCACAACAGCTTCCAAAATGGTTTATTGGTAAACTGTGGCCGATGTTTTGACTTCTTGTTCGCAGAAATGCAGGTCTGTGACCCCATCGTAAAAGACACCCCACCAAACCATGACTAAAGCTGGGTGATGACCCTTTTCCACCCTTGGGATCAGTTCAGATGCTTCCTGAGATGACCGCACATACACTCTATCATGTTTCTTGTTAAATTTTTCATGAACGGTAAACATTTTTTCATCGGTGGACAGAATTTTTCTGTGCAAGTTATCAGCATGCTTCACCAAAAGACGTTTGCATTTTTCTATCCTATTTTTTTAAAGCTGCAGTCAATAAATGTCCGGCACGTCGTTTGAAAGCCCCAAGTCCCAAGTCTTTTTTAATGATTCGGCTCATGGACTTTTGCGTGATATTCATCTCACGGGCCATGACTTTCTGTTTTCGGAGCGGATTTCTGTGAATTCTTGATTTAATGGCTTTGATGACATGCGGTGATCGAACAGAGCGTAGGCGGCCCGACCGAATGCGGTCTTTTACATCTCCAGTCTCCTCAAACAGTTTTATGCATCGGTAGACGAACATGCGGCTAATTCCTAGTGGCCGGAGCGTTTCGAAAATATCGTTTTTTTTCATTTCACACTTGAAAAGCGCTATTGCCGCGATACGGTTCTCATTATCTGACCACTCCATGATGAAAGTTGAACAAATTTTAAAATCCCGTTTCAGACTAACGCTATTGAGGTTAGCTTTTAAAACCCATATGACATTAACGGGGTATGTTCAGTTCTTCTATTGAAATGGGAGTATTCAATGTTGTAACAGTATTTATGTCCCTACTATCCGAACCGTCAGAAAAGAAATTTGGGATTTAAAAGTTCATATGCCACATTTGGTCAGCACAAAAATTAAAATTTTATTTAGAGGCAAAAATTTGTTTGTTTACGCAATTAAAATACTCGTAGGGAGGGTCATAAAGAGGAAAAAGTGGAACAGATGATGGATAATTATTTTTTTCCAGTAATAAATTAGAATTTATTACTGAAAAAAAATTGGTTAACCGATTGACTTAAAGTCAGTAATAATCAAATTATTTATTTTAAAAACAGTTCAATAAAAAACGGTTATGGTCCAGTAATAATTGGTGACAAAAAAAATGTTTGCAAAACTATTGGTTGCTACAACCACGATTTATGACAACTTAATGCATTTTATTAGTATGACCGAGCAATTAGTTCCTTCGACAATATGATGATCATGTTTATCACTTTGTGGTACGTCGAACTGAATATGCATACTGATTACAAACATTTGGTGATTGCAAACGAAAGTCCTCTTTTGCAACCGAATAATTGTAGTTCCAACCGATTTCCAAATAATTTTTTCTCTGAGTGTACTGTTTACCCCTTTCTTCCCACAAAAAATATTTTACATTATTTAATAACTAAAATAAGAAGACAACAAGAAAATCGATGAGCGATTTCTACGGTATTTCCATTTATTGATATGTTAATGTCACTTACGCGTCTCTTAATTATTACTTGTTTGTAAAACTTATACGTCGTGCATTGCCTCTTGTAGAAAATTCATATTTAAAGAATGTAAAAGAAAATTGCTTAGAAGTAAATGCAGTGAGACGAAATAGTTGCGTATCTTTAAAAGTTGTCACTTAAAGTCACTGAATTCTATTGTAAGTACAGTTTCCTACAACTTTTTGTAGTCCTTCAGAGGAGAACTTTCCCCCTTTTGGCATGATTTGGTCCACTTTCAACATCAACCGTTCTGCAACATATATCTGATAAGGTAAAAGACTCTAGCGCTTTTCGATTGGAATGAAAGTAACTTCAACAGACAGACCATGGCTAGATCACCTTAGAATTTTACGACAAACTCTAGAAGCCACAAGTATAGCCCTTTCGTGCTAAATTTTCTAATAGCATATTAAAAGCAATCAATAATCAACTGTGGCGAAACTGGACCATATACAGGGTGATTTTTTAAGAGCTTGATAACTTTTTTTTTAAAAAAAACGCATAAAATTTGCAAAATCTCATCGGTTCTTTATTTGAAACGTTAGATTGGTCCATGACATTTACTTTTTGAAGATAATTTCATTTAAATGTTGACCGCGGCTGCGTCTTAGGTGGTCCACTCGGAAAGTCCAATTTTGGGCAACTTTTTCGAGCATTTCGGTCGGAATAGCCCGAATTTCTTCGGAAATGTTGTCTTCCAAAGCTGGAATAGTTGCTGGCTTATTTCTGTAGACTTTAGACTTGACGTAGCCCCACAAAAAATAGTCTAAAGGCGTCAAATCGCATGATCTTGGTGGCCAACTTACCGGTCCATTTCTTGAGATGAATTGTTCTCCGAAGTTTTCCCTCAAAATGGCAATAGAATCGCGAGCTGTGTGGCATGTAGCGCCATCTTGTTGAAACCACATGTCAACCAAGTTCAGTTCTTCCATTTTTGGCAACAAAAAGTTTGTTAGCATCGAACGATAGCGATCGCCATTCACCGTAACGTTGCGTCCAACAGCATCTTTGAAAAAATACGGTCCAATGATTCCACCAGCGTACAAACCACACCAAACAGTGCATTTTTCGGGATGCATGGGCAGTTCTTGAACGGCTTCTGGTTGCTCTTCACTCCAAATGCGGCAATTTTGTTTATTTACGTAGCCATTCAACCAGAAATGAGCCTCATCGCTGAACAAAATTTGTCGATAAACACATTTCGAACCGAACACTGATTTTGGTAATAAAATTCAATGATTTGCAAGCGTTGCTCGTTAGTAAGTCTATTCATGATGAAATGTCAAAGCATACTGAGCATCTTTCTCTTTGACACCATGTCTGAAATCCCACGTGATCTGTCAAATACTAATGCATGAAAATCCTAACCTCAAAAAAATCACTCGACATTGTCCAGGTTACGAATAACCTCCACACACACGCAGAAAAAAATATGGTTGTAGTGACAATATTGGAAGAGGACAATAGTATCATTGGATGTATGGTTGTGAAACAACAATATTATGATCCCCACAATAATAGTATGATTTAAATATAACATACTATAATCCTCACAACAATTCTTTGATCCTGACACATAACCATACTATGATCCCCACAACCATAGTATGATTTACACTCAACCATACTATGATCTCCACAACCATATGATGATCCTCACAACCATAGTATGTTTCACATACAACAATAGTATGATCTTCACAACCATAGTATAAATCAAACGTAACCATGTTATGATCCCTACAACCATAGTATGATCACACACAAATATACTATGATCCACAATATTATTTATTAGAATTGGGTTAAGTTGTCAATAACAGATTTGAATTATGAAAGTTATTTAGAAATACTTTTAATTGAAATTAATATAAGTAATTTATTTAAACAGCATTTTTATTAAAATTATTTCAGTTTACCAAAGCCAAAGCAGTTTATTTGAAATTTGTAATTTCTATATAAAAAGTACTATTATTGCACTAGATCCGTAATAATAACATTGTTCTTAAAAGCATTTTTAAATGAGAAAAAATTACAATTATGTAATCATATTATTGTTAACTTAAAACCCAAAAAAACAAACCTTTTGTCACACCAACCATATTTATATTGTTGCTACAATCATATTTTCATTATTAAATTAAATTATTAAAAATATTAATATAGCGGCAAGCATACTATTGTCAAAATTAAATTCGGTAAACCATGCTATGGTTGCGACGAACATACTTTTATTGCGGAGAACATATTATTATTGCCGTGACCATATAGTAACCATGTTTTTTCTCTGCGTGCAAAAAATGTCCCTCCCGTTTTGAGGTCCTGTCGCTCTTGAAGCCATAAAATACATCTGATTTTACCATATTTCGTATAATGTGTTATGCGCGAACATTATATTATCCCGGTAAAGTCGGAGCTTTTCAGTCCATATTTTCAAATATGCTCCACTCAAAGATCCTTTCCGAGTTAAGGTTCCGCAGCTCTTAGTAAGAGATTAAATTGGGCTCAAACTTAGCATAGTGTGTTATGGGCAACAAGACCGTTATTTATAATTATTTCCTACATATATTTTAAATTCCATGTAGCTGAAATGAAGCGCAGTTTGTAATGTTAACGCTATAAATATTCCTAGTAGATATATTAAGTCTAACATTTGTCAAAATTCATAAAGGGGCGCTGAAACTTTTAAATAAAAGAATGATGAGGGGTAACTTAAACTTGTGGTACCTAATTTCATTAATAAATGCTACAAACCAAAAATATATGAAAAATTTCTTGACAGCAAGTATAAGTAAGTATTTGTTAATTCGAGTCATGTCTCCTGACGTATTATGTGCGGCCGCATATGTTAAGTATCAGAACTCCACTTCATATTTAAATGAGTTGAATACAAAAAACTATATTGCTTTTCGCAGACTTTTCCATCCTTATAGATGAAGGGATAGGGGCAGAACCCACTTCTATTCTTGTCACGTGACTAACGGCGTTTCATTAAAAAAAATCTTATGACTTCAACAACTTTCAACTTCTACATTGAAGAAGTTCCAAGCTTTGTTTATAAGTTGTGTATAGCTTGATGCTATTCTCTCAGTGTTCTTAATTTGTGAAGTGGTAGGCTTGAAGGAAAATGTTGTAAGACTCAGTAATTGCTATTTTTATATCCTAAACCAATTTGGAACAGGGTCTTTCTTATAAGCTATACTCGTATTCATGGTAAATATTACAAACTATCATAAATATTTCAGCTAAACCCACCCTAAATGTACCGATCGACTTGACTGATTCGATTGAACGTTGCATGTTTTTTTCGTCGGTAGGTATACGAGGGCTGCTATATATATTTCTGGCCTTATAATGAAAATGCGAATATTTATCATCAAAAATTGTTTTATTGTTTTTCAAAGTGTTCTCCAGCATGATTTATATACTTTTGCATGCGCTCAAACCAATTGTCAAAGCCCTTTTTCCACTCCGACTGAGACACCTCCAAAACATTGTTTTTGAACGCTACAACAGCATTTCTTACGACGAAAATCGTTGACCACGCATTTTTTTTGATGTGCTCGCATAAAAAGAAGTCATTGGGTGCCAAGTCAGGGCTGTATGGCGGATAACCCATCAATTCGACGTTTTGGCCGGTCAAAACGGCACTGGTTTGAGCCGATGTGTGAGAGTTCGCATTGTCATGGCGCACAATGATTCGTTTTCTCCTGTTCGTTTTTTGAATTTCTCCGAAGACTTCTGGCAAACAAATTGTGGTGCAGCACTCAGAATTGACGGTCCTACGTTGCTAAAGCGGAACAGTCGCCACATGACCAGTTTTGCCGAAGAAACAGGCGACCATTTGCTTCGAAGTGCTTCCTCCACGAACAACTTTTGTTGGATTTGGCTCGTCTTCAAGGACCCACACGGTCGATTGCTGTTTTGTTTCAGGTTCATACGCATATATCCATGATTCGTCACCTGTGACCATCTTATAAATCATGATTTTGGGTCCGTGACAACCCTCTTCAGAAAGCTTTGCTGCAACTGTTGATAGTAAAACCGAACTCTATAAGGCCAGGCTCTGCCCAAACGAATGAGAACTACTGTTGTAAACGTTACTTTTCAAGTTTTCTTCACACAATTGCCCACGAAAATACAACTCACTCTTAACTAAAAAATATTTGCCCTCAATTTGTGAACAAAGTTTGACCCGAGCCAGAAACACGGTTAAAAAAACCAAAAAACCATTTTAAAACCAAACTATTCGTTCAGACCTACTACAGACCTAGTAATCTTATATTCATACATCCCTACAAAATTTCTTCATTCTACAGCGTAGATCCTAATAATAATAATTATGATGTAGACCAAATTTGGTATAGGGTCTTAAGATAAATCGTGGTGCAATTAGACCGTAAATATTAACTCTTTAATATGTACAGCATAAACAAGACCCAAAGATACTGAAACACCAGCTCCATGGGACTAAATGGGTGCCATAACAAATTTCTCTCAAATTTAAATGTGACATTTTTTAACCCAGTATCCTAGGTTATTTTATTTGACAGCTATCGTGTTTTCATAAGACACACAGATGGACGGAAATGGTAGATTATCTTAGAATTGTACGATTATCACTTATATTTTATATACTTTACAGGGTCTCCAATGAATATTTCCAGATTTTGCAAACGGAATAACAAATTAGTGAGACTTATTTCTATTAAACCCCTTGTGGAATCTTAAGTATGACCAATAAATTTCCCTGGTGAAATTGAACCATAAAAGTCCATCGTTTTCTATAACATAGGTCCCCGCCTTCTGCAAAGCAAATGTCACTTAAAGTTTAGATCGTAACTATGAACCGTTATGGTTGAAACTTTCAACATTATTTTGTAATAAAGGTCGGTATTTCAATTTCAATAGATTTCATCGAAGTTTTGTATGTGGCGTTACAGGATAAACAATGCTGAAATCAGACCAGAATTCACTATCCAAATGTGTCCAGATTAGGTGTCTGAACCGTGTTAAACCATCTTCTTGCCTAACGCAGAAATTTTCTTACAGATTTACTTTTTTAAAAGGCACCACATACCTTTTACTATGGCATTCTTTTGTTCTACACCGTCATATCTCTAATTGTTCTGGATCATAGCCAAGACCCACTGTCCGATCACGACGTTAAATACTCTTTGTATATTTCCTGGTCAAAACGCCACCGATTTACTGAGATTCGTTTATCTTTGAACCTTTTGATTTAAACATTTTTTTCATAAAATTGAGCCAAACGAGTTATTATTAGTAGAGGATATTTCTCCTTATTTAATTTCTTTAATATAAAATTAAGGAACAATGGGAAACTTCAATAAAATCAGTGAGCGCAGTAATGCACGATTAAATTCTTACCCGATGTTGAACACTACCATCACACCACAGCGACCCTTTGATATAAGGGCATAAGCACCAGCAAACGGCGGTATGGCATTAGGCCCCACGAAAATACACCCCAAACCAAAAAGGAAATTAGGCCCCAAATTGGGGTTCTATTATACCCCAAACATAAAATGAAAATAGGTCCCAAAAAAATTTATTGGGGCCTAATTTCGTAGTGGTCATTTGAAGGTAAGCGAATACACCCCAAAAAAGGCATACGTGCCCCAATTAATGAGTATTTGTTTTCTGTATAAAATTGGGGTCTATTTTCATTTTTGGGTTTGGGGTATAATTTCCATTTATGTCTTACAAAATGAATGTAACAACAAAATACGTAAATAGGCCCCAAAACGAGTAGAAAATCTTTAGCGTACAGTTTCGGATGTGTGTAAATATTACTAATAATATTTGACATATTCGCTCGCGCGATTATGTCAAATATAGGGTGATCCATCTAGAGGTATTTTTTCAGAACATAAAATACATATAAAAATTCAAATCAAGTGTGGAACCTTTATTAGTAATTTGAATGGACATTTTATTGCATTTATTTTTTGAATATAATTTCTTTCAATATTGGCAGCAATTACGCCTCAGGGTCTCCATTCTGAGGGTCCAATTTTGGATGACTCGTTCGAGCATTTCGACCGGTATGGCTATAATGACACGCGTAATGTTGGCTTCCATAACCTGAACCGTAGCTGGTTTGTCAGCATAGAATTTGGACTTTACGTAACCCTAAAGAAAAATGTCGATTTAGGCGTCGAACTCACCTGACTAAAACGTGAAATTAGCTGCTTTTCGAAATGATCTCTCAATAGATCCATTGTTTGAGCAGCTATATGGCAAGTGGCACCGTCCAGTTAAAACCAAGTGTCGTCAAGATTATAGGCTTCAATTCTAGGTAGCAGAAAGATCGATATCATGGCGCGATAGCGAGCACCATTCACTGTTACGTTCCGGCCCTCAACATTTTTGACAAAATATGCACCAATAATTCCACCAGCTTAAGAACCGCACCAAACCGTGGTTTTCTCTGGGTATAATGGCACCTTTAGAACCTCTCTTGTTGCCCAAATCCGACAATTTTGTTTATTGACTTAGCCGCTGAGCCAGAAATGGGCCTCATCACTGAACAAAATTTTGGTCGAAAACAGCGGATCATCCCGTTTCTCACTGAACGCTCATTTCCATAATACCGTTGCCAACATTTGAAGGTAGTTATTTTCGAAAAATAAATTCCATAAAATGTCCTTTCAAATTACCAATAAAGATTCCACACTTGATTTGAATTTTTATATTTTTTTTGTTCTAAAAAAATACCTCTATATGGATCACCCTATATTAATATTTACACACAACATAAATTTCCTTTCGGTCGTGCCTCCGTGCAAGATATTATACATGTTTATAATTAAGTTCAGAAGTAACAACCTATACTTATAAGTACATATATAATTTTCAATTGAAACCCCACCCTTTCTTTTCATCGCCGAAGGAAATTAGACCTCAAAAATATTTCGTGTGGCCCTTAAATATATCGAAATGAAATTAGACTTCAAAATGCGAACATAGGCCCCAAAATTTTTATTCAATTATGTCCCAATAAAAATATGAAATTAGTCCCCAAAAAACCATAAAAGGTCGTGTTGCTGTTTTTCATATATTTTTTGGGGCCCTAATTTAATTTTCTCTTTGGGATGTATTTTCGAGGAGCCTAATGGCATACCGCTCCACCAAACCCTCCCCTACTTTAGATCATTCAAACCACATCGCTTTAGATACATTTGTCATTGCCTGGAACTAAAATGTAAACTTCTAAGTGAATTCATATAAAAAAGTATTTATACCCTCCAAGCAAGGATGGATTGTGTACTACATTTGTCATTTCGTTTGCAACACCTCGAACTATTGATCAGAGACCCTATAAAGTATACTTAGTAGGGACATAAATACTGTTACACACGTTATATGCTGTAAAATAAAAAGCACTGCATGTTTTTGGACCAAATATTTTTTAATATATTTATGAATTTATATTGTATCCAAAAAGAATCTACTTATTCAAAATGTCCGCCTTTTGCCTTTACACACGCCTACAGTCGCACTGGCCAATCGTCAATAGCTGCACGAACCTCGTCCATTGGAAAATTGGCCACAGCTCGAACCAAAGCCGTCTGGAGAGATCAAATGTTGGGGTATCTTTTGTGACAAACCTTATCCTCTAAAACCGTCCACAATTTGTAATACAATGGGTTCAAATCAGGACTGCCTGAGGGCCATTCTTCACAGGAAATGAACGCTGGAAAATTGTTTTGAAGTCGGGCCTGGGACATTTTGCCTTATGGGCCGGCGCGGAATCCTTCTGGAAAACCCATGGCTGGTTTTGGAACAGGCAATTGTTAAGAGGTTTCACAACAGCTTCTGAAGCGGTTTCTTGATAAACTTTGGCCGATGTTTTGACTCCTTGTTTCGCAGAAATGCAGGTCAGTGAGACTCATCGTAAGAGACACTCCACCAAACCATGACTGAAGCTGGGTGATGACACTTTTCCACTTTGGGATCAGTTCAGATGCCTCCTTAGATGACCGCGCATACACTCTATCATTTTGCTTGTTAAATTTTTCTTGAACGGTAAAATTTTTTTCATCGGTGAACACAATTATCAGCGTGCTTCACCAAAAGACGTTTGCATTTTTCAATCCTATTTTTTTTAAAGCTGCAGTCAATAAATGTACGTTACGTCGTTTGAAAGCCTCAAGTCCCAAGTCTTTTTTAATGATTCGACTCATGGACTTTAGCGTGATATTCATCTCACGGTCCATGATTTTCTGTTTTCGGAGCGGATTTCTGTAAATTCTTGTTTTAACGGCTTTGGTAGACGAACAGGAGGCTAATCCGTAGTGGCCGGAGCGTTTTGAATATATCTTTTTTTTCATTTCACACTTAAATAGCTCTATTACAACGATACGGTTCTCATTATCTGACCACTCCTTGATGATAGTTGAAACAATTTTAAATTCCTGTTACAGACTAACGCTATTGAGGTTGGCTTTCAAAACCCATATGACACTAACCGGGTATGTTCAGTTCTACTATTAAAATGGGTGTGTTCAATGCTGTAACAGTATTTATGTCCCTACTAAGTTCATATTATCGAGTGCTGTAAAATACTAAAACGATCTAGCTAAGACCATCCGTCCCTATACCTGTTGACAACACGATAGCGGTCCTGAGCCAGGATCATAACCATTTGCATAATAATGGCTTGTGTTCTTAAGTTGCTTGAGAATGTGAATAGGCCAAATCGGCACAAAGGAAGAAAGTTTACCTTTGGTACTTAAAGAACCACACCTTTTCTTGCCATACTTAACAATTGTTTAAATTGTTTTAAATATTTCTGATCTTCCAATTAAGAATTATATTTGACGCGCAAAATAGAAAGGGACCTAAGGTTAATAACCAGTTTTGTTCAGGAGAGCCATCTTAATGATTAGGTCCCTTTCTATTTGCGCTTAGAATCGTCGACTTCAATTTCATAAAACGCGCATATCTCTGGGAGGAAACACTTTTGGGACATGGGATCGGTCTCATTCGATGCTCAGATGTTGTCCACATCAATAAAAAAAGTGAAAAGTTGATGAAAAGTTTTGTTCAGGAGAGCCATTTTAATGATTAGGTCCCTTTCTATTTGCGCTTGGAATCGTCGACTGCACTTTCATAAAACGCGCATATTTCTGGGAGGGAACACTTTTGGGGCATGGGATTGGTCTCATTCGATGTTTAGATGTTGTCCGCATCAAAAAAAGAAGAAAAAAATGAAAATTGATTACTTACCCTTAGGTCCCTTTCTCTATGCGCTGTCACATATGTATTAGCTCTAAATATCTTTTACACAAGAACTACAATTTCATCTGCAATAATCAATGCTTCACCCTACGATTTTTTTTTGCTTTTAAGTCAGTATTATCAACACCGATCGTCACGACTTTTTTTTACACTAAAAAATTTTATTAGAACTGAGTCACTCGACAAGTAATTTCTTTCTACATTGAATGAGTAAATACATACTAAAACAATTGTAAAGTCGTAACATATTTTTTACTCTTAATTCTAAATTCTATAAATTTGACATGTTTTTTTGGTGCTTGATAAGTGGTTGCTAAGTCGATAACTTTTAAAAAACAAAACAACTCTAGGGATCATTATCTGTTTGATATGAAAGCCAGGAGTTTATAGAAGACTAGCTATTCAAGAAATAATATTAGCGATTGATTACCCAGCTTGCTAATGGTCATTATTGAATGAATGTTGCCCATAAACCTAAAATTCTAATAACAAACAAATTGTTGATACTTTTCTCAAACAAAACCCTTTTTAAATTTTTGTAAAAAGGTGCGAAGTTGTCGCATAAGCAAGAAAGAACTCGCTTAAAAAAAACATGCCTATTATATGTCAAGGTTTAAAGAGAGAATCCCGCGAAGTCTTCGCGTCTAGAGGTCATAATACATCTGTGTATTTTTTGCATTTATGGCCGCAAAAGTAGTTCATGAAATGGGACAGTAATTACAAACCTAATATGTTAGAGTTAATTATTTGATTTCGCTCAAACAAAATGTGGGCGTGATCGGGTATAAATTAAGGCTTCCAGCACTGAAGGACCCTAAAGCGGAAAAGCCTTTGTGTAGGGGTGTTTCGAAAACATGGACCGTTATGGTCCAATGTTCCAGAGCATGAGTGTTGGTCGTGCGAAACGCTCCATGCAAAAGTTAATAGGAATCGAATGTAAAATGTGACTTTCAAAGCTACAGATTATAAAATCGGGAAAGTTCATTGCATGAGGTCGATACGAAAATATAGACCTATAGGTTTCACAACAGTTAATAAATAATCGCTCCTAACGTGCGATGCTAAATTTGGACCAGACTGGGGGTAATTTCAGACTTCTAGAGCTGCAGGTCCTTCTAGAGCTGCATGTCCTTTAATAAGGGGGATCTTTGGATATAGCAGACCCATTCCAAAACTTGGATCGATATTGTATACTTTCACAAGAATTATGTGTTGGTCACTTGTAATACTTTATGTGAAATTTAATCGGACGCTGGTGCAAAGTGTGGCTTAAAGAGCTGTAGGTTCTAAAATAGGGAAGGACTTTTGTATTGGCGATATGCAGAAAAAAGGACCAATGTGGTCCAGTTTTACCATACTTACGACTTAATTCCATCCGAAAAATAAGATTTTTCAAGACCTTCAAAATATGCCTCAGTTTCAGCAATAACCTCGCTATTGGACGAAAATTTTTTGCCACCGAGAATTTTATTTAAATTTGGAAACAAGAAATAATCAGAAGGAGCTAAATCTGGACTATATGGTGGATTCGGAGCAATTTCAAATCGTAATTCGGCCAGTTTTTTGTTGAGTTAAAAATGCAGTGTGTGAAGGAGCATTATCTTGATGAAAAAGAACTTTTTTTCTAAATGCGGTCGTTTTATCTTGATTTCTTCACTTAACCGATCCAATAATGCACAATAATATTCACTATTTATAGTTTTTCCTTTCTCAAGATAATCAATAAATATTATACCCCTTGCATCCCAAAATACTGTGACCATTACTTTCCTGCTGACTTAACAGTTTTCGCCTTCTTGGGACCACTTTAACCAGCTGCTATCCATTGTTTTGACTGTTCTTTGCATTCTGGGATGTAGTGATGGATGCATGTTTCAACAACAGTTATGAATCGGCGCAAGAACTCTATTGGATTACGCTGATAAATCGCTAAAAGCTCCTCGGAATTGGTTCAACGGACGATTTTTTGGGCAAAGTCAACAAACGCGGCACCAATCTTGCGGATAGCTTTTTCATGTGGTGTTCATCATGTAAAATACTCCAAACTTGTTTTTCGTGTATTTTAACAATATCAGCAAGTTCTCTGAGTGTTTGTCTATCTTTAGTCACTTCTTTAAATATTTTTCTAATGCTTTCAATAGTAGTAGCAGTTTTCGGTCTTCCAGAGCGTTGTTCATCTTCCGTACTTGAACAACCCATTTTAAATTGTTGAACCCAGGATTTCACGGTAGAGTATGATGGTGCATTATCACCATGAACAGAATCCAATTCATCTTTGATTAATTGTGGCGTATAACGTTTCATATAAAAGTGTTTAATTACCGCACGAAACTCTTTATTTTCCATTTTTCAAAAATTGTAAAACTTGTTTACTTCAATTACCTGTAACAAAGAAAATAATCATTAAATATTTCGGAAATTTTGACAGATGGCTTATAAAAGATTGATTTTAAAAAACAAAAAAAAGTTGCTAGTAAAGCAGAAAATGTGCCAGGCCAGTTAGTTTTGCGGTCGCCCTCGTACTTAGTCTGGCTCCACAGCCTCTTGTTGGTCCGGTCCTGCTCAATAAATGATTTATATACACTTCGGTCTTGGACGTGCCTCCTACAACTTTGAATCCCAAGTGTCTTGGAATCATTCTCTACTTGGTCTCTCCACCGGAGTCTTGGTCTTCCCTGCCTGCGCTTTCCGTAATTGTTTTAGCCAAACGCCTTTCTGGCAAAAGCTTTTCTTTCCATTCAACCAACATGTCTAAGCCAGCGCAATAGTTGCATTTTGATACGCTTAACTACATTTATGCCTGGATACATCTCATATAGCTCTCGGTTCGTCCGGCGCACATACGCGCCGCGCCGCCCACGTAGCTAGAGTTGTTTGTTTTCATCTTTTAATAACACCTATGTTTCGGCGCCATAAAGAAGCACAGGTAGAATCAGTGTATTGTAAAGTTTAATCTTCATATTTCAAGAGAGACTCTGTTCTTAAGCTGTAATCCGAGCCGAAAATAACATATGTGACAGCGCATAGAGAAAGGGACCTAAGGGTAAAAAAAATCAGTTTAGATTTTTTTCTTTTTTTTGATGTGGACAACATCTGAGCATCGAATGAGACTGATCCCTCGACCCAAAAGTGTTCCCTCCCAGAGATATGCGCGTTTTATGAAAGTCAAGTCGACGATTCTAAGGGCAAATAGAAAGGGACCTAATCTTTAAAATGGCTCTCCTGAACAAAACTTTTCATCAACTATTCACTTTTTTTGATGTGGACGACATCTGAGCATCGAATGAGACCGATCCCATGCCCAAAAGTGTCCCCTACCAGAGATATGCGCGTTTTATGAAAGTGAAGTCGACGATTCTAAGCGCAAATACAAAGGGACCTAATCTTTAAAATGGCTCTCCTGAACAAAACTGGTTTTTAGCCTTAGGTCCCTTTCTATTTTGCGCGTCACATATATTTGCCAACAGAATACTGTCATTTATTTCAGTGCTTACATCGTTCTTTTGGTTTATGGCGGATCCCAGGTATACAAATGCCTCGTCTACTTCGTCGTTGCAACTGCCGGGCCAAAAAGTCTCACCTTTTTTTTGTGGCGTTGCATCACTAGCAGTTGCCAGCATCATTTTTGAACTTGCCCTCATTTACCATCAGACCCATCTTAGAGAACTCTAATTCAATATTTGAAAAGACTTTAGTTACGAGGGCGACCGCAAAACTAACTGGCCTGGCACATTTTCTGTTTTACTAGCAACTTTTTTTGTTTTGTTTTTTAAAAGCAATCTTTTATAAGCCATCTGTCAAAATTTCCGAAATATTTAATGATTATTTTCTTTGTTACAGGTGATTGAAGTAAACAAGTTTTATAATTTTTGAAAAATGGAAAATAAAGAGTTTCGTGCGGTAATTAAACACTTTTATATGAAAGGTTATACGCCACAATTAATCAAAGATGAATTGGATTCTGTTCATGGTGATAATGCACCATCATACTCCACCGTGAAATCCTGGGTTCAACAATTTAAAATGGGTCGTTCAAGTACGGAAGATGAACAACGCTCTGGAAGACCGAAAACTGCTACTACTATTGAAAACATTAGGAAAATATTTAAGGAAGTGACTAAAGATAGACGAATAAAGCACAGAGAACTTGCTGATATTGTTAAAATACACGAAAAACAAGTTTGGAGTATTTCACATGATGAACTACACATGAAAAAACTATCCGCAAGATATGTGTTGCGTTTGTTGACTTTGCCCCAAAAAATCGTCCGTTGGACCAATTCCGAGGAGCTTTTAGCGATTTATCAGCGTAATCCAATAGAGTTCTTGCGCCGATTCATAACTGTTGATGAAGCATGGATCCATCACTACATCCCAGAATGCAATGAATAGTCAAAACAATGGATAGAAGCTGGTAAAAGTGTTCCCAAGAAGGCGAAAACTGTTAAGTCAGCAGGAAAAGTAATGACGAAAGTATTTTGGGATGCAAGGGGTATAATATTTATTGATTATCTTGAGAAAGGAAAAACTATAAAAAGTGAATATTATTGTGCATTATTAGATCGAAGAAGAAATCAAGATAAAACGACCGCATTTAGAAAAAAAAAGTTATTTTTCATCAAGATAATGCTCCTTCACACACTGCATTTTTAACTCAACAAAAACTGGCCGAATTGCGATTTGAAATTGCTCTGCATCCACCATATAGCCAGACTTAGCTCCTTCTGATTATTTCTTGTTTCCAAATTTAAAAAAAAAAATTCTCGGTGGCAAAAAATTTTCGTCCAATAGCGAGGTTATTGCTGAAACTGAGGCATATTTTGAAGGTCTTGAAAAATCTTATTTTTCGGATGGAATTAAGAAACTTGAAAAACGTTTGATGAAGTGTATTGAGTTGGAAGGAGATTATGTTGAAAAATAAATAATAATAATTCCAAAAAAACGGTTCTTTTTATACTAGGCCAGTTGCTTTTGCGGTCGTCCTCGTACATCAAAAAATATACTTAGTTGGGACATAAATACTGTTCCACACGTTTTATGCTGTAAAATAAAAAGTACTGAATGTTTTTGGACCAAATATTTTTAAATATATTAATAGATGTGTATTGTATCCAAAAATATTCTATTTATTCGAAATGTCCGACTTTTGCCTTTACACACGCTTTAAGTCGCACTGGCCAATCGTCAATAGCTGCTCGAACCTCGTCTATTGGAAAATTGGCCACAGCTCGCACAAAAGATGTCCTAAGAGATCTAATGTTGGGGTATCTTTTGTGACAAACCTTGTCCTCTAAAACCATCCCCAATTTGTAAGTCAATGTGTTCAAATCTGGACTGCCTGAGGGCCATTCTTCAGAAGAAATGAACGCTGGCAAATTGTTTTGAAGCCAGGCCTGGGACGTTTTAACCTTATGGGCCGGTGCAGAATCCTGCTGGCATGTCCATGGCTAGTTTTGGAACAGGGTATTGTTAAGAGGCTTCAAAACAGCTTACAAAGCGGTTTCTTGATAAACTTTGGCCGATGTTTTGACTCCTTGTTCGCAGAAATGCAGGTCAGTGAGACTCATCGTAAGAGACACCCCACCAAACCATGACTGAAGCTGGGTGATGAGCCTTTTCCACCTTGGGATCAGTTCAGATGCTTCCTTAGATGACCGCGCATACTCTCTATCAATTTTTTCATCGGTGAACAAAATTTTTCTGTTCCAGTTATCAGCGTGCTTCACCAAAAGACGTTTGCATTTTTCAATCCAATTTTTTTAAGCTGCAGTCAATAAATGTCCGGTACGTCGTTTGAAAGCCCCAAGTCCCAAGTCTTTTTTAATGCTTTGAATTATGGACTTTTGCGTGATATTCATCTCACGGGCCATGATTTTCTGTATTCGGAGCGGATTTCTGTGAATTCTTGATTTAACGGCTTTCATGACATGCGGTGTTCAAACAGAGCGTGGGCGGCCCGACCGGTGGCGGTCTTTTACATCTTCAGTCTCCTTAAACAGTTTTATACATCGGTTGACGAACATGCGGCAAATTCCTAGTGGCCGGAGCATTTTGAAAATATCGTTTTTTTCATTTCACACTTGAAAAGCGCTATTACAGCGATACGGTTCTCATTATCTGACTACTCTATGATGAAAGTTGAAACTATTTTTAAATCCCGTTACAGACTAACGTTATTGAGGTTAGCTTTCAAAACCCATATGGCATTAACGGGGTATGTTCAGTTCTACTATTGAAATGGGTGTGTTCAATGTTGTAACAGTATTTATGTCCCTACTAAGTAGAATTACGATCCCTAGTTATCACAAGTAATTTGGTCCAACATATTTTGCCAATGAAAGTGAAACGACCTTCCCACAAGGCGTTCAGGAATGTCGACATACTTTGTATTTTCAAAAAAAAACAGCAATTAAATCATCGTTAGCAACCTGTGTGTGGTACTCTGTATTACAACAACTATTTTCAAAAAAAACTTTTTAGTTTCTCACAGCCTCTACAGGCATTTCCGTAGCACGTCCCAAATAAAACAAACGTAACTTAAAAGCTGTTCGTTTCGTTTTCAGCGACAAATGCACTTTTATTTTGTCTCGCAGCAATCATGCCTTGGCATGGTGTTAAAACTGGTTGGCCGTTTTAGTTGATTTCAATTTATTTTGGCATTTGAACATGACCACCTCCAGCCAGCCAGCGCAGCCGATACCCGAACATCGTGCGGATGGACAGACGGAGCTCAACACATCGCACACGAGCTGGGTGTCTGTCATACTAAACTGTTGATTAAAGCCAAACAAGTGTATGATTTTTGGCAAAGTACTTGGACTCCGAGTATTTCGTATTTCGATTTGCGGTTTGTACGATGAGTAATATAAGAAATTAAAAAAATACACACACACACGCGTCGATGAGCAGTCTGGCAATAGCTGTTCTTTGTGGTACATGGCTGCAGTTATTGGCTTCATCTCATGTAACACATAACGGTCTCGATATTCCTGGTAACAATGGCGCTAAGATCGAATGCGATATCATTTCAATGTGCGTGATGACACCGACATAAAAGAAAACCGATGGATGCATGGATGAGGCTTAGTTTTCCTGGAACAAGATGAAGAAGATTAACTAATGTTGCATGGATGTTTTACAAAGTAGACAAAAAGCTTAATCCTAAGTGTCTTATTAGCTTGGGCAGAGAAATCATGTTAAAGCAAGGAAGTTGGCGAAAGCCTAAGAAAAATTTGAAAATGGCTTTATATGTGACAGCGCATAGAGAAAGGGACCTAAGGGTAAAAAATCAATTTTCATTTTTTTCTTTTATTGATATGGACAGCATCTGAGCATCGAATGAGACCGATCCCATGCCCCAAAAGTGTTCCCTCCCAGAGATATGCGCGTTTTATGAAACTGAAATTGAAGATTCTAAGCGCAAATAGAAAGGGACCTAATCTTTAAAATGGATCTCCTGAACAAAACTTTTCATCAATTTTTCACTTTATTTTTGATGTGGACAACATCTGAGCATCAAATGAGACCGATCCCATGCCCCAAAAGTGTTACCTCCCAGAGATATGCGCGTTTTATGAAAGTGAAGTCGACGATTCTAAGCGCAAATAGAAAGGGACCTAATCTTTAAAATGTCTCTCCTGAACAAAACTGGTTTTTTACCTTAGGTCCCTTTCTATTTGCGCATCACATATAGATATGCGCTGGGCAAACTTTAGTTTTTCCCTTTGTTCTTAATAGGTTGTTGAGAGAAATAAGTGTTTCAAGGAGATCTTAGTAATTAAACACGAACAGTGGCCATCAATCGTCTAATACGAGGGTTGATATATATATTTCTGACCTAGGCAACACTATGTGTTGCCTGGCGCCATCTGACATTTTTATTGGAAACTTTGACATTTTTTTAGCATAAACGTACTCAGAACTTTTTGACGTGCGACCATCATTTGTTTTGTTTACAGTGACTTGAAAAATCCAAAAAAGTGGAATTAACTCGTAAACATTTTCGTGCGATCATTTTCACGACGATCACGACAAGAGTGCATCGATGGACTTAAATCTTTGCAGGGCGATGAAGCACCACCCTATAGCACTGTGAGAAACTGGTTAAATGATTTCAATCGTGGCCGACGCTCGCTCAAAGACGAAAATCGTGAAGGTCGTCCAAAAACCGGCCCTTCTGCCAGAGATCATTAATGCCGTGCGTGAACTGATAATCAAGATCGTCATGTGACATACCGTGAGGTAGAGGCATCCTTGGGCATTTCTTCATAAACAGCTGGCCGTAAAAAAGGTTTGTTCTCGTTGGATCCTGCACAATTTGACAATTCAAAAAAGGCTCGTGGCGATTGGTGCAAAAAAAATTTGAAAAAATACGATCGCGGTGCTTCAAAAGACGTTTATAAGATCGTCACAGGTGACGAATCATGGATCTATGCGTATGAGCCCGAAACAAAACAGCAATCGACCGTGTGGGTCTTCGAAGACAAGCCAAGTCCAACGAAAGTTGTTCGTTGAAGAAACACTTCGAAGCAAATGGTCGCCTGTTTCTTCGGCTAAACTGGTCATATGGCGACTGTTCCACTTGAGCAACGTAGGACGGTCAATTCTGAGTGGTACACCACTTTTTTTTGCCTGAAGTCTTCGGAGAAATTCGAAAAACAAACAAGAGAAGACGAACAATTGTGCACCATGACAATGTGAGCTCGCACAAATCGGCTTAAATCAGCGCCTTTTTGACCGGCCAAAAAAAAATAAACGTCGAACTGATGGATAATCCGCCGTACAGCCCTGATTTGGAACCTCGTGAGCAACTAAGAGCGATAGGAAAAGAAATCTTAATTTAACAACAATAGTGTGCGATAAAAAATTTATTTCAGCTCTATTTTAAAACAAGATGTATACCATCCATCCGTTGGCACTGTTGTAAACTCTGGGGTACAGAAAATGACCAGATTTAAGGTCAACCCCCACTAGAAGAAAGTTCGGCCATGTCAAAGTTTATATACCCACCATCATGAATTGTAGTCTTGGAGAAAAAAATTTGTCAATTCTTTCTATACCAACAAATACGAACTGCAATCGTCATATCGGTTTAAGTTTACGAGAAATAGCAAAGTTCAGGGTTTTATAAGCGGGCCACTCCCGTTAAAAATACGTGGGGTGATTCATCTAGAGGTACAAAAAAAATAGAACAAAAAAAATATAAAAATTCAAATCAAGTGTGGAATCTTTATTGATAATTTGAAAGGACATTTTATGGCATTTATTTTTTGAGTATAATTTCCTTCAAATGTTGGCCGCAACTACGCCTCAGGGTTTCCATTCTGAGGGTCCAATTTTGGATGGCTTTAATGACACGCGTAATGTTGACGTCCAAAACCTGAATCGCAGCTGGTTTGTCAGCATAGACTATGGACTTACGTAACCCCAAAGAAAAATGTCTAAAGGTGTGATATCACTCGATCTACGCGGCCAACTCACCTGTCCAAAACGTGAAATTAGCTGCTTTTCGAAATGACCTCTCAATAGATCCATTGTTTGAGCAGCTGTATGGCAAGTGGCACCGTCCTGTTGAAACCAAGTGTCGTCAAGATTACAGGCTTCAATTTCAGGTAGCACAAAGATCGATATCATGGCGCGATAGCGAGTACCATTCACGGTTACGTTCCGGCCATCATCATTTTTGAAAAAATATGCACCGATGATTCCACCAGCTTATAAAATTCACCAAACAGTGTTTTTCTCTGGGTATAATGACACCTATTGAACCTCCTTTTGTTGCTCTTCAGCCCAAATGCGGCAATTTTGTTTATTGACTTTGCCGTTGAGCCAGAATTGGGCCTCATCAATGAACAAAACAACGAACACTCATTTCCAGAATACAGTTGTCAACATTTGAAGGTAATTATTTTCAAAAAAAATGCCATAAAATGTCCTTTCAAATTAACAACAAAGATTCCACACTTGATTTAAATTTTTATTTTTTTTTTCGTTCTGAAAAAATACCTCTTGATGGATCACCTCATATGTATAATTATTTTAACACAATATCTATAACATAAAGTTGAATATATATTTCTCTGGTTGTTTGTTGTGTATACAGGGTGCAGCAAGCTAATTTGGTTTTATGCACTGCAGGCTGTGGCGGCAGGTGGAGAGTGTGCGTGGCTTATAGTGGCGATTTGTATTCGTCTGCCCCTCAGTTGCCATTTTGCATTGGACACGTGAGGAGAGGCCATTTTGAGTCGAAGCGTATTTTTCAAATGAGCACTAGATCATTGCAGTGGAGCGTGCTTTTCGTTTACGATTCGCTGTTCCCCCAAGCGGACGTGTTCCTGGACGGCAATCAATTGTAAATTGGGTAGCTTTATTGAGAACAGCAGGGAATGTCTCATGTGTACGAAGGAGACATGAGAGAAGGATTACAATACCACTGTATGGTACGCCATATCACGAGTAGGCATCACTGGCCTCTACTTTTTCTAGGATAACCATCTTGACCTAACCGAAACTCCGAACGGTACTTGACTATTATATGGGATTTTTTTCAGCCGGCTCTTGTGGCAATGCAATAAGAGGAAACACGGTTTCAACAGGATGGTGTCACTGCACTCACAACGATGGTTACCATGAATTGTTTGAGGCAAATGTTTTTTGGACGTCTTATCTCTTTGAGGGGTGATGTGAACTGGCCGGCACGCTCGCCAGACTTATCCCCATGCAATTTTTTCCTTTGGGGCTACCAGATACACTATTTAAAAACCCCCTTACTGTTCAATATATTCAAAATATTAAATAATTTTTTCTAAGGTTCATAATTTTTTTATTTCATTCCGAAATAAGCAAATTAACGCGCTCCACCCTGTAGAAGCCTAAGCAACTGAGTCGATCTTCTTGAAGTTTTTACAGAATATAGCTGTATGACCGGTGGTTAAAAAAGGCTACTTGGATTTTTAAATTTGAAATTATCAAAAGGTTTAGTATATAAGCTGTTGGTATGTTACGAAAAAAGTTATGGGGAAAAGTGGCCAGTTCTACGCCCCTTTTCTAAAAAGCGCTTTAGCGACTATTATTATAGACCGATCGTCTAGAAATTTTAACAGTATGTTACTGAGGCCCCGACATTATAAATGGATACGATATAAAAGAGCCATGTATTAAATGGATAATAAATGGGGCGTGGCATAGTCCACTTATGCAAAAACTTAACACATCCAAAGAACAAATATTATAATTGTAATAAAATACGTTTGGGGGAAAAGTGCGCTGTGACCCGACCCCTTTTTTAAAAGCGATGTAACGACTTTAATTATATATAGGTCATCTTAAAATGTGCACAGATGCATTTTTTGGTGTATGTACTACTTTAGAAAATATACAGGGTGTCCGCCGGAAAGGTATGCTACTTTGTTTTGCCGCCGTTTTGGTAAACATTCGTCTTCAAAGTTCATATTTAGCAGTCGTGTAGTAAAGACGTGGCAAATTTATTATAGATATTCGATAAATCGTTAAACATTTTATCAAAATCAATCATCGATTACTGTGACGACGAGGAAGTTGCGTGAAGTTTTCGGGAGCAACAACGTGCCTACAAAACGCACTTTTTATCGTGTAGTGAAAAAAATCGAGTAGAGTCGGTCTGTAGATGATAGGCTCAAGCATGGAACACAATGTACTGCAAGATCGGCTGAAAACATTACTGCTGCTCAAGAAAGTGATAAAAACAATCCATCAACCTCGATTTAAAGCCGTGCTGAATGTAATGAAAAATGTGCTCAAAGGGTCTCGCATTTGTGAGGCTAACAGAGGCGGACATTTTTCTGATGTTGAAGTCCATACCTAATTGCCGACATTAAATAAAACATATACCATTATAAGATCCATTCTCATTCATTAATTTTAAATTATTTTATCACCGACCGCAAAACTAACTGGCCTGGCACATTTTCTGTTTTACTAGAAACTTTTTTTTGTTTTTTAAATGCAATCTTTTATAAGCCATCTGTCAAAATTTCCGAAATATTTAATGATCATTTTCCTTGCTACAGGAAGTAAAAAAGTTTTATAATTTTTTAAAAACGGAAAATAAAGAGTTTCGTGCGGTAATTAAACATTTTTAAATGAAAGGTTATACGCCACAATTTATCAAAGATGAATTGGATTCCGTTCGTGGTGATAATGTACCATCATACTCCACCGTGAAATCCTGGGTTCAACAATTTAAAATGGGTCGTTCAAGTACGGAAGATGAACAACGCTCTGGAAGACCGAAAACTGCTACTACTATTGAAAACATTAGAAAAATATTTAATGAAGTGACTAAAGATAGACGAATAAAGCTCAGAGAACTTGCTGGTATTGTTAAAATACACGAAAAACAAGTTTGGAGTATTTTACATGATGAACTCCACATGAAAAAGCTATCCGCAAGATAGGTGCCGCGTTTGTTGACTTTGCCCCAAAAAATCGTCCGTTGGACCAATTCCGAGGAGCTTTTAGCGATTTATCAGCGTAATCCAATAGAGTTCTTGCGCCGATTTATAACTGTTGATGAAACATGGATCCATCACTACATCCCAGAATGCAAAGAACAGTCAAAACAATGGATAGAAGCTGGTAAAAGTGGTCCCAAGAAGGCGAAACTGTTAAGTCAGCAGGAAAAGTAATGGCCACAGTATTTTGGGATGCAAGGGGTATAATATTTATTGATTATCTTGAGAAAGGAAAAACTATAAATAGTGAATATTATTGAGCATTATTGGATCGGCTGAGTGAAGAAATCAAGATAAAACGACCGCATTTAGAAAAAAAGTTCTTTTTCATCAAGATAATGCTCCTTCACACACTGCATTTTTAACTCAACAAAAACTGGCCGAATTACGATTTGAAATTGCTCCGCATCCACCATATAGTCCAAATTTAGCTCCTTCTGATTATTTCTTGTTTCCAAATTTAAAAAAATTCTCGGTTTCAAAAAATTTTCGTCCAATAGCGAGGTTATTGCTGAAACTGATGCATATTTTGAAGGTCTTGAAAAATCTTATTTTTCGGATGGAATTAAAAAACTTGAAAAACGTTTGATAAGGTGTATTGAGTTGGAAGGAGACTATGTTGAAAAATATATAATAATAATTCCAAAAAAACGGTTCTTTTTATGTTAGGCCAGTTACTTTTGCGGTCGCCCTCGTACATGTCAAGGATTTTAAGAACAGAACTGGCACCGCCCACTTTCTCCCCGAATTTATGTCTTTACACTTTAAGAAAATATATTTCAAATCCTTTGTTCCTAACTTAAATACTTGAAAATGTACTTTTAGTGTGTAAAGAAAGAAGTTCTAGGGAAAAGAGGTTTGCTACAAGTCAATTTTTGAGGAGCATTGTTAATCCCATAATTATCGGCTTTAATAAACACAGTATGCAGTTGTGAGCCAAAATTTTTCACAGAGTATGCACGGATATAATTCAGCAAAATATTTAAGTAAGGAATATCAGATTTGGAATATAAAAAAGGTGTAAAGAACTAAGTCGTGGGAAAACTGGGCGGGCCAATGATATTATTCAGATCCTTTTAAAATGAACGCATAATATCTTTCAAGCAGCAAAAAGAACATTCAACTATAAAGGAACTGTTAAATTACTACTTTAAATGAAACAAACCAAATTAAAACAAAAGCTTCAATGTTAGATAAGTACTTTACGTACATTATCGTGTGTTGCGAAACCTTTAAATTTGATAAAAAATACTACTTCAGTAAACTCAAATTTTTGTCAAAAGTTTAGAAATAAAATTACTAATTTACGTTTGAAAAATTTTTTGACTTAAATTTGAAGTTTGACCTCTGAAATCATCATGAAGGGTCATAGCTAGGTCAAAAATTGTGTAAGAGAAGAATGTTTACACGCATATTTGCAATACAAATGCTTAAGGTGTAATTTCTGAATGTCGTCTGGCTTACGAGTTATAGCTCATCAAAGCTTGCAACTAGTTTTACTCCAATTTTAGGGCTAAAAGTAGTGACGGACTGGCCGGTTTCCATCCGATTGAAAAAGTTTTTGCACGGATATTATCATTGATGCCTAATATACTAGAAAATGAGCGGGGAGCGGAAAAAATAACACTTTTTGTTTTATGGACGCTCTAATGATAATCAATGATTTCCTTCTTTAATATTTTATAAGGATCGGTGAATTCGTTTTGAAGGGTGTGTGGCACCGCCCACATTTCATCTAGATTTATTCAAACATTATATGATTCAAATATCATCGTGATATCTCTTAAAGTTTATCAGTTGTTGACTTTTTGTTGAGTTTTCCAGAGTTTGACTTAGTCCTTGTGTAGGGAAACATTTTATCTCGCAGACGATCTGGCCATTTCAGTCCATTAGTACATATATCTGCGAAATTTCAGCCACCTAGCTTCAATAGTGCGACCTTTAGTTTGCTTTCCACATGCACGCAGAAAAAAAAGTATGGTTGGGGTAACAATATTCGAAGAGCATCATACTATTGTTGGTTATATGGCTGTGACACAACAATATTATGAGCATCACAACAATAGTATGGTTCACACACAACCATACTATGATCCCCATAACAATATTATGGTCCTCACAACAATAGAATTATCACACACAACCATACTATGATCCCCATAACCATAGTATGATTCACACTCAAACATACTATGATCTCCATAACCATATTATGATCCTCACAACCAGAGTATGTTGCACATACAACCATAGTATGATCCTTAGAACCATAGTATGACTTACACACAACTATGCTATGATCGCCAATTTTTTTTAAGATTGGGTTAAGTTGTTATTCAACAATAGAGATTTTTATTAAATAAGTTATGTAAAAATACATAAAACTCTTTATAAAGCGAGTGCTTTATTTAACAGAAGAAACAATTCATTTACGAGGGCGGTTCGGAAAGTTCTTAGCCTATCAATGAAAGAGAATAGTTAGTTTTTCAAAAATATTTTTATTTTTCAATATAATCTCCTGAAACTTCAATACACTTAGTCCAACGCCTATCTAGCAATTCTATCCCTTGATTAAAAAAGTTTTCCTCAAGGTCTTCAAAATAGTGGTTTACAACTGTAGTTGCATCTTCATTTGAGGTAAAACGCTTGCCAGCAAGGATTTTTTTAGATTTGGGAACAGGTAAAAGTCACTGGCAGCTATATTAGGAGAATAAGGTGGGTGGTCAAGCAACTCGTACTTTAATTCGTTGATTTTAGCCATTGTTAAAACACTCTTGTGCGCTGGTGCGTTGTCTTGATGAAAAAATATTTTTTTGTGTTATAAGCCAGGACGTTTTTCTCGAATTTGTACATTTAATTGATCTAAAAGGTTGCAATAGTTCTCTGAATTTATTGTTTTACCCTTTTGCAGATAGTCAATCAATAAAATACCTTTGAAGTCCCAAAAAACCGTTGCCATAACCTTACCAGCCGATTGAATTGTTTTTGCCTTTTTTGAGCACTTCCTCCAGCTTCAGTCCATTGTTTGGATTGTTCATTTGTCTCTGGAGTATAGTGGTGGATCCATGTCTCATCAACAGTTACGAAACGACGCTTAAAATCCATTTTATTTCGCTGAAAACGATCCAAACAAGCTTGAGAAATGTTCATTCTTATGCGTTTTTGGTCGACTGTTAACAAGTCCGGCACCCATCTTGCAGAAAGCTTTTTCATCTGTAGTTCTTCATGCAAAATTAAATGAACTCGATTATTTGAGATGCCCATGATATTAGTTATTTCACGCACTTTTAATTTATTTATTTATTTATATCAATCTATTGGGCTGAGCCCTTACAGATCCATTCTTAAAACTACGTACTTATTTCTAAAACAATATATTCGAATAGTGCCTTCTCAAAGATAGGCCGATTCGTAAAAAAATCTAAATGATTGCATGCTTTGTTACACAAACTTATACCCCTTGTAATAACTTCATTCAAACTATAATTATATCTATGAAAATATTCATAAAAAATTTCATGGTCCCTCAGATTTCTCCTTGGAACATTAAATGGTATCAGTTGTAGAAGTTCCGGTGAATCAATTCTACTATCCATAATATCCTTGATAAATATAATATTATGTGCAACTCTTCGTTGTTGTCGATCATTTAGTACCATATCATGCACTTTGGCTACAATTTCTGTTGTTGTTGCTGTTTTTGGGTGTCCACTCGTATTAAAAATATTTCAGTTATACTAATCCGTAGTTTGTTTTAAAAAAAATTTAATTTAAGTATAGAAACTACTATTATTGCGTAAGATCCGTAAAAATAACATTGCCAAATTAAAAATAAATTACGATTTTGCGTGTATGATTGCCGTAATCATGTTATTGTTAACATAAAACCTATGAAACAATACTTTTGTCCCACCAACCATATTTATATTGTTGCTACAACCAAATTTTCATTTTTTAATTTGGCAACAATGCTTTTGTTACATTTCAACAATATTAATATTGCCGCAATCATACTATTGTCAAAATTAAATTCAAAAAAACAATACTAAGGTTGCGACAACCATACTTTTATTGCAGAAAACATTTTATTTTTGCCGTGACCATATAGTAACCATATTTTTTCTCTGCATGTGGGCAAGACTAAGTCTTAGAAATCTTAGAGTTTTACTACTTAAAGTTTTACTACCAGTATTTCGAAGTACAGCAAACAGCATATGCGGGGTCTATAAAACACTTTGTCCGTAGGGTGAGGATATAAAAACTTTATGTAATAAAAACAGTTTTTCCATTAAGCAAATTTATAAATTAGTTATATTAAAATTTATTTTTTTAAATGGTCGAATAATAAACATGAACCATAAGTTTGCATAAATTGATAGCAAAATGATAATCATTTATAAATTTTCTAGGCGGAATTTGGCTCCGAGTTTGAGTAGCAATAAGTCGTGCATGCAAAACTAATCTCGCAACGTGGCAACAACGTAAAAGGGTTTTTTTTGCTACTTTAGCACTAAATGGGCACTCGCTTTCTATTGCAATCCATAGATATATTCGATTAGGATTTGTTTTACGACAAACAGCCTTGTCAAAAGTCCTCCATATGCAATGCCCGCGTTGGCCTTGGGACCCACAATCTCTGCATTGAGTACAACATCGGATATATGGTTATCAATAGTTGTTAGAGAATTTTTCATTTCGGTGTTTATCAATTTGCCTTAAAAAGTAATAAAAATAAATTTGTTATAGTTACAGCTGAATATAATTTAAGTTATACTATACTTACTGACTTATTTGATTGCTCTGGGTGCTAAGTAACTTCAACAGCAAAATAACTTTTTAAGAAGTGAATTAAAACTTTCAGGTAATCATAAATCCAATCGCATCCCTTAGAAGTAAATAAAAAGCGATTCCGTGGGAAGAACAGGGTGGAGTGCGGTAATATGCTTTTTTGCACTGCAGGCTGGGGCGGCACTGTTGGTTGAAGATAGTGGAGAGAGTGCGTAGCTGACGGGAAATTTGTATTAGTCTGCCTTACATTCATTGGACTTGTGGGGAGAGGTCATTTTGTGTTGAAGAGTATATTTCAAATGCGCAGTCAATCATTGCAGTGCACCGTGCTTTTCGTTTACGATTCGCTGTTCCTCCACGCGGACATGTTTCTGGACGGCAATCAATTGTCAAGTGAGTTACTTCATTGGAAACAGCAGGCAATGTGTTATGTGTACGAAGGGGACCTGAGAGAATGATTACAGCACCACAAAACATAGCGAGAGTTAGAGCAGAAGTACTGCAGTCTCCGAAACTCTCTGCTCTAAAACAATCACTTACTCTTGGCATTTCCAGCCATTTTTTCAGCCGGCTCTTGAGGAGATGCAATTAGACGATACTTGGTTCCAACAGGATGGTGCCACTGCACACGCAGCGAGGGTTGTTTGCGGCAAATGTTTCCTGGACGGTTTTTCTCTTATGAGGGCTGATGTGAACTGGCCGGCACGCTCACCAGACTTATCCCCATGCAATTTTTTCCTTTGGGATTACCTGAAGTCGAAGGTGTATATCAACCGTCCCAACACCTTGGACCTAATTCACAATATTGAGGCTGAAATTGGCAAAATACCAATCGACATGCTTATAAGAGTTCATGAAAACTTCAGAGAACGTATGCAGCAGTTTGTGGATAGCGAAGATCGACATCTACCAGATACACCGTTTAAAACCATGTAATTTGAAAATTCCCTTACTGTTCAATATAGTTAAAATATTAAATGAATTTTTAAAATTTAGGATAATTCGATTTCCTTCCCCACGTTATGTTTTCGATTCACTCAAAGGTAGTTTAAGGTCTACCAGTAAGAATCGACAACTACTATACACCAAAACTACTGAGTGTTTGGTAACTAAAGTCAAATTATTTCTTGTCGTATCCAATTACACAGTGCGACAAACAAAATGCGAATGGGATGAGACCAATTGAAAATGAAAATTGACATTATCCATAACAAAACTTGCAAGGGGTTTCTTTAGTTCAGTGCGAGATTTTTTTTATGCGCATTTGAATTTGGTGATTTTGGAACGTTGTATAACAAGAAAAGATCATTGAAAATTTGATAAAAACAATTCTCAGTTATATTTATTATCTTGGAAAGTTGTGGTGTCTTACTGCTTTTGGAGTCAAGGAACTAGTTTTTGGTATTTAATTTTTGGCTAAAACTCACGATAGATGGCGCTGTCATACTAATGGTGCTATTTCTTGTAGATTTTTATAGAAAAAACGGTGTATCTAATTTTTTAGGCTGAAAAATAAATTTTTGATGTTGGCTTCATTGTAAAAAATATTTCTAAAGATTTTACGAAGTACATTTTGTTGTTCTCAGTACGTTACTATTACAAAAGTGCAATTTTTATGCAAAAAATTGTGTACGCCTTAGGGTGTCCATTCTGAGGGTGCAATTTTGGATGACTCATTCGAGCATTTCGACCGGTATGGCGTGAATGACACGCGTAATGTTGGCTTCCATGACCTGAATCATAGCTGGACTTCCTTAGACTTTGGACTTTCCGTAGCTCCAGAGAAAAAAGTCTAAAGGTGTAATATCTATCAATTCACCGGTCCAAAAAGTGAAATTAGCTGCTTATCGAAATTACCTCTCACTAGATCCGTTGTTTGACCAGCTGCATGGCAAGTGGCACCGTACTGTTGAAACAAAATGTCGTCAAGAATACGGGCTTCAATTGCATTACTACGTGAAATGTCCGATATGAAAGAGCAATAACGAGCACCATTGAAAGTAACGTTTCGACCATCGTCATTTTTGAAAATATATGCACCGATAATTCCACCAGCCCATAAACCGCACCAAACCGTGGCTATCTCTGGATATAATGGCACCTCTTGAACCTTTTCTGATGAAATGCGGCAAATTTGTTTGTTGGCGTTGCCGTTGCGCCACAAATGGGCTACATCACTGAACACAATTTTAGTCGAAAACAGCGGATCTTCTTGTTTTTCGCCGAACAATTATTTCCATATTACAGTTGCCAACATTTAAAGGAAATTATATTCAAAAAATAAATGGTATAAAATGTCCTTTCGTATGAATAATAAAGATTCCACACTTGATTTGAGGCTGGTGATCTTTGTATGTTTCTGGTTCTTACTCTTGGCAGTATCTCTTTAACCGCCAGCATAAATGACCCAACATAGAATATTGTTTCTTTCCTCTGTACCTAGATTCCATTTTAAAAGCTTGTTGGTGAAAACGTTCACCTTGCTCATCAGATTCGGTGGAAAGTTGGTTTTCAAACCAATTCATAAAAAAAAAAATGGCGATGGAGAAAATGTATTTTTAATGACTTATTTACTCCAAGTTCCTCAAAGGCTTTCGAGAGATGTTTAACTCTGTTATTGTGCGCTTGTGTGTCTTTATGGTCTTGTTTTGAGTTTGTGAATTTACTGCAATACACTGTTTTTCTATAAAAATCGACAAGAAATAGAACCGTTGTTATGACAGTGCCATCTAGCGTAAGTTTTAGGTAAAACTAAAAATCAAAAATTAATTCATCGACCACAAAAACAGTAAGATACCACAACTTTCCTGGAGAATAAAAATATAAAGCATTATTATATGAAATTTTCATTGATCTTTTATAGTTAGACAACGTTCCAAAAACACCAACTTCAAATTCGTGTAAAAATAGTCTCGCACTGAACTAAAGAAAAGCCTTGAAGTTTTTGTCATGGACAATGTCAACTTTCATTTGCAATCGGTCTCAACCCATTCGCATTCGGAAAGTTCAATTTTATATCACTGTGTTATTGATACCAATGATCTATTTTTGTACATATCTTTTAGTCGGCACCACAGACGTATATGAAAAAAATATCATTTGGACAAGATTTCATTAGGATAACCAAATAGAGATAACCCAAGTATGTATCCTAACATTATCGGAGCTTTCATCTTAATGCGTTACAACGTTCTTAAATTATCAACTTTAACAGAATTTGTGTAGTTCGCTTCAATTGCTAAACGACCTTTTCTCTGAGTCTACCCACCCATCGATTGCAATAGCTTTGCACAATTTAACTGTGTTTACTTTTTTGCGGATATTAAAAGATCTTAATTTCATATGACGTATTCTTCAATTTGGCCATTAGGTAATTTGGTTCCACCATGCTTTGGGCATTAGTCACTGCCGGCAATACTTGCATGCCAATAATCGAAAGCTATGGTGAATGGGTTTGTCACGTCGGAATGATTAATCTAAGAACTGCTTCTACCGGCAAAGAGAAAAATACTCAGTTTTGTGTTGTAGATTTTTCATAATAGTTATATGTATATGTATCTATGATCTTTCTTTTTTTTATCAATAATATAATTTTTTATTACTTTTCTTACATATTTAGAAATACACAGAGAGATTTTTGATATTTAACATTAAGTATTTACGCAGTGTGGGTAAACAAAAAAAAACAAAAACAATAAATATTTTTTCATTTGTTTTAGATTCTTATAAATTCTTTTATTAACTTAAGAAAACACTAAAAGTAAAAAATACAAAATGTGGTAGAGCGATAAATTATAAAAAAATGTGTTAAAACAACAAAGGCCTCTCGCAAATTTGTTTAAGTCAAATTAATAAAAAAAATGTAAAATGTATGTATGCGTGGTTTAAAAATAATTAACTAAGAGCAAATAAATAAATATTAAAATCATTAAACAATAAGAAAATAAAATAAAACGTATCTAAAAATAACTTTAACATCGAAACTAACATTAATCAGCGCATAAGTTACAGTATAAATAATCGTAATAATACCAATAAATTAAATATTTTAAATAGGCTTATCAAAAAAAATAATAATAATGGTATGTAGAAAATAATAAATTAAGTTAATAAATAACGATGGCGATGACAAACGAACAATTGACAAAGATTATGACAGTAAAAAATGTGATGCAAATGAAATGTTCTCCGAACTTAAGGTCTAAAATAAAAACGCTTTGGGGGGACTTATAACAAAATTCGATGGAAGTGAGTTCTTGCCGTCTTCTTGTCAAAGCAATGGCTGGTGGAGGGGTGGGAGTTGCAGGTGAAGGGATTATTTTCATTTGTTAAAGCCCGAAAGGACCCCTTCACCAAGAGCTTAAAGTCTGGCATCTTAGGTTTAATAAAATGAAAACGAATAATCACAAAATAATTTTGGTTAAAAAACATTATTTAAAAAATATAAATCAAACCACAAGGGGTAACAATTTTGGTGGAGGGGCAGGGAAAGATATACAAGGGTTCAAAGAATATATTATGCAAAAACCAGCTCAAGTTTAAAACAATGTGGCCTTGTTAAGACATACATACATATATCTTTTATAAATTTAAGAGATTTAAGTTTAAGTATCTTGGATTCAGTATCTAAGTGGGCTGTAGATAGTTTTGTTTAACATCAAACATTCTTAGGATTAAATGTGTTTTTAATTCATGCGGGCTATTATGCTTCATGTTTTCTGCTTAGCATTTGGGTCATTTAATTATATGGTCCATCATCAGGTTGGTTTTGATTTCCATTTATTTCTTGTCTCTCTTACTTCCTGCTTCTTACTGCTCTTAGCCGCTGCTATAGCCATTGTTTGACGACTCACAGTAGGTTCTATTCATTTTGATCAGTTCCGATATCGTTTCCAGTTCATCGATGAATTCTTTGATTATCAGAAAATCACGTATCTTGCCGGCAATGCTCTCTTTGAATTCGACCGTGTTTTCATCCAAATTCGGCTTGTCAATGGTCAAACTCTGCAGTACCTTCTCGGCCTCGCCCATATTGAATTTGATTTGGTTCTTAAGCGTTTCGAAAAATGTCAAAATGATTTGGGACGAAAGGCTTTCGTCGTGTTCAATGGTTTGCTTGTTTTCGATGGTGTACTTATGCACGAATTCGACCAGCTGATGGAAATTGTGTAGATTCAAATAGAAATCGTGCATTTTCTGATGGAGCTGTAAGTGAGAAAAAGAAAAGAATAATTAATAAGTTTTCCATATAAAACTCAAAGGTCTTAATGTTAAATGGATAAAACTGCAACAATTTTTGTATTAAAGCCACTTAGAATTTTTTTTTTGAAGAAAACTACCCATTGGTAACACTGAAATAATAATATTTTTTTGGAAAATGATGGAAATAATAGACTATATAGCCTTTAGTGTTTCGGGAAGCAAATAGAAAGCTATCATGCTTTAAAAATAAACAAAGGACAAATCGTTCACAAAACAAGCTAAAGGTTCGACTAAATTGAATCATTCATAATGACTATTAGCTGTGTTCTTTGAAGTTTCCAAATTGGTATTTTTTGAAAACAATTTGGTTGGCAAATGAGTTGACTGCAAGAACCAAGAAAGAATTATTTTTATAACAAACAGCCTTACATGAAATTCCTTGATACTTAAAATCCCATGGTTTAGTTACTTTAAGTAAAAAAGTATCGAAAACAAAAGGTCTTGTCGACGAATTAGTATCGTATTGCTGTAACCGAGTTGACATAAGTGAGTATTAAAATCAACACAAACAGATAGTTCGAAGACATTTACATATTTTACAATGCAAAATGTGAAGCAATTAATTTATTTAATGATTTTTTTTACAATTGATAGTTCTTTATTGCCATTCTTTGACAAATTCGCCAATAATAACTCTTGTTGTGTGACTCGTTTTGATACAAAGAGAAGCATTTGTTGTCACATTACTCTCAATTATATTTAATGTTGCCAGATTGCAATATGTGACAGCGCATAGAGAAAGGAACCTTAGGGTAAAAAAATCAATTTTAACTTTTTTTTATGTGGACAACATCTGAGCATCAAATGAGACCCATGCCCCAGAAAAGTTCCCTCCCAGGGATATGCGCGTTTTATGAAAGTGATGGTACACCAAAGATACACGTATTTAAATCTTTAAAATGGCTCTCCTGAACAACTGGTTTTTACCCTTAGGTCCGTTTCTATTTTGCGCGTCACATATGGCGAATTGACTTAGCTAGGATGCCCAAACGAAGAAGGCGAGAATTCCATAATGACGTTCCTACTATAGAAGAAAATATAAAAATAAACGATCTCAGAAGTCCGCGATACATTGTCCCCAACCCTTAAAAACATAGAAGTTTTGTATTCATGCAAAATGTCCTTCAATTCGAAATTGATGTTCATAATATAATGTAGGAAATAGCGATACTACAGGGAAAATCAAAGAAAAAAGTGGCGTCTAGCGCTACATGGTATTTTATGGCATAGAACCTTTGTATGGGCCTATATGGTAAAATTTTGCCAGAGTTTGCAATTGGTTGCCCAAAACCTACCATGAAAAGTTGGAGCAGCACCTGGTAAAATTTTGTCAGGGTTTGCAATTGGTTGCCCAAAACGTACCACGAGAAGAAGAACAGGATCTGGTAACATTTTGTCAGGGTTTGCAATTGGTTGCTCAAAACGTACCATGAGAAATTTAAGCATTATCTGGAAACAATTTTTCCAGGGTTTGCAATTGGTTGCTCCTTTGGGACCTTTGAGTGGGGACTATATGAAAATATGTATTTGTGACAAAATGCCCTTCGATTTGAGTATCCAGTTATTCATGTTTATAATGCGAGCTTGTTTCTTTATTTTCTAAGACTTCATTGGTCCAAACCCTAATATCGTAAATATGAAAAATCAAAGAAAAAAGTGGCGTCCAACATTTGTATGGGGCCTATAAGAAGAACATGGACCGACAATGTTAAATTTTGCCAGGGTTTGCAATTATTTGCTCAAAACATGCCATGAGAAATTTGAGCAGGATCTGATTTTATGTGAGGCTTCTAGAACGGCAGTGCCCAAAATAGGCTGAGAGCCTTTGAGTGGGGACTTTATGGAGTATAGATTAATATGGCCAAATTTCACTAGGGAAATTATGCATCTTTGACAATGTACTATGGAAAATTTGAGCTATATCGGATGTAATATGTAAATCGACAAGACCCTCCTTAAAGGGGCTCTAGACAAATTTAGACCGACATGGTCTTATATCGCTGGAGTTAATTGTTTATCGCCCAGAGATATCATGCGAATTTCATTCTGCGTCGGTTTTAATTTTGAGCTTCTAGAGTGGCTTCGCATCGACAAGGACCTTTGCGTGGTCTTTATATGGAAACATGGACCAATAACAACCAATATTAAGAGCTTTTATAATACCCTTTTATATTGCCCAATATTACACTAGATTTGAGCACGATAAGTTGCAAGACCTCAATTCAGAAATGACATTTTTTGCTATATGAAAGCAAGGCCCGTTATAGTAAAATTTCACTCTTTCCAAAATTAATTCACTCTTTTAAATTATAAAATTCTATAAGGTTTGATTCAAATTTAAGCAAGAGCGAAAGAAAAATGTGGCATGTGTGGTGAAGGGACCCCTCAACCGATTAAGTCTAAATTTCAAAAAAGTTTATTACAGGTGGCCCATTAATTTGCGACTTCTGGAGAGGATGGACCTTAAAACAGGAGGGCCCTCTGCTTGAGGTCTATTCGAACAAAAATACCAATTAGGTCTTATTTGACTAGATTTTTTTGTTGGCCGCACGAAACGTTTTATACGAAATTTGCTTCTAGAACAGCGGATTTCGAAAAAATAGAAGAACGGTTTCCGTAGTATATGTCCTGGGCAAGAACTTTCCCCTTGTGAAGTTTTGGGACTTAATAAAGTAAGTGGTTTGTCTTTGGACCAATGTGTCCAAAATCGATTCATATTTGCAATCTTGTCTTTGAAACGCTTGTCTTAAAACGCTTTATGGAATCAGATAGTAAATCTTTATCGGTCGGTATAATAAACATGGGGTCATCAGCTCTAAATAGAACATCAGCTTTAAATCATAACACCTCGTACTGCATTCCTGACAGATTTAAACAAAAAATATTTTTTATTAAATTATAGTTAACCAGATTTTATTATATTACTCTAGATTGTCTGCCTCGAGGCCATATACAAAATAAAAGAATTAAAACTGCATCTTACTCTGTTAAATTTATAATAAATTTTATTATATTTCTCTAGATTGTAAAAGAATTAAAACTGCCTCAATTTACTCTGTTAAATTTTTAATTAATTTTTGTTTTAATTGTAATCCAATATTTCGATGATCATTTTTTTAAACTAACGTATTGTAAACTTTAAGGATAATTCTATGGCGGTTATCCTAGATGCTGTTTTTATTTTACCTGTTTAATTTTCAATGAATTTTTGTTTTTTTATTTTATTCCAATATTTCGATAATCTTTTTTGATCATCCTAAAATTATCATAATTGAAGAAGTTTGCTTAAAAATTATTTCTTGAGGATGATCGTCGAACGTTATTGAAATAGAACTAATAAGAAACCAAAAAAAAACCTCAGAACTTCCATATTTCCTTTTAATACATGATCTGAAGCCAGACAATCTGGGCAAATACTTATATACTTTTTTTTAAACTCAGAATAGATCAAACATTTTGTGTATTTCTCTGATAGCCCTTTGCTTTTAGAATTGATGGCTATAAATTTATTTAATTTAAATCTCTCCCACATTTATCGGTGTATGTTCATTTTAAACTATGTTCATTACATTATATCGTTTTTTATAATATTTTTTGTTCAAAACTTACCTCATTTTCAAATGTGACCGGTTTACGGTTGGGATTCCGAATTTCCAATTTCAGCAATTTCCATGTTTCTTTCATTTCTTCATAGCTCTTTGACTCACGGTCTTGCAACTACAATAAAAGAAGGTAGAAAATCAAATTAGTACTCTTTCGATATAAAAACTTTTAAAAATAAAATCTTAATCGCAGATTCCAACAAATAAAAATGAAGCCTCCTAACATTTTCTTGATAATCTATAAAATTCTTTGGTATTGATCCTTTATATTAAGAAATGTGGAAAAAAAAATTAGAATGCCACAGATTAGACATATTCGCCGCAACAAGAGGGTGTTCCGCAATTTTATACTTATGTCAGATCGCGAAAAATTCTGTTAATTTGATATAAAGGCCGTTTATAAATGGCTAAATAGCCAATAGAACTGGCAACTCGCTTAGGAGTTCGCTAACGCGAAAACTTCACACCATTGTACGGGAATAAAAAAAATATTTTGTTTAAAGAAACTATAGGCAATTTGCATTAAAATCCGTTTGTTTTAAATAATTAAATTTTTTGGAAAGAAAGTAATTCATGAATAACCCTATGCGAGCTCGTTAAGTACTCGAGCTCGCTTAAATCTGATAATCTTTATTACAATCTGATAAATCAGATTACCTTTTTTTTACAAATTACAAATTTTTAAATCAAACAGTTTAAAATGCAGAAAGACAGTCAGTTCTTGTATACAAGGAAATTTCTAAAATTTCTCGTAAAGTTTTGAATTTATCACCTTAGCGACACGTAGTCGTTTAATAAGCGTGTACCAATAGAACAAGTCTAATATCTTTCAAACTCATCTTTACGCGTTATAATATCTTAACTGTGCCCTGAGGATAATTTGAAAACAAATTCCCCTGTAACTCATCGAAAGTTTCAGCTGCGTGTTGCGCGGAAACTTCAATAGGCCCACCTGTTATTGCATACGGCATCATTTACCGACAGTAGCCTCAAAATGCTGCAACAAGTTGGGGGTAAACTCTAAGCGAATTTAGTACAATTTTTCTGTAGAATTGTATGAAATGTATAATTTATTCTATATGCCATGTCGCAACACAGAAAGGATTTAAGGTAGTTTCAAAAAATTATTTCATTCCGGTGTATGTGCTTTATAGCAGTTCAAGAAATGGAAATTTCACCAGGAACTAAACTCTCTCGAATCTTATTAAGTATTTTAGTGGCCTATAGAGCAACTGGGTGGAATATTTTATAAAGGGATTTAAATCATTCATTTCATTAAATAGAATTAAATGATTCCGTTGCAATCAGTATAATAAAATAAAAATTTATCAGATTGTGATACATTGTTAAGTTAATGAAAAATCGAAGCCATACGGAACTGATTGAATTCGATTTATCAAGCTATATTTCTTAATTCCACATTTCTCATTTCATCACATAAGTAAAATTCGCCTCTCTACACAAAATTCAAGCTGACAGAAGTCACCTACTATTCGTGATTCTAAATCTTACAGAAATTATTTCAACATTCATTTCAAGCTTAAAATTGTCCCATTCACTTGAGCGAGTACTTACAAATTTATTACACAATACTTTAATGTACGGCAATGATGTGTTCAATTGCAAGTAGAGATTCTCAAAGACGGCATTACTTTCGCAGTAACTCATTTTCTGTTGATTTGTGGCGGTGGTCGCAGTCGGGGCAGCACGCTGATGCAAGTGATGATGTTGCAGCTGATGATGAACTTTTCTCAAAATCGGTGCTAAGTATGACGAGGGTCTTTGTTGTGCTTGCTGCTGATGTTGATGCTTCAGCTGTTGGTGTTTTTGTAACACCAGCTGTTGTTGCTGCTGATGCTGCCTTTGATCTTGCAGGAGATTCTGATGATAACGTTCGCGATAAACGTTTGAATGTAAAATTAATCGATGACCTGACGCCGTTGTGCGCCGCACTGGAATGGCTTGTGTGGTTGGTAGGTATGACGATGATATGGCACAACAAGTAAATACGAGGACAAGTAATAGTTCTGCAAGGAAGAGAGAAAACATTCAATGTTAATGCATTTGAAAGTTAACAATAGAAAGAAAAGGCAATGTATCGTAATACAGGAAAAACTGAATAAAATACTACATATAAATTACAAGTTCATTGAAAAAAAACGATTTTCTTTTTGTGTCTGTTGTGCTTTGCCCAGTGTTGCCACCACTAAAACAAGAATAAAATGAAACCCATTGATTTAAAGCTTATATACTAATGTCACATTTTACATCAGGATGTCTGGTCAAACATAAGGTACGGTCTTGCTAAAATTGGTATTAAACCGACTGTTATTTGAAGTAGTTTTAGTTACTGGAACATAAACTAAAAAACGTAAAATGACAATATATAGGCACCCCCAGCTAATAAATTTACTTTGGCTATATGACTTTTACATATCTATTGATAGAACTGATTTTTATTTTATCTTAATTGAAACTAAGGTTTAAAAGAAAAAAAAAGGCAACTGCCAACTATTAATTTTAGAAGTGAATTACGTAACAAATAAATTAGCTGTGTTATACAATCATAATCATATAATTGTATGTTGAATCATATACTATATTACATCAGTATTATAAGCTGTTAAGTGCTACGGATAATCTTTTTATCCCGCTAAATGTTTGTAGCATGAACACATTGCCAACTAAATTATTTTCTATCTGAAAGAAACTGCGTAATGTAATGAGTTGGAACCAAGAAAAGCAATATTCAAAGTGTTTCGTATTGGTTCAAATCCTGCAGCTTTAGAACTGACTAATAATTCGACCTTGTCAGCCAATGTTTTTGATTATGCACCAAATATTTTAGTGTTTTGAGTGCCTTAAAAACAACTGTGGTAAAATTTGATCATATTGGTCTTTCTATTCACATATCTTCCTTTGAATATTTTCCATTTAGATTAGAATGTCAGCTGTTTCGTCTAACTTTGCGCAAATATAGATAAAATAAATGACATACCATCAATATTCGGTTAACAAAAAATTCGGCTGTGACAAATATTGTGCATAAAAAATTAAATAAGAGAGAAGATACTGTATTATTTTCACTCGAATTTATTTTATTTTTAAAAAAATTCACTATTCGTTAAATTTTATTAAAAAAAATTTTTTTTCAAAGAGGACAAAATGTCACTGTTTATTTTGAAAATATTCTGATTTTATTGTAGAAGATCTATACTGAAATGATAACAATAGTAATTGAGCAAAAGATTTTAACCCAAAAACTAAAATTTTTTAAAAAAATGTATACACTTTCTTTAAAAAAATATATGCCCCAACTGACATCAATTAGACATTTTTGCAGAACTTACGGGTGTTTAGACATCCGTTAAAGAATCATTTGTTTGACTTTTTCGGAATAAGAACAAAAAGGACACTCCAGCCTTTGAGATAGCATGTTAACCTGTTCTACAAAAATAAACTCGATACAATTTAACTTTAGACACATCGAGAATTCGCCAAAGCAAGGAAAATTACTACTATTTAACTTATTTTATACGATAAAGCGTTAGCAAATAAAAATATCCCCGGTCTATAAAAAAACTGGCACCTACCAGTGCCGTACTTTGAGGAAATTACCATAATCACTTAAGTCTTTCATTTCTAAAAAAAAAGTCATTCATTCCCCAAGAAAGTTCGAAATTTTGTTCCAAAGTGTAATACGTTACAACAGGGAACTAAACGGGGTTTAGTTACCACAAAGAATTTATCTGTTGTCACCAACAATTATTGGTATCAAAGTAACATGTCCTTCATAATTGTTGGTTGTCATAACCAAATGTAGCAACTAATAGTTTTTCTGTATTCGGTTGGCATAATCGAGTTGTTAGCTGTAAGTATCATTATATTATTGTGGCTACCATCTAATGGTAAGTCGAACCATATGACCATCAATGCAATGGAATGTTAGAGATTGCAGCAGAAAATATGTTATCCAACCGAATATTTGTAGTTCGACCCGACTTCCACGTGTGGTAGCAATAAGTGTGTAAGCAATAAGTCGGTTATTTAAATGGAATAAACTTAAATTATTGGTTGCATTTACCGGTGGTTGTGTCAGTCAATGGATTTATAGATTATTGTTAATTGGTACCAATAATTGGTAACAGCAACAAATTTTGCATTAAACGCTAAAACCCTATCGAAATTAATGAACCATTGTCTAAACAACAATAATTTCTCCCAAGCGACTTAACTACATTGCACTAAGGTAGTCTACAAATTGGATGATTGCCCCGACTATTCTAAGAAATAATTTATTTTAAGAGATTTTACATTTCTTTGATAAAAGAACAATATTTCGACGCCTTAGTTCATAAAATCTGCAAAATCTATCAAATCTTAAATTTTTGAGACCAAATTATAATAAGGTTATACACAAAGGTTCATATGCTCCATGTAGTGCCATGTAATAAAAAAAACTGAACTAGTTACATATTCGGTATACACTTTACCTACATCTTCAGTTCCATGTTTATATTCGGTATGCACTTTACCTAAATCTTCAGTTCCATGTACTGAATATTACCCTGCATTAACTAGTGATGTAAGTTGGATGGTACATCAAACCGCTATACTTTGATTTTGGCAGCAAATATCTTCGCTGTATGTAGGTGAAATTCCTAACCTTGCCACCAGAGAAAAAAGTGAGCAAAAGTTGGCTTCTAAAAAAATTGTAGAATAGTAAAGCGGTATTATATTTATCCCCAAAAAGTGCAGAGTAGTCAGCCGTCATCCATACAAAGGACACAATTGGTAAGCGCAATTAGATGAAATCAAAAATAACAAGATTTTCTTCATTTCTAGTGTTTTCCCTTTAAACGTAGGCGTATACGTAATATTGACAAGACATCTTTACAAAGTATACGTTAACGTGACAAAATATTAAAAATTATATAAAAATATACTTATAGTTTTTTGACAAACATTAAGTGGCTCCTTGTTCAATTATTACTTTTGTGACTAGGTTAAGTTCTATGTTGGACACCAACACATTTCGTCTTTAGTTTGGCACTTCACCACAAACAAACAAAAATGGCAACACTGACTCTATCCAGCAGTAAACGGGAAGTACAAGATTCAACAATTTGCTTTGTACAACGTGCCTGAATGGTATATTCGATACGTGTGCTGTGGTGGAACTGGGAGGTCCTACCCCACAGCCGGCTGTATTGTGTGTGGTCAGTACGAGTATTTAGCAGCACAACCAGTCTGTTAGTTAGTCGGCCACTCACTCATTCCTAAAACAGTCGTTCAGTTATTCATTCATATACTTCAGCCTGCCTGCCGGCCGGCCGGCGAGCCAGTCAGCCCTCAGTCCACAGCAAGCAAAAATGCGGTAATTAGTCTGAAAACGTTCATTGCACATGTCGTATTTTAAGAATTTTTTAATTCAACCCACCAACCAACCGACCGACCGACTGATCATGCTGTTAATCGTACGCTCGCTGGCTCGTACGTTTATTTAGGGAAAATGTGTTTAAGTATTGGTTGGCGTTCGGCGTTTTCTCTCTTTCTCTCTCTCTCTCTAGCTCTCTTTGCCTACATACAACAGCAATTTAAAATGAGCTTTTTGATTTGTTTTAACCGGCCGGCTTTAACATAATTAGTCATTTGGCTGTGACTCTGACTGTGATCGTGAAACTTCCTCAATTGAATTGTATTGGCTCGAGTCAATCATTGAGGCATCACTGGCCTAGCCAGGTCTGCTGTTGAAAACAAGTTCAAGGTGTATTACTTGTAGTTTTATATTTTTTTTTAGTTTTAAGTGCGACCATGTGGTCGTGTTTCGCAGTTTTCATTTCTATTTAGAACAATATGGGCAATTCCGTGCCATCGACTAGTGGGAAAGCAGGGAAAATGTATGATTGAGCTTGAAGTAATTACAGTTTGTATTTCATCAGAGTTTACATTATAACAAATTCCAACTAGTGAAGATTTCTTATTTAGTGGTATATGCCTCATTTCTCAGCAAAAATGTTAAGGGGAATTTTCATATATTTTTTCTTTGCACGCTGTTGCAATTTCAGTATGGCTTAATTTCAATTTTCAATTGAAATGTTCACATTTGCAATGTTCACGATGTTAAGACAAGGCTTGATTGTTAACTCTTTACAATGTATGTATATTTTTTTTCTCGCTCTTAGCGGAACAGATTTCTAAGGAAAAGAAAATGGTCTGAATATTGGAATTAATTATACAAAATGAAAGTCAAAATTACATCAACCATAGCTAAACAAGTGTCTTATCTAGGATACTCGTACTATAAACAAAGTTACAGTTCATTGACCCCATAAACAACTAACCAAAAAAATGCTTCTTCGTTAGAGTAGCCAAAAAAATAGACGTTTTCAAATTATCAGCATTTCGGCGTTTTTTCATAAACGTGTTCTGAAAAAAAACGACTGTTGGGTTTTATTTTAAGTAAGAAACCAGGTAATGCCAACATTTCGCTTAACTGTGAAGGGGGTGGAATAATTACGTTGAAAAGTTTCCTGTTCGCGTAATCTCCCGTTTTGGCGATTTAGCATAACCAGCAAGCTTACCAGATTTAACCCTACCAGTCTTCTATCTTTGAGGTCGAGGGTTTGTTTCAACAAGCCTAAGACAAACGTAAATCTTATTCGACAGGAATGTGAATTGTTAAGAAGAATGTGTGCCCATGGAAAATGCGATGTGTATGAATACTGCCGGCAGCCACTTGACGGATGGTACATTTTTCATGTAACCACAAAAATTACAAAGGTCCAAATACGACTTACCCCACTCAAAATCATTTTTTTTTATTTATGAAAAAAATTATTTAAAAACAAAATCGAATAAATAATATTAGGCTACCCTGTAACGGGCCATAACAATTTCGTATCCTTCAGTGCCAAAACGTTAGCCGAATTCAACATTTGCATCATGGGAAAGTTCAGTTACGAGAAACGTATGGAAATCATAAAAAATGACTACCGAAATTTTAAGTCGGTGTTAGCAACTTTAAGAGCGCCTACTCCAATTTTCGGCCCACCCGACAGGCTGTGCGTGCTATAGTGATAAATTTGGATCCAAATTTTCACTTTTGAATGTTTCAGCGCCAAAGAGAGCTGTACTGCTCAAAGCGACGAAAATATCGCAGCCGTAAGTGTATCCGTTCAAAATGAGCCAAATCAGTCATTCCACGTCGCTGTTCTCAGGAATTGGGCATCTCTCAAACCAGCCTGTGGCGTATTTTTCAAAAACATCTTGGCCTTCATCGTTATAATACCAAACTGACACAAGAACTAAAGCCACTTGATCATTCCAAACGCTGAAACTTCTCCGATTAGTCTCTGGCAAAATAAGGAAATCCAGAATTTCACCGAAAAATCATCTTCAGCAATGAAGCTCATTTCTGGCTAAGTGGTTTCGTCAATAAACAAAATATGCGTTATGGGACAGCAACAAACCCACATGTTCTTCAAGAGACACAATTTCATCCGCAAAAAACTATTGTGTGGTGTGGTTTTTTGTGTGGTTGGGCCGTATTTTTTCGTCGGTGACAACAATCGTCATGTTACCGTCAATAGAGAGCAATATCGTGCCATGTAAGAAAATTATTCTTGGCCAGAATTGGATGAGCTTGACATCGCCGATAAGTGGTTTCAACAAGACGGTGCATCTAGCCACACACAGCATGCGTTACAATCGATTTACTGAAAGGCAAATACGGTAAACGTGTTATCTTGAGAAGCGGTTCGGTCAAATGGCCACCGATTTAACGCCATTGGATTTCTTTTAAATACTTAAATATTTGTTTTCTAAACTGCTGCGATGTACAAAGGTGCCAGGCCAAGAATAGTTCACAAAATTACAGTAACTAACAAAACGCAGCAAACATTTGTAAAAATTCAGATTTTAATATTTTAATAGTTTTATTTAACGAAAACGGGAGTGCACCAATCCCGATGGAATATTTACGGTACCTGCTATTTCAATCATGCAATTGTGTCTACAAAACTTTTCTCAAATCGTATGCACTTGGGAAAAAATTACAAATGATTTAACGTAAATTCTGAATTTTATTAAAAAATCGACCGAAAGCAAATCGTCGGATTCATCGATAATTTGAATATTTGCAGAAAAAATGTGGATCAAAACTTCTCTGTATACAACGATGTGCCTCTTGGCTATAATTGTATAGAGGATTGATCTTGGACATTTGTTAAATAATTCGCATTTTTTGAATATCCTAAATAAATCATTCTCTTCCCTAAATTCTTGACAAAATATTCTTTTCGCCCAGAAAAATTGTTGATGCTGACAACATGTTTTTAAATCTCATTCGCAATCAATCAACCACATCAAAGTCGCCCATTCATAGATACATTGTAGTAAGCGTGTGTGCTCTATATTTTTTTTAACCGTCATCGGCTATGTCATGCATTTATGGAATCACCCGTAAGATGAAAAATATAGGCTTACATACATATAGAAACACATACAGACATATATGTCAATGTGACAGAAAGAAGACATAGTTGTGGCAACTATCATCCATAACTATGTATTGCAGTATGCACGACATGGAACAGACATACCAAACCTACCGCAGCGAATTAAACAAAATCTCAAACATGGCAGCAGCAAAAAAAAACCCAACACACACACAAGCTATTGAGTTAAATAGCTAAGTGTCTGCATTGATGAGATATTTAACCGAACGATAGACATTAGAAATTTTACTTAATTATAAGTAGTTTATTGGAGCTGGTTTAAAATAAAAAATACAAAAAAAATAAATAAAAACGGTTTAACCAGCATGAGGAGGATGGCTGATTGCGATTGCAATAATTAACAAGTAAATCTGATAAAAATATCTGTGTCTGTGTGTGCGTGTGTCACTTAGCTGGATCCACTGGAGGAGGATGGCAATGTAACAAGAAAAGAAAGGTGGATTTGCGAAAGGAGAGAGAACGAAAAAGAAGCGACAAAAAGTTGCCAACAGTTTTAATTATCTATGAACACACGCACGAACGAACGCTCCAACATACATACATTGATCTAATTAAAAATATTTATTTATGACGTTTATTGGACTACACTCACATACATGCATACATACTTTCATACATACATATATGTACAAATGTCCTGACATACGTACATGTGTACAGAGAGTTGTTTTGGCTTTTGTGTTTTCCTACTCGCCATCTACACCACCCTGGCCACCCAGCCAGCCGACCATCCCTTTCAAGCCATACATACTTATATTTTAGTTGGTGGCCTATCATAAGGGCTGCTCTAAGGCGTATGATTATTAAAGCCTTCGAAGCGAAGGTAAAAGAGAGAATAGAAAAAAAAAACAAAACTAAAATTAGTAACGCCTGTAGAAAATGCTCCACGCTTACACCGTGGCTGGCCTTGTTGGAACCCATAAATGAATGGGTGATGAATGGATGGCGTAGCATTGACAGCAACATCGGCGTTAGCATCAACACCAACACATCAACTGCCAACACTTTGCATCATTTGACATTTGTCAATAACTGTTGCGTTATCAATTAAAATCACCCATACTTCCATCATAAAGAACACAACAACAAATACGCTTATAAATGTATTTTTATATCTGTGTTAGTATACACCTGTGTGTGTATATGTCTTACAGTGTGCGTGCGTGTGTGCAATATTTTCTCTTAATTAGCAATAAGACAAGAGGAAAAAAATAATAAATAAATTCAATTGTAACACACACTAAAATTAAAGTGAAATCACACTGTCTTGACTTGAGGATATTTATACCAAATCGAGTGAGTTTCATTAACCGAAACGAATGCATTAATACCCTACCCGGGCTGGGCCATCCAAGGACCTAAGACTAAATTTCTCTATTTGTTTGCTTACCTCATGAAAATTGTAACATTTCTTTACAAAAAATTGCTTTACTTTTAATTAAAGATTAAAATTTAGATTTATCCTTTGTATAGAATTTAGGTTATTTTATTATTTTTGCTTTTTCCTTCTAACGTATACGCATTGCGTAATATTAATATTACGCATAATTACACTTATGTTTGAGAATTTTCCATAGATTTTCCTTAGAAATGCCGGGCTTCACTAGAAACGCAACAGGTTATACATTCTCTCTTTCGTAGACATATGATGAATATTCTAGGTATTCATGTTTTCTAGTTTAGTAGCATTTTGGCAAATGACAGATATGAAAAGCAAAAATGTTTAAATGCAGGTCCATTTTACTAAGGAAATATATCAAAACTATATTCTAAATGACAAAGAGTTTGCGCATAAGGAAACAAATATCTAAGTCATGCCTGGGGTTTTGTTGTAAGGGCCTCTATGATCTTTTGCTATAAATTAGCTTTAACAAATTTATCGTATCTGGCAACACTAGTATCAGTTTGCTGTGCATCTAGTTATAAACAGTTTAAAGCAAAAGAAATGAGAAAACAAAACGTGATGTAACTGAAGCAAAGATTGAATTATAAGTAGAGTCGTCTAAAATGGGTTTGACGCTAAATGAGGACAAGACCAAATTTTTGCTAGCTTCTGCTAGAGATCCGCCGCGACAAAAGGCGTGGCGGTTTCGGAAGGCAGTTTAAAGTCTAGCTAGTAAAAACATTTGTGTGGCTCGGGTTTCACCATTAACCAAAAGAACGATTTCAGCGCTGAAATAATACGAAGGCAAAGGTTAAAAGCAAAAAAAACAGAGTTATCTCTCAAAGGACTAAGATTTCACTTTACAATGCGCTGATATTACCCGTGTTTTATCTGGCGCCCGAGCCTGGGTTTTTATCAAAAGCAAATGAAGGTGTATTAGAAATTTTCGAAAGAAGAATCCTTTGTAAAAGCTAGAGGCCCAGCTGCATAGGCAAGGAGTAAAGCTTCAAATAAGCCAAAAGCTGTACTACAAATAGTTAACAGCATCAAAATACAACCACTACGCTGGCTCGGACATGTAGGCCAAAGAGAAACAAATAAGCCAGCCAGAAAGGCTTAAGGTGATAAATATCATAGAAACCACCGACTAGGAAGACCGTGACTCCGGTGGTGAAATCAAGTAGAGCATGATGCTAGAACTCTTGGTATTGAAAATTATAGGAAGCAAAAAGCGGATCTGCAGCCAGCCTAAATAAATAAGAACGACTACTGCTAAATGCCCTTCATTGTTTGCAAAAATTAAAGCTCAGTCTGGGGATTTGACGTTCACTATAAAAGTCCAACAAATTAACAAATTCTACTAACCATTGATCGATTTTCTGCCACGTAAAGTCTAATATAGATCTAAAGTTGTTATATACTTATAGAGCGTAATCAAGAAACAAATGCTGCTGTACAGAGTGTATGACAGTAACTCGATATTAATGACGGTTTTTCAAGTGTCTATTAAAAATAGTTAAAGCTAGCAATGACATCTAGCGGAGTAAACATGAAATAAGATTTGCCATTTCGTCATGCACCGTTTCCCATTTTCCAAAGGTCTTTAAGTTATTAATTTACGTAGCTAAAATGGCTCAGTCATAGATACGCAAGGCAAATTTTGACGTCAGATCGGTCGTTTAAAGCGTACGTTCGAGTAATTCGTTGTAGCGTTGAAAAGTTTTAGCTGGATAACACTATTTTTAACCTCAAAAACAAAGAGAATGCTAAAAGTGAGAGTATAAAGCTCTTGCAGTGACCACACAGAAAAATTATTTATTATACAAATTGTTCATAAAATATATGAAAAAATTTCCATAATAAAAATGAAACTTTTCATTCATATAATGAATCTTTCATAAAATGTATAAAATGCTACACAAATCTAGTGAAAATATTTCATGGGAGAAAAATCAATGCAACACGTCATGGATATAATGCAAACATGTTTTTATTTCAGTATCGATAAAGCCAAGAAATCTTGATTGGAAGCCGATTAGCTGTCCAATGGATACACAGAGAGAATCAACTGGTCTTATTTGAGGGTATTATTTCGTCCTACCACATAATAAGATTGTGCTGACGCTTAAATTGAAGAAGGTAGATTGTATGGATTATTCTTAAAGAAAGTAGATTTTCGGTGGAGACTTGGATTTTTGCCAAAGAATTATCTTCTCCGTCCTGGCACACTTTTTTTTTTGAGCGAAACCCATTTTAGCTCAGCTTTTTCAATATGCAAAATTAACCATATTACACAATATTTGGAGTGGATTTTCACAAGGATTGGTTGGATTAATGCCGTAGCGGCATAATTGGAAATAACGTAGTAAAGAATATTACCGCCTCTGTTAACCAACAACTTAAAGTCACCGCCAATTAGTGCTATTAACAAGACATTAAAAAATGGCTTTTGGCTCATCGACGGTGAGCGCACAACAATTGGACGCAGAGACTTTCTTTTACACAATGATCTAGGTCTATGACCTATTTACTGCTGGAATAAAAATTCATAACATCAACTCTTTAAATCTCGTCAGTGATCCGGCTTATTTTGGCTTAATGGCCATTTTAATAAGTCCAGCATTAAGAGTTTAGAGAATCCCATAGAAGTCATGAGGAGACTGAGCAATATCCTAATAAGGAACAAAGGTAAGGTAGGGGAAGGCCCTTCTAATATTTAAGATGCTGACGATTCATCAACGGAAAATTAGGTGAACCTACTATTTCTTATAAAAGGCATTGAATAGATAACCCAGTACATGCGATTAAACACGTGTTAAGCCAAGCCAAAAACATTTGAAGCCTTGGAAGACAACAGAGTTCAAACCAGCGCTGCGACTTGGGTCCTACCGAAAGTTCTCCTATAAAGTCATGAACCAACTACACTCAGGGCCTTTTTCGATGCATTGCCCTTTCCAGCTATACCAAACGAATCCAGTAGCGAGAGGCTTTGAAAAAAGAAAACGGCTTCAAAATGGAGGTCAGTGAATGAAGAATCATTTGGTGCACAACTCATTGATTTTTAGAAAATGTCCCCGCATGATTCTCAATCGCATCTAAGGGAGTGTAAATAAATATATAGGCCAGAAGCATTTCAAATAAATAGATTTCCTTCACAGTCAGTAACTTTGTTGCGTTTAAACATAATTACAAGCGTAATGACAAAACTAGTATACTCCCCACCTATGTTGGTGGAGGGTGCTCGAAACACTGACACTCTGTATGGGTGTACGAATGTGTGTCATACGCTTGTATGCGAAGGTCTATTTCCAACTCCTTTGTTCACATTAATTAGTGAATAAAAACGCCAACATACAGTCTCGTTTTTTCGAGCTACTAGGAAGGTAGGGTGGTGGTGGTGACCTGTTTTCCGAAATCATTATACATTGATTTCGAACACTACGAACATCACACTGTATCCATACGATTGTAAGTGCATGGGTGGTGGCTGCAATATAATTATATTGTATAATTGCATTGATATCTCAAGATATAGGCGGTTTTTAGTCATTTGCTGGAAATCGTTGTTCCTTTCAACTTTTAAGGCGAAAACAAGGATGGTCTTTCTCAGCAATCTTAGCGGGTTTTTCTATTTTGATATACTGCCAATTCTCTTATTTTTTAATGAATCTCTGTTTGATGGAAAAAGTCATTTGCTTATTGCCTCAATGACGGACTGTCTTTGTGGTAATGGAATGACTGCACCGCTGACGTCTTTAATAAAAATAATTTGCGATTATTATTGTTTGGTTTTACTCAAGAACTGTATAAATAAGCTATTGCATACTCGTAAGTGCAGGGTTTAGAGTCCATGTCGGTTGATTTGTAAAGAAATAAACGACAGTAATCGGTATGATTATAAACATATCAAAACAAAAAGAAACATTTTGTGAAAGAAATCTTGGAAATATTGCATCCAGGCAATGGTCAAACAACTAAAATATTTATGAAATGGATTTAACATCTTTACATTTTTAAGAAGTTTTCTTTACTTTACTTTTTAGTCGAACCATATGATGCCATAAACAGCCCGGTAAGTACAACTGCTTTTCAATTGCATTACCTGGTAATGTCCTGTCGTTACTCTTACAATTATTTTGCAGCCAAAAATAAATACTAAAGTAAGATATGTGGCTGCAGTTGTTTCAGAAGATTAATGTCTATACACATTTCAATGGTCAGTTAATTAAACCCTCTGTCTTTATAATTTTAAGGTCTTTAAAAAGAAATCTACAAATAGGCGCCATCTATTACGATTAGCGGTACTTCAGAGTCTAGTGTCTGTGCCTACTAAACGTAGTGGTCTATGTTAAAATCCCCGTAGAATTTTTCTTTGTTTTTATTTCTTCAATTGCAACTCTAGCATTACCTCTTGCACAGAGTTCTAATTCTTGAGCTCTGTGTATGCTTCAAGGTAAGCACTTTATCGTGTCATCCTGCATTTGTGCGGGTTAAAGTTCTTTCCCTAAGAGTGGTCACCGTGTAAAAGTTATTCAGAACGTAACAAAATTTTATAAACTCAAGTCTTTTAATTTTGACTTTGAAAGATTCACATTAAATTTGGGTTAAACTCAACTTTGGATCTCCACAGGCGATACAAAGAAGATATTTTCAATACCATAACCTGGAAACTTACACAAAGGTTCGAAGATAAAACAGAACTTTAAATTACGAAATAATAAGAAATTTGAACAATTAACTCCTTCAATAACTCCAGAAATGAAGTTAATAGAAGCTTTCAATGTACATTTTTTTTTGAAGAACATGAATGTGGTTATTTTCTATCTTTATCCCCTAATTCGTTGTAAATTCATTAAACATGATTACCATATTGTACAACACAAGTTCGTATTCGTTGCTAAGCTAGTTAAAGTTAAATCTCAAGCTAGTACAAGTAAGTACTAAATCGATGCCTTTAATTTATTATTGTTGCTATGCTAGTTAAGTTAAATCTCAAGCTATTACAAGTAAGTACTAAATCGATGCCTTTAAAATTGTAATGATGATTGAAAAAAAATTGGGGGGTAGAATCGAAAACTATAACTCCTTCTTTAAGAGTTAAGAGAAGACTTCTGATATAAAATGAAGTTTTAAAGTGTTTTAATAATGAAATTGTCTACTTTTTGAATTGCCCGCCCATGTAAGACAATGCGGTTCTTGAAATTCTCCCAGTCCAGCTTTACCAAAGGGTCTGCTTAACTCTATGCTGCTTCGTTTTTTAACTGCTTTGTTTAAACAGATGCTGGGGTGCAGAATTTAAAAATATACCTCGTGAGTTGCGCCGGAAAAAACAAAAGATGTAATGATAGAAATGGTGCACCACGCCACGCCCCTTTTTCATCAGATTTACCCTATTGATATAATTTTTTCAAAATGGTATTGCAAAGTAGTAAAAGAAGTTGCAATTTATGACAATTTTTAGAATTTTTTACTAGGCTTCACTGTATAATCTTTTAAATATCGCTGGAAAAAGAGTAACGAGCTAAAATGGGGCAAAGAAAACTCTCCACAAATTGTTTATGGTTTTTTTTGTGTTAGGTGTCTTACTCCTAGTACTTTCCTATAATCAGATACAAGAACTTCAAACAAATACAGAGTGTCTAAAAGCATTAAATGTAATCATGTTTTATATTTTGTCAGTGACAACCCCTGAAGATGATTGACGAAGTCAATCAAAATATTGGGATAAATAAAAATTAAACAACACATAGAACAACGAGTTTAAATAAATGACCTCAAGCCAAAAAATAAGTTTATAAAAAAAAAGGTTACACTAATTATTATATTACCGAGTCCTGGTACTATCAGAAAATATTCTAGTTTAAAGCGTAAAATAAAAATCTAAGGGTTAAGAGATACACTCACAATTAAGATTTGGAATCCCCAGTTAAAGGCTACTTTTAATTTTAATAATGAAATTGTTGAAGCGATTAAACCATTCTGGTAAAGTCTAACACCCTGAAGAAAGATCTAAGGGTAGTTTTCACAAATATTTTGATTAGTTTTTTTAGGTGGGTTAGCTTTAGGACGAAGAGGAGTCCAACAATATCTTAAAGCTTAGGACCTTCAATGTCTTAAAGCTTGAGATCTTCATAGATTCTAGCTTTAAAGATTAAAAGCTACTCTAGGCTTCATTAAGGAGAAAATGTCCTTAGAATTTAGTGTAAATTCACTAGAGTTTCAGAAAAATATCATTTTAAACTGCAAATTTATGAAAAGTGAACGAGTTTTTTTTAATATCAGCTCCATATGTATCGAGGAGCTACTGCGAAAATGTCAACGATCTAAAACTTGAATATTAAAAATAAGATATGATTATTGTCAAAGATAAAACAAATTATATTATATCGGATTCCTCTACATGAATTAGACAAAAAACAAAAACCGTCTCCTGTAACATTTCCTTTTTTGCGCTTACGTCTTTTATAAGGTTAGGGATCGATGTACTTATAAATAAATAACTAAGAAAACATCACCTGTATGTTATAAATCGTACCAGATTTAATAATGGAAAACATCAACGAAATGTCGGATAGATTAAGGAAAAATCATATATTTAAATTTAAGGAGGGATTGACATAAAATGCCTGCTTAGAAAATTTCTAAAAAAAAAACATTAAAATGCCTAAATGTCTTGCACAGTGGGTTTATTTCCACTAAAAAATTACCTTACCAGTCTTAAGACTGTGTGAATGCATTCAAGGCTTTAAATATTACATAAATTGCTATCAATCTCTTGGAGGAATGTATTTCAATCGCATCGCAAGTTGACTAAAGTTTGATAAAAAATTATAACAAGAAATGTGTAATAGTTTTCCGCAATTTGCAGATTATTAATATTAAAATTTCAGGTTTGAGCTCAATAGGTACACTAAGGACTTTGCTACAGCTTTGATGCTGTGACGAATCATAAAACTCATTTAGTCTAACAGAAGAAAAAGTCTTACATTGTGACTTATTTTTTGCGAATTAGGAATTTCACGAAGAGAAACCCTGCAATTGATTCAATTATAATATTTTATATCGATTTTAATTTTTATTGTTACCTATTACTTCAAGTAGACAAATTAGCCACATCAAATATTAGTGACTTAAAATGTCTAACTAGAAAATTTCTAGTAAAAACTAACTTAAAATTTTGTTATTTGCACTTGTATGCCCGAATGTTTTGAATAATAAATTTAATAATTGCAAATTGTTTAATCAAATTGAGTCCGTTGGAACAAACAGGACAATTTCTTTTTGTTGCCTGGATAGTGAGACAATTTTTGCAATGTTTAATTAATAATTTAAACGATCAGTTATTTTAGAAATCAAATATGTCCTTAACAAAAGACTTTCATTGCATATTAACATAGAAAAGTTGTTTTTAAATAATTAGTATTTTAAGAGTTACTCTATTAATCAAATTCAACGCAATAACTCTTGGAGCTGAATACTCTATTTTTCAAATAGTCAATTGACCAAATTTTAAAAGATGAGAACGAGAAGTCTATCGTACAAACGACAGTATTTATTTGCTTTTTGGTTCACAAACTTTAAGATGACTGAAAAGTCACTCGAAATAATGGAAACATACAAATGAACCATAACAACTATTTAGTGATCTTAAGCCGATAATCGTTACTGATTAAAAATTTAAACGAAGCAATTGCTTTCTTAATAAAATTTATCTAGTTAAACCAGTAATTTTTTCATTGCAAGATAATTTTTCGATCAAATTGAGCCAATTTTTTATAGTCCATTTATTAATTACTAAAATGGGGAATCGCTTAATATTTCATTGATATATAAATCGAAACAAATAATATAATATTAAAATGTATGGTTTTAAACGACTCAATTTTCAGATTGCGTATAAATTGTGGCAATTTTTTAATGATTGATAATTTTTTTAACTGATTGAATTAAATATCTGTTTTTAAACTACCCAATTTTTTAATTGCGTAAAAATTGAGGCAATTTTTTATATTCGACAAATTTTCTAACAGATTTAATCAATTTTCTTAAGATGTAAAAAGTTAAAGTTTTTATCTAGTTTTTGAAATGACTTCAGTTTATAAAAAATGCATTTTACAGCTGCTCTTTATAGTAATCATTACAGAATTTCTATATACTTGCAATATTTTGCTAATGGCTACTTACTTGTCCGTTGAAATTTGTACAAGTTATTTAAATTTTCATTGACATAATGCAATGATGGAAATTTGTATAAATGGCAGGTTGGATAAAAATTAACTAAAGTTGTGGAATGTGAGGACGACGAAGGAGCTGATGCTAGTCTTGCTGTCGTTGTATGCGATGATGATAGTGTTGATGATACTGCTACTGAGGATGCCTCTAAGGAAAATAATGCTGCTGTGGATGTTGCTGTTTGAGACTTTTGTCTGGATTCCAATGTATGGTGTTGCTGTAGTTGTAATCTATCATCACATTTATCTGTGGCGTATATAGCCCGAATTTGAAATGGCATTTTATTGGGTTGAGTTTCCTCTTGTATATGATCCGAGGAGGATTCCAAAAAATTTCGTTTATGCAATAGCACGGTACGAGGATCGGTTTTGGGTTGTTTCAGTGCAATCTCCGGTAGATGCATTTCCATTTTAGTGGTTTAGTATGAGTTTATTTTTGTTTTGTTTTGGCAGGGATAAATAAATACTATTGTTTTTGTTTTTGTGATAATACTAGTATTTGTTTCTTTTTTGGAAAAGCGTTAGTTTGTTAAACTTTTGTTTAATACTGATTTCTTCTTTGCAGTTTGAATTTTTAATTTAACACTTGATTTGGTTTTCTTTTATTTTTCGTTTGTGCGTAACTTTTAATTTTGTGTATGTTTTTATTTTAAATAAATTTCACAATTTTTCAAATGATTGTTTTAGATTTGTTTCAGTGGTGTTTCTTCTTTTCCTATATTTCAAGTGTTTAGTGTTTGGCAACCAAATTGGTATTAATACTAAAGCGTTACTAAACCCTGTCTTATAAAACTCTTTGATAATGAGAATTTTTGTTGGCAAAACCGTGAGCTCTAATATGTGTATGTGTGCGTCCACTGTATTAATCACTTGTTGCTGCTGTATTGTACACATGGTTACCGTATTTGTTGGCTTCAATACACCTGTTAGTGAATGTGTATGTGTGTGTGTGTGAGTGGCAAAAGCATCTTTATAGCCAATCGTTAAGTTGCTTTTGTCCATACACTCTCGCACACACTGCCCACATCCATAGTGAATACAAACTCACCCATACACATTCACACACACTCTCCGGCACTCTACACCAACACACTCTGTAGTATCTTCTTCTTTAAGCAGAAACAACAAATCTTAATAGAGTACATGGATTTCAGTTTTGCTCACGCACACTTATATCTACTGTTGTACTCTGAGATTGACTTTTTATCGAAGTCGATAGCATTGCATCGGCGTCGTTGTCGTGTGCTGGGTTTTTTGCTTTTGCTTACAAACCCACTTGTTGTGCTAGCCCGCCGTCGCCGTCATCGTTGTTTGAGCGGAGAGCCAAAGCATATCTATCTATACTCGTACTCGCAGTTGGCAGTTTCTCAATGAAACGACAGAGATCGCCGGCCTCTCACTAAATCACTTTAAGTTAAAAGCCAAAACACACATACACTGCAGGTATTGCGGTCATATGTAAGGCCCAACAATCGGAATCGGAACTGTTTTGTGACGTCGTCAATAGGGAAGCAATTTTGCTTCGCCGAAGTTTGGTGAGAACGAATGCCGGTTGACCTGCATATGTGTTTGTGTAAGCGAACGCGTGCTTCGTCGCTGTCGTGTTTGGCACATCTTTCACTTGTTGTTATGATTGTGTTTTCGTATCGTTACGTTTTGTTTACCGTATCTTTAGCTTATTTCTTTATTATCCCCCCCCTCTATACACGTTCACACCCGAGAACTGAAACGGATTTGATAATATTGACTAAATATAGATCTGGAATTGCTTTCGCCGGAATCGGAACTGGGGGTGGAATTGTTTCAGTAATTCTCCAAATTATGTTACACATGTAGAAGATATAGACTGTGGCGGGGGTGTTCCATATTGAGGCTTTACAGCGTCTGGAATATTAGTCTTCCGCTGTACTGTTATTCGTAATATAAAAAATAAACAATTTTAAATGCACCTTATTGATGTAACAACATTCCCTCAGAGCATATTTACCAGGGGTTGTTTGTAAATACATACTCGTACACTCTGGGAAAACTTGAAGTACATGCAGAAAAACTCAATACAATCCTATCATTGAATCATTGGGATCAAACCTTAAGACTTCTGGAATTGATCCATGAAATGAAAAACAACACATACCATCTGCCATCGATTTGCCGATAAGACTATTGATGTAAAACTAAGTCGGCATATGTGACAGCGCATAGAGAAAGGGACCTAAGGGTAAAAAAATCAATTTTTACTTTTTTTTGATGTGGACAACATCTGAGCATCGAATGAGACCGATCCCATGCCCCAAAAGTTTTCCCTCCCAGAGATATGCGCGTTTTATGAAAGTGATGGTACACCAAAGATACACGTATTTAAATCTTTAAAACGGCTCTCCTGATCAAAACTGGTTTTAACCCTCAGGTCCCTTTCTATTTTGCGCGTCACATATGTTAATTCTGCAAAACTTATACGCCACCAAAGGCATGGTAAACCAGTGAGCCAGATTCAGTTAGATGAGCCTTCATAAACGAGAGTGTCGAAAAACCGGGGTTTTAAGAAAACCGACTGTCGTGTTTTATTAAAGTAAAAAATTGGCATAAACCGCACGCAGAGAAAAAATATGGTTACTATAAGGTCACGGCGACAATAGCGTGTTCTCTGCAATAAAAGTATGGTCGTCGCAACCTAAGTATTGTTTTTTGAATTTAATTTTGACAAAAGTATGATTGGGGCAATATTAATATTGTTGAAATGTAACAATAACATTGTTGCCAAATTAAAAAATGAAAATATGGTTGTAGCAACAATATAAATATGGTTGGTGAGACAAAAGTTTTGTTTCATGGGTTTTAGGTTATGATTACGGCAATCATACAGGCAAAATTGTAATTTATTTTAATTTGACAATGTTATTTTTACGAATCTTAAGCAATAATAGTAGTTTCTATATATAAATTTTTTTCAAAAAAAAAAATACAGATTAGTATAACTGAAATATTTTTATTAAATGAATTTTTTTCTACTGTTAAATAAATCACTCCTTTTATAAAGAGTTTTATGTATTTTTACATAACTTTTTTAATAAAAATGTCTATTGTTGAATAACAACTTAACCCAATCTTTACAAACAAATTTGGGGATCATAGCATGGTTGTGTGTAAGTCATACTATGGTTGTGAGGAATATGCTATGCTTGTATGTGAAACATTCTTTGGTTGTGAGGATTATAGTATGGTTGTGGGGATCATGTATGGTTGAGTGCGAAAAGTAATATGGTTGTGGGGATCATAGTATGGTTGTGTGTAAATAATTCTATTGTTGTGAGGACCATAATATTGTTATGGACATCATAGTATGGTTGAGTGTGAACCACGCTATTGTTGTGATGATTTGTTATTGTTGTGCCACAACCATATAACCAACAATAGTATGATGCTCTTCGAATATTGTTACCCCAACCATATTTTTTTTTTGCGTGCGACATTCCGGTTTTCGCATTTTGGCTAAGAATGAAAATTATTATCCGAATCAGAAGTAAAGTCATAGTGCTCTCGAACACTTCTTAATTTACGAAGATTTTGTCAATACGTCCATGTTTAAATTAATGAGATGCTCGGGCATAGGGTCCGTCACTCAAATTTAGCCAATTGCAAAAATATTTTCATTTTTATATATACTTAGTAGGGACATAATACTGTTACATAAGTTTTGAACCAAATATTATTTAATATATTTATTGATGTATATTGTATCCAAAAAGAATGTCCTCCTTTTGCCTTTACACACGCCTTAAGTCGCACAGGTCAATCGTCAATAGCTGCACGAACCTCGTCCATTGGAAAATTGGCCACAGCTCGCACAAGAGCAGTCTTAAGAGATCCAATGTTAGGGTATCTTTTGTGACAAACCTTGTACTCTAAAACCATCCGCAATTTGTATTCCAATGGGTTCCAATCTGAACTGCCTGAGGGCCATTCTTCAGAGGAAATGAACGCTGGCAAATTGTTTCGAAGCCAGGCCTGGGACGTTTAAACCTTATGGACCGGCGCAGAATCCTGCTGAAAAGTCCATGGCTGGTTTTGGAACAGGGAATTGTTAGGAGGCTTCACAACAGCTCCCAAAACGGTTTCTTGGTAAACTTTGGCCGATGTTTTGACTCCTTGTTCGCAGAAATGCAGGTGTTCACTCACCATCGTAAAAGACACCCCACCAGACCATAACTGGGTGATGACCCTTTTCCACCCTTGGGATCAGTTCAGATGCTTCCTTAGATGACCGCGCATACACTCTGTCATTTTGCTTGTTAAATGAACGTTAAAAAATTTTTCATCGGTGAACAAAATTTTTCTGTGCAAGTTATCAGCGTGCTTCACCAAAAGACGTTTGCATTTTTCAATCCTATTTATTTTAAAGCTGCAGTCAAGAAATGTCCGGTACGTCGTTTGAAAGCCCCAAGTCCCAAGTCTTTTTTAATGATTCGACTCATGGGCTTTTGCGTGATAATCATTTCACGGGCCATGATTTTCTGTTTTCGGAGCGGATTTATATGAATTCTTGATTTAACAGCTTTGATGACATGCGGTGTTCGAACAGAGCGTGGGCGGCCCGAGACATTGCGGTCTTTGACATCTCCAGTCTCCTCAAACAGTTTTATGCATCGGTAGACGAACATACGGCTAATCCGGCCGGAGCGTTTTGAAAATATCGCTTGATTTCATTTCACACTTGAAAAGCGCTGTAACAGCGATACGCTTCTCATTATCTGACCACTCCATGATGAAAGTTGAAACAATTTTAAAATCCCGTTACAGGCTAACGCTATTGAGGTTAGCTTTCAAAACCCATATGACATTAACGGGGTATGTTCAGTTCTTCTATTGAAATGGGTGTGTTCAATGCTGTAACAGTATTTATGTCCCTACTAAGTAACATTAAATATGGTGGCCCAAATAAGACTGAAGGATAGAAATATTTTTTGTTTATATATTTTTTCTCTCTTGCAGGTTATATAGTTTTTTACAGAGATATACGAGGGCATTCCAATATTCCGTGACTTTTCCAACTTAACTCGTGGTTATACGAAATTGAACAGTGCTTCCATCAAGTACCATCTGTTAATAGGCTACTACTACAGCTGTTCAAAACACGCAACCTCGTGGATTTTGTTAAAAATGGAAGAAAGTTAATTTTAAGTGCTCATTAAACATTATTTTTTGGGGGAAAAAAGCGTCATTCAAACCAAAGAAAAGCTTGATAAATACTATGGGGACTCTGCACCTTCGATTTCAATGGTAAAAAAGTGGTTTACTGACTTTCGTTGTAGTCGCACCAGTACAAATGAAGCTGAACGTTCTGGGCGGCCAGTTGAGGTCAACACATCCGAAAATGCCGAAAAAGGACACGATATGGTGTTGTCCGATAGAAGAGTAAAAGTGCATGAGGTTGTTGATGCCATACGCATTTCATATGGCTGTGTGGTTTAAGAATGCTGTCTGCAAAATGTCTGCTGCGTTTTCTCTCAATTGACCATAAACGTAATCATGTGACAACTTCAAAGGATTGTTTATCCGCAATTCGAATGTGTTTTTACGGCGTTTTGTAACTGTGCATGAAACGTGGATCCATTACAACACTTCGGCGAAAAAGCAACCAACTTATTGTACCGATTTATCGAGGATTTTAAAAAAAGGACCCCATATGGCCAAGAAAAACGTTAGTTTTCATCAAGATAAACCACGGGTGCACATGTGTGCAATGGCAAAGTTGCATGAATTGGGTTACAAATCGGTAACTCATCCGCTATATTCCCCGGATTTAGCCCCAGTGCCTATTTCCTATTTACCAACCTAATAAAATGGCTTGGTGGAATGAGATTCAGCACCAACGATGAAATTATTGATCAAACAAATGCCTATTTTATGGACCTTGAAAAATAATATTTTTTGAAAGGTATACAAAAATCGGAGAAACGTTGGGCTAGGAGCTAAAAGATAATGTTGATGTTGTTGAAAAGACATTTTTTTGCAAGAAAAAAACAGCGTTTTATTCGAAAAGTCACGGATTTATATTATGCTCCTTGTATAGGGTGATCCATCTAGAGGTAGTTTTTTAATAGAGTTTTTTCACAGATTACGCATGAGTTGTATTAACTTTTATTTTTTATTTGTTTTCAGTACTGTTTGACATTTCATCATGGAAAGACTTACACCGCAACGTCTCCTAACTGTGCAACTGTATAATGGAAATGAACGATGGGCAAGAAACTGGCTTTGGCCAAAATTTTGTTCAGTGATGAGGCCTATTCTGACTCAACAGCAACGTCAATAAACAAATTGCCACATTTGGGCTGAAGAGCAACCAGAAGAGGTCCAAGAGGTGACACCCAGAGAACACCACGGTTTGGTGCAATTTATGGCCTAGTAAATATTCAATATTTTCCCAAAAATATGATGGGCGTATCGTAACCGTAAATGGTGCCCGCTCTCGCACCATGATATCGGACTTTTTGCTACCTCAAATTGAAGCCCCTAATCTTGTCGACATTTGGTTTCAACAAGACGGTGACTTTTGCCCTATAGCTGCGCAGACAATGGATCTATTAAGAGGTCATTTCGAAGAGCAGCTAATTTCACGTTTTGGACCGATGAGTTAGATTTTTTTTGAGGCTACATAAAGTCCGAAGTCTATGCTGAAAATAGGAAATAGTCGCAGGTCTAAATTCGAAGAATATGGATGATGAGGTACCAATTCGTAACCGAATTCATGCAATTTTGCCATTGTGACTGCACACGTGTGCACCCGTGCTTTATCTTGATGAAAAATAACTTTTTTTTGGCCATATGGGGTGGCTTTTTTTTTAAATCCTCGTTAAAGCGGTCCAATAAGTTACAGAATATTCGGCGTCCAAAGTCTTTGCTGACAAACCAGATACGATTCAGGTTTTGGAAGTCAACATTACGCGTGTCATTAACGCCATACCGGTCGAAATGCTCGAATGATTCATTCAAAATTGGACCCTCAGGATGGACACCCTGGGGCGTTGTATTGGCCATACTTTGAAGGAAATTATATTCAAAAAATAAATGGCATAAAATGTCCTTTCGAATAAACATTACAGATTCCACACTTGATTTAAATTTTTGTATTTTTTTATTTCGAAAAAATTTAGATAGATCACCCGATAAAATGGCTAATTATGATGTGCATGCATCAAAACTATTAAATTTTATCATTGTTGTGGCAAGTCTTTTATCTGAACTCAACGAAACTTTCGTCGTCATTTTAATGTCAGAACAGCATAATTAGAACAGGGATTATATCAGCGTCGATGTCACCCCTCCAGATGAACTGTTTGGTGATAAAGTAACCGGTACATACTGTTAGAAAATGAGGAGGGTCTACCAGAAACCATAAACGTGGCTCTGTACAGGACTATGATGGAAAATTGTTTGCGTACGCCTTTTTAGGAATTTCGTGAACAATTGTGTCTCTTACTCTATTACACAGGTTCCCTTGTGAATTATATAAATTTCACCATCTCTTCTTATTTAATACAATTTTTTGCAAAATCATCATGAAAATTCACAAATAAAGAATATCATCTAAATAACTTGGGTCACAAAAAGTAAAAAAACAGAGGTAAATTAACCCACATGGGAGAGATGACGGCGATTTCAAAACAAATTTGATGTTACTTCATTTGGGTAGCTAATTTCGTTTTTTAACAAATCGATGAAAACTTAACCAATGATAAAAAATCTCGCCAGCTTTTCGTTTTTTTTTATCTTATGACAAAAATAACGTATTTGAACTCAAAAAATTCCATAGACAGATGATGACAAATTGTATTTCGTTAAAATGCGATTACAAGCTCATTTTGAAAATTTTCTTATGTTTAATCATTTTGATTCGAAAGTCTGGTAAAGAAATTTTAAACACTGCAATATAAAAAGGTATAATTTTATACTTTACTCAAAGGTCTACGATCGTTGAAATGGCCATCTGTTTGTGCAGATGGTCTAATAAATAGTTTTTGACAGTATCTGAGGAATTCCCGAAAGTTTTATATAATTCATTAATGAGATGGATGGTCTACACCTATAAATTCGGTTTATTCTAAATTATTTCCAGTTCTTTCGGATTACTAATTTAGCTCCACGGCTGGGTGTGTAGCCGAGCAGCCTCCCAGTTAGAAAAACATTCAATCAAATTGATCATTTTGCGACCACTTGTGTAAAAACCCAATATTTTAGAATATACGCAAATTGAACACATTTTCTCCGTTTTAAACATGTTTGGCATTGTTCGAAGCTTACGAATACTCAATTGAAGATTCACTACGAAGAAGAAGAAATGTAATATTGAGTGAATCATCAGCAACGTACGAAAGTTGAAACGTTTGACGTTCGACGTTCGACTTCACACAAAATAAAAGCCATGAAGAGAAAAAAGTCATTTACGGAATTCCCAAAAAAAATCGCGATCTCAAGGAGACAACGCAACGAACCGGTGTTTGTGTAAAACTAGCAAGCAAAACATGCCCAACCATTGACGTCTTTTAACAAATAAGGAAAAAAAACATAATTTCCATAGAAACCGAAAATAATCAGAATGCAATTTGTCGTCTATGACTTTAACTAAGCGAGTTGATGTGGTGGGATCGCTTTGATGTATTTCGACTCTACATAGAAGCACATACGTAAAGTATCTGACTTTATTGAAGCTTCTCAAAGCTCATCTCACACCAGCACGGAACATATGGAAGAAACACTTTTCAAAGCTATTGACGCTTTAGGATTCTGTTGGAGAAATGTCCTAGTAAGAGTGTCAAAAAAACGGTGTTTTCCGAAAACCGGCATTTCGGTTTTTTTAAGCCGTGTTTTGAAAAAAAACCGACTGTAGGGTTATTTTAAAGTAAAAACCCGGCGTTAACCGAAGTAAAGTAATTTTGCCCTCTAGTAGGCTCTAAATTTACCCAGATTTAAAAATAAGGTCATATCTAAATTTCTGTAAAAATTTCATTATTTTTGGTACTCATATGACCATGTTTCAATAGTTTAGATTTTCCGACATTGTGCCCAAATTAAGCCAAACCGAAAAAGTATTTTATTTTCAGCTTCGCAAGAAAATTTTATAAATTTTTTAAAGCCATATGTCCATGTATAAGTAAAGCCATTTTTTTGGGCCTCCAGACATTTCTGCGGGACTGGGACTTTATCAAAAATTTTGTTCAGCGATGAAGCTCACTTTTGGTTGATAAAAGTCACTGTTTGCTTTATGGGCAGAGGGAATCAGTGGTCCATATTTCTTCAAAATAAAGCCGTCCATAAGGTTACAGTCAACGGGCAACACTATAGAGCCGTGATTATTTCTGACATACGGTCCCAAATGCTGCAAAATTGAGCCTCTCGGAATTTATTCGAGCCAGCCGCGGCGGTCCCTTGCCCAAAATTATTCTTAAAACATATTGCCAATCCCTTATCTTTATAATAAAGCTAATACTTGGCCATAACACTTAATTGTATGCGTTGTATTTCTTCTTGAAAACCACACGTCTGAAAAAAACACCATCACGTTAATATTAGAGATTTGGCTGAGATAACGCACGCAGAAAAAAAGTATGGTTGGGGTGACAATATTCGAAGATGATCATACTATTGTTGGATATATGGTTGTGGCAGAACAATATAATTATCCGCACAACAATAGTATGATTCACACATAACCATACTATGATCCCTACAACCATAGTATGATTCACACTCAACCATACTATGATCTGCACAACCATGCTATGATCCTCATAACAATAGTATGATTCACACTCAACCATACTATGATCTCCACAATCAGATTATGATCTTCACAACCATAGTATGCTTGTCATAAAAGCATAGTATGATCCTTACAACCATAGTATGATTCACACGCAATCATACTATGAATTCAAAAATTATTTATTAGGAATAGGTTGTTGTTAATCAAAAATAGAGATTTTAAGTAAGTTATTTTAAATTGCTTTACTATTAGTTCATAGCCAGATTTGAGGCCGAATGTGAATAAACCATGATCAATGGCTATATACTTAAGTGTAGGCATGTTTTAAATAAACGAGAACCAGTCGGCAGTAGAGTATTTTACCGAACAAAGTAAACACAATAAAAATCCCTCGACCTACCTTCCAATTGTTGTTGTTTTTTATAATGGACAACAACTATGCATACTCATACATGTATGCTCTAAAAAACCTGTTTTGTTGTGTTCATATTCGCAACCATATGGTATGATTGCCGTAATTATATTATTGTTAATTTTAAACAACAATACTTTTATTGCACCAACCATGTTAATTTGGCAATAAAACTATTGTAACATTTCAACAATATTAATATTGCCGCAATCAGACTGTTGTCAAAACGAAAAAAAAACAATACTATGGTTGCGAAGAACATGCATTTATTGTAGAGAACATACTGTTGCGGTGACCATATATTAACCGCTTCTTTTTTCTGCGTGCGGTAGGACGCATTAACCGTACGTCCTTTCGGTATTTTTTTGTTACTTATAATGGTGGAGGTTATATAGGGTTCGACCGTACTTAACAACGCTGTTACATGCTCAACGACCCATAGAAAAACAGATGAGTAAGATAGTCCTTAACCCCCTTACCAAGAGGATGGTGATGCCTACAAATCTGATTATTAAACTGGGAACATCCAATATTTCTTGGAGATCGTTGATAGTCGCAGTGTAGCTTACGACAACGCCATTGCACATCGTGTTTTAAGCTGTAATGGCGAGCACCACGTTAAGCTGGCACACTGTTATATTTAAGGCTTATGTGTGATCTTGGAGAAATGTAGGAAGTAGCCCTTGGTTGCGCATTCTGACTAAAAATATCCCTTCTTTAAAAGTTACCAGTCAGGTAGGATCTCTTAAGGTAGTTGCTTTGAACTGACATGTGCAGAGGTAATCCGGGGACCATTGTTGATTAATACCCTAATCACAAGTCAAACTTTAATTCAATATGGATTTACCTTAAGGCCCAAGCAGATAGTAAGCCTTAGCCTTTTTATTTACTTTCTTTCTTGGCATGCAGATGTTGGATCTGAATTCCATCGGGAATCTTTGAGCAACCGACAATCCAAGAATCGGTCGCGAGAAATGAACTAATTCTTTTATTTTGTTTGCAAGTTTCAAAGAGGCCTAAACTGCAGTTGCTTTACATTTGACATATTAATTGATTCAGTGATATCAAGCCGTCATTGATACTAAAAACTTTTCTACGAAATATTATTTTTAAGGACAAAACTGTTTTGTCGCATATGTTTTAGCCATCAAAAAATTAGCTCCTCCGACGTTGTGATCTTAATTTTTTCGTTTTTAATTTAAAGTCCATTTTCAGATTTTCAACGCACGAAAAAAAATATTTATGCAAAAGAATGGTTTGTTGCTATTGAAAACTTTTTTAAAAAACTCTTTTAATCTGCATTTCTTAGGGCCACCACTGCATATTTGGGTGGGTCGATATTGTTCTAGTTCTACATATTTTTCGATAGCTTTTGACATGAGAAAAAAAGTCCACTACTATGTGGCAATGTATATTGTATTGTATGTATTGTTTATCACTTCGAAAGGTACTTTTTAAAAATATATATTTTTATTACTAAATAAAAAAGTCCTATAAATAAAAGTAGAGAAGAAGTCAAAAAATTGAAATTTGGTCGCCTCGAAAAGTATAATTTTGATATGTCGTAGTAGAACTTTTTTCTTCATGCGAAAAGATAGAAATTGGTGGCACAATATCGACAATTTTTTTTCCTTACAAATCGGTCCTTCTTAATGTAAATACCTTTCTAAATTACTTGCCATAAAAATATAAAAAACAGGACGAAAAGACCAACATGAGTATTATCATAAGGATATGCCTGGACTGACCACATGTATTACGAATGTGCCTAAGAAAACATGAGCTTGACAAAGGCTTAAGCAAATTTAAATATTTGCTCTAAACTTTTTCTAAGGGGAAGATCATTTGTTGAATTTTTACAGAAAAACCTCACATGCAATCTCAGTTTGATATTGAATTGAGACTTAATGTGAAATTGCGCCAACTGGCTAAAGTTGATCCGAACAATAACAACAGCAGGTCGAAGAAAAAAACTGAATCAACCGATTTTCTGTATAAAAACAAATAAATTCAGGTTAATTTCCATAAACCGGCTTGGCGCGCTTGGCCACGTCAATGTAGTGACGCGAGGGATTGACCATAAAGATTTCAATGAAATTCAAGATTGTAAAAACAAAACAAACAAAAAATAAAATATTTCATTCATTTATCCACTCAGAGTTTGTAAGCATTTGATTACGATGAAATCGCGCGGCTGTTGAAGTTCAGTTTTGTTTGGAAGGGGCGCGTGCGCATACGCGCGCCCTCCATCCATCCAACAACAGACACAACACACAGCCCGCATGGGCAGCAGTGATAACACGTTTCTTCTCACGTTTTACATTTTAAATTATTGTTGTTATTTGTTGTTGTTTTTGGATATTTTTTTAATAGCTTTATTGTTTTTGTTTTCGATTTTTATTTTGGATTCGTGTTTTGTTGGCTTGTTTTTTAAAAAAATTTTGTTTTATCCGTTTTGCGACATTGCAATTTGCTTGGCGGAAATTATTCATTCATGCAACTTCTAGCCGTTTCTGTACTGCTTCGTGTTTTATTTTTTATATTTCTTTTTGTTTAATTCTTAAGGTTTTTTTTTAATTTTTTTTTGCATTGCTTTGCTTTGCTTATTTTGTTTTGGCGGCTGCTTAAGCGGCGACCACAGGTTGTTTCTTGTTTATGTCCAAAGCAGACACACAAAACGGAAGTAACTCCGCCGCCTTTGCGGCTGCAACAACAGACGTTATGTTTGCAACGTTTTTCTTTTGGTTCGCTTCGTTGGCTCGTTCGTAGCGCGGCTGCATACAGCAGTTGTTCCTACGTTAAGGCCTTGTTGGCTGGTGTAATTCATTCATAAATTCGTATTCCTCTTTTTACTACAACATTTTATTTTTTTTGTTATTTTTCTTCTCCTTGTTTTTTCTTGTTCTTTGGCAAAAGTTCTTGTGTGGCATCGACTGATCGTTAGATATGCCAGCAGTGTGGCATGTTGAAAGGGAAAAGTGTTATGATGACATTACATTTTCATCCGCATTAGACATGTTTTTACATGTTAAACTTCTTTTTTATTATTATTACATGCCTATCATATGTAATAAGTGTAGATACGCCGTATGTTAACGATCTTGTTAACAACAAAATTATTTAAACATTTTGTGATTTTTTTTTTCATTTTTCACTTCACTTCATATTCGCCAATTCTTTCGTCATTCGAATGTTTTAACTTTAACGAACACCTTTCTTAACCGATCATCAACACGAAACTGAAATTGTCAAAGAACTTCCAACTTTAATTGAGTACTACCAATCGTCTTGGATGTTTAACCCTTTGCTTGCCGGCGAGACGCAAACGGCGAGCCATCGTTTTAACTCTTCTTGTACATTCGCGATAGTTCGAATGGCGATTTCATATAATTATGCCAAAGGCATGACATGATGAAACAAAGTTCGAATTAATTAAACAAAAAGCGAGTCGGAAATTTTAAATCATTGGGAAAATATTGTTATAAGAAACTAATAAAAAAATACGAAGTCATGCTGCACTTCTGGTTGTTCGGAAAAGAAAACTGAAATTAGTTTTTTGGACCCAATTTTTCCCACCAAGTTTAGAGTAGTATGTGGCTTCTAGGGCTAAAAGCTTAAAATCGAATAAACATCACGTATGTGGAAGCTATATCCACATCTCAACCGATTATCTTCAATTACGTTCCTCTTGCCCAAAAACTTGCTAGTGCTAAATTTCAACTTGCAAGAGCCCGTGTCTAGCGATCTAATTAGTAGGGACATAAATACTGTTACACACGTTTTATGCTGTAAAATTAAAAGTACTGAATGTTTTTGGATCAAATATTTTTTAATATAAATCGGTAAAAAAAAATTTTCATCGGTGAAGAATTTTTTTCTGTGCAAGTTATCAGCGTACTTCACCAAAAGACGTTTGCATTTCTCAATCCTATTTTTTTAAAGCTGCAGTCATCAAATGCCCGGTACGTCGTTTGAAAGCCCCAAGTCTTTTTTTTAATGATTCGACTCATGGACTTTGGCTTGGTATTCATCTCACATGCCATGGTTTTCTGTATTCGGAGCGGATTTCTGTGAATTCTTGATTTAGTGGCTTTGATGACATGCAGAGTTCGACCAGGGCGTGCACAGCTCGACCGGTGGGGTCTTTTACATCTCCAGTCTCCTCAAACCGTTTTATGCATCTGTAGACGAAAATGCAGCTAAATCCTAGTGGCCGGAGCGTTTTGAAAATATCGCTTATTTTCATTTCACACTTGAAATGCGCTATTACAGCGATACGGTTCTCATTATCTGACCACTCCATGATGAAAGTTGAAACAATTTTAAAATCCCGTTACAGACTAACGCTATTGAGGTTATCTTTCAAAACCCATATGACATTACCGGGGTATGTTCAGTTCTACTATTGAAATGGGTATGTTCAATGTTGTAACAGTATTTATGTCCCTACTAAGTATTCCCAATTTTCCACCATTCTTGCTCACATTTCGACCGAAACGTTGGCAATTTCACGTTGGATGTTGTCTCTAAGTTCGTCGTACGTTGTTGGCTTCTTGGCGTAGACCAATGACTTGATGTGGCCCCATGAAAAGAAATCCAATGACGTCAAATTGCATTAACGAGGCGGCCATTCAACCGGACCATTTCTCGAGATAACACGTTCACCGAATTTGCCTTCCAGTATATGTGACAGCGCATAGAGAAAGGGACCTAAGGGTAAAAAAATCAATATTCACTTTTATTTTTTTGATGTGGACAACATCTGAGCATCGAATGCCCCAAAAGTGTTCCCTCCCAGAGATATGCGCGTTTTATGAAAGTGAAGTCGACGATTCTACACCAAAGATACACATATTTAAATCTTTAAAATGACTCTCCTAAACAAAACTGGTTTTTACCCTTAGGTCCCTTTCTATTATGCGCGTCACATATTGATTCTAACGCGTGCTGTGTGGCTAGTGGCACCGTCTTGTTGAAACCACATATCCAATACTGTCCAAAAATAATTGTCTAATATGGTACGATAGCGCTCTTCATTGGCGGTAACATGACGATTGTTTTCATCGACGAAAAAATACAGCATAAAATGAAAACCACACCACACAGTCATTTTTGCGGATGCAAATGTGTCTCTTGAGGCACGTGTGGGTTTGTCACTGTCCAATAACGCATATTTTGTTTTTTTTTTTGACAAAACCGCTTAGCCAGAAATGAGCTTTATCATGCATCCTGTCGGGTGGGACGATTATTACGACCGAAAATTGCAGTAAGCAGTCGTAAAGTTGTGACCACCGACTCAGAATTTTGGTAGAAACTTTTAATGATTTGCAAACCTTGCTCGTAAGTGAACTTTTCCATGACGAAAATGTTGACATCGACTAACGTTATAAAACTAGCAGATTGTTAAAAATATTTAAGAGTGCGTTGACATAAATTTACGAAATTGTTATGTACTTGTTGGAAACCCGATTATATGTGGGAGCTATATCTTAAACTTAACAAATGTTCTTCAATTTCAACAAACCTGTGCCAAATTTAAGCAAGATTGGATGCAATATGTGGCTTCTGAAGCTACACGCAGAGAAAAAATATGATTACTACATGGTCACGACAATAAAAATATGTTCTCCACAATTAAAGTATGTTTGTCGCAACCATAGCATTGTTAACTAAATTTATTTTTGACAATAGTATAATTGCTCCAATATTAATATTGTTGAAATGTAACAATAGTATTATTGCCAAATTTAAAAATGAGAATATGGTTATAGCAACAATATAAATATGGTTGCTGCGACAAAAGTATTTTGTTTTGCGTTTTATCTTAACAATAATATGATTACAGTACTCATACTGTATGATTGTAATTTTTCTTCATTTAAATATGCTTTTAAGAACAAACCTTATTGGTACGAATCTAATGCAATAATAGTACTTTTTTTATAGAAATTAAAATTGCTGCTTTGGCTTTATTTAACAGAAAATTTTTTAATAAAAACACTTACGTTTATTTAAACTTATTTTTTCTACTGTGAAGTAAATAAAACCTAATATTTTAAATTTGATGTATTTTTGAATTATTTTCGTAATTCAAATCTATTGTTGACAACTTAAACAAATTCTAATAAATTATATTGGCGACCATAGTATAATTGTGTGTGATCATACTATGGCTGTAGGGATCATAACATGGTTGCGTGTGAATCATACTATGGTTGTGAGGATCATACAATAGTTGTATATGAAACATACTATGGTAGTTAGGATCATACTATGGTTGTGTAGATCATAGTATGGTTGAGTGTGAATCATACTAATGTTGTGAGGATCATAGTATGGTTGTATTTGAAACATACTATTGTTGTGAGGATCATAATACTGTACCACAACCATTTTCCAACAATAGTATTATCCTCTTCGAATATTGTCACCACAACCTTACTTTTTTTCTGCGTGCAATGACTTAAATCGGATGAACATATTCTTGGGAGCTATATGTAAGTCTCCAGCGAACTTCTCAAGCTCCAAACAGAGTTGCTTAATCTTCTCAATAGTAGAGGTGGTTAGGTAAAGCCCGACTTTAAATTTTTTTCTTGTTTTATTTGTTATGTCTACAAAACTGTGAAATAAATTATATAAGTACCATTTGCAAGGCAGGTAAGAAATTCGGAAAGCTGCTAATTTGTGGAAGATAATTGAATTTAACTTGAAAGCCATTGTCTCCTATGTGCCACAAAAGTCGTGCGACAATGAGCCAAAGCTACTGTATATTCTAATTCGTCGTAAAATCCATTTAACTATCAAAACATCTATAGATAATTTAGCCATGTTCGTCTGTCGGTGAAAATCAGGTAGGCACTATTGAATCGATGTGCCTGCAATTTTGCAGAATTAAGTGTTAAAGAACTGAAACGGTTAGTTTTGAAAATGGGCCAATTCAGTCAAAAGGTAAACTTTTACCACATATCTGGTGAACTAATACAAATATGACGATGTACAAACAGGTGTATATGATAATTGTATGAAAAGAAACACATCCAGATGGAAAAGAGGCCGGCGCCTCCTTTCATCCTAAGAAATTCTCATATTGGAAATAAATTCATGAGGGAGATAATATGAGCTTCGGCCCGGCCGAACATAAATTTGTTCACAAATTGGAGCTGTTAAATCTGTACGTAGTTGTATAAATCATTCATCGATCATGGTAAACTAAATCAGAACCGTTGCTTAGTTTCAAATGCCTCTGTCATTGGACCAGAATTACCCAATTTTTGAATCGAGCCGTGTAATTGGTCTCTGCTTTAATAACTCGAACATCTCACGTTGAAATGACAAACAAAAATAGATGATTGTCCATTTTATTTTTTGGAATGGAACTTTTTTAGCACTCAAATAGAAAACATTTTTTTTAATATAATTTTTAATGTCTTGACAAACGAACTTGTGATTTGCAAATGGTCAAATTATTTTCCTTTTTTCTACTGACAATTCATTTCATCTCAGATAAATTTGTTTTATAAAACCATTTTTTAACAGCGATTCGAGCTTTCATATTAAAATATTTGTCAAAATATAAAACAGCAAATTTATAATTTGTAAGTACCCAGTAAACCAAATTTGCCGACAATGTCTGATATCAGACAATTATGAACAATATCTGAACTCAATCGAAAATTCTTAGCTCTTGCTTTATTCGCAAGAGCAAACATTTCTTTCTTTATGAAAGACAATTTCATGCAAGTGGCTGCCAGAGCTGGCAGGGATGCACTAGTTCATCCTTATAACAATTTTCTAAGAACGGTACCTGGCTCTGTCTTACAAATTGCATGCTCAATATACTTCAAAATAACTAACAAAATAACGAAACTTAACCAAAAAAAGTCTCAGCTCCGCAGATGGCCTATGTTAATAATGTCTTGATTGAAATTCGGTTGAACTTCGCAGGAATGAAACACGTATAGTCTGAAATAAAATTGCAAGTCTTGAAGATGGTTTTCAAAAAGTGTGCTGAAATGGGTTTACCCAGTTATGACTTTAAAATTATTTTTTATTTGATAGCTGGCTTGCCATGATCTATAGATTTCCGTAAACGAACCAACATTTGTGCTAATGGAAAACTTGTGGTACACGCAACCACAATTATTTGGTTGGCCAACAATCGGTTGTGACAATAAATCTTGTCTATAGAAAAATTCAAAATCCGCACAAAGGTGTCACTCCCTGAGGATGCATTGGCTTTTTGAGAGTCACGTAAGGTTTTTCCGATCCAGACGTGTCAGTTGCATACAGAGGAAAACATTTGTTGGGGTTCGGTCCGAACTACCAAATCGGGTTTGATTTTGACACTTTATCTTGAAATCTCCAACGTTTCATAGTGTAAATGGATACATTGTTTCACATACTATAATACAAACTAAACCTACAGAATTCGGTCAGAATTCTGTACAACAATCGGCAAAATGTTCCGATGTCTTACCGAGTTCGTAACGAAAAACATATGAGAGGGTTGATAAAAATTCTGAACTACTTCTCTGAAAAAAAAGAATCCTCAGACAAATCAAACATAATTCGTAACGATTTCGGTAAGAATTCTCGATAAAGTTTAGATATTGTTCATAATTGTCTGATATCAGACATTGTCGGCAAATTTGGTTTACTGGGTAGCTACTACAATATAACTGCAGTCACAGCCAGTTAAATGGCTACACCAGATGAATTCAGTAAAACTCTTGGTTGCCACAATCGGCGGTTATGGAAACCAACCAATTTTGGACTAAATAAGCATATTTTTGGGTAACAGCAAATATATTATTATGTTTTTGGGAAAGTTCCCAAACATTATTATGCTGATGTGTAAACATATCGAGCCATAAGCGCTAACCTATCGTAAGTCAAATTTTTGGAAAAAAAATTTTATTGCTGAAAAATAATCGTTAGGACAAGCCTCATCGTTTTGTATTTTTAAAATGACAAAATTGTTAGTAAAACATCAAAAAAAAAGCTTTTGCATTTTATCGTAAATGATTGTTTAAATTTTATTGTGTAGCAATTTTATCGTAAGTCACACATCAAATTGCTGCAGCAATCGCAAATGTGTTCAGATTTTTTTTTTTTGTTTTTTGATACAGTTATATGAGTAGGTAGAAATCTTAAATTTTTGCATTAAAACATTTGCATTTTTAATAAAGTTGTTTGAAATAAATAATAAAAACCGTCTCCTGTAAAATTTGCATTTTTTCACTTACGATAGGTTAGCGCTAATGGCTCGATATATATGTTTGCACTCAAACTAGTAATAAGAAAATACATTTGGTTATCCCAAATAATAGAATTGAACTATGATTTGAGTTAATATGTATTTGAAATATTTTAAAATATAGATTTTTTTCCAAATTGATCAAATAATTTTTGCCGAAATATATGAAAAATTTTATCAAAACTAATAGATTATCCAGATGAACCGAATGCATAGAACTTAACTATTACTTGGTCTGGTTATTGTGTAATGGTCGTAGTAATGACAACCGAATTCAAAAATATTGAAAAAAGGATTTTTACTGGGACTTTTGAGTATTCGTATGTTTAACAATTATAGTAGTAAGTGAAGTAATTACAAAACAGTTAAGACGAAAAATCAATACCTCTATTTTTAGAATGCCCTTTTAAACTTCGTATCGGCACCCTTTATCCATGGACATTTGGTTATTCAAATTTTTTTTTTCCCAAAAAATTTATCCAGTCAAACATTGATTCCACATTAACAACCGTATCCGATCAATATTTCTCGGTAATGCGAAAGTAATCCCACATTTAGTATACCAGCCTCTAGAATTCCAAAAAAGTGTTAATTTATTTATTATTGGAATTTCCTAAAAATTTCTGAAAAAAATTTACGCAGCGAAATTTGAGGTTCCACAAACGGGTTAATAACACCGCCGCCAAACACTTGAGTGCGTTTCCTATCCGTTTGTCTCTTCCTCTTTTTTGTTGCTGTTCATTAAATCGTAAAATGTTGCAAAAAATGCTAATGAAAATGTGTGTAATGCAAATGTTTGTCGCTGCTGTTGTTCTGCGTGTGTTTGTGCGTGTCGCATATAAAAACAAATTTGAGGAAAAGCAAAAAAAAAAACAGAAAAATTTATAAAGAAACCAAAGCTTATCAAAAGATGGATAAAGTTGTAATTGATTTTTGTTTTGTTTTATGGGCATTGACGCATTTGCTGGTGGGCCAAGTGTCTTGCCATACCATCTGTTAATGAGCATAATATGATGCGAATGACTTTAGTATGATTTTTTTTCACCCCGATATTACTGTCCTAACATCGTTGGCGAATGTCTCGCTTAGAGGGCCCACATAGTACGAATGTTGGCCACTCCGTCTGGATGTGTGGCTGATGAGTTCAAATGGGTTAATCAAATCGCCAAAATAACATTGACGCATGTGTGCATTTTATTCAAATTGAATGTTAGAACGAACCAATTTTGTATTCTTTGTACAACAAGTGAAAAGGGATTTAAATTCCGGTTGGATGCCCATGCATATACACTGTAATGCGCATGTAAATTTTAAAATCGTTTGGTGCGTGAACTTTTTTGAATGAAATAAAAAACTAAAAACGCAGTTATGATTTTTTTAATGTTTCTCATCGTGTACAGCCATGTAAATTTAAAAAAAAAAAAAAAATAATAGAATACCCCTAGTGTATATGCGCATGTAAATTTTAAAATCGTTTGGTGCGTGAACTTTTTTGAATGAAATAAAAAACTAAAAACGCAGTTAACATTTTTTTAATGTTTCTCATCGTGAATGGGCATGTAAAACATAGGTTAAAAAATAGAATACCCCTAATGCCCAGTCTAGTTAGTGACACGATACCACGACAGTGTTAACATTCACCGTCAGCACCTGAATGCGCACAGTGCATCGGTTTATCCAAAAAGTCCTAAGAATTTCTCGTACCAATCTAAGACACTCTACTGTCATATGAAATTAACTAAACATTATGTTCAAGAATTAAAAAAGCTTCAGTCGATAAATCCGATTTAGGTATACCCTTATTCATATATGGATTTTAAATTGTCCAGGCCGATTTTTTGAAAGCTTTGTTTGTGTGGAAGGTTCTAGAAAAAGGCGAGGCATTCGTTTTTGTCTAATATTTCTTTTATATTTATATTTAGTTTTCTTATATATTTCAACGATGATTTAAGCAGTAAACACACCTCAAGCGAAATTCATACATGTGGGTCTCAATCTACTTTCGGATAGTGTAGTTTGTGTGAGAGGTAAAATAAGGGGCGTGACTAAGGCTCCAAATTTTCGTTAGCTGATCTGGATTAAAATTGATTTTCTAATTACTAATTTTTAGCAGAATCGTATGAGTAGCATTGAAATAATTATGCGAACATCAAAACTGGGCGGAATAGTGTATTTGCACTGGAGATACCATAATGGGGCGCGTCATCCAACCTTTTCGTACGCATGTACAAGGCCGTTAAAAAAAATGGTATGGAGTTTACAGTAGCTGTGTGGGAGGTACCAGAAGGGGTGTGACTTGGATTCCAATTATTTATTCTTTTAACTTTGAACTTAAATTTTGATTCTGAGTTAGATAGTATGAACAGTATTCAGGAAATAAAAAGAGTACCACAAGTCGGTAGAGTAGTGAATTTTAGTAGGAGGTATGGGGCGTGTCAACCACTTTTTTCATATGCAATTACAAAGCCGTTTTTAAATTATAAGGGTGTTTACAATTTAAGGGCATTTTACTCACTGGGTGACAAGTTTTGTGGGTTCTAATTTGCTTTAAAACAGTGCCACTTGTGTGGCGGGTACCAGAAGGGGCGGGGCTAAGAATTCAATTATTTGCCACCAAGTTGTTCTTGTAATCGTGTTTTTAATTATTGATTTTGGGTTAGATCGTATAAATAGCATTAATGATATTTCTAAAATACCAAAAGTAGGCGTAACTGTACATTAGTATGGGATGTAACAGAAGGGAAATATGACCCATTTTCAATCAGATAGGCTAATTTAGAAAAAAATTGCAACGTGCCAAATTTATAATGGATTGGTATCTCCTTTCAGGAGTAATCGTGCGAACCAGCTTCACAGATGGACAGACATACAAATGTCTTGAAAGTAAAAAAACGGATTTAGTCAAAAGATATGTAGGATCTTGATTATTTTTTCGATACGTTACTCTTTTTGTACCAATATATTTTCTCCTACCAGTAGGAAGAGGGTAAAAAAATAGATAACCCACATGTCGGCCAGGACGAATCGTATGCAATCTGAACAGTGGATTCGCGCTTAAAACTACAAAAATAACAATCATCCTAAATTTAGTCACTTGTTTTGTTCTGAAGGTCTGATATATGATCACTATGAGCCACACTTTGTGAAAAAATTTAAGAATTATTCCATATATGGATTATGGATTTGCAACGAAATTTCCCTTCCCTTCTCTTGACCTTAAAGACCATTTTTGGGACCCTTAGGACCATGTGACCGACCTAAGGTTAGGTTAGGCTGAAAGGGTTGCTGAGTTCGACCTGTTGATCCATTGCATTACAGTTTGCCAGATGATAAGAGAGGACAGTAAGGTTTGAGAGATAAAGGAAGAGCTTCTGGAGAAAAGTTATATATTAATGCCAACCGAGTCTCGTTCATGCGCAGGTGAAAAAGTATGTTTGGTTCAAATAAGAAATTCGAATATTCAAACAATATAAGTAAATTAGTTAGGAATCCTGTGATAAATAATTTCACATATTAACTAAAATATTCGTACGTTGTTTATCGAAAATATGTATTTATAATTGAATGTAATTTTTTCCACGAATTGGCTAATACTACAACATAGCTACAATTTTATTGTTTTAAAAAAAATAAAAAAACATTTTATAATCTTAAATGGAATAATACAGGGTTTTCCGTTAAGGACAACACAATTTTATATATTAATAAAACACGGATATTAAAGAAATAGAATTTAAATTTGTTTCAGGTGTAGTGCAAATGGTACATTTTAAGAATGAAATTCGATTTCGGTCATATGAGGCCATGTACAGCGATCTATTCTTTGGACCCAATTTTTCAGCACTCTTGCACACATTTCGACCTGAACGTTGGCAGTTTCGCGTTGTATGTTGTCTCTGTACTCGTCTAAAGTGATGTGGCCCATAAAAAGAAATCCAATGGCGTTAAATCGCATGATGGAGGTGGCCATTCGACCGGATTATTCCTCGAGATAGCACCTTCACCAAATTTGCCTTTCAGTAAATCGATTGTAACGCGAATTTTGTGGCTCCGTCTTGTTAAAAACACATATTGGCGATGTCAAGCTCATCCAATTCTGGCAAAAAATAGTATTCATACATGGCACGATAGCGCTCTCTATTGACGGTAAAAAGACGATCCTTTCACTGACGAAAAAATAAGGCCCAATCACTTCGGCATGATAGCCACACAGTAATTTTTTGCAAATGCAATTGTTTCTTTTGAGGCACACGTGAGTCTGTTGCTATCCAATAACGAATATTTTGACAAAGTCAAAACGAGCTTCATCGCTGAAGAAGATTTTTTGATGATTTTCTGGACACAGAATTTCGGTAGTAGTTTTTAATGATTTCCAAACGTTGCTCGTAAGTGAACTTTACCACGATGAAAATGTTTGACACTGACAGATATTTAAAAATGTATTGATACAAAGATACGAAATTTTGATGTCCCTATTATAAACCCCTGTATATAAAACTTGTTCTAGTCAAGGGTATTAACTTGAAATAGTAATATTTGTAATAATGAAGGAAACAGTAATGAGTGTATTACTAATCATGGTAAAAACCCATTCAATGGTGAGTCCCCATCTTTCAAAGAAAATCCTTTGAATTAAGCAAACAGTTGTCCTCTATTGAACATTTGCAATTTTTGAGTTAATACCCTTTTGTTGAAAAGTGTGATATACTTATAGTTTATCAACAATAGCTACGGACGAATGCCCTACAAATGAGTAAAGAACATAATGAAAGACACCAAAAAATTCGCCACGGAACAAATCAAACAAAAATAAAAATGTTCAATTAAAAAAAGTTAGCTTCGAGTAAAAAACTAAAAAAATTGTGAGTTTTATAAGAATTGTGGACAAGCGAATGATACAAAATCTCTGCTATTCGAAAAGAGTTGTTGTTGTGAAAAATGCTAAGTAGGCAATGCTGGTACTAATAGACCTTTTACCAAAAGACCGAAACTAATTGTCCTCTTTTGGCTAATGTCTGGCCACGACTGAAGTGTAAATCGATTCCCTTCTCTTTGCCTTTGTGACCCAAAACTCGTGCATACATCAGCTTTTATTTGAGTGCCGTTATTCCATATTTATTAGTGGCTGCATCGTTTGAACATAAGGGTCGTGCCCCCTCCTGGGCCCAAGAGTCTAAACAAAATCGCAGTCAAATGAAATGAAAAACACAATAAACAAATAAAAGAAATACCCGTTTGGTCAAAGAAGAAATTAGCTTTAGTTTTTGTACACGTACGTCCACATCTACTCGTACTAGTGGTAGCCAGGATTTCAAAGGCTAACACGAATTTGCTATAAAAACACCAAAAATTATTAGCCAAAAAAATTATTATGCAGTTAAAAAATGTAACACATTTCAAAAGCACTAGCTAAAGAAAGCTTTTGCTTTTAAACATGACAAGGTAATACGAAAAGGGCACTGACCAGCTAAAAATTGTCACAAAAAGCATTAGCAATAAAAATATAGAAAACAAAACATCCTGATTGCTGCTTTTTTAGCTAAGCTGATGACTGATTTGTGCTGGTTGAAAGGCTGCAGCGATTGTGCGCAGCAATTTTTTTTTTATTTTTTGTTAAGTTCAGTGTTGCTTACTGAAGTTGCATATCAAATCTGTTTCGACTGCTTACGACTTAAACCAATTGAAAGAGATGAAGTAAACAGTTTAACCCTACAATAAAAGGCATTATTGAGGCATTCATAAACTGTTGTTTACCGTCTGTAAATTTAAATTTATTAAACTGAAAAAAAAATCAGTCACGTTTTAGCAGTTTTTGTCACAACACCGAACATTAAACACAATTTTCGGCTGCACATTCCTCGTCAGCTCATGTTAGCTTAAAAACAGCACTTCACTTATTTTGTATTATAAGCTGCCTAAAAAATAATTTTGGGCTGCTGCTGACTGTGGTTTGTTGGATGTGTGTACTTTTTTGGCTAAGGCTAACGTGAGCTAATAAAAATATTCAAAATGTGAGCTAAACTAATTTGTTGAAGACAAAAGCTAAACAGTAGGGTTAGCTTTTATTTTTGACAATGGTTTAAATATTAGCTCAGCTAAAGAAAGCCAACGATTAGCCGACACCTGCTTTTAAAGCCAAGTGGTCGCTACTTTTTTTCCATACAGGCCGCTGTTTGGGCCTCCACGGCCAACACTTCTTTGCACAAAATTGCAGCAGATTTTGATAAAACTTACATACTCGTATATCAAAATCTACATAAAAAGGATTAACTTAAAATGAACCTATGTTCATAATTATTAGTAAAAATTCTAAGGAAATTCTGAGGCCCTTTTTTTGGGGTACTAAAAACTAACAGCTAACTAACATTTCTTTGGTAAGAACGTTCAGTTACTAACATTGTCTAATTCTCAAGTTGGTGCGTCAAATCAGGCAATTTCAAGTTTCAGTGTGATAGATTTAAAAGTCAGAAAAAACCAATTTAAATAAATTCAAAAAAATAAACAAAAATAAACAAAACAACAACCCCCACACAAAAACAATAGAAATATGGATTTAAACAATAATAAGCCATACGAAGTTATTCACTATCATTTATGAATATTGTGAACAATATTTCTATTCCTCATGCAAATTGTTATGAATGCGGCGTATAGATTCTACGAATTTTTTTCAGTGCAAAAAGTTTCTTATTCTGGGAACTTTTTTCTAATAGGAAAAGCCAATTATGTGTTAAAAACAATGTTGGGTAATTATGAGTTAAATTGATTTATTTAAATTAAAAGACACATTCTTTAAAATAAATTATTTTTTACAATTATTCTTTGGACCAAATGTTGATTTTTATTTATTTTAATTGGCCCAAATAGCCCATTAAAAAGAGACACAAATAAATTAGAATTTTCAAACTACCATTCGACCTTAAATAACTTTCAACATAATTGGAAAGATATAAGAGTATCCAAAAAGATGTTTATCCCCTTATAGGTTTAAAGAACATTTTAATAAAGAATATTTTGATTTGTAAACCTTCCGTAGATTTGTATGAATATGGTCCTTCGTTAATAATTTTGTAAATATGGGAGCACGCTCAGGGCTCAAATTTTAAGGCTTTTAAACTGCCAACTAATACAAATTTGGTTACATTTTATTGGTATGACCAAACCAAATATTCTTCCGCATTTTATTGGTATGACCTATCTATTGGTTGTGTGCGGAATACTTTGATCGCATTTATCATTTAGTGGTATGTCGAACCGAATATTGAATACGATTGAAAACATTCGGTAAAAGCAACGAAAATTCTTCTTTTGCAAAGGACTTAGTTTTTCACTGTATGTGGGTCTCCGTCAGTGATTATAAGAATTATATCGTGCAAAACTTGCTGATTTGAGAGAAGTTTCCTCTTTTCTTCCTAATGGGATGTTGAGAGACCAAAGTAAGTCCCAAAATGTGCTGTAGGATATTAAAGAAATATTTGTGAAGAAAACGTGCTTTGTATACATTCAAGCACATCCGACTTTATATTCTAATTTAGAAACTGCATTTTGTTTATATTCCCCATAAAATTTTGCCTCCAACAAAGCCAATCGGCTTTTAGAAAAATCTCTATATGTGACAGTGCATAGAGAAAGGGACCTAAGGGTAAAAAAAAATAATTTTCACTTTTTTTGATGTGGACAACATCTAAGTATCGAATGAGACCGATCCCATGCCCCAAAAGTGTTCCCTCCCAGAGATATGCGCGTTTTATAAAAGTGATGGTACACCAAAGATACACGTATTTAAATCTTTAAAATGGCTCTCCTGAACAAAACTGGTTTTTACCCTTAGGTCCTTTTCTATTTTGCGCGTCACATATGTTTTTTTTTTAAAAATAACGTAATAACTCTTCCACGTAGAATATTTCCCATAATAATTTTTTTCTTGAGAGCAACGATATTCGTTCAAATTTTTTTTAAAAATTTCTCATATCACTAATACCACTGCAATAATTTCTAGCTCTGTGCAAATTGTAATCTCTCACTCTGCTAACACTTTTTCCGTAAAAACAATGGTTGGAAATTTCTCTCTGATTCACAACCGAAACAAATCCATACCAAGCTATATCAGAGTTACCATCATGTTTACCTAGATTTTGCAAACGATTCTAAAAATAACTCCATTCATAATTTGCCAACTCAAAGTCGTTCTAACAATTATGGTAAATATTCGTAATTTGTTTATAGACAATATTTACACCTTTTATGATCCATAAACAATGCCCGGCTAAATAATGTTTTCACACATAAGACACAATATTGCAAAGGGGCCCGCCCGTCTGCTCTCCCTCTCTCGTTGTCCTTCTAATCCACCATTACCTACAAAAAAGATAAAAAAAACAATATAGCCAACAAAATTGATGACGTCTTTTGACGTGTCATAGTCCCGGCATTTGAGTTGTCTGTCAGTCATTTTAAAAATATACCAACATTCATCATTGCGTGGCGGTGTAGGTACGTACGAGTACTAGCATGTACTGGTGATGTATTACTGAACTATTGATGTTCAAATTAGCACAATTATCTGAGAAATGTGTACGTCACTTCTTTACGCCCTCGCCCACCGGTGAGGTGAAATGGTCTAAGAATAGCCCGTCACAGTCCAAACAGATGCACACCCACCATGACCCAATACACTGATTTTGAAGGGGATTTTTTATAGGTTTTTGGAAATGATGGCGCACAAATGGTAAGGCGTTGTGTTGCGAGGCAGTCGCAAATGTTAGAACAATACCCTAGGTTTACGTCTAAGTACAATGAATAATTCAATTTTATGTATTCACATTTTGTGTATTCAACTTAAAGGAAGAACTTTTACGATCTGCATTGTATTCGATGATTTTTGGATGAGTGGAGCCAAACTGAAAATAAGTTTGTATGTCACAGAGAGCATGGAGAGTCTTGTAAACGCAAATGATTAAAATCAAATGTATGTGGGGATTTGAAAAAAGGTTGTAGTACAAGACTTTTGGAAATCACGGCGAGGTCTTAAAATATGTCTCCCTTAAAAAAAATCTAATGGTCTAACGAAATCGGCAATTAATAAGCTTAATTGGTTTTATTTTCGCCACGGAAAACATATATGTGACAGCGCATAGAGAAAGGGACCTAAGGGTAAAAAATCAATTTTCACTTTCTTTTTTTTGATGTGGACAACATCTAAGCATCGAATGAGACCGATCCCATGCCCAAAAAAGTGTTCCCTCCCAGAGATATGCGCGTTTTATGAAAGTGATGGTACACCAAAGATACACGTATTTAAATCATTTAAATGGCTCTCCTGAACAAAACTGGTTTTTACCCTTAGGTCCCTTTTTATTTTGCGCGTCACATATAAGTATATTCTCCCCGTTGACAGTAATTTCATTTCAGAATGAAGCGAATTGACCTCTTTCATGCGATGTCCTAAAATAATTCTGGCTTGATTTCCGATATTCCGTCGTAGAGCTTATCTACCAATAATATTCCCAACCACGAATTTGCGCTAAAATTGATTAAAGCGAACTAAAGATTTAGCTTAAATTGAAAAGAGGGCGGAGAGTCCTATTCATGCATCAATGGTAGTGACATTTAACTTTATTGACATAACAGTGTAGCCACACACAGAGAACAGATTCGTTGCCACAACCGAATTTCTTTGCCAACTGAGTGATTGAGGTTGCATGCACCTTGAGTTGGTGCCCTGTAACGTTAATTGTACATGTGACGCGCAAAATAGGAAGGGACCTAAGGTTAAAAACCAGTTTTGTTCAGGAGAGCCATTTTAAAGATTAGGTCCCTTTCTATTTTCGCTTGGAATCGTCGACTTCACTTTCATAAAACGCGCATATCTCTGGGACGGAACACTTTTGGCGACGCTTGCCTTGAACTTCTGGATGTCGCAATTAGTGGGAAATACATTTGCCGGAAGTCGATTCCACATACGGACGGTACGAGCGAAAAACGAATTTGATCTGTAGTGTATAGTGCGGTCAACTGGCCAATCGATAACAAACGGGTGTGAATTCCTAGAAAGTCGCGTATCCCTGCCGAACATCCTCATATCTGGAATAATGCGACGGATGTCGCATGAACACACATCATGAAAGTAACGATAGACCAGCGTCACGCAACCCACATTCCGACGATGCTCAAGGGAAACAATAGAGTTGTTGTCAGCACCATCGCTCTCCTTTGAACACGGTCAAATATCTCCAAGGATGATTTTGGAGCACCTGCCCATATATGGGAGTTGTATTCCATCTTTGGCCTGATGTAAGTTGTAAGATATTGAAAAGAACAGAAGGAGTAAAATATTTCTTGTACCGCGTTCAAAAGCCTATGCCTCGCCCAACGAGCGTCACATTATATTCTCATGCCCAGAACATCGAGAGCTTCCGATTGTTTAATATCCGTAATATCGATAGAAATTGACGATATCGTTGTGAGACAACAAGTAGCACTGTGTCTTAAGCGCATTAAAATCTACTCTATTCACTCGACCCCATTCGGAAATGGCCAATAGATCCCGGCCAAGTGTCTCATCCATAATTCGCCTTTAGTCTTCATTATCGTGAAGATTCGGCCAACGGTCGAATAAATATGAATGACAGAGGTTACTATCATCTGCGAAAGAGTAGATTGGATTCACGGTCTGACCCAAAAGATCGTCAATGAAAATAAGAAATAAAGAGGGAGAAAGGACAGAGGCCTGTGGTACACCTGCGGTCAGCCTATGTGTGTTGGATGAGAACCCATCTACAACAACTCTAATAGTGCGATCTCTATGAAAGCTCGATATAAATCGATCAAGCGTATTACCGACACCAAAAGCGATCAGCTTTGATATGAGTGCAGACTCTTTCAAAGGCCTTGGAGATATCTATAGCCACGACCTGACTCTCACCAAACTGGTGGATTTCGAGTTTACGCCGTCGTTTTACGTATAAGCTACCTATTAAATATACTCTAGTTTTTTTGATGGCACATTTACCAATCCTCCTAATTCTTTGAACTATTTTCGAATGATTTTTAATTCAATCGGTAGCGCATTTGTGTGTTGGTTAGTTTCTGCAAAGAATCATTCCCAGCGAAACGATGCATCGCGACGCTGGAGCAGGCCACAAACAGTTTAAATAGTCAAGCGCTTTTGTAAAGTGCTGGTGAAAATAAATCATATATAAAATTCTGAGAATAATATCGTAGGTGTTAGTGGATATTCCATTAAAATACCTTTGCAAGTAGGAGGAATTTAAACAAATGGGAGACTGAGAAGAGTCAGCGGCTTTATAGTTCAATGTAAGTTAAAACTAATGTCAACTATCATGTGGCCAATGCGTGAATCTTTGAAGTATTCGATGTGCAATCTGTATTAACGTACGTGTATTATTGTGGAAAATCATACCAAAGAGAATTTTTCGTAAATAAAAACAATGGTTCACTCGTAAGTGTAACCAAGTGAAAATTTTAGTAAAACAAACACGTTCTATATGGATCACGCTACAACGTTTCATAGCAGCTTGTTTTTAATCATGCACGAGTAATATAATTGGCCAACTGAACGTATTCAGTTTGATTTGGCGAATTCTTTTAGGTCTATGTAAAAAAGTGCACCACACTTTTCCCACCTACTTTAGATGTCGTACCAATCTCACATATGTTCATTTGATGTTCATTTTATAGGAATGTTCACCTTTAAATCCCATACCCAAATTAATACAATGGTAAACGAGGGATACAAATTGGCTTTACAGAGGGGCCGAGACGGTTCTGAAGATAGCCCATGGTATTTTTGACAAATTTAAAAAACTAAAATATTGTTGTAGCAACAATATAAATATTGTTGGTGTGACAAAACCATTGTTATTCTTTAGGTTTTATGTTAACAATATGTTGTAGGAATAATAACATGATTGCGTGTCAATTATACTATGGTTATGAGGGTCATGCTATGATTGTATGTGAAACATACTATAATTGTATGTTAATCATACTATTCTTGTGAGGATCATAAAATTGTTATGCTACAAACATATACCCAACAATGATGCTCTTCAAAAATTGTCAACCTAACCATACGTTTTTTCATCGTGAACATCAGCAGTATAGGGAACATTAAGGGAAATTAAGTGCAACTTAGAGAGCGTCGGCTAAATACAAGTTTCTTTTTAAAGTATTCCAAGTATAAGGTCTTTGTTAGTAACAAACATTCCCACTGATTATGCCTCGGCTACCATTGCCAAAGCCCATTCTATCACGCCAATTTCCTAAGACATTGTTGATAGTTTTGGGCTGTAGCTCACAGATTACTTGGATGATATTGGCTCTAAGGGCTTGAATCGTTTTTGATATTTAATGGTCCCCCACAAAAAAAATCCAAAATGGTCAAATCGCAGCTCCGAGGCGGCATATTTATACCGTCAAGACGGCTGATAACATGATTTGGGAATTTTGTCCGCACAAGTTAAATTTTGACATGTCGCGCCATTGTGTATTAACCAGAGATCGTCTAAATCCATTCTCAATTTTATCAAGAGAAAAATTCGGAAAACGCCCACGTTCTTCGCAGCCTCATTTCCGACGAAAACTTTCCCTCTTTCTGAATGAATGGGCATTTCAACAATAACGTGTGGGTATCGAGCCTTAATTGCGCAATTTCGTTTGTTAACCTAGCCGCCGAGATGAAAATGCGCCTTGTCAGAAAAGATGAAAAATTCAAAATTCAAGCTGCCTTAAGACCCAAACTGCGAAACCAAAAAGAAGCATAAAGTGACTTATTTCGTTTTGCGGAGATACTTATATGATACTGGCATTCCGTCAAGATTTCGAGCGGAAACAGCTGTTTGTGTCAAATAACCTATGAATAAAAAATACTTGTCTTTTGCCAACGCGATACGTATTTATTACAAATGGTCCAACGAAGGTTTCAGTTGTCTCGGCGTAAGCGGAGCGATCAGGACCACGCCTACTAGGACATTGCTGACAATTTATAAAGGTATAAAGTAGATGAATCTATACGAATATATGAATCGATTACGATTCATATAATCAGAAAATAATTGAGGTGAAATCCGGAAACTCAACTCACGTAGCAGTATTTTCCGAACAGATACCTAAGAGGACAACAGTTGCTCAGTGTAAAACCCTGATACCGGACCAATAATATTGGATTAATGAAACCATAGCGCAGATGCCCGCTGTGGTACGAATAGCACGAAGCTATGGGAAAGGTCCCAGCAATTATAAAGTGTGTTAGCTGACTTAACGCTAACACGAGACTGACAAATATATAGTCACCAAATGTAAATCAGGAACTTGAGCAAAATGACTATTACGAACGCATCTAAATAGCATTGGAATAGTTGAGAACATCATCTAGGCGGAGAGGGTGTCCAAACGGTAGAGCACTATATTTTACAAAGGCTCCTGATTCTTAAAGGATGACTCTTTAACAGACTTAAGGACGTCAAAAGCACCGAGTTCCATTAAAAATCCCTCAAGGCTAAACCACAGAATTACTAGAGCTCACAACAGACCGATTGCTGGCTAAAGTGTGGTCCAAGGACATAAGGAGGAACAAATATGCTTCCTCTTTTTATACTCTCCACCAAAGGATGGGTCTTTTATACGTTTGTCATTTTGTTTGTAATATCCGAAATACTTATTTGCGACATATAAAGTATTTGCTATGTCCCCTTTATATTATTGGTTGTCATTTAATTTTAAGACGTTCTAGCCATGTCCGTCTGTTGAAAGCACAATGCAGTCCAAACAAGAGGAGAGGTAGGCTTTAAACTCACCCTATATATCTCTTATAGACGGCGATCGCTGGGAACTGAAAATAAACTAAATCAGCCAGAAGGAAAAAAGTTCCTTTTCGAGGGACTGAAAAGGTGCTGATGAATTTTTTGATATTTCCGAGGATATATAGCGGAACAAAGCTGCTCTCCACTATAGGATGGGTGGTTTATACGTTTCTCATTTTGTCTGTTAAATCCGAAATAATTATTTGCGACATATAAAATATGTTATATTATTTATATTATTGGTCGCCATTTTATTTTAAGACGTCTGTTGAAAGTACAATGCAGTCCAAACAATAGAAGATATAGGCTTTAACTCACCATATAAATCTCTTATGGTCGGCGATCGCTGAAAATTGAAAATAAACTAAATCAGCCAGAAGGAAAAAAAGTTCCTTTTCGAGGGACTGAAAAGGTCCTGATCAATTTTTTGAATTTTCTGCTGCTTAATTTAATTAATGAACTTTTAAATCGGTTTTTTGGAAGTGGTCGGTATAAATACTTTAACCTTCACATAATTGGGCGTGTTCATTGGACCCTGTGGCACTAGGAACGCAAAAACTGTCCCCTAATGTTCAGAGACAAAAGGTGTGTCCAGTTGAAATCTTTTCACAAATCCAAATAAAGATACGTTAAAATCTTCTTACAAATCCTAATAAAATGGGGTCTAGAAACGTTGAAATCTTCTTACAAATCCAAAAAGTAACCTATAATTAAGTTTATAACCAATTTGGGATTCGGACCATAAATAAGCAAGGACCGCACAAATCAGTCCTTCAACTATGAACATATGGGTATCAAAACACAATCAGAATATCTTCTGAATTTGAGGCCTTGACTAATAGAGGAAGGATCCTAGGGCGCTGAAAAAGATCTCTTTTGAGTACTTAATGGACATATGAGTACTCAAAAACAATGAAAGTTTCCGATGAATCTAAATATAAGATAAGTATACGCGTTGGCTGAATTGGAGACAATGTCGTATGGGCGTGATCTATAGTCCCTGAGGCCCAAAAACCGTCCCCTAATGTTCGGGAACATAAAGGTATCCACAAAAAGTAAAATGTTTAGACAAATCCAAATTTGTAGCTATATCTAATATATGTATGTGCCAATGCGAAACTTTGAACGGCCCATATGTTTCCTAGAGGCCCAAAAATTGACCTCCTTGAACAATAGACATATGTTTATTAGAACACAGTCACAAATCAGAATATAGGATTAATTTAACAAATTGACAAATTCTGAGTCCTGACCCAAGGGTCTATGGTCCCTAGGGTACCAAAAAGAGGTCCTCATAAATATATGTAGCGCATAGAGAAAGGGACCTAAGGGTAAAAAATCAATATTCACTTTTTTTGATGTGGACAACATCTGAGCATCCCATGCCCCAAAAGTGTTCCCTCCCAGAGATATGCGCGTTTTATGAAAGTGATGGTACACCAAATATACACGTATTTAGATCTTTAAAATGGCTCTCCTGAACAAACTGGCTTTTACCCTTAGGCCCCTTTCTATTTTGCGCGTCACATATATATAAGTATTCAAAAACAATAGCATTTTTCAATAATTGGAATATGACATAAATTTTACGATTCGGCTGAGTTAGAGGTCTGAATCTATGTGCGTGGTTTTTGTGCCCTGGTGCCCAAAACCTGTGCCCTGGTGCCCAAAACCTGTACCATAACGTCAAGATACATATGTGACAGCGCATAGAGAAAGGGACCTAAGGGTAAAAAAATCAATTTTCATTTTTTTTTTTTTTTGATGTTGACAACATCTGAGCATCGAATGAGACCGATCCCATGCTCCAAAAGTGTTCCCTCCCAGAGATATGCACGTTATATGAAAGTCAAGTCGACGATTCTAAGCGCAAATAGAAAGGGATCTAATCTTTAAAATGGTTCTCTTGAACAAAACTTTTTATCAACCTTTCACTTTTTTTGATGTGGACAACATCTGAGCATCGAATGAGACCGTTCCCATGCCCCAAAAGTCTTCCCTCCCAGAGATATGCGCGTTTTATGAAAGTGAAATCGACGATTCTAAGAGCAAATATAAAGGGACCTAATCTTTAAAATGGCTCTCCCGAACAAAACTGGTTTTTAACTTTAGGTCCCTTTTTATTTTTCGCGTCACATATGGGTATTAACAAAGAGAAAAATGTTCTCACGAGTCCAAATATGTACCTATTTTTAAGTTTTGGGCCAGTTTTGCACTCGATTTTTTCTATTAGGTCCCAAGAATCGGCCTTCTTCCCTACACTAAAGCCTTAATTCAAATCGACACATTTTAAATAAAGATCAGAAAAAAATGATATTTCATGTACTGCATTACCATGGCCTACACCAACTAATATTCGGTTGTATTAATGGAAAGATGGAAAGCCTTATCGACTCTAATTTTACACCAGAAAACTTCAAGTTTTCGTCAGACTGACAAGGACATTCCACAAATTCATTCTCTGTGTCACATCCAGGGCAAATAAGTTTCGATTGAGGAGCTTAACATCAATAAGTCTGATATCCCTTTTCTTTTTAGGGGGGATTATGACGTGGAACATTTTTAGTTTATTCCTCTACATATTTAGACATCACCCACACAAAATCATTAAAAGATGACTCAGGAAGTTGCGACATACCAAACGAATAAGTGCCACACCTAACGTGCGATATTATGGTGAAGTACCTGCAAGTTTAAGAATTTCAATTTAATTATTGTGTTATCTGGACTCCAAACGATTTACTCGATGTTATGAAATAAATCATCAACTTTATTTTGTAAAATACCCACCAGTTGCTGCAACGTTTGGTGAATTACTTTACAAAGAATCTATTGCGCTCGTCATAGACATTGCTAATTTGTTTTATTGCAACTCAAACGAGAAGTGCAGTAAGTAAGTGATTATTGCAAACAATATGCAATTTAAATGTATAACCTTTTAACATTTTATTGTTTATTAATCACATTCTCACCGCAAAGCACGTGCTGTCAGACGTCGCTGTCAGTAAACTTATACAGCTGTTGCTTTAGCTGCTGCTTATACAGCTGCCGCCACGAAGTCTTCCATTCATAAACAAATAAAAAATAATAAATTCGCCGTCAGAATTTGAAACGTATTGTTTCGCTATCCTATGTCACGGTGTACGATATGTGCAAATGACTTGTAAAGCAAGTTTAGTTTTATATGCAGCATTACATTTGTAATAAGTGGTTGTATTGACAATAATTGTTTTGCATTCAGGGTTTTCTCTCAACAGTTTAAAAATTACTTAATCACGATCTGTAGGGGGAATTATATGGACGCATAAAGCCACCTAACTGAGGCGGTGTACACTTAGGTCAGTTTTCTTAAAAATTCGCAAATAACAGATTCGTTGTTACAACCAATTAATTTCCAACGAAATAAGGGCGGTTTCGAATAATTTCAAGTATTCCCTCAGTATAACCGAATTTCGAGCACCGGAATTGCTCATACATTAAGTGACATCGACTTCAAAAGACAAAGTGATTTTGTAGTCAAACAAAAATAAGGAACGAAATTGTCAACTTTCAACGCACATTGGACTTTTTTTCGAAAGTTCGACGACATATTTTCCACTCCACTCAAATAATAAGAAATATCTTGCATCATTCTGCGAAAAAGGTTATATGAGTAATAAGTAAGTATCATGCCAAATGTTTGTAACTACCAAAAATATTTAGGCCACATTTAACCAACCGATCGACTCAGAATGAATTTAACGCCCGTAGAGCAAATAAGGTGCAAAAATCAAAGTTACAGGATTTCAAATATGCTCTCATTAATTTTACCTTTAGTAATATTTTAAGTTAAGATGATATAAGCGTTAAAATTTGGCCGATTTTTGGTTTCAGAAAAACACCCCATTTTAAGGTAATTTGGTCCGATTTCAGGGGTTACAACACGAAAACTAGGTAACGAATCGTCCTTTTTGTTTCTATTGATTTATGTATTTATTAAATGTATAATAATAAAAAAAAATATTTAAAAGCTCACCATTTTCCTTTATTTTTTACATCTGAACACCCAGAGAAAACATTTCATTTTTCACTTAACTCTTCGGACGATGTAATCGATGTTGGATCATTCTTAGAGGTGCGCCTCCAAATGGATTTGCCAGTAAGGTACAACTTTGTAATGAAGTTAAACGTGAAATTGGCGTCTTAAACAAGAAAAAATTTCCGGGACATGACATGACATGATCGATGAAAAAGTATTCAAAACTCTTCTAAAAAAGGTTTAATCTTCATATGCAACATTTTTTACTAAATACAAAGGTTACTGTTAATGTTACTCAAAGTAACATTATTCTCCTGTACAATGGAAATGTGCCACAATTATCATGGTGCCCAAACCAAATAAATCAGAAGATCAACTTTCCTCATATAGACCAATTTGCCTACTACCAATTTGCCTACTACCAACTTCAGTAATTTTAACGATTCTACAAACCAAGAAAATTACAAATATGGAAAGTCACCTTTGAGGTGCGTGGAGTTCTTGCTAAAATTAGCGCTTACACAACCACAAGAGGAGGAAAACTTCGGTGAAAATACTTAGTAGGGACATAAATACAGTTACAACATTGAACACAACCATTTCAATAGTAAAACTGAACATACCCCGTTAGTGTCATATGGGTTTTGAAAGCTTAAAGTTGTTTCAACCTTCATCATGGCATGGTAAGATAATGAGAACCGTATCGCTCTAATAGCGATTTTCAAATGTGAACGGGATTTTAAAATTGTTTCAACCTTCATCATGAAGTGGTAAGATAATGAGAACCGTATCGCTGTAAAATCGCTTTTCAAGTGTGAAATGAAAAAAGCGAAATTTTCAAAACGCTCCGGCCACTAGGGATTAGACTAAAGATGTAAAAGACCGCCGCCGGTCGGGTCGCCCACTCTCTGTTCGAACTCCGCATGTCATCAAAGCCGTTAAATCAAGAATTCTCAGAAATCCGCTCCGAAAACAGTCTGCATTACTGCAGACAAAGAGTCAAAACATCGGCCAAAGTTTACCAAGAAACCGTTTTGGAAGCTGTTGTGAAGCCTCTTAACAATTCCCTGTTCCAAAACCAGCCATGGACTTTCCAGCAGGATTGTGCGCCGGCCCATAAGGATAAAACGTCCTAGGGCTGGCTTCGAAACAATTTTCGAACGTTCATTTTCTCTGAAGAATGGCCCTCAGGCAGTCCAGATTTGAACCCATTGGATTACAAATTGTGGATTGTTTTAGAGGACAAGGTTTGCCACAAAAGATCTCTTAAGAATGCTTTGGTTCGAGCTGTGGCCAATTTTCCAATGGACGAGGTTCGTGCAGCTGCTGACGATTGGCCAGTGCGACTTAAGGCGTGTGCAAAGGCAAAAGGCGGACATTTCGAATAAGTAGATTCTTTTTGGATACAATATACATCAATAAATATATCAAAAAATATTTGGTCCAAAAACATTCAGTACTTTTTATTTTACAGCATAAAACGTGTGTAACAGTATTTATGTCCCTACTAAGTACATCAATACAGGATAAGAAAAAGATCAGAAAGATGCAAATACATGATGTTTTTTTTTAACAAGTAAGTCTAAAGTAGACTGTACGAATACTCAAACGATGAAAACACTTTTGGGATATTTTTTTTAAAATGATGAGGCAGTAACCAGAATTACTGGAATTGACAATCAACTTGTGAAAAGATTGGTAACCGTCTTAAACTTTTTTAAACTGTTAACGTTAATTCTAAAATATATGTAGAATATGCTTCGAAAGCTGCATCACTTTTAGCAGATATGTATCCACAGAAAAAGCTGACACCGACAGTCCATAAAATATTGGCGCATAGCAAAGATATAAGAGATTAATCTCTTAATGGCAAAATCGCCGTCAGTTAAGAAGTTCAAGCCCGCCAAAAAAAAATCGCAGATGTTCTTATCCGTATTTTAAGCAGGGTTTACTTGATAGTCGAGCACACAATGGCAGCCCACCCTTTTTTACTCAAAACAAGTAGACAAATTAAGATCGGCTGGCCTAAAGCTTATATATCCTCCATCATGGCTTCGAGTCTAATATACAAATTGTTTCAGGGGGGCATGTTAACGGCCTCTTTTCCATCAGGTTTTTTTGTGTACCAACATCATATATACCAACCGGTATTAGACACGGCCCTTTAAAGTTCAGAATTGTGTGTGCGGGGCCACGCCCACTTATCCAATTTTACCATAACAAAGTCATGAACAATTTCTTAGTCATTTATTTCATTCTTTTAAACTTGTATAACGATCGGAACATTTCATTTGCCATACATGCGATTTTTTAAAGGGGGTGTGATGCCGCCCACTTATCTTCAGGGATGTACTTCGATTAATGCCAATATCATATGTTTCAAATATCGACGTCATATTTCAAATAGTTCATGAGATATAGTCTTTTGTCAATGATATTGTTTCTAGAGGTTGACTCAGTCCTTCCTTATGGGGGAAAAATGTTAAACTCTTGACCAGGGTTGCCATTCGTTCTATTTTAAACAGTACAGTACATTTATTCGTCAAAAGTACTGATCTATATAGGGGTGTGATGCCGCCCAATTATCTTCCAGGATGTACTTCGATTAATGCCAATATCATATGTTTCAAATATCGACGTCATATTTCAAATAGGTCATGAGATATAGTCTTTTGTCAAGGATATTTTTTCTAGAGGTTGAATCAGTCCTTCCTTATGGGGGAAAAATTTTAAACGCTTGACCAGGATGCCATTAGTTCTATTTTAAACAGTACAGTACATTTATTCGTCAAAAGTACTGATCTATATAGGGGTGTGATGCCACCCACTTATCTTCCAGGATGTGCTTCGATTATTGCCAATATCATATGTTTCAAATATCGACGTCATATTTCAAATAGTTTATGAGATATAGTCTTTTGTCAAGGATATTTTTTCTAGAGGTTAAATCAGTCCTTCCTTATGGGGGAACAATTTTAAACGCTTGACCAGGATGCCATTAGTTCTATTTTAAACAGTACAGTACATTTATTCGTCAAAAGTACTGATCTATATAGGGGTGTGATGCCGCCCACTTATCTTCCAGGATGTACTTCGATTAATGCCAATATCATATGTTTCAAATATCGACGTCATATTTCAAATAGTTCATGAGATATAGTCTTTTGTCAATGATATTGTTTCTAGAGGTTGAATCAGGAAAAATTTTAAACGCTTGACCAGGATGCCATTAGTTCTATTTTAAACAGTACAGTACATTTATTCGTCAAAAGTACTGATCTATATTGAGAGCCCGAATATGGGACTTTGTATATAGCATAAGATATACATACTATTTGTTTATTTGTTGTCTAAGCTTATTTAATTTCAATAAATAAACATTATAAAAAAAAAAGTACTGATCTATATAGAAGTATACCTCTAAACAGTTCTCAAAAATTACTGAATTGTAGATTTTAAAATATAATAAGTATTGTTTCTACCACGGTCGATGGTATATAAGAATCGGCCTGGCCCAACATATCGACAATTTTACTTGCTAGAAAAAACATACTATACTTTATAGGTTAAAGACAATTTGGGTTTTGCCTCACTTCGCATGTAAGAACTTCCCTTACCCGAATATATTATTCCAAGATTGCTGAAGTACGATATAGAACAACATCTAATTGATACTGCTTTCCATAGAATTTCTGAGTTATTTATGTTATAGATATTAATCTCTGAAACATGTCTTTCGAGGGAAAATACACTTGAACATGGAGCATGTAAATATTACTTGAATGTCTAGAATCTATGACCAATTAATTACGAAAAAAAATGCTTGCTAACGATTAGTGAAGTCAAGTGGGAAATAGAAAAGATTTCATTGGTTTAATAAAATATTGTAATCCTCTATATCTAGTTTTGAACGTAATTTTGCAAAAAAAAAATCCCGAATATTCATTGCATTCTATGTGTGTGTCAAACAATCTTCGATTTCATACGTAAGCATTATGAGTAGGATAGATCGACTTACATTTAAGAAGAATCCAACTTATTTTACATTGCGTACAACTGATTCGAGTTCTATTATGTTTTTTTTTAATTTAAATAAAGAAAATTTAATGTATGTATTATCTAGAGAGATCAATGAAATGGCTGTTTTAAAAGAACCGAGCTTCGCATTTTGCTATCTAGTGATGGAAAAACATTGCAGCATTTTTAAGATACTCGTACCCATTCCGCAAGATCATGTGGTAGGTTATACAGGCTTACAAATTACCCATGTTGTCAGATTTGAAGTTTTAAAGAATTAAGATTTGAAGAATTAAAGACTTAAAAGTCCAAATAAAAAAAAATAGTCGAAGCAAGATACAAATTATATTGTCAAACTGTAAAGGTACATAAATATACTTTTCCGGTCCGCATGGCTATCGGTAAAAGATATATTTTAACTTCCTTTCCGACAATAGAATTATAAACCTTGAAATACCGCCTTTTTATTTGTATACCCTCCACAATGAAGGGTATATTAGTTTTGTCATTCAGTCTGTAATACCTTGAAATAATCATCGGAGACCCAACAAAGTATATATATTCTTGATCCTCGTAAAATTCTAAGACGATTCTAAGACGATCCATGTTGTCCGGCTGTCCGTCTGTTAAAAACAAGATAGAGCCTGCACGAAAACAGCTAGGGAGCTGAAATTTGGCACAAACATGTGTAGTTAACCTAGCATGGTTGGTATTGAAAATGGGCTAGTTGGTGTTGGAGACCCTCAACCGACACTACCTCATAATAATTAGATTTTTATTTGGAAATATCCGTCCAGTTTTTTGAGCAAAATCACTAAAATTTTACAAATAATTATCTCTCTATAGCAATCATCTATGTAAAAATGGTTTAAATTGGGCCACCATTTCTTGTACCTCCCATACAAACGGCCTTATGGGCCTTGAGAATTAATATGACTATAACTCACCACAAACTTGACCTATCGAAATGAAATTTTACACATCAAGATTTCTATATACAACACACTTCTATGCTGAATTCGGTTAAGATCGGAAAAGTCCTATTGGTGCCTCCCACACTAACGGTCTCATAGGCCTTGAAAAATAATATGACAATAACTCACCACACACTTGACCTATCGAGACGAAATTTTTGGCACAAAGATTAATATATAGAACAGACTTTTGCGCTAAATTTGGCTAAGATCGGAAAGGCCCTTCTGGTACCTCCCACACAAACGGTCTCAGGGGTCTTGAAAAATAATATGACAATAACTCACTACAAACTTGACCTATCAAGATGAAATTTTCTACATAAAGATTTTTATATAGAACACACCTCTGCGCCAAATTCTGTTGAGATCGGAAAGTCCTACTGGTACCTCCCACACAAACGGTCTAATGGGCGTTGAGGAATAATATGACGATAACTCACCACAAGCTTGACCTATCGAAATGAAATTCCGCACCAAATTTGGTTTTATTTGGGAATCTGGTGGAGTGTATCCAAAGTTCGGCACAGCCAAACATAACATTTTTTACTTGTTTTTCTTAATTTTGTTTGTAAGTTACTAACCCGATGCGCTTCGCTACACCCCAAACATGCTTTACAGAAATAAATAGAACTAAATATTAAATATTACCGAAGAATAAGGTGATCCAAGTAAAGATACTTTTTTCAATAGTTTTTTTTTTTGACAGATCACGTGTGATATTATTCACCTTATTTTTATTTAGCATTGTTTGTCATCATGGAAAGACTTACTTACGCCTGAACAACGTTTACAAATCGTTAAACTTTATTACGAAAATTCACGTTCTGTGAGGAATGTGTTTCGTGCCTTTTCGAGCCAAATTTTGTTCAGCGATGAGGCCCATTTCTGGTTCAATGGGTATGTAAACAAGCAAAATTGCCGAATTTGGGTCGAAAAGCAACTAGAAGAGGTTCAAGAGCTGCCACTTCATCCAGAAAAAAACAACGTTTTAGTGTGGTTTGTGGGCTGGTGGAATCAGCGGTCAATATTTCTTTAAATATGATACCGGTGAGAACGTAACCGTCTATGGCGACCGTTATCGTGGCATGATAACCGACTATTTGATGCCTGAAATTGAAGCTCGTGATCTCGGTGACATTTAGTTTCAACAAGACGGTGCCACTTCCCACACATCGCATTAATCAATGGATTTATTGAGAGAATACTTCGTTGAGCAGATAACTTCATGTTTTGGGCCGGTCAATTGGCCACCAAGATCGTGTGATATCACACCATTTTTCCTGTGGTGATATGTAAAGTCTTAAGTTTATGCGGACAAACCCGCTTCGATTCAGGCCTTGGAGCAAAACATCACGCATGTCATTCGCCAGTTACCAGTTGAAATGCTCGAACAAGTCATCGAAAATTGGACTCAACGGATTGACTATCTGAAACGTAGCTGCGGCCAACATTTGATGGACATAATCTTCAGAAATAAATGCCAAAGAATGTTCTTTCAAATGATAATAAAAATATCCTATTCAATTTGAATTTTCTGTGTTTTTTTCGTAAAAAAAAGTAGGGAACCACGAAATGAAACACCCGTTATTATTTCTATCTGATTTGTTGGTTTTCAAAGACACCTATGAAAAAGTAGAGATTTTTTTATTAAATCTGAGCCGTTTTATTTAAATTATTATGTTATCCGTTCCTTAATGTAGGGTGATCAATCAACAGGTATTTTTTTTCAATGGGGTTTTTTACAGATTTCGCTTGAGTTGTGTAAAACTTTATAATTTTTCTTTTTAGTTTCGTTTGCCATTTCATAGTGGAAGAACTTACACCGTGAAAACCACGGTTTGGTGCGGTTTATAGGCTGGTGAAATTATCGGTCCATATTTTTTCAAATTTGTAACGGGTGAGCAATCTAGAGGTATTTTTTCAATAGAATTTTATTTACAGAGTTGTGTTAATTTTTTTTTTCGGTGTTGTTTGCCATTTCATCCTGAAAAGACTTACACCGCGAAAACCACGGTCTGGTGTGGTTTATCGGCAGCTGGAATAATCGGTCCATAATTTTCAAAAGTGATAATAGCCGGAACGTAACCGTGTATGGTGCTTGCGATAGCACTATGGTATCGGACTTTTTGCTACCTGAACTTAAAGTCCGTAATCTCGAAGACATTTGGTTTCAACAGGACGCAGCTTAAACAATGGTTTTATTGAGAGGTCCTATTGAAGAGCAGTTATTTTCACGTTTTGAACGGGTAACTTACCCGCCTAAATCGTGTGATATCATACCTTTAGACTTTTTTCTTTGGGGCTACGTAAAGTCCAAAGTTTATCTGACAAACCAGCTACGATTCAGGTTTAAAAGCCAAACTCTATAATTCAGGTTTATTATTAAAAAAATGGCACAAAATGTTTTTTCGAAAGAACAATAAAGATTCCACGCATGATTTGAATTTTTGTAGTTTTATTTGTTTTGAAAAAAACCTTTAGCTCAACCTGCCACCTATTAGTTCAAAGTTATAATTGTAGCTTAAAAGATATATGTGTACCTTTGAAACGATTTGCCTATTATTTGTTCATTAAAGCAGTTAAAAAAGGACACCAACTTTACCCAAAGACTTGTTTCTATAAACACTATTTTATAGTGTTTCTGATGTTTCCTACTTAAATATCTGATGTTTTCTACTTAAATACTTCGCAAAATTGTACGTATCTGGGTATACGCAGTAAAAATCGCACTTCGACTTTATTCTCTTAAAGTTGAAAGAAATAAGTTCGGCGGAAAAGAGCGTACACATATGCTATAGTATTTCCTGCCACAATGTAGCATACAGTGTAAATTTCAAGACGACCTGCCTGTAATTATGTTTCTTACATTTCATTCAAAACAGGGAGATTAGCACCACCCACTTTTCCCACGGAATTATTTATTTTATTTTAGCAGTATGTATATATTCCAAATCTAATATTTCTTACTTTAATACTTTATGAGTTCTGTCCATTTAACATTTGTGGATATGTAAAATTGCATCTGTGTTTACTCTTTAAAACTTATTTGCCTACTATAGAATACTGTGTACATTTTATGAGGTTAAGCTTCGATCATTACATCGCTTTTAGAAAAGACGACGTTGCACATCCCACTTTTTCCTGAACTTATTTCATTATACACTGATAGTATATGTACCGAATATGATGTTCCAAGCCTTTATAGTTGATATGCTTTGCGTGTGTAATTTTTTGAATAAGTGGGCGGTGCCACGCCCCTTTTAAAATCGTATCTGCTGGTCTACAGTAGCATACTGTTTAAATTTCTAGACGATTGAGCTATTATTTGAGCCACAGCGCTTTAAAAAAAGTGGCTTGGCACCGCCCACTTTATTTATTTTCGACTAACAGAAGTTTTGTTGTTCGGGCCGATTTTCCACTGAATTTATCTCTGTGTGTAGCACGAGATATTTTTGCACAATCGCATTAAATAAGTGGTCTCTTAAGCGAGAGGACCTATAATTTGAAGAGGCCGATTTAAGACGACTAATCTAAAAAATGTTACCATAAACGTTGTTGCCGTCTAACATGATTCTACATCATGAAGGATGTAAACGTAGTGCTCCGTAGCAATAGGGGCTTAAAACCCTACGATGACCGGCAATCTTTAAGGTTTTCCCGGCGGTGTTTAACTTAAGGTATGTTTTGTAGGTATATTCCTTCTTTATTGTAAGCCGTTCAGGAAAATCTTAAACTATATTACTCTAAGGGTTACAGTAACCGGTCCCAGTTAACCAGGCTAGAACAATAATTCTAAGGGCTCCCGATCACCCGAGGTACCAGAACTCATACACACAGAGAAAACATCAGTTAAAAATCGGTCCGTACTACAAATATAAGGTTTAAGAACCAAACTTTCTGCCTCAATCACCAACATTTTTAATGGTATTGATGTTTACATGGTTACAGTTACCATAATATGATACCTATAATAATATTAAGATACTTACAACCAATTAGCCGGAATTCATTAAAAAGATTGGTTGCCAAAAATGGGGGTTATTACAACCAATTATGAAGTACACGATACTTTGGTATCAATAATTGAAGATGACAACACAAAAATTCGTTGTATTAACCAAACCCAGTTTAGTTCGCTGTGGTAACATATTACACTTTGTAACAACATTTCGAACTTTCGCGGAGGGTCAATTCCCAAAAGGATGGCCTTAGTAGATCCCACATACTTTTTATGTAACGAGGAAATTTTCATTTTGCAACTTCATACTGTATGAATCATGTTAAAAAGTAATTATTCCTTCGTACGTATTAGCGAATTTTCGTGATGAGGTATCTTTAGCGAAATGGTGTTTATTTCGTAAAACATTTTAACATCCTGTCTCTAAGATTGGAGTTTCGTTTTCGGGCTTTTTTTCTAAAAAGTTAAAACATGTTTCTTATTTTTATGCCAATTTAAGGTCAATTTTCTACTAAAGTGCTACTATTATCATTTTTTTGTTTTTAAATATAATAAATTAAAAATAATTGTCAAAGCATATACGAAACGAAGTTTATACGAGTATTTTTAATACATCTGTTTTGTGTCACATTATCGGAAATATTTAAGTTCAAATTTCACTTTACTTCACTTAAATAATATATCAAATATCACATATGTGACAGCGCATAGAGAAAGGGACCTAAAGGTAAAAAAAAATTAATATCATTTTTTTTCTTTTTTTGATGTGGACAACATCAGAGCATCGAATGAGACCGATCCCATGCCCCAAAAGTGTTCCCTCCCAGAGATATGCGCGTTTTAAGAAAGTGAAGTCGACGATTCTAAGCGCAAATAGAACGGACCTAATCTTTAAAATTGCTCTCCTGAACAAAACTTTTCATCAGCTTTTTACTTTTTTTTGATGTGGACAACATCTGAGCATCGAATGAGACCGATCCCATGCCCCAAAAGTGTTCCCTCCCAGAGATATCGCGTTTTATGAAAGTGAAGTCGACGATTCTAAGCGCAAATAGAAAGGGACCTAATCTTTAAAATGGCTCTCCTGAACAAAACTGCTTTTTAGCCTTAGGTGCCTTTCTATTTTGCGCGTCACATACATAGTATATATAGTATATATAATCCACTTGTGCAAACTTTATTAGATTCGAAAGTAAAAACCAAATTTAACCGTTAACCAAAACTGTTCATAATTCAAAGAACAGACTTAATATTTTTAAATCATTAACTATAAAAGTTAAATATAAAATACTTTTTTATTTCGGCCATATAATCGAATACATAAAATTAAACTATCAGTTGGTCCAGTTAAGGAACTAATAGTTTAATTGGTAACGACAACAGAATGTACAAATTTGGTTAGGGTTAACAATACTGTGTTTCTTCATCCGATACATTGTTTCTTTATCAAATATTGCCAGTTTCCACTGGCGTGTAGCCAATCAACATTCGGTTGTAGCGATGGAATACATGGATAGTACATGCATCGAAAAATGGCAAAAAATTCGGTTGTGACAACAAAACTGTTCTCTGTGTGTAGTAAAATGACTAGTTTCTTTTTGATTTCCCCACACTCAGACAGGTAGCATAATGTTTACACCAAAGGTTCTAAGTCACCATCTATCAGAGTATATTTAGGACTATCTAAGATGTTTTTATACACTGGCAGCGTGACTGTATGGTTTCATCTCAGAATTATGAATTAAATATAGTGATTCAGTCTTGATCCCCATAATGAACTTTAGGTCTATATCTTTCCGTTCTAACAAACATTAGAACTAACAAATAATACCCTGTACTACAGTATAAGTATAGTCTAGGATAAACAAATTAACCCGCATAGAGAACCGAAGGCAAGTTCGTGGGAGCACGCAAAATGAGGCAGGGGAGTCGCTGGTAGGAACAACATTAGGACACGCGCACAAGATCGATGAAAGTCGAATTTGACTATAAAAGCGTTAAAAAAAAAACCTGTTAAGTTTGGGAATAGCCACATATGAAAGTATGAACTACGTACGCTGCAAAAATTCCACATAAAAATATATTTTTTTTTTCACAAAAAAATACCAAAACTTATGGCATATTTCGTTGTGGGTTTTCTAAGCCCCAACTCACCAACACACACCACACCACCCGCTGGCAATCCGTCATCAGCGGTTATTCTAAAACTTGACCACAGACACCTTTCGGTTATGCTAACTGTTAGTGTCAATAGCAATAGATTGATCATGTATGTCTGTGTGTATAGCAGCAACATGGCTATAATTGAAATGTATGCACATGTGTTTTGACCGGTTTTTATACGATTTGGCAGCAATATCATCATCAAAATCGTTACGGTTAATGAATGAATGAATGGTACTTAACACCTTTTAGCGTTTACGGTATTTAACTTCAAAACATGCGTTAGATCATTTTTGGGCGGATTTAAAATAAATTTGTTGCCCATTAATGCCAATTCATCTTTGTTGACACAGTGAATAAGTAGAAATTTTGGTAACAAAATGTTTAATAAGTATAGAGCGCTAAACGCACACATAATAAATTTAATTATATTTCAAAGTAGTGACGTCAACGCCCACGAAAGAGTCACTTTTCATAAAGGGTAGTCTAATGAGTTTGGTAAAGATTAATTAAACGGTGGTTTAATGGACACTGTGGCCGCTCAAAGTAATTGCATTTTGTATGGCTAGTGACAGCCAAAATTGGGCCAGTTTTATGTGTACATAATTTTTAATTACGAAAATTGGGCCTTTGGTCCCATAATTTGGTAGTTTAAGCTCTTTGCAATAGTTGCAGTTGATTCAAAAGGTTGTGGCCAATGCGTAAAATCGGCCGGTTTGAAGCTTTAGGATTTTTTGCGGTGGATGACATTCTAATAAGCTGGGTAATATTAATGGGTATGGTTGTTGCTAAGGTTGTGCTTATTGTAATAATGTTACCAAATTTTTTTTTAGGGACGTATGCAAGTAGTGGGAAACTAATCGTAGTGAAATTTTCATATTATTTGATTATTTTAATTCATGGGCATATTGAGAGCGCCATTACGTCAGCTTTTGGTACTCTTGAAATATTGTTAATATTGTTTATACGAAATCAATTTCTAAAAATGAAGTTATAAGACAAAAAATTGGGCTCCTAGCCACTACCCTTTTGATACCTCTCACATAATTTACTATGTTTTAGGGCAGATTAGAACCCACATAAATTGTCTGCCATTGCGAAAAAAAAGTACTTAATTATGAACACCGTAATATTGGGTGTCCCAAGAAGAACGCAATTTTTAAATCTGGCAACATTCGAAGTGTCATTGTTTGACATTTGAACAATTGTTATTGTTTGTTAGTAGAAGGTACGAGGTTAGTAAAAATGGAGCGCTACACGAATGAACAACGCATTCTCATTGTGAAATTGTTTTACCAAAATGGTGAAAGTTTTGCGGCTACAGTTCGCATTTTCATCTTGATGGCTTCGTCAATAGGCAGAATTGTCGCATTTGGGGTGCGGAAAATCCTCGAGTGATTCACGAGAAGCAAATGCACCCTCAACGTGTCACTGTGTGGTTTTTGGGCTGGAGGAATCATTGGACCTTTTTTATGAAAATGAGGCAGGTCAAGCGCAAACAGTCAATGGTGTTTGGTATCGTGAAATGATAACCAGTTTTTTCTTGCCTAGAATTGAAGAAATGAATGTGGAGGGCATGTGGTTCCAACAAGACGGCGCCACATGTCATACAGCCAGAAAACAATTCAATTGCTGCATCAGTCATTTCCCGGTCGTGTTATTTCGCGTTTTGGAGATCAGAATTGGCCGTCTAGATCGTGCGATTTAACACCATTAGATTTTTTTCTGTGGGGTTTTTTGAAGTCGATGGTTTACGCGAATAAGCCGACGACGACTCAAGCCTTAAAAGACGAAATTGGACGCTGCATTAATGAAATACCGCAGCATTCATGCAAAACGGTCATTGAAAATTTCATTAAAAGATCGCGTGCATGCCAGCAAAGCCGCGGCGGCCATCTGCACGATATATTGTTCCATACATAACCTCATTCTGTCTACTTTACGATATAATAAAGTTTCACGATTTTTTCTAAAATATCTGTGTTTTATTTAAAATTTAAAAATTGCGCTCTTCTTAGGACACCCTTTACTTGCAAACCGGATTTGCTTTCGTATATGAATAAATTGGTTGACACGCCCCATTCTGGTACTACGCATGTAAATGCACACTTTTGGTATTCTTGTAATATCTTTTATGTTATTTATACGATCAAGCTCAACATCAAAACTTAAGAGCACGGTTATAAGGTTAACTTGGTAAAAAATAGATTAATTTCTAGACACGCCCCTTTAGGTAACTCCCACACAAATGACCACGATTAAATGAAGATTGGAAGCCACATAACATGTCTCCTACTGCATGAAATTCGCTTAAATTGAGGAACTCCATATTTTTTTTTGAAAAGTTCTTATACGCGCATACGAAAAGAGTGGAAGACACGGTCATTTGGCTATCTACTCATATCCTGAAAACACAACTGTTTATTTGTTTTTGGCAAAATAAGTTTATTAAATTATTTATTATATGTTAATTAATATTTTTTATTATTTAAATTTAAGAAAAATCGATTAAAAGTTAAACCAACTGACGTGCAATTGGAGCCTTAGACCCTTCTTATACCTTCCACACAAATAGCACTATCCGAGCATAGATTAAAAACCCACCTAACTTTATTCCTAGTGCATGAATTGCTTCTTGTTTGCTGCAATATGTTTATTTCATGTTTGTGTAAGCACATGCTACGCTTAATTCTAGAACCTTTCACGCAATTGACCTTTTACGAGATTTCAATAAAATCGGTACGCCTCAGGCAAAAGAGAAAGGAACTACGGAACATTTTAAACCCATAAATGGGAAAGGGTATATGCAAGTCGAGCCAACCGACTGAAAGTTGCTTTGTGATACATTTGATATTTCGTTGTTTTTAAGTGACCATAGTACATTATCTTAATAGGCCAATTTTTAGTTCCCAGGGACCGTCGATCTGGTTTCAGAGTACCTATATGTGACAGCGCATAGAGAAAGGGACCTAACGGTAAAAAAATCAATTTTAATTTTTTTTTTTTTTTGATGTGGACAACATCTGAGCATCGAAAGAGACCGATCCCATGCCCCAAAAGTGTTCCCTCCCAGAGATATGCGCGTTTTATGAAAGTGAAGTCGACGATTCTAAGCGCAAATAGAAGGGGACCTAATCTTTAAATCGGCTCTCCTGAACAAAACTTTTCATCAACTTTTCACTTTTTTTTTTGATGTGGACAACATCTGAGCACCGAATGAGACCGATCCCATGCCCCAAAAGTGTTACCGCCCAGAGATATGCGCATTTTATGAAAGTGAAGTCGACGATTCTACGCGCAAATAGAAAGGGACCTTATCTTTAAAATGGCTCTCCTGAACAAAACTGGTTTTTAACCTTAGGTCCCTTTCTATTTTGCGCGTCACATAAATTAATGTTCCAAAGGACCTATTTTTTAATTAATCTTATATTAGAATTCGTGTCAAACTTTTATTATTGATTAGTACCCATAGTTACAGTTGTGGGTCTATGTAAGCCGAATTGTCGCAAATCTTAAATCCACGTACATGTTTGAAGTCCTTTTTTTGCTGTTTCGGGATATCTCCCCAAACATAAGAGGACGGTTTTTGATCTATAAGGGGCCGAGGCCACAATGACCACGCCCATTTATGAAAACAGCCAAACTAATTTTATTAAAGGGAGTAACGTTTCTAATAATTTTTTGCATACATTTTTACTTGATGTTTTGAATGGAGAATCTTTCAAGAATATTGTGGGAAAACTTAATAAGTACACATGACTCAGTGTTATTCAAAACTTTAAAGAGATTTCCCACAACTTACGTTTTCAAAGTCGGTGTCCGCTCATCATTTTAAAGTACTACACCGATGCATTTGAAAATTTTATCTCTACAGAAATACAAAATTTACGAGGACAGTTTTTTTACAACTTTGTTAACATTTTTTATTTTACAATAACAAATTAGCCGATTTCTTTTTCGCAAAAATCGCGTTATTACTTCAAACGGTTCCAAAAACATACAAAAACAATTTTCAAAACCCTACCAGAGTTACCTGGTGAAAGGGATCATGTAATACAAAAACTTTGTTTTTTTAATCCTGATTTCAAGCGGAATTACTCGTAAATAAAACAAAAACAATTTTCAAAGCCCTACCAGAGTTATCTGGTGAAAGGGATCATGTAATACAAAAACTTTAGTTTTTTATTCCTGATATTCCAAGCAGAGTTACTCGTATGAGAGGCTCCGTAATTTTACTCCGACACGCTAACGAATAATTTTTGCGTATACTTATATAATTGGGCGTAGTTTTCAATATTTCGTCTTGAAAATTGTACACGATATTCTTCGAATTTTATACTTTATGGTACCATTGGTTTTAAAATAAGATTTTAACTGTGTCGTCAAGAAAAAAGGAACATGTAAACAGTTCAGCCAGACAGAACCATATGTGACAGCGCGTAGAGAAAGGGACCTAAGGGTGAACAAAACTTTTCGTCAACTTTTCACTTTTTTTTTTTTTGATGTGGACAACATCTGAGCATCGAATGAGACTGATCCCATGCCCCAAAAGTGTTCCCTCCCAGAGATATGCGCGTTTTATAAAAGTGAAGTCGACGATTCTAAGCGCAAATAGAAAGGGACCTAATCTTTAAAATGGCTCTCTTGAACCAAACTGGTTTTTAACCTTAGGTCCCTTTCTATTTTGCGCGTCACCGTATAGGTGATCCACCGTCCCTTAACTACAAAAGCGCAAATGCTCCTTTTAAGGCTTTGTTTTAAATTTTCTGTATTACTCTATATTTGAATTCCTAGCTAAATTTGACTATAAATCGTGAGCTAAAAAATCAATCAACTGTACCCTTTTTGAGTTATTATTTGCTAAGCAAATACTTAAGAAAAAAAAAACTTTTTTCCCCTGGGGCGAATCACTTTCACTTTACAACCCCAAAAATCTTAGCCATCACCTTACAGAGCATCACAGGTTACTAGGTTTATTCGTTTCAACGCAATCGTGCATTCAAAAGACACACGGATGGACAAGATCGTCTTAGAATTTTACGACGATCAATGATAGATATAGTTTATAGGGTCCCAGATAAATATTACGTGGCATTACAAACAGAATAAATCATTTAATGCACCATCCACCCTTTGGTGGAATGTTTAAAATTAGCCTTTTTAAGACAAATTAACCTTTACTTTTTTGAGATATGTTCTTTTGTTAGTCAAGTCTTCTTTCTTCTGTGTAGTTGTTTAAGCTATTATGACCTAAATTGTTATAAATAAAAATTCCTTTTTATTTAATTTTTCCCATTTTGTTTTTATTAAAATAAAATAAAACGAGTATTAATCCCCAAGTGAATACCTTTCAAGCTATTTTACCTATATACGAGTACTTATACTTTAGCGTCGCATTGAGTGGAAACGGCACATTTGCCTTCACAGAAAAAATTTTAAAGCATTTACATCACGAAAAATGCATATTAAATTAGAAATTTTATTAAAAAACAATCATTGACCTGGTCGGTCCATGGTTTGACATAACCTTCAGCAAAGAAACTCCCAATTTGTGGTATAATCAGCTTAAATGAACCAGGTTCAATCAGATTTTAATGGTATGGTTGGTATTTGTTTTGACACAGCCTTTATATAAAAGTAACTCCCGAATTGAAGAATAACCAACATGTGAAGTTTATTCAGATTTCAATAAAATTTGGGCGGTTTTGGGTTTAACAAAACTAAGTACGGCAAATTTTTCCAGATATCAATGAAATTAGGTGGACTTAGTTTACACGCGATAAGAAACGGGTCTTTGTCAAAGAAGACCCGTATGGATCTAAGATTTGAAATATCCACTATAGTAAATCTGCCAATTTTGGGATGAAGCATGATTCAGATTTCAATTAAATTTGGTTGCATTGGAACCAACTTTAGACTGGTAGCTTCCACTCAGTAATTTGAGTTATATGCATGACTTTAGGTATGACTTAACCATACCCCCACTCGTACAACAACAAAAATGAGCAATCTCCCTATATTTTTTTTTTAATTGTGTTTGTAACAAAATTTTAATTAAACAATAATAATTTAATCGGAGAAGTTATATTATAGAAATTCGCTTAAAATGCGGAACTCCGTATTTTTTTTGAAAAGTTCTTATACGCGCGTACGAAAAGAGTGGAGGGCACGGACATTTTTCTACCTATACTAACGCACCATTTCTTTTGTTTTTCGCAAAATAAGTTTATTAAATTATTTTTTATAAATTAATTAACAATTTTTATTAATTAAATATAGGAAAATCGATTATAACTTAAACTAACTGACATGCAATTGGAGCCTTAGAATTAGAGTATATTTAAGTCAGGCCAACTGACTGAAAGTTGCTTAGTGGTACATTTGATATTTCGTTGTTTTTTGAGTAACCATAAGTACATTGTCTTAATAGGCCAATTTGTAGTTCCCTAGGGACCGTCGATCTGATCGCGAAATTTGGACAATTTGGAAATCTTAGATTTGTAAGGAACTTCACAGTTTCAGAGAACCTATAATGTTCGAAAGGATCTATTTTTTGTTCAATCTTATATAAGAATTCGTGTCGAACTATTTTTTATTAGTACCCATACGTTACAGTTGTGGGTCTATGTGAGCCGAATTAGCGAAAATCTTAAATCCACATACATGTTTGAACTCCTGTGGAAATTTCGCTGTTTCGGGATGCCCATATTTCCTTAAACATAAGGGGACGGCCAATTTTGGGATGAAGCATCATTCAGATTTCAATTAAATTTGGTTGCATCGGAACCAAGTTTAGACTGGTAGCTTCCACTCAGTAGTTTGAGTTAGTGCATGAGTGCAGGTATGACTTAACCATACCCCTACTCGTACAACAACAAAAAAGATCAATCTCCCTATATTTTTTTTTAAATTGTTTGTGTAACAAAATTTTATTTTAACAATAATAATTTTATCGGAGAATTTATATTATAGAAAGTAGCATGGAGTGGCGTATGGAGGAAAAATTAAAAAAAAATCAATTGTCAAAATTAATTTAGCTATCATCTGACACGCCATAAGTGCAGAGCTATAAGAAAAAATAAATAAATTGTAGAAAGAATCACCATCAATTCCTTTTATAATTTAATTTCTCTACAGAAACTACAGCAAAAAATGTCGCGGCTTATGGTGTGGCACATGAAGACAAAAACTTTATTCTTTTCGTAGAAATCCAAATGTAACTTTTGAATTTTAGAATTCATAAGCGAGGCCATAAACATAAAGTTGTTTATGGTTCTTCCATCAATAATACTTCACTGGGGTTAGTCTTGGAAAATATGTAAATTTCTATGTGGGTTATACAGAAGGAAATTAACGCGATTTTGCTCTGTTTTATGTGTAACAAGAGGATATGTCTATTAAATAAATAATGAACGTTTTTTAGAGAGCATTTCGTCTGAAATGTTTCAGGATACTGTATAGATATTGCACCAAAAAAGAAATAAAATAGTCAGTGGCAATGACAATAAATTGTACAGGGTGGAGGGCGGTAATTTGCTTTTTTGCACTACAGATTGTGGCGGCACTGTTGGTCGAAGATTGTGACTTATAGTGGCTGACGGGAGATTTGTATTCGTCTGCCTTTCCGTTGCCATCAAGCAGTGGACACGTGAGGAGAGGTCATTTTGTGTTGAAGCGTATTTTTTAAATGCGCACTCGATCATTGCAGTGCAGCGTGCTTTTCGTTTACGATTCGCTGTTCCCCCACGCGGGCGTGTTCCTGGACGGCAGTCAATTGTAAATTGGTCAACCTTATTGAGAACAGCAGGTAATGTGTCATGTGTACGAAGGGGACCTGGGAGAAGGATTACAACACCACAAAACATAAAGAGAGTGTTAGAGCAGCAGTACTGCAATCTCCGAAAAGCTTTGCTCGGAAGCACTCACTTTCTCTTGGCATTTCAAGACGATTTTTCAGCCGGCTTCTGAGGTAATGCAATTAGAGGATACATGGTTTCAACAGGATGGTGCCACTGCACACACAGCGAGGGTTACCGTGAATTTTTTGAGGCAAATGTTTATTGGAAGGCTTATATTTTTGAGGGGTGATGTGGCCTGCACACTCATCAGACTTAGCCCAATGCTATTTTTCCTTTGGGGTTACCTGAAGTCGAAGATGTTTATCAACCGTCCCAACACCTTGGAAGAACTAATTAACAATATTGAGACTAAATACCAGTCGACATGCTTGTTAGAGTTCATGAAGAGGTCTTGAGCCGGTTAATCCCTGTTCAATGTGTAAAAGCAACAGACCGAAATAAAACAAACGAGCTAAACAGTTCATGACAAATTCAGAAAACGTATGGAAGCAGTGTGTGAATAGCGAAGGTCGGCATTTGCCAGATACACTATGTAAAACCATGTAATTTAAATCTCCCTTACTGTTCAATAAAATTAAAATATAAAATAAATTTTTCTAAGGTTCATAATTTTTTTATTTCATTACCGTGCTCGGTAATCGAGAAATCGAAAAACAGAGATGAGTAAAGATGAAAATGCTGTTATTTTTCTTTTGTTTAAAACATACGAATTTAGTGTTTTTGTGTTTTTTGCATTGCAATATTGACTTTCAATGGTTCTTGTGATTGTGTGCAAACGAATGTAGATAAATAAACCCCGAGAATTTATGCGTTACTGAAGTGTGTTTTTCTACATTATTGCAAAGAAGAAGCACAAAGCCCATTTTGTACAATTTATCGTCTTTGGTCAGAGGCACAACATTTACTCTACATTTATGAGAAAAGTAACATAACAGGCAATAAGAAGTAGCGTGTGAAGGCAAAAGCTTAATACTTCTCAATTCTTATACTAAGCTTTTGTCTTCAAATGTAATGCCCTATCACCAGAGCTTTCAAATAATACTTCTCTCTTCCAAAAAACCAAACGAGAAAGCTAATCAAACAGCAAAAGCTTTTGCATTAAGTCATATTAAAAGCTCTCGCATTGAAAATTCGTTGATTTATGTTTTCAATCATAAACAGGAATGTATCGAAATTTTATGTTAATGGTTAACCGTCCTTATCACACCGTCTTCGTGCGAAATAAAGACACATTTGACGAGCGATATTCCCAATTCAAATTGTTTGCTTCTCATGATAATTGGTGGGAAAACACTAAACGGGGATTTCTTTCGTTTTACTTTCAACGATGACACAGAGTGTTGAAGCCAACCAATTCATGATGTGTTGGTTTTATTAAAAAGGGAAACATTTCACGTGTGTCGTGGTTTTTCAAAGCATTGATGACATATCCAGCAGATCACTGAATGCTACTACTTACTTGTTGGTGTTATCCACCGTCGTACATATTCCCCCCGTGAGCGAAAATGCCAAAGGGGAAGATCTTTCATGAGCAGCCATGGCCTTGGCGAATGCGTCGTCGTCTTGTAAAATTATCTTCTTTGGTTAGTTGAAGTAAATATTGCCGTCATTCAATTCGGCCCAGACTCAAGGATTTTGTTGTTATGATGACTGATGCTGGTTTTCGTAGAAACGTTTCAATATGCAATGTATTGAGTTCATTTATAGGTCAAAAATGTTGTTTATTTTTCTTGGTTTCCGTGGTAATTTTCTCAAACGGCCCGTCGTCAGTTGAAACCGTAATTTAATATATTGACACAATACAAAATTCCCGATGTATTTGTTTTGCCCAAATTTGAAAATTATATTTATTATAAATTATTGCACTTTTAATTTATTATTGTTTTATCGCGTGACGTTTGAAATATTGACAAAAATATCGGATTTTGGGTTTTTATCAAATCAATTTGGATTTTTTAGTAAACATTCAACAAAAAATAATAATAAAAAATAACACAACAAAACAAAAAGAAGAAAAAACGATTGTCAAAAGTACGGTAAAATAAAAAAAAAAACTTGACAAGAGCACACTGCGAATATTGGAAGAATCGTGTTCAAAGAAATGTGTCATAAAATCACAATTCGTTTTTTGTTTACGTATAAGGTAGGAGACAAACTAAGAAATTATCTCACATGGAATCGTTGTTGGGGTATTATACAGTAGGCAACAGCACAGATCGTAGAGGTTTATGCAGAATTTTTATGTATGTTTCTATTCCTACTTAAGTATAAACTTATGGCTCTAGTTTTGGCTTACCTTAGTGATTGAAGTTTTGGAGTTATTCGCTAAAAAGAAAGGAAAAGAAAAAACTGATAAGTTGTATGTACAGTAGAAAAGTAAAAAATAGTGCACAAAGAAATGATGTGTGTGATAGGGATGGCAAGATTGATAAGTACACGGTACTATTTTAATCCCAAATAGAGATCAAATTACACGTTCAGCAGCCAGTAAATCTACAAGCAGAGAAAATATGTGGTTTCTATATGGTCACGGCTACAATAAAAGTATGTTCGTCGCGACCAGTATGATTGTGGCAATATGGATATTGTTGTAATGTAACAATAGTATAATTTCCAACTTTTAAAATGAAGATATGGTTGTAGCAACAAAATAAACATGGTAGGTGAGGCATATGTATGGTTTTTTGTTTTATGTTAACAATAACTTGATTTAGGCAATCATACCGGCAAAATCGTAATTTTTCCTAATTTGAACATGGTTTTTAGAACAATGTTTTTGTTTCTAATCTCACGCAATATGTAATTTTTTTTCGAAATAAACTACTTTGTATTAGTATAACTGAAATATTTTAATTAAATAAAACACTTTGTTTTTTAAATGAATTTTTTCAACAGTTAAATAAATCACTCCTATTATTTAGAATTCAATGAATTTTTAAATAACTTACTTAATACGAGGGCTACTATATATATTTCTGGCCTAATAATGAAAATGCGAATATTTATCATCGAAAATCGTTGACCACGCATTTTTTTCTTGACGTGCGGGAATAAAAAGAAGTCATTGGGTGCCAAGTCAGCTGTACGGCGGATGACCCATCAATTCGACGTTTTGGCCGCTCAAAAAGATGCTGGTTTAAGCCGATGTGTGAGAGCTCATGGTACATGATTCTTCTTCTCTTGTTCGTGTTTTTTGAATTTCTTCGAAGACTTCAGCATAGAAATTGTGGCATACCACTCAGAATTGATCGTCCTACGATGCTTAAACGGAACAGTCGCCACATGATCAGTTTTGCCGAAGAAATAGGCGACCATTTTCTTCGAAGTGCTACTTCCACGAACAACTTTTGTTGGATTTGGCTCGTCTTTGAAGACCCACATGGTCGATTGCTGTTTTGTTTCAGGCTCATAGACATAGATCCATGATTCGTCACCTGTAACGATCTTATAAACGTCTTTCAAAGCACTGCGATCGTATTTTTTCAAAATTTCTTTGCACCAATCGACACGAGCCTTTTTTGAGCGATTGTCAAATTATGCGGGATCCAACGAGAATAAACTATTTTTACTGCCAGGTGTTCATGCAATATCGACTGTATGCTGATGGAAGAAATGCCCAAGGATGTATCTATCTCACGGTATGTTACATGACGATTTTGCACTATCAGTTGACGCACGGCATCAATGTTCTCTGGCACAACGGCCGTTTTTGGACGACCTTCGTCTATGAGCGAGCGTCGGCCACGATTGAATTCATTAAATCAGTTTTTCACAGTGCTATAGGATGGTGCTTAATCGCCATACAAAGATTTAAGTTCATCGATGCAGTCTTTTCGTGATTATCCACGTCGAAAGTTGTGAAAATTATCACACGAAAATGTTCACGAGTTAATTCCATGTTTTTGCCAAATTGATTTTTTCAACACAAATGATGGTCTACGTCAAAACGTTCTGAGTACGTTTATGCAAAAAAATTTCAAACTTTCCAATGGAAATGTCAGATGGCGTCAGACAACACTTAGTGTTGCCTAGGCCAGAAATATATACAGCAACCCTCATAATAATCACTTCTGTTGAATAACAACTTTGCGCGATCCTTGTAAGTATACTTATATAAGGGCATATCTGTAATTCTCTGACTCTTCGAATAAAACAGTTTTTGCAACAAAGAACATATATTTGTCAACATAGTCTTTATTTAGCTCAAATAGGATTTTTCAGGTCCATAAAACGGGCATTTGTTTGATCAATAATTTCATCGTTGGAGCTGAAACTCTTACCACCGAGCCATTTCTTCAGGTTTGGAAATAGAAAATAGTGACTGGGGGCAAAATCCGGAGAATATGGCACCAATTCCTTACCTAATTCATGCAATTTTGTCATTGAGACTGCACACGTGTGAATCCGTGCATTATCTTGATGAAATTGTGATAGCGGTAAGCAATATGTAAATAGCTTTCTTAAACCCAACTGATTATGTAAACTTGAAACCACACTGCCATATGAAAAGCTTATGACATCAACAAACTCACGCACTTTTACTCTTTGATAGTCCAACACCATTTTTCAACATTTTCGGGTGTATTGACCTCAATTGGCCGTCCAGAAGGTTCAACGTCATTTATACTTATACTTGTGCGACTACAACGAAAATCATTAAACCTCTTTTTAACATTTAAATCGATGGTGAAGGGTTCCCATACTATTTATCAAGCCTTTAATTGGTTTGATTAACGGGTTGTTTCCGCAAAAAATAATGTTTAAGAGCACTTGAATTTCTCTTTCTTCCATTTTTAATGAAATCCACGAGTTTGTATATTTTGAACAGCTGTTAAACACAAACTAAATGACGGAACTCTCAAAGTTTGACAGTAGTCTATTAACAGATGGTACTTGATGGGGAGAGAGTTGCATTTCATATAACTAGGAGGGAAGTTCGGTATCTAAAAATGGAATTTAAATTTATATCCAAAATTTAAAAACTACTAAATTGTTTTTGGATTTTCTGATTACATCAATAAGGAAAGCAGCCCAGGAGCTACTCCTGGTATAAATGTCATTCCAGCATACCTCCCGTTTATACGAGGAGTAGCTCCTGAGTTGCTCTCCTTATTGCTGTAATCAGAATATCCAAAAACAATTAAGTATTTTTTAAATTTTACCTGGTATAAATGTCATTCCAACATACCTCCCCATTTGCCCCCTGTGGAGGCATATCGAAAAAAAGAATTTTATGCGACATACGTTTTGCTTACCCAAAAATGCTCCTCAAATAGCAGTAAACACTCCCTATTCTTCTTATGTTATCTTAATTTTGTATAGATCTTACTTATTTTATGAAATTTTATACTTTTTCCTTTACTGATTTCTCAGAAATCCTCTTTATACTTATATAGTAAGAGTAACTATTCAACATTACTCTGTTGATCCGTTTACAGCGAACTGTTAACGGTACTGGTTTTTGTCTTTGCTACTTTAATTCGGAATTTAACTTCACACACATTATCCCAATAAACATTATAAACTTACTATAAATTCATTATAAACTTACATTAGTAAACGTAAGCTTAGAAATTCTTTATGGTAATCATTGTAACATGTTGATTTCCAATTATCGGATAAACAAAAAGGGTCCCTTATTCTACAATTGTATCCATGCTTGGAAAACAATTGGAAATCAATTTGAAAAAACAATATTTAATAAATCATGTGGAATGTTTGTTGTAAATGTGTATATTTGTTTGTTTCAAAATTGGATGTAAATACGATTGTAAATACGGATGTGGCGACGATTGTAATTCAAGCAGGCCAGTATACTTACGAAAGTATTGTAAATGTCTATTTTAGTACATCTTTTACAAATCTATTATAAATACATTACAATAAATTTGTGAATTTTAATTTTCGTAAACTAGTTTGGAAATAGTGTTTGGAAAAGAATTGTTAATAAACTAGTTTACGTCAATGTTTATTGGGATACTATGGTTGGATGTGAAACATACTATTGTTACGAGGAGTATAATTTTGTTGTGGGGATCAGAGAATGGCTTTGTGTTGAGAGGATCATAATATTGTAGTGCCACAACTTTAAACCCAACAGTGGTATGCTCTTTGAATATTGTTACCCCAGGTATACTTTTTTCCTTCGCGTAGAAACCCATTAAACTCTTAGTTTTTGTACCCTCCATTTTAAGAATGGTGCATTTATACATTAAAGTTTGTCATTCCGCTTGCAATGACAAAAATATAAGACGGTCTAGTCATGTCCGTCCCTGTGCCTGGTGAAAGCACGATAGCGTCCAAACGAATCAATCTGAATCCTGAAATTGTAAAACCTGACGACGGAAAATGTAAAACCTGCCCACGCCCAAAAATGCCTTTTTGGAATTTCGCGCAATAAATGAACGTTTGATATATACTTTTTGAATACTTATATGTACCCTAACATGTGTAAAATACAACGTTTGAATCAACCGGCTTATAGATATTTAGCAAAAATCTTACGATCAAATTTATTTTAATTAAATCTCAACCTCAATTATTACGTAAAAGTTGTGAAATTAATACAACAAATGCTCGCAAAATGTTTACATCATTTGACTAAATTCTTCAAAATTACATTATACGGGTTATGAATTTATACTTTAAATTCTGTTTTCAAAATTCCTAAGTATGTCAGCGCACCCTCAAACATTTTGAATGATCTTTCGGTGTCAAAACGTCAGTTAATGTCAACATTTTCATCATGATAAAGTTCACTTTCGAGCAACGTTTGGAAATCCTTAAATATTACTATCGCAGCCGTAAGTGTATCTGTTCAAAATGAGCCAAATCAGTCGATTCCACGTCATTTTCAAGAAGTGTGCATCTCTTAAACTACACTGTGGCGTATTTTGCGAAAAGATCTTGGCCTATATTCTTTTAAGATCAAACTGACTCAAGAACTGCAGTCACTTGATCATTTGTAATCCCGAAACTTCTCCGATTGGGCTCTAGCAAAGTTTCACGAAAATCCAGAATTTCATCCAAAAATCATCTTCAGCGATTAAGCTCATTTCTGGATGAGTGGTATTGTCAATACAAAAAATATGCGTTATTGGAAAAAAACTTAAATGAGACACAATTACATTACTTTGTGGTTTTCATGCCGAGGTGTGATTGGGCCCTATTTTCGTCGATGAAAACAATCGTCATGTTACAATCAATGGGAGCGCTATCGTGCATTGTTAGAAAAGTATTTTTGGCCAGAATTGGATATGCTTGACATCGCCGATACGAATGCGGTTCGGAAGCTTCTTAGCCCAGCACAAAAAGCGCGGTATAAACAAAAAAGTGTTAAGTGTTTTGGAAACTTCCATCTCTGCTATGAACACATGTTAAATTTTGTTTCAATCTGGCAACTCCTTCATATAGAAACTTTGTTCACAAAAGACGCATCCGCGATTTTTTTACAATGGAAAAATTAGAAATGCTTGGTGTCATTAAATATTTACATAAAAAAGGTTTATCGGGACAAGAAATTCATAATGATATGGTGAATGTGTAAGGTGAAAGTGCTCCTTCATATGCAACAGTAAAAAATTGGGTTGCTGAATTTAAACGTGGTCGTACAAGCATTGAAGATGAACCACACAGTGGACGTCCAAAAACTGCAACAACAACAGAAATTGTAGCCAAAGTGCATGATATGGTATTAAATGATCGACGAATAAAAGTGCGTGAAATAGTATATAACATCATAGGCATCTCAAATGATCGAGTCTATTTAATTTTGCATGAAGAACTACAGATGAAAAAGCTTTCTGCAAGATGGGTGCCGCACTTGTTAACAGTCGACCAAAAACGCATAAGAATAAACATTTCTCAAGCTTGTTTGGATCCTTTTCAGCGTAATAAAATGGATTTTAAGCGTCGTTCCATAACTGTTGATAAGACATGGATCCACCACTATACTCCAGAGACAAAAGAACAATCCAAACAATGGACTGAGGAAGTGCCCCAAAGAAGGCAAAAACAATTCAATCGGCTGGTAAGGTTATGGCAACGGTTTTTTGGGACTTCAAAGGTATTTTATTGATTGACTATCTGCAAAAGGGTAAAACAATAAATTCATAGTACTATTGCAACCTTTTAGATCAATTAAATGTAAATTCGAGAAAAACGTCCTGGCTTACAACACAAATTTTTTTTTTTCATCAAGACAACGCACCAGCGCACAAGAGTGTTTTAACAATGGCTGAAATCAACGAATTAAAGTACGAGTTGCTTGACCACCCACCTTATTCTCCTGATTTATCTCCCAGTGACTTTTACCTGTTCCCAAATCTAAAAAAAATCCTTGCAATTACAGTTGTAAACCACTATTTTGAAGACCTTGAGGAAAACTATTTTAATCAAGGGATATAATTGATAGATAAGCGTTGGACTAAGTGTATTGAAGTTTCAGGAGATTAAATTGAAAATTAAAAATATTTTTGAAAAACTAACTATTATCTTTCATTGATAGGTTAAGAACTTTCCGAACCGCCCTAGTATGTGGTTTTAACAATACGGTGTCACTAGCCAAATAGCACGCATAACAATCGTTATACTGAAAGGCAAATTCAGTGAAAGTGTCATCTCGAGAATGGTCCAGCCGGATGGCCACCTCGTTCATGCGATTTAGCGCCATTGGATTTCTTTTATGGGGCCACATGAAGTCATTACTCAATGAGAACAACTTTAGACTCGGAGACAACATCCAACGCGAAATTGACAACGTTCCGGTCGAAATGTGTGCAAGAGTGGTGGAAAATTAGGTCCAAAGAATAGATCGCTGTACTAGGGCTCGTGGTGGTCATATGGCCGAAATCGAATTTCAGTCTTAAAATGCATCATTTTCACTACACCTGGAATAAATTTGAAATATTTATCATAAAGATTTTGTGTTTTATTAATATATAAAATAGTTATGTCCTTAATGGAAAACCATTTACATCACAAGCGTACAAACGTACGTTTGTGATCCATGGTCATGCTTATACTTATATACATTCGTCATTTCCATTTGAATACGAGTATTCTCAGTTTCAAATAACATTTTGAAATTTTAATTTACATTTATCAATTCCAATTTACATGTCCTGATTTTAATGTTTTATTTTCAATTTATATTTGTACAAATTAAAGTTGCGTTTCTCAATTTCAATTGTCGTTTCTCAATATTGATTTGTTTTTTCGATAATTTTTTTAATTTTGTTTCTTAAGTTCAAGATTATTTTCTCAATTCCATATTTGATTACTCAATTTCCATAGTATTTGAATTTCAATAAGATATAGTGCAGAATTACCATTAACTGGCAAATACTCAATAATCGTATTTTTATTCTGCTGAAGATTACAGTCTTTTAGGATTTTCGATTTAAATTGCAAAACAAAAATTGGTATGATTTAATTTAATGATTAAATGAAAGAAGTATGTAAAATCCGCGTTTCCTTATAATTTGTATTTCTCGACATAGGCTGTTTTATCTTAAAACTGCAGAATTATCAACAGACAAACGTGACCGCAAGCAAAAAAAGCTGTTTGTTTTCTGAATTACCAAGATGTTGTCGAACTCCCATAACTTAAGCCCGCCTGACGAACGACACCACGGTTCTGGGTTTCGCCCTTCACATCCATCGGCGTGATACATTTCACTGGAATGTAGTCCGTATATGTATGTACCTCCAAAAAATGGTCGGTCATGCATAGAGAGCGGTATTCATTGCAAAGCATTGCAATTACTCATACATTGAGTATTGGTGTTGGTGTTGTGAAATTTCAACTGATCTGTACCTGTTGCCGCCAAAAAACACAAAGCCATAAAAAAATTCATTCATTGCAAATTTCCCACTACACCAAGAGTGCGAGCGTGGAGTGTGACGTTGCCGCCGTCGTTGGTGAATCAACAGGTTCCCCACGAACGTGCGCGTGTACCTTGTTTTGGACTTTGCTCTTTCTTGTTGCTTCTTTGCTTTCCAGCATCATCAAGCCACGATATATTTGGAAAAAATACAATATATGACGTCACAAGGTCTTTTGGATTTCTGAGTGTATTTGCTTTGGTAATTTTCTGTAAAAAAAAAAGCCGAAGCATACCTTTAGGCGGTACCAATTAGCACAATTTAGTACTTAGTCAATGCGCGAACCAATATGCTTTGTGCTAAGGTGAAAAGTTTTGTTTTGACCGTCAAAAGGTTATACATTCTACACTGAAAGAAATAATTGACTTTGGTAATCAAAGTTTTTTCAGCAAACCCTTGTTGACGGCCACTTTGGGCTCGTTTTTCTTATAGCGACTAGATAAATTTGCAGTAAAAGAACTAAAGCGGTATTCCAAAATGATTTCAGGAACTCGCTGTAGTTCTTTTACTTTAATTTACAGGTACAGGAAAACGTACAACGCGCCAAACTTTTAATCGGAAACCCCAAAAAGTATATATAAGTACAGTATCGGACAACACATTTACAACTAACATTTAAAAATCACTTTTTATACCCTTGACCACCAAAAGCCGATGTCCGTTCGTCGTCTGTCCATCTATCGTTGTTATCGAGGAGCAGGCCGCAGTTATGAATCGATTTAAAAGTTGGTACATTCTTTATGTTTGGCGCAAGGACGGACCCTACTGATATTTTAATATCATACAAAAGGATTTCACGAGTTCTTTACCTACAACTTCAAAAGCTGCGTATTCATCCATGTGCTGTGTTACTAAAATTTTTTAATCCGCAATTTGTTTTTAGACTAGCATTTTTTGTAAAATGGTGGTTTACACATATCAAAATGTGCGAAAATGTGCAGTTTCCAAGAGCAATAGTTATTTCTAAAAGCAACCACAGGAGAGACTTAACGATTTTATAAAAATCGGTTTTTATTTTGTAAAATTTTATTAATTTAAAACTTATGTAAACAATATTTTTACAAATGTCAACTTAGAACATCTTAAATTACAAAATATATATTTAACGTTGTACTGTTTTTTTAATGTACAGGGTGGCGCAAAACTACCGTTGTGGTTTGAATGCTTAATAATTTATAAATTTATTTATATTTTTTATTTCAGAATTTTGTGAAGCAAATTAGGGGCCTAATAATTAAAATCCGAATATTTATCATTAAAAACGGTTTATTGTTTTTTAAAGTATTCTCAAGCATGATTTTTACGCATGCGTTTAAATCAATTGTCGAAGCACTTTTTCCACTCCGATTAAGACACCTCCAAAACATGGTCTTTGAACGCTTCAACAGCATCTTCTGGAGACAAAAATCGTTGACCACGCATTTTTTTCTTGAAGTAATTGAGTGCCAAGTCAGGGCTGTACTGCTGATAACCCATCAATTCTACGTTTTGGCCGGTCAAAGAGGCGCTGGTTTGATCCGATGTGTGAGAGCTCGCATTGTCATGGTGCACAATGATTCGTCTTCTCTGGTTCGTTTTTCGAATTTCTCCGAAGACTTCAGACAAACAAATTGTGGTGTACCACTCAGAATTGACCGTCCTACTTGCTCAAGCGGAACAGTCGCCACATGACCAGTTTTGCTGAAGAAACAGGCGACCATTTGCTACGAAGTGCTTCTTCACGAACAACTTTCGTTGGATTTGGCTCGTCTTCGAAGACGCAGACGGTCGATTGCTGTTTTGTTTCGGGCTCATACGCATATTTCCATGATTCGTCACCTGTTGCGATCTTTTAAGTCTTTTGAAGCACAGCGATCGTATTTTTTTAAAATTTCTTTGCACCAATCGACACGAGCCTTTTTTTGAGCGATTGTCAAATTGTGCGGGATCAAACGACAAACATTTTTTACGGTCAAGTGTTTATGCAATATCGAATGTATGCTGGTTTAAGCAATCCCCAAGAATGCCTCTATCTCACGGTGACGATCTTGCATTATCAGTTCACGCACGGCATCAATGTTCTCTGGCACAACGGCCAGGTTTTTGGACGACCTTTGGCTTTGAGCGAGCGTCGGCCACGATTGAATTCATTAAACCAGTTTTTCACAGTGCTATAGGATGGTGCTTCATCGCCATACAAAGATTTAAGTTCATCGATGCACTCTTGTCGTGATAATCAACGTCGAAAATTGTAACCAAATTGATTTTTTCAAGTCAATGTAAACAACAGAAATGATGGTCGTACGTCAAAACGTCCTGAGTACGTTTATGCTAAAAAAAATGTCAAACTTTCCAATAGAAATGTCAGACGGCGCCCGATAACACTTAGTGTGGCCTGAGCCTGAAATATAAACTGTAACCCTCGTACACTACACAACAGAACAGCGATCAGCAATTGTTGAATTTTATTTTAAACCAAGATTCAATTGTTTTGACGCTGCGTGCTTATCATCGCTGTTTTAATGTGCGTACAGGACCTTAGCACCAACAATAAACCGCTTGGTTGGAAATTTTCGCGACATGGTACAGTAAGACACCTTCCATGTACCGGAGGATCACGTACGGTCAACACGGATGAAAACATCCAAGGTTTTGTGGATAGTGTGTAGGACAGTCCAGAAACATCAACAAGAAGACGTTCGGCACAAATGGGCGGGCTATCGCGGATAGAGCACGAATGTGCGCAGCCAAAAATGGCCACGACTGGCGAGATATAATTTTTATATACATATACTTAAGCCAAAAATATTCCCATTAATATACTGTATAACAAAAAATAATAATAAAAATTAACTAATAAATAAAAAAGTTTTTTAACATTTAAACCACAACCTAGTTTTGCGACACCCTGTATATGTGCTAACAAAGGACAACAATCCATTTCTAAATCGATCCACAAGGGTACATGTGGTCGATTTGCAACCCCAATATTTCATTGGTATTTGGAATAGCGCACACCAACGGTGCGTTTCACATTCAAGCAAAATCAAAATGCAGCACATGGGCGATTAGATCCGATCCTGACTAAATTTCGCACAGAGCGTTACCAAATCGGTCCATGTTTTCGAGTAATTAGTATAAGAAAGTTTAATTGCAAATGTTTGGCAAACTACTAAAAATATTTGACCTTTAAGTATAACGATCGACGTATAAGCACCTAGTAATCTCATTTATCAATGTCTGTCTGTCCATTCGTCCAAGTACAGCTTATAATCAAACTACAGGTCGGAGTTGTTGTCCGTTCTTCATAAAATTTGGCAGAAGTAAGTTTTTTGAGCCAAGAACGGACGCCATTTAAATAGAAGAAAACCGATTCTGACATATTTGTTCATCCGAATTTTCCGTTTTTAGCAATTGTACTCGTACCCTCATATTACTTCCAAGGACGGACTCTACTAAAGTTGAAAATATAGATCCCACACACAAATGTCCAACCGATTTTATGATTTTAGCCAAATATTGCATCCAACCTTGATGAAATTTGGCTTAAGTTAGTTTTTCGGACCAAGGACGGACATATTTAAAATTGAAAGAAATCGGTTCGGATTTCGTACAACTGATCAGTTTCATAGAGTTTGATTGGACTTTATATCTTGAAATGAAATTTGGCACATATCATAATGATCGATCTATTACCAGCTTAGCTGAAAATGGTGGTACCGGTCCACTTTTTGATATAGCCCCAGTTCAAAGGTCCCTCCCTGAGTTTACATACAATCGCTCATAAACTTGCTTTTTAATTCCGACTTTGATCAAATTTTTTGTATGTACTTATAGTATGAGTATACGAGTATTATCATGGTCAAAAACCAATTTTTGATATAACATACTAATACAAATTGTTTGGGGCCCAAGCACGGCTTACAGTACTTATATACATGGAAATATGTATTTTATAAGTATATCAAAGAACAGTCAAATTTGGCTAACTTTGGATGACGCGTCCGAAAATTTGCACTATTTTAACATAGACATATGGATACCAAAAAGTAATGAAATTTTTTCACAAAATTTGTGAATTTAATTCATATAAGACATTATTTTTAAAGTCTGGGTAAATTTAAAGATCTCCCGGTTTCAATTGGCTTTTCGTTACATCTGCAGCTTATAATAGGCCGAAGGTAGGCCACTTCCGACTTTATGGTTTTTTACACCATTTTCAATTGAAATTTGAAAAATATTAATTAAAATTGAGAAACACAAATTAAAATTTTAAAACGCCAATATATACTATGTATAAGTAAAAATTGAGTCCTATAACTTGAAATTATGAATATACAAACTGAAATTGAGAAATTTAAATTGAAATTAAGAAAACTAAAATTGAAAATGAGGGAATATTAATTGAAATTGTAAAACATAATTCTAATTGAGAAAATAAAAATTTAAATTGATAAAATATAAATTAAAATGATAAAATATAAATTAAAAATTAAGAAACACAAATTGAAATTGCGAAAATACAAAATGAAATTGAGAAAATACAAATTAAAATTGAGAAACGTAAATTGAAATTAAGAAAATGCTAATTGAAATTGAGAAAATCCACTTGAAATTGAGAAAATATAAATTGAAATTGAGAAAAGGGAAATTTATGTCGAAAGTCTCTTTTCAAGAAGATTATCCTCCTGTACGAACGCTCTGTGGTAAAAACTTGTTAAATGTTGTTCTGCTATGAGTCATTCTTTACAAACTCTTGAGCAGATACATTTCGTGTGGTGATGCATTTTTAGTATTTTCTCAATTTCAATTTACGTTTCTCAATTCCAAATTGTACTTGCCAATTTCAATTTTCGTTTCTCAAATTCAATATTTATTTTCTCAATTTCAGTTTTAATTTCTCAAATAATATTTGTATTTTTTCAACTTCAATTTTATTTTTCAATTTCAATTTACATTTTCTTGATTTCAATTTGTATTTTTAAAATTTTAATTTGGGTTTACTCAATTTCAATTGAAAATAATGTAGTTTACTATTTATATAGCCTTCTTTATATTCCGTTTGCAACTTTCTCATTCCGTTTGCAATACATCATGTATATTTTGAATCGTCGTAAAATTGCAAAATGATCTAGTCCTATCCGCATGTCGGTCTTTAGGATGAAAACTTCAAGTCACATAATTCAAACTAGGTGCCGAAAAGATCGACCACAAGGTCAAAACTCTTACCACAATATCGCATGAACAATTTAAAATATGAGGCTTTTGTTTGGCCAAAGTTACGGACGATAGTTAAAAAATTTTAGGAGAATGAAATCAAAGACTAAGAAATTATTATATACTATGTTATGGTAATATTGGCTGCGGGGCGCTGCACCGCCCACACAAGCCTGGACTTCAAAGGACAATATCTCATACAATTATAGAGATATGAAGATGATATTTGGAACATATGATAATGGCATGGATCGAAACACATCTCGGAGGAAAACTGGTCGGTACACCGCCCCTTCTAAAATCACATTTATGGGCAAAGTAATGGACCGCCCGTTATAATATCTTAACAGAATTAAATCAAAGGAAATTATTATAGCTTATGTTATGGTAAAATTGGATAAGGGGGCACCGCCCACAAAACCCTGAACTTAATAGGGCAATACCTTATAAACTTATAGATGACGGCATGGATCGAAACACATCGTAGAGGAAAAGTGATCGGTGCCACGCTGGCTAACAATATTGATTTTCTTGGACAAAGTAATGATTTTTAACTGAATGGAATCAATGATTAGTACATTACTATAGATTATATTGTGTTAAAATTGGACTAAAATCCGCGGACCAGCGGGTACAACCCAGAACTTTAAAGGCTTTATTTCATGAACTAATGCCGATATGACGATAGAAATTGGTACATATGTTATTGGTGTGGAAAAAAACACACCCTGATAGAAAAGACCGGTTCCACAATCCCTTAACAATATTTTCATATTGGACCGTAATCCATGATGGTTGCTTTTTTATTTATAATTTCAGCAATAACTTTAAAGACCATTTTATATTCCGAATTATAATTTCTATAGGTAATATGTATGTAAAGCCTTTTTTTCACGCGACAAAACAATTGCAACTTTTGAACGTCTTTGTTTTAATTTGTCAATAACTGTTATGTATTATTTTCTATCATTGACATAGGCAGTTAGTTGCAAAGATATTTAAAGAGAAAAAGTATCAACATTAAGGGCACCAGCAAAATTATTAGGAAGTTTTAAAAAATAACTCTCCTTATATAGTTAAAGTGACTAAATTATCAATCTCGCTGATTTTTTTATCAAATTTTAAACAAACGAAATATATGGAACTTGAATGAAATGTCGGATAAAACATAGGATAAACTTGTTAAAAGTGAGAGAGGTTATTAAAAAAATTTACCAGCTTGCGCAAGGATTTCTTTCCGACGAAATATAAAGGCTGGTTTCTTAGCTCAAGTCAAAAAGTGTTGAAGCGTTTTGTTTTTAACTTACCTAACCCCTTTTTCTAGATTTGGTTTATAAATTGTCTATTTTAATTCCATAAAATAAAATAAACGTATACTCATATACAAATTCACTGAATAGTCATTAACAGTGCGACTTATAGTCCCCATTTACACGCGGCAACTATACTTGTGTCAATTTTTATGATTCCCTTTTAAACTTGCTCTTGTGTTTACACTCGGCAATTCGGTTACGGCAACTGATGTTTTCATTACTGCCTTTTCTGACATTCTGTAAATAAATCGATCGGATTATTACGAGTATTTGAAAAACTACTAAAATAATCTGCAGCGAACTTCACACTACGAAAAACACAAAAGGAATTGACAGTACGGGCAAGTTTTTTCCCTTTCCATTCCCCTTACCACTCTCGCCAACAAACTGAGTGTTGCGTCAAGAAAAGTTGGCTCGTGTAAATGGGGACATACAATTGCTGCAATTCGAATTGAAAAATTATGTCAGTCGTTTTACTGGTCGGAGAACACATAAAGTGTATATATTCAGAATCGTCATGAAATTCTAGGATGATATAGCCATTACCGTCTATCTATATGTGGAAAGTAAACTGCAGGTCGCGCTTTTGAAGCTAGGTGGCTGAAATTTGCAGATTATTGATACTCCAAAATATCAGATAATGAGTAATTTTTCCAACACAAGAAGACCTTTGGTGGACTTGCGACAGCGTTAATGTGCATTAATGTGCATTCACAGACTGCAAATTAACTCGTGCATTAACTAATCCCAAACTGCATTTACTCTGACATTAATATACAAAAACCAAACTGCATTTTACTGCATTTAGGTATTGCAATCTGGCAACAGTGCCACAATTTTTAAACATTCAAATCAGCTGTTATCATTTCAGCGGTTTATTGTTGGTAGCAGGTATATTACATTTGGTTGGCAAATTGATACGGAACAGGAATACAAAATAAGTTTTTAAGCAGGAGAGGTAAAACATTTCATTCTATGGCAGGATATTATAGTATAGTGTTGTTTGTTACCCCAACCTATAAGGAGATAGACCCGAATCGATTTAGAACCAAGATTCAACTAAGCGACACCTATTAAAATTGGTTAATGTAGGGCCATGTTAAATTAGCTTACTAAGGCCTTTTTGGTTTCAGCACAAAATCCGCACTTAAAAAAGCTACAGCTACATATTTCAGCACAAAATCCGCACTTAAAAAAGCTACATATTACATCCAACCAAATTTTGTACAGAACGTGACGAGTCACCAATAGTCCATGTCTTGGGTTAGCCCTGAAGAAAGGTTCTAACAGATTCGTCTTAAGTTAGTAAAACCATGCACCTATGCAAAGGTCACTCCAGATTTGAGTTCCTGCCATACCACAAGCCACATTTACTAACATTCGATCTTCGTCAAATTAAGTACAGTGCAATATGGAAGATCTATAATCAATCTTAACAATATTGGAAAATATCGGTTAAGGTTTTCATGTAGCTCCCATATAAAGGTAAAATCCGATCTCACTCAAATTTAAAATAGGGCGTTATAAGGGACTTAAACCAAACTTACCGAAGCTCGACCATATTGGTCCATCTTTTGAAATAGCCCTGCCACCTTTTATTTACGTGTTTAAGCATTTTATTGGTTTAGGTATTTTTTCAAGCAATAAGAAATACTTTTCGGGATACTGAAAAAGTTATCAAATGAGTTGCGGGGGAAACACCGTAATTTTCCAGGTCAAAAGTATTATCTGCACTGGTTGGTAGAGCATGTGCAATTTTTGCATTGTGAGCCAATTTCAGCAAGAGTAATTTCAGCATTCTTTTAAATAAATTGTTGTTTTTTACCAACAGCATAGCGGCTAATAGTTATTTCTTCTTTTTATCAATTATATATATAGTAAATGGCAAAACAATAGTTGACAAACAGTTGTTTACAATCAGACAGCTGTTAACTAAATGCCGATACTGTCGCCTGCACGATAAAATTTTATTTTGCATCAGTGGATTTTAAAGGTACATTAACGCTGTCGTCTGTCTAGACTATAAGTTTTCGTTTACATTTTGAATGAACGCGTACAATATGATTCAATGTAATACAAAAATAAAGGGTGTGCCAAAAGTTACCATTAAAACATTTTATAACATTTTCGATTATTTTATTTTTTTTTAGATTATATAAATCACACTTGGAGAATAAATAATGGAGATATTCCCAACAGAAGAAAGAGCCAGAATAATAAAAATTTTACTGTTTAAATCAGCGATCAATTATTTTAACGCAAAGTGATGAAGCTCATTTTTATTTGAATGGTTTTGTTAGTAAGCAGAACTGTAGGTTCTTTGGTTCTGAAAAAGGGTCATTCATCAACACCAATTGCACCCCATTAGGTATACAGTATGGTGTGGGATCACATCTGCAAATATCATTGGGCCTTACTTCTTCGAGAATAAAGATGGAGGTGATGTAACCGTAAAGGTTGAGCTTTGTGATAGAAATTGTTTTACGTCCTGCTCTTCAAAATAGACCTGAGATGTGGTTTCAGTAGGCCAGAGCCACTGTTCACACTGCCCGAGACACAATGGCATTTTGAAGTCACATTTTTGGAGAGCGAATTATTTCCAGAGATTCGGAAATTATTTGGCCGGCGCGTTCGCCAGTTTTTAGAGAACCCGACTATTTTCTTTGGGGTTATTTAAACTCAAACCAACTTCAACTCAAGCCCAACATTGTTGCAGAAATTCGAACGCTTCAGCCAATGCTCTAAAACGAGCCTATCATTGCGAAGCTGAAAACAGTGGTCATTTAAGTGACAATATTTTTCATACTTAGTGTATACAAATTTCCATTTTGTATATTAAATAATCTGAGAAAAAATAATAATAAATGAAAGTTATTAAAGTTTTTAAACCCATGGTAACTTTTGGCCTACCCTGTACAACACTTTAGACAACAGCTGATTTGTGGTGTAACATTCTACACCGTAGAGTGGAGTGGGTGTAGAAAATACGACGTTTGCACAGACATTGCATGTAACCATTTTGACATACGAAATCAGAATATGTTTATAGGGTTGCACTTTTTTAAGAAACGAATACAAAATGTAGGCTCAGTGCAATATGCAGAAACCATGTAAACCATTAGTTTTGTCTTTTTAAGGGATGTATTAAAGCTCTAGCAAATAGAGTTTAGAATTTTGACAGGGTGACGCCACCTTTTTTTTGAAAACAAATTCAGGGTCTTTCATTTGACGATGACCACCTGTATCATTAACTTAATAGAAATGACAGTTGTTGACGCTGCTTGACATTAATTAACATTTTTCTTTGGCTTAAACAAGAGCACCGCGAAAAAGTGCAAATACCACTTGTTTTTGTTAGCGAAATAAACAAAGCTTTCTGAAAAAATGAAACACGCTTTCAAAAACAAGAGCTGCAGAGAGCGGAAGAAAACAAGTTTCGTAGAGCTAATTAGTAATTACTTACCGGTGTTTTAGCAGCGATTACTCAATAGCTTGCTGTCGATAACGTAACAAATCTGTATGTTCTTTTCCTGTAGGAGGGAGATCTCGAAAAGTCCCACTCAAAATATTTGCAGACGTCATGCAGTCGAACTTGACGAATTCAAATTCCAAATGTGAGTCAGCCCGAAAAAAGCGTGATTAACAGAATTTTGTTCAAGTATATGGGTCGGTCCAAAAACGTAGCTGTTTATAGTAGATCAATATGATTTAATAGCTTTGCCCGTAGCGCCGTCGTAGGGAGCCAAAAAAAGAAAGACCGGCGTTCCAAACGTGCGTGCATTTAACGATGACAGGCAGATACTCGTAGACCGCAGATATAAGTACAAAACGATGGAAGCAAAAAAAAGATACGCGTGTGTAGCAGAAAAACACTTGTTTCCGATGATGGTTTTTATGTTTAATTTCTAAGTTTAGATATTTTTTTTCTCGTCTTGCCTCTTCTGTGAATTATCTTTTGTTGGTGTTATTTATGGTATATTTTTTGTTTGGGTTTCTATTTTTTAAACGAGAATTTTCACTTTGTTTTACGTTATCTCTAAGGGATTTTTTTTTAAAATTTTTCTTTTATTGAGACTTGTATGAACATGTGTAGCTTATGCAAAACATTTGTTTCGTTTTGACTTTTTTGTCGTTTTTTGTTTGCACTTGTACGTACGTATTTTGACAGAACTGTCGACAACCGATAACGTTCGCCACTGAAATAAAACTGAATGTGAAATTCTTCTTCACTCTCTCGATTGTCTCGGCGTTTTTGTTCTTTCTGTTTGTTTGGTGATCAACCAGAAAGAGATTTTGTTGTATTGTTTTCAATTCTTTTTTTTTTGTTTTTCGTTTCATTGTTTTGTTTCAGCGCTTCGTGTTAACTTGTGGTGTGAAATATTTGGCAGTTACTCTCACATTACTCTCCCTTGGCAGGGAAACGCTACGTTTGTGAATTTTGACTTAAGACATCACAATTTGTTTATACGCTACACATAGAAATCGTTTATAACGTAATATCCCATGTTTATACTGAGAAATTCTCAGAACACTTTAATAAATTAAAAACGCACGATTATCGCAATAATATTTCTACATAGAATTTATTCGATACTCAGAATTTGGCGCCAAAAATTTAATACACTCAAAATATTTAATAAAATGAGAAAAAATAACTCAAGGTAAAGGGTGTTACAACCATAATGCACGATATAAATTGCGAGTAACACCTTAACGTAAAGTTTTCTGCCCAAATTAATTCGACGTTTCTTTATTTCAGTGCTTGGCAAACTTAACCATGGAGAGGTACACAGTTAGATTGTTGAAGTCATTCACGTAAATGGGCGGCCAAATCAAAATTTTTTTTTCAGCCGGCAATGCAATTAGGTACATGATTTAGGCAATGCAATTAGATACATGGTTCCAACAGGACGGTGCCACTGCACGCACATCGAGGGTTACCATGAATTGTTTGAGGCAAATATTTCCTGGATGGCTTATCTCTTTGAGGGGTGATGTGAACTGGACGGCACACTCACCACACTTAGCCCCATGCGATTTTTTCCATTTTGGATATCTGAAGTCGAAGGTGTATATCAACCGTCCCAACACCCTTACCTTACGTTATTAAATTTAGAAAACGTAGAGGGTTAATATATGTTTCTGGCCTAGGCAACACTAAGTGACATTTCCATTGGAAAGTTTGACACTTTTTAGCATAAACGTACTCAGAACGTTTTGACATACGACCATCATTCGTGCTGGTTACAGTGACTTGAAAAAATCAATTTGGCAAAAAAAAATAAATTAACTCGTGAACATTTTCGTGCGATCATTTTTCACAAGTTTCGACGTGGATTATCATGATGAACTTAAATCTTTGTATGGCGATGAAGCACCATCCTATAGCATTGGCTATAGGATGGCCGACGCTCGCTCAAACCTACTAAAACGGCCGTTGTGTATTGATGCCGTGCGTGAACGGATAATGTACGATTGTCATGTGACATACCGTGAGAAAGAGGCATCCTTGGGCATTTCTTCCACCAGCACACATTCGATATTGCATGGACACCTGGCCTTAAAAAAGGTTTGTTCTCGTTAAATCCCACACAGTTTGACAATCGCTCAAAAAAAGGCTCGTGTCGATTGCTGCAAAGAAAATTTTGAAAAAATACGATAGCGGTGTTTCAAAACACGATTACAAGATCGTCACAAGTAAAAAATCATGGATCTATGCGTATGAGCCCGAAACAAAAAAGCAATCAACTGTGTGAAAAAAGCACTTCGAAGCAAATGGTCATGTGGCGACTGTTCCGCTTGAGCAACGTAAGAGGTCAATTATGAGTGGTACACCACAATTTGTTTACCTGAAGTCTTCGGAGAAATTCGAAAAACGAACAAGAGAAGACGAATCATTGTGCACCATGAGCTCTCACTCATCAGCTGAAACCAGCTCCTTTTTGACCGGCCGAAACGTCGAATTGATGGGTCATCTGCCGTACAGCCCTGACTTGCCACCCAATGACTTCTTTTTATTCCCGCATATTAAGAAAAAAAAGCGTGGTCAACGATTTTCGTCGCCAGAAGATGCTGTTGAAGCGTTTAAAAACCATGTTTTGGAGGTGTCTCAATCGGAGTGGAAAAAGTGCTTCGACAATGCAGAAGTGTATAAATCATGCTGGAGAATACTTTGAAAAACAATAAAACCATTTTTGATGATAAATATTCGCATTTTCATTATTAGGCCAGAAATATGTATAGCAGCCCTCGTATGCAGTTGAATTTTGAAATTTAAGACTTTAATGGTACCATCAAATCAAAAATAATTACTTCGATCTGACTGCTATTTTTTTAACCGTTTCAAATTCAGTACTTGTATATTTTACAGAAATGACTTCATATAAAACTAAGAATTTCAAGACGAACATCATTTTACTATGTGAGCTAACGTTTTTCTTTTTATTTTTTTTAATATGAAATATCATACACTAAAATTGAAAAAATAAACTCCGCAGAAACTTAATTTAATTTTTATGAACAAAAATCCATTTTTTCTTCAAACATTTGTATCTGATATTTAAGCTGGATTTGCCTAGAGTTGAAAATGACTCCAAATATATTGTCTCATATCTGGTTTTTTTTAAGTTTGTTTCCAATTTCGAGTGCACCCAGGTGCCACCTTTCAAGTTCTATTTTTTGTATTATATTTTTTTATTAAATTCCCAAGAGAATGTGTTCAAAGAAGTTGTTTTATTAAAGGAGTTTCAGAACTTTGAAATTTTGATAATGGCAAGCTCTGCGCTGAATTTCAACACATTTGGATCAAAATAAAAATTTAAATGAAAAATTCGCCTTACGCTATATGGGCGCTGTGTGATGGGCGATTTTAATGAAACCTTCAGAACTTTTTATTTTCAGACAAAAAAAAAATTCGTATGAAAAATTCTTTTTGAGTTATATGGGCTTTCCGATTTTGAATTTTTCATTTTCTTAATAGCGTTGCATGGCGCCAAGTTTCACCACTCTACCAGCACTCCTTATAATTTGTTTACACAAATACTCGTATATGAAGCTCTCCCCTCTGTGAGCCGTGCCGAGCATTTGGCCGATATTTTGTTTTACACATCATATATTCTCTTATCATAATATTAAATCTTAAGATAGTTGTCTGAAAACTTTTTGTTTTATTTACATTGAACATCATGCCTCTTAGTTGATTGAACCACTTTTTATTAGCTCGAAACTGTCAATTGTTTTAGTAGAGGCAAACAAATGTTTCTTTTTTTTAGTAAATGGTGTTGCAATGACAGATTTGGCTAGTGGTCATGCCACTTCTTTCAAAAAATTTATAGATTGGCTTAATCCTTAAATGCACACAGCATCTTTATAAATATAGGGTGGACCATTTCATTTGTGAGAAAATTTTTTGAACATATATATGGGAGATATATATTAATCTGAACTGACTTTCTCCGATTTCAACAGCGTCCGTCCTTGGCTTAAGTAAGTTTCTTGTGCCAAGGATGTTTATGAAGATTTGATCTAATATGTGGCTTGTAGAACTAAAAACATACAATCGGATGAACATATGTTGTGGGAGCTACATGCAAATCTTCAACCGAGTCCGTCTTTTCCAAACTTACCTGTACAAAATTCCATCAAGATGAAATGTAATATGTGGCTTATAGAGCTAAAGACATAAAATCGAATGATCATATATGTATGGGATCTATATCTGAATCGGTTTTCTTCAATTTCAATAATGGCCTTTCTTGCCTCAAAAACGCACTCGTGCTAAATTTCATTAATATTGGATGGTCCATGGGGTTTCTAGATCTAAAAACAGAAAATTTTGATAAACATATATGTGAGAGCTATATCAAAACCTGAACCGATTTTTTTTAATTGTAATAAAGTCCTTCCTTGGTCCAAACAAATAACGTGTGGCAAATTCCATTAAGATTGGATGCAATATGTGGCTACTACAGCTAAAAATCTAAAATCTGATAAACATGATATAAGAGCTATACCTAAATCAGACCCAATTTTCTTCAATTTCAATAACTTTCTTTTTGGACCAAAAGATGGGATGTAATATGTGGAAAGATGGGATGTAATATATGACATCTAGAACTCAAAAACATAAAATCGAATGAACATATGTGTGGGATCTATATCTTAATCGGAATCGGTTTTTTCAATTTCTATAGCGTGCGTCCTTGATCAAAAAAAATACTTCTGTTTTTGATGAATATCGGACAACACCTGCGACCGGTACATGACGGTCATCGTCAAATCGAATCTGAGTTGATCGGTGCGCTTTAAGGTGCTCAATAATAAAAAGAAAATTGAAATTGAAAGATTATCAAATAAATTGAGAGATTACCAATGATATTGAGAAACGTAAGTTGAAGTTGAGCAAATGCAAAGTGGCATTTAAAAATTAATATTGATGAACAAATTATACCATAAGTTTCCTGTCTTCATAGAACATGGTTCTTATTGTTGTAATCAGTTACACAAATTGCGATTTATTCTTCTATTTTACTAAAATTTCTTCTTCGAATGACATTATTTTTGAATATTGCAGAGATTTGGATCTTGTACAGCTCAGAATGTTTAAGATCGGATAGGATAATTGGTAAATGTGAAGAGCTGGGAAATCGATAATAACAACCGTTGTATATTTTAAGCTAGGAACATTGGATTAAACCTCGAAATGTATCTGCTCAAGAGTTTGCAACAACGACTCAGAGCAGTACAACTTTTAACAAATTTTTCCCAAAGGGATATGCCTGTTGAGATTTTCCATATTAGTTTCCTTTTTCTCAATTTTAATTTGTGTTTCCTCAATTACAAACTCTTCTCAAATATTTGTGTTGTCTTAATTAAAATTTCCGATCCTCAATTTCAATTTGTATTTTTTCAATTTCAAGTTGCGTTTCTCAATTAAAATTTAAATTTACGTTCTCAATTTCCATTTGTATTTTGTCAATTTCACTTTACAGTTCCCAATTTTAAATTATATGTTCTTAATTTCAATTTGCGTTCATCTATTTCAATTTGTATTTTCTCAATTTCAATTTAAATTGTGTAGACGAAAGACTTGTTTACTCGCATAGCTTTAAGTAAACGGGAATCAGTAAAAGTCGAGTGTGCTGAGAATAAGGAACGTCGAGTGGCGAGTCATAACATTTAATGCAATTTCGCCAATAACCGTGAAAGCCGTTCACTACGGCTCAAGCCGGTAATCATCTCAAAGGGAATATCGTAATAATTGGTTGTTATGGTAGGAGGCCACAATTATTTTTTGAACCTTATTCTTTGTAGGTATCCTTGTACTTCCAACCGAAAAGTCGTTCGACATTTTGACTCTTTAAAAAATAAGAAAACATCCATCGACGTTGTGACAAAACTATTACTGACATTAAAAGTAGTATAATGTCAAAGGACATTATGAAACTTTCTCAGTGTCATAGTTTTAATTGACCATTTTTTTTATTTATTGACTGCTGAAGATCCTAGTGCTTGTGCTAGCAAATAGATGCTACTTTGGGGTAAGCAACGAAATTAAGGAGAGAACCCTCTTACGGACTGCGCTTCACTATAGCACCGAAAATTAATGCTTGTGAAAGCATAGACAGGTCTTTCCCGATTTAATGCCCTTCCACTCTAGAAGTGAACTATTACATCCTATTTTGATTAAATTTCGCTGAGCGAACAAAGCGACCAACACACATCTCTGGTTAAATTGGACCATATCGGTTTATGTTTTTGAATAACCCCTACACAAAGGACCCTTCCGATTTGACATTCTGTCGGTTCATATTCGATTTGAACTTGCTTAAATTTTGCATGTTACGTTATGAGCGACCACTACTTAGCTCTGGTAATTCTGGACCATATCGATCTATGTTCCACCGAGCTTCAATAAAGCATTAAACTTTAAAATATCACATGGTATGTTATGAGCGACCAGTTTTACTTAACCCTCGTAAAACTGGACCATATCGATCTAGCTCAAATATGGCATAGAGCTTTAATAGCAACGAATATCTAATCTGACCACAGTAAGGTCAGACAAAGGACAAAGCCACGGATCGTCAGATTAACAGAGTAGAGTAGGTTATCTTATAGCCGTCCTCGTCTGACTATAATTTTTATTTTTTTTTCACTTTTTTATAGATATATACGTAGATTGAGCTTTATCTCGACATGAACGTAATAACGAGCACACAAAAGACTGATGTGCTTTTATGAGTTTACTTATACTAGAGAAGACCAAGACAGCAGTTTATTTAGGATTTTGACAGGGTTCGGGTCGAAATCCCGGTTATAACAAAATCCTGGTTTCAAAATCCTGTTTTCAAAATCCTGTTTTTCATAATACTGTTTTACAAAATACAGCATTTCATAATACTGTTTTGCAAAATCCTGTTTTATTGCGCGGCGAATAATCATATATATAAATTGAGATAAATTTTACTTAATTATAACAGTGAACATTTTTGTAAAAATAAAGAAAAAAAGCGCTTTTTTTCTTTATTTTTACAAAAATGTTCACTGTTATAATTAAGTAAAATTTATCTCAATTTATATATATGATTATTAAAATAAACCATAACAAACCCAAAAGACAAAAAAAATTATTAGAGTTATTAAGACATGACATGAACATTAGCGGTCTCCGCTAGCTATTAACTTCAACATTGCCATGAATTATAGCTACTCGAGACACCATGTTAATAACAGCTGATCTCATTGCAGATGTTATCAGTTCACCTGTGTTGTTGTTATCATATGCAAATGTTTTGATATTGCAAGCAGCATTAAACGTGTTGATACGCACGTGTAGTTAATCAAATCATATGTTTAGTAATCTTGTCTTTTTGTTAAAATTTTTGTTTTGTGAATAATTTATAATGTCAAAAGTTAATATTGTTAAATCAAACAAAGGAAATCAGAAATTATTTATTGATGGATATTTCTATCACTTGGAGAGAAATAATAAGTCAGGCACTTCTAATTGGGCTTGTGCAAAACGTAAAGTCCATATGTGTAAATCTCGTATTGTAACAAACATGGTTGATGATAATGTGGTAATTGTGAAGTATCCAAATCAGCACACACATGAACCTATTGCTATCGACTTGAATATTGCAGAAACCAATAATGTGGTTAAGACCCTTGCAAAAAGATCGTTTTTGACACCAAGTCAAATAATTCAAGAGTCAATAGTGCAGACAAGTGCAAACAGTCGAGATTTTTTACCATCCAAAAATGCTCAAAATGTTAAAATAAAGAGATCCAGGAAAAAATTTTGCATTTCAAAAGAACCGGAGAATATTGAAGACATAGACATTCCTCTTAATTTCTATGTTGTGGATAGAGAGATATTTATTCAGTCCGAGGTAATGACCGGTAATGACTGTATGATAATTATGGCCACGCAAACATCTATAAAATTGCTTCAAAACAGTGATTGCTGGCTGGTAGATGGAACATTTGACGTTGTTCCATCATTTATGCGGCAATTATTCTCTGTACATGGTAGAGTGGAAGGCGAAGTAGTGCCATTAGTATTCTGTCTAATGACGAAAAAATCGAAATCCATGTACACTGCATTTTTTAAGGAGCTATTAAAGATCGGCGAAAACTATGGATGTGTTCTAAATCCTACCAAAATTGTAAGCGATTTTGAAGTAGGTATTGCGAAGGCAATTCAGCTATGCTTTCCAAGAGCACAAACTCAAGGATGCTTTTTCCATTTCAGCCAAATAATATGGCGTCGAGTTCAAAAAGAGAGGTAGTATAACATAGTAGAATTAATTCATTATAGCATTAACATATGTATGATTGAGTCAAAAATATGAAAACGATGAAGATTTTGCATTAAAAGTGAGAATGCTGAAAGCCTTAGCTTTTGTGCCATCTAGTGAAATCTCAAATTACTACTGTAGTCTTAGTAGTACTTTTGAAGATGAAGATTTGCTTAAACTGTGCGGGTGGTTTGAAAGAAACTACGTCAAAGGCTCATATCAGCCAAAGTATCCTAGAAGCTTTTGGTCGGTTTACGATGACAGTAAGACAAATTCCTACCCAAGAACTCAAAATAGTGTGGAAGCTTGGCATAGAAGACTGAAAGCTGTTGTTGGGCGTAGAAAGTCAGGATTATACCACCTTATCAGGCAGTTGGGTAATGAGGTCGTGGTAGCTGTAAATACCATTTCAAAACGCGCGAATGGAGAAAGACGTTACATAAGCTTAAAGAAAAGAAAAGCGTACACAAACATTAAAAGAGTAAAGGTGTGAATTAAGCCATGCAGACTACCTAAAGCGAATTGCACAAAATCTTGTACTAATTTAAGTTTATAAAATGCATTGAAGGCGAATTGCAAAAAATCTTTAACTAATTTAAGTTTATAAAATGCATTGAAATTAATTTTTTGTTAAATGTTTTTGTTAATTTTTGAGAATTATATACTTTTGTTAAAGTTACTTTTAATAAAATAAATTTTGTAAACCAGCATTTTTACTTCACAGTATTTTGCAAAACAGTATTGTGAAATCCAGTATTTTGTAAAACAGTTTTATGAAACACAGGATTTTGTCAGTTTTTTTGACCAGTATTTTGTCCAAACAGTATTTTGCTTACCAGTATTGTATACGTATCCCATTTTGGCATTGTCTCAATAAGTTCGGCAAAATGTAACGCACTCCTAATCATATTTTTTTCTACGTGGAATGATATCATACATTCTTCCCGCAAAAGGGCGATATACTTGTATTTAGTGATAATATTTTTGTCAGTGTAACTCGCTTACGACATTATGTAGAAACGTGATATTTTTGCACATTTTTAAGATTTCAACATATACGAGTACTTGTGCAAAGTAAATTGTTTTCGTTTATACTCTCAATGGTGGCTATAAAAAACTCAAAAACGTTTTCTAATAATCGTTTACTACCTTCTCGCATCTATGATCAATTTTAACAATTAACATACAAACTTTGTAAGATGATGCAACTTGTCGCATAGCCAGTCCTGCCTGATATGACCGATTTACAGCGAAAATTTCCCAATAAGCTGATTTTAAGAAACATAACATTTCGTTGGCCCCCAAGGTCACCGACCTTTCTTCACCTGATGTTATCTTGGGGGGTTTTTGCAAATAACAAATTTATAAAACAAAGCTTGTAGAGTAATTCATTCTTACAAAATAAAACTAAAAAAAATTGAAAAATAATTCCAGCTGTAATTCTCCAGACACTAATGAATAACTTGCGTCAGAAAGCGAGGAGAAACAACGAGAATAATTTTTTTATTAGTTTAAGAAAACTTATTTGAGTCTCTAAAAGTGTGTTCACTCGTCAGCCATCCAATACGAAGGCACCTCCTAATTTAAGTCTCTGCCGCTCTCTTAGTTACATTTAAGCTTAATTCTGTGTAAAGGCTTTTAGTATATGCCACAGGAGGCAAGATATCATGTAGTTGCCTTGTCCAACGTAGGTTTTTTATACCCTCCACCGAAAGTTGGAGGTTCCGCTCGTCCGGAACTTCCAATAATTGCAGTCAAACGAATCTATCTAGGATCCTAAAATGTTTAATGATCATTGCTTCTGGTCAAAAACTGTTTGGAATTGTAAAAGGTCAAAATCGGCCCAGTGAGAAAAAAGTTGCCCTTAGAGGATTTATTTATTGTGGACGGACAATGTTTTAAATTAGTTCTTTATGTTGGGACGCACTTAACAAGTCAAAAAGAGCATACTTGCTGGACTTTTTGCATTATGTGCCCAAAAAATGTGCCGCTTGCTCAGACGGATAATTAGTAAATATGGACAAATAGTTCCTTAAATTAAAGCACATTTTTGTATTTACTGCGTCCTAACTAGTAGAACTAATTTTTAACACTGTCCGTCCACAAAAAATAATGATTTGTTAAGCAAATACTCAAAAAATTATATATTTTTTTCATATTACCTTTAGTCCCTTAAAGGAAAACTTTTTCCCCCTGCGCCGATTTCAAATACAAAGTAGCTTATATTATAAGCCATTATCTTGGGGTAATTCGTGCTGTCAACACATGGACGAACGGCGTGGTTACATCTCTTTTTAGTTAATGGTATAAAAAGTTTTATTAAAGCTCTACATCAAATTACGTTTAACAATTATTTTTTAACGTTAAATGTGTCCATGAGTACAAAACCGTATACGGCGACAAATTCCACAATTTTGCTTATTGGCTTGTCCAGACATTAGCCACATTAAATGTACAGAATATTGCTTTCAGTTGATTTTGTGACTTATGACCGGACGTAACAGGCAATCTTAATAGGGAGAATTCTTTACGTAAAATTTTCCACAAAGTAGGTAAGCACAGTTCCAATGATGCCGACTTGACTTAATTCTACACTCCAAAGCGGTAGAGTCGCTGAGTTTAACGTGATTATCGCCACTCTGGTCTGAATCACGGAGCGCCATCGCACTGGGGCCGTTACGATGCGACGGCCAGCGCCCCATTAGATAGACTCCGCCGGTACCAATTCGAGGCATGACAGGTATGGGTCATAACTTTCCTCTTGGTAAGGGGATGAGGACTATCTAAACCTCTGCTTTTCTATGGGTCACAGCACCCGGTTGCAATGCAACTCCACACCGAGCCGAAGCTCTCCCCGCAATTTGGGGTTAACACTACCACGATACTACCCGAAGGGCCGCAGCTAATAGTCCGGCCAGAACAAGTTCTGGGGGCTCATGACTACCCGTGGTACCAGATTAAAGTCTCCGATCAGACCTCGTAACCAAAAGGCTACTTCCAGTTTCTGTTCCATACAACATGGGACCATCCATGTAGCTTATGTCGCTGTACAACGGACATACCAACAGGACATGCTTCCAGTCCTCCGGACCACCCCCACATCGACAATCAGGAGTCTCGGAGAGACCCCTCCGATGAAGGAACTCTCTTTCAATGGCCGGTCAGTAAGAACCCCAGACTTAGGCCGAAGCCGAACTCAAAAGCGGCAGTAGTTTTTTGTTCGCCCGTCATATCTGTGGATGCATTGTATAATTGAGAGTATACCCACAATTATTATATAGTGTTCAACTAGCCATGATTAGAAGAATAAGTCGCCTGAATGGTAGCAAAAATTAAGTAGCGCACCCAAACTCTAAAATGATTTTCAGTTATTCTGACCTTAGTCTATCATGATTATTCCTTTAAAAATTCTTATTTGAAGAACTTTTATTCGGACACTTGTATGTGTTAATCTTTCTTAGATCTCAACCTAAATTGGGAACTAGTTTCGCCAGTTTACATTTTCTTCCACGATATATATAAGTCCTTAAAAGTCCACTTTTTTATTTTTCCAAATAACTTTACTTGGCTGTATGGACTAAAATTGTACTCATTACTTGTTTAAGGTATTTCAAAATGACTGATGCGTTATCAGCGTGGAATCCATACTTTTTATGCTTTAGTGTTTTTACATTTGCTATCGGCGTTACAACGGTTCCGATGAAATATTGAAATTTCGTTCAAACCTATAAGTATAACATGTAAGTATTATCTTCTTATCTTATCTTCATACTCGTAATCACCGATTCATTGAATAAAGTTATACAATTGGTTTTGTAACTGCTTAAGGTAAGGACCCATACTTAAACAAGCAAAAACAACGTTAAAGTTCGGCAAGACCCCCTACTATCCTTACGCTACTAAAGTGCAAAAAAAGGGTTATTTTGGGACTTTTCGCCGTATGCGCCCATTCCTTATCTGACTCAAAACTTTAAAATTAAACTATATTTGGATTAGGTACCTATATGTCCATACAGACTACTAATCACCCGTTGTGATTATGCGGGGAGATTTTTGGGCCACATAAGCCATCAACTACGCCCTTTTTGAGGTATTCAGTGCTTACTTACTAACAGTACACATTTAAACCCTTGTCTGTCCACAAGACATTATGACTTGTTAAGCTAATACTCAGAAAAGTGTACTTTATACTGATTTAGTTCCTAATGGGGTTTTTGTCCCCCCTGGCCCGATATAGCCCATTTAAAATCCCAAAAAGTTTATGACCACAAGACATTAGCACGCAAAATTTCAGAATCCTAGGTTGATTCGTTTGACCGCTATAGTGGTTTCAACAGACATGGTTATATCGTCTAAGACTGTACAAATTTCACCACCGTAATCCATGGCTCATTTTAGAAAATATTTCCTTCTATGACCATGCCTGAAAATGCAAGAGGGCGAAATGTCAGCGGTTTGAAAATTTTCGGATTGGTGGTCGGAGGGCACTTGGGTAAACCAGTAGTCGGACTTTTTTTCACTCTTAAAAGATAGGCTCTTACCTTGCCATTCATTACTTTGACAGTAATGAAAATTTGTTTTCGAAAAAAAATTCATTTGAGTCGAATAGTCATCACTTTGGAACTGTAGGACCAGACGTGAATGAATCACCCTGTATACTTTAGAGGGTGTCCGAACAATATTTTGTGGTGTAAAAAACAGAATGACAAATTTAATATAAAATTCATTTAATATACCATGATTTGATTTATTATACCATTCACCCTTCGGCGGAGGATATACAACATTTTACAATCAGACGACATATGGTTTGGAGATTCGAAGCAGCTAAATGAAACTATTAGCACCTTCACCATACCCACAACATATGGCCCCAGCTGGCTTCTAATGGGTGGTGCAACCATAACGCACGTTGTTAATTGTCAGCCACAGCTTATCGTCAAGTTTTTTACCCAACTTATTTTGACAATTCTTTGTTTCAATATTGACAAATTCAACCATGAAGAGGTTCACAATTAAGCAGCTCATTAAGATTGTTGAAGCCTTTTACGAAAATCGGCGTTTTAAATGTGTTTTTCTGTTTGGTTTTTTTTGGTTAGCATAATCGACCAAATGTGTACACAATCGGGAGAATTGTGCACAAATTTCAGCAACCCAGATCTGTAGGTAATTTGAAAACACCTGTGCATGATCGCCCAGTTCGTCCTGTCATCGAGATGTATTTCTTAGAAAATAAGATCGGCCAAGCAGTGACCGTGGGTGGTGTTCACTATCGTGAGAGGATGACGGACTTCTTATGGGCAGAAACGGACTTATTGTGTTAATTGGCCGCCACGATCACGTGATTTGACACCTTGGACTTCTTGCTTTGGAGATACTAGTATTTAAAAGAAAAAGTCTACACCAATAAGCCAAAAATAATTCAAGAGCTAAATGATAAGATAATTCGGCACATTAACGACATCGAAATTCCATTAGGTTTCAGAGTCGCTGAAAATATAGACCATCGGATAGAGGTATGCCAGCGAAGGCATGGCGAGCTTTTGGCTGATATTTTGTTTCACACATAATTGTCATAGATCATACTATCAAAATAAATATTAAGATAATTCTGGGAAAACGTTTTTTTTACGTTTACGTTAATCTTCCCTTTATAACATTATTTCCTGAATGAAAATTTATTTCTGCGATCAATATGAAAGGTTTATCAAAAACTTAAATAAAATATATGTCAAGCTTCAGTCGATTTACAAGTTAGCAAGTTTCAGTCGGTTAATCTGACTTACAATAATCTTACTGGCAAAAATAGCTTTGCTAGATTACACACTTTCCGTCTTTAAGATATAAATAAGTACGGGGTGTCCGCCGGGAAGGTAAACTACTTTATTTTGCTGCCATTTTGGTTAACATTAAGTGTTGACAGTTCATATTTGGCAGTCGTGAAGTAGGGACCTGGCAAATTTATTATGGAAAAATATTTGATAAACCTACGTGTTTTAATCGTTAAAACATTTTTATCAAAATCAATCATCGATTACTGTGACGATGAGAATGTTAAGTGAAATTTGTGGGAGAAACAACGAGCCAACAAAGTGCATGTAGCTGATAGGCCCAAGCATAGACCACAACGTACTGCAAGATCTGCTGAAAACATTACTGCTGCTCAAGAATGTGTTCAAAACTATCCATCAACCTCAATTTGACGCCGTGCTCAGGAGCTTGGTCTTAAAGGAACAACTTTGGCCACAATTTTGCACAAGGACTTGCATTTGTATTCATTTAAGATTCAGTTGGCACAAGAGCTTCTTCCACAAGACCATTTACGACGCCGACATATGCCAATAGGATGTTACAGCTCGGTCATTGCAAACAGACCAGAAACGCTTGAGTAACTCAAACAAAGTAATAAACGAACAAGGTAGTACACCTTCCCGATGGACACGCATTTATGACCTATCATTGCACTAGCTTTGCCTTAAGGATGTACTAAAATGGGTCGTGTCTGCCGCATGTAATATGCAACAAAGCCGCTATTAAAATATTACGGTGTGCACAATTTAAGCGAATTTATGTAGGTTCAACATAATCTGGAACAGGTTAATTTGTGTGGAAGGTACCAGGATTGACGTGGCTAGGAATTTATTTTTTGTCTCTTAGTTTACCTTTTAACTTAATTCGTTAGTACTGATTTTTTGTAAAGTGTTAAAGATATTAAAAAAATGCCAATTGTGAGCGAAGGTGAGTGGAAGGTTCCAGAAACGGTGTGGCAATATGGCCCATTTGCAAACCCATAAGTATTTTTGGAAAAGTAAAATTTAGAAACGTTTGGAACTCCTTTCAAAATGTATTATCCGATCGTATGAAATAATTTAAAAATGTACATTCCATTATATTCCTTTATTAAGGCGAGTTTTCGATTAAATTAAGTAAAATCGTAGTGGGTAGTATAGAAATATAGTAGAACATATTATACGAGGGCTGCTATATATATTTCTGCGATCAAAAACGGTTTTATTGTTTTTCAAAGTATTCTCCAGCATGACTTATACACATTTGCATGCGCTCAAACCAATTGTCAAAGCACTTTTTCCACTCCGATTGAGACACCTCCAAAACATGGTTTTTGAACGCTTTAACAGCATCTTTTGGCGACAAAAAACGTTGACCACTCATTTTTTTCATGATGTGAGAGAATAAAAAGAAGTCATTGGGTGCCAAGTCAGAGCTGTAGGAAAGATGACCCATCAATTCGACGTTTTGGCTGGTCAAAAGGCGCTGTTTTGCGCCGATGTGTGAGAGCTCGCATTGTCATGGTGCACAATGATTCGTCTTCTCTTGTTCGTTTTTCGAATTTCTCCGAATATTTCAGGCAAACAAATTGTGCTGTACCACTCAGAATTGAGCGCCCTACGTTGCTCAAGCGGAACAGTCGCCACATGACCAGTTTTGCCAAAAAAACAGGCGACCATTTGCTTCGAAGTGCTTCTTCCACAAAGAACTTCTGTTGAATTTGGCTCTCCTTCGAGGACCCACACTTTCGATTGCAGTTTTGTTTCGTGCTCATACGCACAGATCCATGATTCGTCACCTACGACGATCTTATAAACGGGTTTTGAAGCACCGCGATCGTATTTTTTTCAAAATTCTTTTGCACCAATCGACACAAGCCTTTTTTTGAGCAATTGTCAAATTGTGCGGGATCCTACGAGAACAAACCTTTTTTACGGCCAGGTGTTCATGCAGTATCGAATGTATGCTGATGGAAAAAAATGCCCAAGGATACCTCTATCACACGGTATGTCACATGACGATCTTGCATTATCAGTTCACGCACATCATCAATGTTCTCTGGCGCAACGGCCGTTTTTGGACGACCTTCGTCTTTGGGCGAGCGTCGGCCACGATTGAATTCATTAAACCAGATTTTCACAGTACTATAGGATGGTGCTTAAGTTCATCGATGCACTATTGTCGTGATAATCCACGTCGAAAGTTGTGAAAAATGATCGCACAAAAATGTTCACGAGTTTTTTCCATTTTTTTGCCGAATCGATTTTTTCAAGTCACTGTAAACAACACGTCGTACGTCAAAACGTTTTGAGTTCGTTTATGCTAAAAAATGTCAAATTTTCCAATGGAAATGTCAGAGGGCCGCAGGCAACACTTAGTGTTGTCTAGGCCAGAAATATATAAAGCAACCCTCGTAATTTGAGAAACTACTAGCAGTGCTTCCTAAAAAAATTATACTTTCCGAGAAACAAGTTAAGTCCAGAACATTTCTTTAAGCAAGCAATACTCGTATGAATTGCTATATTGAAACCATAAAGTGATTCGAGTATTCTCAGAAACAAAAATCAAAAACAAAACTTAAAATGTGTCAATTTTGCAAAATATGCAATTGGCATTGTTGTCTATTATTATGAATACTATTATTGTTCAAATTTGTTTCGTAAATTTTATTTGGTGCTTAAAATTAACACAAACGATGCTATTTTCGACTATATAGCATTAAATCAGTAGCCACCTTGTTAAGGTGTGAGAGAAATGAAAAACTTTTTAAAGAAAAAATAGATGCACGAACTGGAAAATGGTCTAAGAAAACATATGCTGCAAACATAAATAAATAAAAATTATATGTTCGAGTGGGTGTAATAAACTCACGTTTGTATAGAAATTTGTGAAAAAATGTGTTGCCTTTTCAGGATTGAACGTTTTCATAATTGAGAATCTAACACAATAAAGTAAACAACTAGACGAATATAGTACTGCCGAGCCGAAGCTTATGTACCCTTCATCACGCAATGTGGTTCAGTATACAAATATTAAACAAATATGGTGGCAACCACTAGGTAGTGTATTTTTCTACACCAACTTCATATGTACCATTCGTCGCCATTATATCGCTAATAGTTTGTATGATATATCTAACATCAGGTTAATAGGAGTGGGTTTCACCTCCCTTTATCCAAACATGCCATGAGTACATAACGCTTAACAATTTTTTGACCAAACGTATATTATCGAGAATTTCGCAACGATCTTTGTTGATAGTGTCAGGAAAGGGTGGTTCAACTAAAGCCCTATGCTAATTGTTAATAAAAAAGTTTTCAGAGAATTATGTTTATATTTTTTCATTATGATTGAAGGATCTATGACACTTATTTGAGAAACAAAATATTGACCTAATGGTCACCTTTTTCAATGACTGTGACATTAGAGTGGGTGGAAAAAAAAGTTGCACCAGTCACCCCCTAAATTTAAAGATTATCTAGATACAATATCGGGAACACAAAAAACTTGAATGTTGTTTAATAAAAATAAAATTAAAGCCGAGGGTTTAGATTATCCGCTAATATCCATTGTTTTTTCAGAAACTATCAAAAATATCGACTGAAAGAATTATCGATAGATTTGCTGCACTATCTTTGCCGATGTGTGGTTTTGTCGATCTTCTTACTACGTATTAAATTAGATCCTGGTCACATATTGCGACGTATGTTATAAGTAGGGTGATACCCCTAAATTTAAAGGTTATCTAGAGACAATTTCGGGAACAGAAAAAAAAGTTTTCTGCGTACCCTACATACCGCACTTTTAGTTTTTTATTCTGCGTTGTCATTTGAAGTCCGATCGTAACACCGTTGTTCAAGTTTTGGCAAGGGCAATATTTCGTGCCTAGGTCATTTTTGGGTCCGAGATCAAATTCGATTAGTTACCTCTGTTATCTCGTTTTTTACCCCCCGGTTGGGGCATTTTATGAAACGATAGTAAAGGGCTTTAAAAATGACTAAACTTTTTCCTTTTCCTCATTTTTATTCATAAACAAATAAGTTGCATAGGGTTCAAGATTTCCCCAATGCACCCTAAATCTAGGGGGTGGCTGGTGCAACTTTTTTTTTGTATGGGGGACCGACTCTTACTACTATGACATACTGGATGTTTAATGTCGTTAATGTACCGACCGAATTATCTCATCCTTTAGATCTTGAGCTATTTTTGTCATATTGACGTACACTTTTTCATTGAAATATGTCCAAAGCAAGAAGTCCAACGGTGTAAAATCAAAGGATCGTGGCGGCCAATTAATATTGCCAGGACATGAGATAACACGGCCATTAAATTTCTCGCGACAAAAGGGCCATTATTACGGTGGCTTTATCGTTCATGACCATATCCTCAATTTAGTTGGCAAACACCATTCACGGTTACTGCTTGGCCGACCTTTTTTTTTTGTCACCAGGCCACCTTCAGCCCATAAACCTCATAAAACAGTCAATCTTTGTAGATGCATCGGATTTTCAACAACCAGTCGAGGATTCTCAATTGCCCAAATGCGGCAATTCTGCTTGTTAACGAATTCATTGAGATTTTAGTGTGCCTCGTCGCGAATCACGAAGTGCTCGAAATGTATTTCGATTTGAATGACCAAAGGCTTCAACAATCTTAACGCGCTGCTCAATTGTTTACCTTGAATCTGGAAAACACTGAAGCAAGGGAATGTCAAATTAAGTTTGGCAAAAAACATGACGTTAAGGTGTGAATCACAATTAACATCGTGCGTTTTCGTTGGACCACCCTTTTAATAGGCAAAATCAACCAAAAAAAAACCGACATTTCGGCTTCTCAAAAATAACTCAAACTCAGCATGTCGGCTTAACGGTTTTTGCGGTTGTGTTTATACTCGTAATCAGAGAAAATTCATAATTTCATCTACGGAATACGTAACTTGTATTTGAGCTAGACTCAACTTTAAGAGTACCGATCAACTCAAGATCATCAGTTGATGAAATTTAACGCTTTTTGTCTATCCGTCTGCCTATTTAAAGCGTGTTATCAAATTTCAAGTCGCAATTGTTGATCGATCTTTATGAAATTTAGGTGAAGTAAGATTTTTGGACCAACGACGGACGTTATTGAAATTAAAGGAAATCGGTTAATATTTAGACATAGCTTTACATATCTTGATGAAATTTGGCAAAAGTAAGTTTTTTGGGCCAAGAAGGGACACTTTGAAATTGGAGAAAATTGGTTTAGATTTAACACATATGTTTAATCATGATAAAATTTAGCAGAAGTAAGTTTTTTGAACAAAGAACGGCGGCTGTTGGCTTTTCAGATATTCGGTTCAACCGATTTTATGACTTTGGCTATAGAAACCACATAACGGGTGATCAATGTAGTGACATTTATTTCAAAATAAAAACAAATACAACAATTTTAATCAAGTGTGGAATTTTTTATTATTCGCAAGGAAATTTTATGCCATTTTTTTAATATAATTTCCTTTAAACCAGGTTGTCCATTCTGAGGGTTCAATTTTGGTTGACTCGTTCTAACATTTCGACCGGTATGGCGTTAATGACGATCTAGGCTGCCAACTCACCGGTCCAAAACGTAAAATGCTCTTTGAAATGACCATTCTTAGATTGTTTGAGCAGCTGTAAAGCAAGTGGCACCGTCCTGTTAAATCCAAATTGCGGGCTTCAATTTCCGGTATCAAAAAGTTCGATATCGTGGCGCGCACGATTCACGGTTAGGTTTCGGCGATTATCATTTTTAAAAAAAATGTGGACCGGTCATTTCACCAGCCTAAACCGTGGTTTTCGCGATGTGAGAACTATACTTAAAAGAAAAATATTTTTTTTTTTTTTTATTTATTCGGTCTTTTATCATTATTATGACTTGAGCAGTTTTTTATTCTGGTTCGAGACCTTTATGTTGTTTCTTTTTCAGCATCAACGTAAAAAGATAAAATTGGTGAAATGTATTTGCTACGGTTGCCAGGAAGACTGTACAGCTGTTTCTAAGCCCGCCAAGGTTTTTCTTCAGCAGTCTTTGGCAACGATTAATTCGGCCACAAATCAAATGACTTATACGGGAGACTCATTTTTATTAATGAGAATTACCCTTTGCGTATAGTCTTCGAACTGTGCGTCGAGCAATCTACAACGCACAATCTCATTTCCACCAATTATGTTTCGAATGGGTCTTCGATGAAAACCACAAATGCAAAAAGCACAACCAAAGTGTGCATGTTTTTTTGTGCGTACATATACTCATACATGCGTTGCACATTAGGGCGTACCAATCCTTTTTAATAGTTTTTTTTTTCTTTTTTTTGTTATTTATTCGGTCGTTTATCATTATTATGACTTAAGCAGTTGTTACGTTGATTTTGAAAAAGAAATAACATAAAGGTCTCGAACCAGAATAAAAAACTGCTCAAGTCATAGAAAAAATAAAGTTTACCACAACTCAAGTGTAATCTGTGATAAAACCCTATTGAAAAAAATCTCTAGATTGATCACCCTTTACGATCGATCAGTAATTGTCTCAGATAAAATTGGTCCGATCCACGCTTTGAGATATACCCAGTACAAATATCCCCAAGATACATCAACCCCTCTAAAAAATCATATTAATACAGATTTTGATCAACTATAAACCGGTTGGCAAACAAACAATCTTGAACCGATTTGGCTCATATAAGTTAATTTTTTTATAGTCTGATAAAAAAGTTTGATAAAAAATGGACAATAAACACAAAATATTGTTTAAAGTATTTTTTGCTTTCAAGTACGGGTCAAAAGTCGGGACATCATAATTCGTTTTAGAGGTATGGTTCATCGGGCAAAGTTTCTTATTTTGATCCCTAGAATATGATTTTCCTTCTCACTTGGGCGATTTTGCCTCCCAACAAATCAACGCGCCCTAAAGGATATATATCTTTAAAATAACTATAAAATTTCCACACGAAGCCAAACATAGAATTATATTTCCAGTTTGAATAACTTTGTGTGGATGACCCTAAGCCCAAAATTCTGACCCAAAATCTAATCTAAAATATAATCATACCGAATGGGTACAAAAACAATGAACTTTTTCTGACAAATTCGAATATGACCTTATTTTTTACATCAGCGCAAGTTTGGCTTTTCTGCACATCCAGAAGTAAGGGACATAATAATGACGGACATGCCACGCTTAAGCTATTTTACTAGTTTATTTTGAAAAAAAACAAACCTTTATTTGCAGCAAGTGATTATATTGTATTCTGGATTCTAGAAATGGAGACAATTACATCACTCTGATTGCGAAAATATTTTCCTTTCCTTGGCAAAAGGTTACAATCGGAATTTCGGGTTTTTACTTAATAAACCAGACAGTCAATTTTTTCGAAAACATCGTTTTTTTGACACTTGCTCGACCTTTTATTGAAATTGTTTACCTCTTAACAAATCCGGCCCGGTTTTAATATCAACCGTTTCAGAGCATCAGCTCTTTTTTTTTTATCAATATTTCAACTGCAAACTTTGGTTTTATTTCCACAGTCAGATGGGCATGACTAGATCGACCTGGATAAATTTAGGTAGAGTCAATTGAGTTTATAATACTCTTTTAATGATTCTTATGTTTTGATTTTGTTATGTTTTTAAACAAGTAAAATTTTTCTTATGATAGCAATTATATAATTGGATTCTCTTTTGTTTTTGATGTTTTCTACGAAAATATGGATAAAAACATGTTTCCCTAAATCAGGAATTGAATTTATATTACGAAACAAGAGAAAAAATACCTGAAATTTAATATATATTTAGCAAGAAACTCCTGGAATTTCAAAAATACCCAAATCCCGAAAAATCCAGGGAACCCGGGATGTCAGTTTTTTAATAATACCCGAATACTAGGAATTGTATAAATCAGTCCCAAACGATATCTATAATACCCACCCATCTTGCACTTCATATTTCACTTCGGTATGAAACTTTATGCAGTCAAAGTCGAAGTCTAACAGAAGAACTCTCAGTTCTATCTACTTAAGTTAATGTAATTTAGTTTGTGTCCACTGTATTTGTTGAAATTGGTGTAGACAGTACGTTCAAGTGGTTTATGGCTTAGCTATAGGTGTTCACGTCCACACTAAGTTCATGCAATGCTTTATAAACTGTACTGTTATCAAACTGTATTCTTTGAAACAACACAGAACACACCACCGCACTAGAAATGGTTTTAACATTTGCTATTTTATACTTCCACCGCACAGTGGAGCAGTGCAATTTGTAAAACATCTCGAGCTCTTTACAAACAAATTACATGGTTTTAAATAGTGTTTCTGGCAAATGTCGACCTTTGCTATCCTCACACTGCGTTTTCTGAAGTTTTCATGAACTCTTACAAGCATGTCGACTGGTATTCTGGCAATTTCAGCCTCAATATTGTTAATTAGGCCTTCTAAGGTTGGGGCGGTTGATATACACCTTCGGCTTCAGACAACCCCAAGGGAAAAAAATCACACGGGGCTAAGTCTGGTGAGCGTGCCGGCCAGTTCACATCACCCCTCAAAGAGAGAAGCCGTCCAGGAAACATTTGCCTCAAAGAATTCATGGTAACCCTCGCTGTGTGTGCAGTGGCATCATCCTGTTGGAACCATGTATCCTCTAATTGCTTTGCCTAAGAGCCGGCTGAAAAAAAGATCCAGGAATTGCCAAGAGCAAGTGATTGCTTTCGAGCAGAGCGTTTCGAAGATTGCAGTACAACTGCTCTAGCTCTTTTAATGTTTTGTGGTGTTGCAATCCTTCTCTCAGGTCCTCTTTGAACACATGACACATTCCCTGCTGTTTTCAACGGAGTTACCAAATTTACAATGGATTGCCGTCTAGGAACACGTGCGCGAGGGGAGGAACAGCGAATCGTAAACGAAAAGCACGCTGCACTGCAATGATCGAATGCGCATTTGAAAAATACTCTTCAACACAAAATGACCTCTCCTAACGTGTCCAATGCATGATGGCAACTGTAAGGCAGAAAAATACAAATCTCCCGTCAGCCACTATAAGCCACGCACACTTTCCGCTCTCTTCGACCAACAGTGCCGCCACAGCCTGCAGTGCAAAAAAGTAAAATCCGCCCTGTATTAAAATTCAATTTGGGATAAAAGTACAAGTACAAGAAAGTAGGGTGGTAAAATTTTAAGGGCCGATGTTGATTTTGAATAAAACCCAAATTATTTTGGAAATTATTGTCGTTTCTTTTTATTATAATAATATTGGTTTGGTTCAATTATGTATGGAACACAATATTGGCTAAATGCCCGCCGCGACCTTGGCGGTGTTGGTCCAAATTTTTGGATGATGCTGAGGCATATTTGAGGTCCTATGTCATTAATGTGCCGAATTATCTCATCCTTTAGCTCTTGAATTGTTCCTGGATTATCGACGTACACCTTTTCGTTCAAATAACCCCAATGAAAGAAGTCCAACTGTGTCAAATCAGATGATCTTCGCGGCCAATTACACTGTGCGACAGCCACAATCGGTTTGGGATGAAACCACCGGGGAAAGTTATATCGGTCAAAAAAAGGTCATACGTGTCCCAGCGTTTCGTTGGGTCTCATCTAGGAATCGAGATATATCGATTTGAAGTTAGTAAGTATCGTATAGGGGAATTTGTCACGTTTTTGGCTCTTTTGTTTGACATAACTTGAGAACCACTCGTCCGATTTAGCTGAAATAAATTTTAAAAAACCAAGAATTACAATTCCCTTAATCTGTTCATATATTATTTTCCTTTACAAGTAATAGTTTCCAAGTTAAAAATAAGCGCATGAAGAAATTTTTTTTTTTTTTTTTATTTTTTTTTAAATACATTTATTTATAATTGCGAAACTGTTGCTTAAGTAGGAAAACGGTTTAAGAACAGATTAGAGGAATTGTAATTCTTAATTTTTCTAAATTTGTTTCAGCTAAATCGGACGAGTGGTTCTCGAGTTATGTCAAACAAAAGAGCCTAAAACGTGACAAATTCCCCTATACGATACTTACTAACTTCAAATCGATATATCTCGATTCCTAGATGAGACCCAGCGAAACGCTGGAACACGTATGACTTTTTTTTACCAATATAACTTTCCCCGGTGGTTTCATTCCAAACCGATCACTGACCCTTACCATTTGTCGCAGAGTGTTACCATCGCCATGACGTGAGATAACACGGCCATTGAATTTGTCGCGCAAAAGAGCCATTGTTTCGTTAGCTGTGTGGCAAATGGCATGGTCCTGTTGAAACCACATATAGTGCACACCCGTATCTTCCAATTCGGGCCATAAGAAGCTCGTTATCATCTCACGATAGCGAACACCATTCACAGTAACTGCCTGACCGGCCTCTGTTGGAAAAACTACGGCCGATGATGCCGCCAGCCCATAAATCCACCAAACAGTCACTCTTTGCGGGTGCATTTTTTTTTCGACAATCACTCTTGGATTATCATTCGCCCAAATGCGGCAATTCTGCTTATTGACGAATCCACTGAGGTGAAAATGTGCCTCATTACCGAAGATGATTTTTGTATGAAAATTGTTCATCCACTGTTGCTTAAACTTTAACGCGCTGCCCTCCACCAAAGAAAGTAGTGAACTAAATTTGTGATAGCGATTCTAAATTTGTAATTCCGTTTGCTTCAGCATGAAATATTGGTAGGAGATCTTTTAAAGAGCACATATAATTCATCGTCGTAAACTTTTAAGACGAAAGTTTTCCATGCTGATGGTTTTTGTTCATAATCTGTTTGGGATTGTAAATGGGAAAAATCAGAATAGGGGGAAACAAGTTTCCCTTTAATGAATTAAAGGTATCTAACTTTTATAATTAGTTGCTTTACAAATCATATGTGACGCGCAAAATAAAAAGGGACCTAAGGGTAAAAACCAGTTTTGTTCAGGAGAGCAATTTTAAAGATTTAAATATGTGTTGTATCTTTGGTGTACCATCACTTTCATAAAACGCGCATATCGATGCTCCGATGTTGTCCACATCAAAAAAAAGTGAAAATGGATTTTTTTACCCTCAGTATACAAATATCTATTCGAAAATTGTCTATACGAGTATAAGGTCAGAATTAGCCAAAGAGGTATCGGATAGGCAATTAATAGGCTTTTCGACTATGTTGTTGTAAACTGCAATCCATGAAGCAGGTACATTAGTAAGTGCAAAATATTTGAAAATCTCCTTTCAAAAAAGTAATGGTCAAGTTTTTTATTATCAACATATTCTATCAAAAAATTATAATGTTGCGATTAGATTATGATTTCAGGTCGATTATGAACACATTCGGCTAAAAGCCGACTATATTATACCCTGCACTAATGGGTGTTCAGAAAATCCAACTTAAACATGTGGACCAACTTAGACATGTTAGGTTTTTACCTAGGTTACCTAGGTTTTTAAACTTATGTCCTAGGTGGTCATATCAATAATTCCGTGATTTTTCGAATAAAACACTGAATTTTGGAAAAAAAAAAACTTATTTTAGTTCAAATTTTTTTAGCTCAATACACATAGGCCAACGTTTCTCTAATTTTTGTATCCTTTCCAAAAAAAAAAAGATTTATTAAGGTCTATAATTTCATATATGTAACTGAATCTCTACCACCGAGCCATGTCTTAAGGTTTGTAAATATGAAATAGTCAAAAGAGGTAAATCAGGAGAACATGGCGGATAAAGTACCAATTCGTGCAACTTTGCCATTGGGACTGTACATGTGTTCTACCGTTCATTATCTTGATGAAAAAGTATCTTTTTCTTGGCCACATGGGTTCGTTGGAATAATATTAGCCTGTTTTTGTTTTCCCCTTTTAAAGGTAATCGATGTGGATTATACCGCATGAGTTCGAAAAAACTATTGCCATCAGCTTATTGGCCGACAAAGTCAGCTTGGCCTTCTTCGAAGCGGGTTTACCCGGAGAAACCCATTGCTTAGACAGCTGCTTGGTCTCCGGAATGTTGTAGTTGATCCATGTTTCATCCACAGTTATTAAACTCCACAAAAACTCATTCAAATTGCGGTTCAACAACTCTAAACAATCCTTTGAAGTTGTCACACGATTTCGTTTATGGTCAATTGAGCGAAAATGCAGCAGACAGCTTTCTTAAACCCAACTGATCATATAAAATTGAAACCACACTGCCAAATGAAATGCGTATGGCATCAACAATCTCTCGCACTTTAACTCCTCTATCGGCCAATTTTTTCGACATTTTCCGGTGTATTGACCCCAACTGGCCGTCCAGAACATTTAGCGTCATTTGTACAAAAGTCAGTAAACCACTTTTTTACCAATGACATCGATGGTGCAGTGTTTATCAAGCTCTTCCTGATTGGCGGTTTTTTTTCAAAAAAAATAAGGTTTAAAAAATCACTTTTTTTTTTCCAATTTTCACAAAATCCACGAAGTTGTATGTTTTGAACAGCTGTTTAACACAATCTATAAGTAAACGACGGAACTTTCTCTCAATTTAAACGTAGTCTATTAACAGATGGTACTTGATGGGAGCAATGATGCATTTTATATAACTACGAAGGAAGTTGGGAGCTCTATCTTAATCTGAAACGAGTGGCTTCAATGTCGATAACGTTAAATGTCGCTTCTAGAGCTAAACCCAAAAAAAATCGGATAAACATGTATGTAAGAATTATTTAAATCTAAACCGATTTTTCTTCAATTTTAAAAAAGTTTTTCCTTGGCTAAAAAAAACTTACATGTGCAAATTTTCATTTTTGGATGTAATATGTGACTTTTAGAGTTAAAGGCATATAATAGGATGAACATATATGTATGGAAAGTACAGCTATATCTAAACCGTTTTTCTCCAATTTTAACAACGTCCTTTCTCGTTAACGTCCTTCGTTGTCCCAGAAAACTTACTAATGCTAAATTTCATAAAGATTGAATGTATGTGGCTTCTAGAGAAAAAAACATAAAATCGAAAAAACATATGTGTATCGAACTACAGGGTGTCCGTCGAAGGTATACAACTTTGGTTGTTTATAATTTTCGATCAAAAGAAAGAGAATGGATCTTATATTAATAAATGTTTTATATAATGTCGCCAATTATGTATTAAATACAATATCAGATGAATATCCGCCTCTGTTAGCCTCAAAAATGCGAGACCTTTTCATCACATTCTCACACATTTCACGCGGTATTTCACTAATTTCAGCGAGCCCTTTTCATTACATTCTCACACATTTCACGCGGTATTTCATTAAATTCAACACAGACGTTTTATTTGAGTTGCTCAAGCGTTTCTGGTTTGTTTGCATAAACTTTGCTTTTCAGATATCCCCACAAAAAGAAGTCCGGAGCAGTCAAATCAGGCGACCGTGGAGGCCAATCAACATCATCATTTCATGAAATGAGTTGTTGTGGAAAGAGGTCTCGCAGTAATTCCATTGTAATCCTGGCTGTATGCGATGTGGCACCGTCTTGTTGATACCACATGTTAATCAAGCCCAAAGCATGCAAAGCAGGCGTTAAAAAGTTTTCAATCATATCACGATATCGCTCCCCATTGACAGTTACCCTTACGCCGTTTTCAGTTTCATAGAAGTAAGGTCAAATGATTCCTCCTGTCCAAATTGCAATACAGACTAACACTATTAATGGATGCAAAGGTAACTGATAAATAATTTGAGCGGTTTCTATTACCCGCAACCGACTATTCTGTTTATTCACATATCCATTCAAATGAATATATGTCTCGTCACTCATTATTATTTTTCATGAAAATCAGGGTTGTCATGGGCGAGCTGTAACATCCTATTAGCATATGTATGGCGGCGTAAATGGTCTTGTGGAAGAATCTCTTGTGTCCACTGATTCTGAAATGGAAACAAATGCAAATCCTTGTCCAAAATTGTGGCCAAAGTTGTTCTTTGAAGACCAAGCTTCTGAGCACGGCGTCGAATTGAGGTTGATGAATTGTTTAGAACACTTACTTGAGCAGCAGTAATGTTTTCAGCCGATCTTGCATTACCTTGTGATCCATGCTTAGGCCTATCAGCTACAGGACCTCTTTTTTCGAAATCATTCACTACACGATAAATAGTGCATTTTGCTGGCACGTTATTTCTTCCAAAAACTTCACGGAACTTTATCATGGTCATAGTTATCGATGATTAATTTTGATAAAATGTTTTAACGATTAAAACACGTTGGTTTGTCGAATATTTCTCCATAATAAATTTTCACGACTGCCAAATATGAACTGTCAAGACTAATGATAACCAAAATGGCGGCAAAACAAAGTAGTGTAGCTTCTCGGCGGACACCCTGTTACTGTATGGTGCCGTGAAAACAAAGTTCCGTTTGAAATGTAAAATCATTCGCTCAGATTGACAAATATTGGCTGATAGTCTCTCAAGCTACTTACCGATTTATAAAATTTGTAGGAACAAAAACGTTGAAATTTCACAGGGGAATTGTGTACCAACCCCCAAAGTTTCACGTCCAAAACTTTCAATCGACTTAGCTTCAGACAAATTAAAAAACATTAAAGTTTTTAAATAATTTGACAGCCGCTCTACTTGAAATTATATTTAAACATACATTTCCTTATTCCCATTATATCCGGAAATATTTTTAATTCAAACCTTATGTGTTTTTCTACCGCACAAAAAAAAATTGTAAACGGCAACAACACACCACGTAAAGAGTCTCCAAGAAATTGTGTCAAAAATTAGGATAAAATATGAGGTGAAAAATGTTAACAAGATCCTTGAATTTTAAGTAGCAATAAATACCAATTAAACTGTCTTCTCCATGGTTACACCCACTTCGAGAACATGCATATGTAGTGATTCTCAAGGAGCCAGGCACACACACTCACATGTAGATATCCATAACTATTTCCACACAGAGAAATGCCAGCATGGTACTCTTAATCGACATACGAATACCCAAGGACATCCGGACGGACGAACACATTGATTTCAATAGTGTTTGCAGCAATAGTTGGAGGACGTGAACAAAGGACTTGTTGCGTAAAGTCGATGTCGTCCGTGCTTACATACGAGCACAAATATTCCGTATTTGCCATTCAAGGCAGGAAAACGAAGTGGGATGACCCCTAAACCCAACAGTGGAGGACACCTTTTTAGGAAAATAATAAAAAGGGAGAAAAAGAACAGCATTCCCTTCTTTATGGGGCATAACAAAACACCCAATAAATCAAAATTTGTTTGTTGTGTTTATGAAATATGAGTCCAGCGACGTTCGGGTATCTCAACTAATTATCGCAACCACAGCTCATGCCAATGCCGCCACATGTGGCATGAGTGCCTCTGCGAGCTGAGGGCAGAGCCCCTTTTTATCTGGTATCTGTTGCATAAACATAAACATGTGTTAATATTCTTAAGTGGATGATGATTATGTGGGCTGCACAGAGAGATGTAGTTGGCTGCGTTACACTAAAGGGCGTTTATTACCGATTTTGAAGCAGTGGCGCCAAATACGCACTCAATTAACGTATAAAGGGTGCGTTATGTCATAATGTAATGGGAAGGAGACTTTAAGTTTATCATCTTCTGGAATTACCTATGGCTACGGCAATCTAAATGTGAATCTAATAATGAAGATCTGAACAATTTCTTTTAATATTGATTCCTTCAATAGGAGAAGTTTTTGTAATAAGGTACAAGCGATAGCATTTCACTTCAAGTCCAACGAATGAAAAAGTTTGGAACTTCATTCCAAGCAGTGAGTTGCCCATGATATAATTCTTACGCTCGCTGGAACAGGCCTACAGAATACAATATCAAAGGTCTGACTTGAAATTATCATAAATAAATATTATGAAAGCCGTATTTAGTTGAATCTCCTTAAGGCAAGACAACCAAATATCCTTGAAATTTAAAAAAAATTTGTCGCTCTTAGGTCACTTACACACTAAATTGGCTGGGTGTTTGTGTAGGGCTATGTCATCGGGCCGATTATTTCTCTAAAACGCGTTAGCTGTCTCTGCTGGATCTGGTGAATATGATAAATATGTCATGGACGCAGCCGTTCATCATTTAAAGTCCCCCTTTGTTATACCCTACACCAGCGGAATGGATTTAAGTCATTTATTAACAAAATGAACCAATTCTGTTCCTATCCAAAGGAATAGTTCTAAAGTAAAAGTCGTTCTTAAAAAAATATTGCAAAAGTGATAAAATTAATTTTTTAGCCAATCGAGTTACTAACCTGTATAAATATCTAGAATAAGCCTCTATCCAGGCTCAATACTAAAATGGCGTCAACAAATTATATTTAAAAAACATTTTTTTTTATTACCGAGTACAACAGTGCTGCGTCTATAGGGAAGCCTAAAATTGACACTTTTTGTTAAGAAATGGCTTTACTATTGCGGTTCTGCTATACAGTCTCATTTATTTAGGCCTAACCCACTGTTTTCTGATACACATATGTGACGCGCAAAATAGAAAGGGACCTAAGGTTAAAAACCAGTTTTATTCAGGAGAGCCATTTTAAAGATTAGGTCCCTTTCTATTTGCGCTTAGAATCGTCGACTTCACTTTCATAAAACGCGCATATCTTCGGGAGGGAACACTTTTGGGGCATGGGATCGGTCTCATTCGATGCTCAGATGTTGTCCACATCAAAAAAAATGTGAAAAGTTGATGAAAAGTTTTGTTCAGGAGAGCCATTTTAAAGATTAGGTCCCTTTCTATTTGCGCTTAGAATCGTCGACTTCACTTTCATAAAACGCGCATATCTCCGGGAGGGAACACGTTTGGGGCATGGGATCGGTCTCATTCGATGCTCAGACGTTGTCCACATCAAAAAAAGAAAAAAAATGAAAATTGTTTTTTAACCTTAGGTCTCTGTCTCTATGCGCTGTCACATATGTCTATGTATGGTCTACTGTATGGTGGCTATACGAGTATTAATTTGTCGCAAGATTGGTTGTTTTTCAATCGTCATACTCGCATAAAGTGAACCACACCTCAACGTCAAGTTTTTTTCTGCATTTAATTTGATATTTCACAATTTCAGACTAACTTAATTTGAACCATGGAAAGATACACAAGCGAGCAACACGTAAAAGTTACTTAGGCTTATTATGAAAATGGGCGTTCAAATCAAAATACATATCATGCACTTCGTGATTTTTTCAGTTAATCATCTAAATGTGCGTACAATCGGAAAAATCATGCAAAAATTTGAGCAAATTGGGTCTGTAGGAGATGTGAAAACACCAGTGCATGCTCATATAGCTTGTACTTTAGAAAATATTGCTGCCGTTCGCGATAAAGTGGCTGAAGAGCCGTCCACATCAACTCGTCGTCGTGCCCAACAATTGCACCTCTCACGCTCGTAGTTGATGAACATTATGCATAAAGACTTGTATTTACACGCTTACAAGGTGCAATTGACTCAAGAACTTAAGCCTCTTGACCATTCCAAATGTCATCAATGGCCAGAATGTTGGCAAGAAAGGCAACAGTGGATGATCAATTTTCGAAGAAAATCATCTTCAGTGATGAGGCACATTTTCACCTCAGTGGATTCGCCAATAAGCATTTGGGCGAATGATAATCCAAGAGAGATTGTCGAAAAAACAATGCACCTATAAAGAGTGACTGTTTGGTGCGGTTTATGGGCTGGCGGCATCATCGGACCGTATTTTTTCCAAAATGAATTTGGGCGAATGATAATACAAGAGTGATTGTCGAAAAAACAATGCACCCACAAAGAGTGACTGTTTGATGCGGTTTATGGGCTGGCGGCATCATCGGGCCGTATTTTTTTCCAAAATGAGGCCGGCCAGGCAGTTACTGTGAATGGTGTTCGCTGTCGTGAGATGATAATGAACTTTTTAGGGCCCAAATTGGAATATATGGATGGACGATATGGGGTTTCAACAGGACGGTGTCACTTACCACACAGCTAACGAAACAATGGCTCTTTTGTGCGACAAATTCAATGGCCGTGTTATCTCACGCCGTGGCGCTGTTAATTGGCCACCAAGATCATGTGATTTGACACCGTTGGACTTCTTTCATGTTTCAACTCTTCAATTGTCTCTGGATGCTTTGCGTAATATTTATCCTTAATGGCTCCACACAGAAAATAATCCAAAGGGGAAAACACGATTTTTCGGTAATACTGTTGATCTCCTGCCAAATAATCTGCAGCCCATTGGGCGAAGCGAAAACGCATCGGATAATGTTCTATTTTTAAATGACAATGTTTAACCATTCCAATAAAAAATTTTAAAAAATTATCAGTATTTAAAATGGTCCACTCTCTACTACAAGAGTTCTCTCACAGCTTATCGTTTATACGAGGGTTGATGTTAATATATTAGGTGCAACAATAAAAAAAGAATAACTATTTTTTTTCTTGATGTGAGGGAATAAGAAGAAGTCAATTGGTACCAAATCAAGTGGATGACCCATCAATTCGACATTTTTAGTGCTCAAATCGCCCATTGTTTCAGATTTGTGAGATCTCGCATTGTCGTGACGCAAGATTATAAGTCTTCTCTTTTTGTTTTTCCTTACTTTGACCAACTTTCCCTTAAAGACACTGTGGCTTCGATAAACTTCTTCCATGAACAACTTTTGTTGAATTTGGATCGTTTTGAAAGACAAAACAATTTCTTGTTCCAAAACCAGCCATGGACTTACCAACAGGATACTGCGGCGGCCCATAAGGCTAAAACGTCCCAGGCCTGGCTTCGAAACAATTAGCCAGCGTTCATTTCCTCTGAAGAATGGCCCTCAGGCAGTCCAGATTTGAACATATTGGAATACAAATTGTGGTTTTGAGGACAAGGTTTGTCACAAAAGATACCACAACATTGGATCTCTTAAGACTGTTTTGGTTCGAGCTGTGGCCAATTTTTAATGGACGAAGTGCGTGCAGCTATTGACGATTGGCCAGTGCGACTTAAGGCGTGTGTAAAGGCAAAGGCCGATATTTCGAAAAAGTAGATTCTTCTTGGATACTATATACATCAATAAATATCTTAAAAAATATTTGGTCCAAAAACGTCAGAACTTTTTATTTTCCAGCATAAAACGTGAGTAACAGTATTTATGTCCCTACTAAGTATATATATTGCAACATTAAAATGATCATTCGTTAGGAACATGATCAAAAAACGAAGAGTATAAGTGCCAAACAAACCGTTAGCTATATACACTGTATCCAAACATGAATGTAAATAAGGGAATCAACCTATAGAGATTGTTGCAAGGATGTGTCTGTCTAATACACGCAGAAAAGACTATGGTTGTGGTGAGAGTATTTGAAGATAATCATACAATTGTTGGGCATATGGTTGTGGCACAACAATATTTTGATCCTCACAACAATAGCATGATTCACACACAACCATACTATGATCCACGCAACCATAGTATGATTCACACTCAAACATACTATGATTTCCACAACCATACTATGATTTTCACAACCATAGTATATTTTTCATACAACCATACTATGATCCCCACAGCCATAGTATGATTCACACTCAACCATACTATGATCTCCACAACATACTATGATCCTCACAACAATATTATCCTTCACATACAACCATAGTATGATCCTCACAACCATAGTATGATTCACATGCAACCAAATTGTAATCCCCACAACCATAATATGATTCCACTCTACCATACTATGATCCCCAATTTTATTTTTTGGAATTAGGTTATGTTATTTCAACATTAGAGATTCTTATTAAGAATTTTTTTAAAATGTGTTCAAAGCCAGATTTGAGAAAATGTTTCTATTGAATATCTTATTTAAGAAACAAAAATATGTGTATTCAAAAGGCAGTCAAAAAGACTTTTAGTTGCAAGCGGTGGTGACTGCAAGGGATGAATGCTTCTTTACCATCCAAGTGATGAACGTCATTTAACCATGATGAATGGCTATATACTTAAGTGCCGGCAGATTTTAAATAAACGAGAACCAGTCGGCAATAGAGTTTTCCACAGAACAAAAAAAAACACAATAACTAACTTCCGATTGTTGTTGTTTTTTATAATGTACAACAACCATGTACTGTATCGTGTATGTGTGTGTGTTTTTTTGTATACCAAGAAAAACACACACACATAATCTTTAAAACCTGTTATGCTCAACCATACAGTATGGTTGCCGTAATCATATTATTGTTAACGAAAATCTTTAACAACAATACTTTTGTCGCGCCAACAATATTAACATGGTTGCTACAACCAAATTTTTATTTCTAAATTTAGGAATTGTAACATTTCAACAATATTATTATTGCCGCAATCATACTCTTGACAAATTAAAATTTAAAAAACAATACTATGGTTGCGGCGCACGTGCTTTTATTAAAGAGAACATACTATTGTTGCCGTGACCAGAAAGAAGTTACCACGGATAGCGCAGAGATAGAAGACCAAGACTCACTGGAGGGACAAGTGGTGGGAAATGCAAAAATCATTTGTATCGCAAACTAAAGGCAGCACCCACAACGTTTTTGAAAATAATTTATTAAACAGTCCAACTCTTGTTATGAAACCAGCTAATGCTACACAATTTTGTAAATATCCTTAAACTCTTTCGAATGTCCTTTAAACATACGAATTATTGAATTCAGTTTGAATTTCCTTTTAAATAAACACAACAACGATGTTTGTGATGATTGATGATCCGTCAGATAAGTAAGACTAAAATCTCATAAACGCCGAGTCTATGAAGTATTTCCAAAACAAACTACCCATTCGTATTGAAGTCTTGCGAAAAGCGTGAAAACCAAAATTGATTTGTTGCAAACGCCACAACAGCCCAGCTGATACTCTGTGGCTATACGGGCCATGATATTTATAAATCATCAAGAAGAACACACCTCCTTCAAACTGAAGAGGCCATAAATATCCACCCTGCCTGACGATCATCGTATGGTATGGCCAATCAGAAGGCACATAATTTAAAAATTATACCAAAAGGGGAACCGACAGTGAGAGAGTGAAAGAGCAAGAATCACTTCAGAACAATAGTGGTGATCTGACGTGAACCCATGTGTTGAAAGAGATCAGCATAAAGTGCTCGTAAGGAGGGAAACGTACGTCAAGGTAGGCGACGGAGGCCGAGTAGGCTGTCTGATGCTGGCGGTATCTTTGAGATACAAAAAATGCTTTGCATTTTACACTGTCGAAGTGGTGGCAGACAGCCGAAGTAGAAATATCCGGGGTGACGGGGAGAAGGAGACGATAGATGGATGCCATGAAGATGATTTTCTTCTTTTTCACATTTCACCGTTTCGTGAGTGCTCGGGGATTTTTTTTAAATTTTTTGAAAATAATTTCAGTAGTCAGTTGACTTTAGTATAGTTTAGTATTGCGACAGCAATTAACTTAATTAACTTAATTGTGTATTTTGCTAATTGCTAATTGAATTAGCCAAAGAAACCAAACAAATAGGAAAAATAAAGAAACAACACGGGCGTGAACAACAACCAAAAAAAAAATCAAGATTCGATTACGAACGGATACAGGCCATTTAAGAGGAAAATCTAGATAGTAACGACAGTGAAAAAGAAAAAAACCACACCGCTGAAATTAATTTCAATTTCTAGAGCATCGATTCTAAAACAGTTTTGAACGTTTCGACTAACCTTCCGCCCTCCCGGTGAAAAACAAAGTGAAGAAAGCGTGAAACAAGGTGTTGAATCTAAATCAGTTTATACAGCGGCCTAAAAGAAAAGTTCTCTACTTGTGCTCGTGAACGAGTGTTTGTGTGTGTATATTTGCGTGTCATTACCAATAGAAACGTACAGATATCCGGTTGACAATTTTCTTAATTAATTGAAACATAATTAAGTTATTTCACCGTAAAGAAATCCAATACTAATTTGCCAATTAGTCATAGTTTAACATTGATTTATTTATTTCGCACGGCAGTTTGTTGGCAGCAATGTTAAATTATCAACAGCAGTCACAGCAGCAGCAGCATCAGCTGCCACAGCACCAGCAACATCAGCATCACATGGCTCAGTGCGATAATAACACAGTGGCGTCAGCGTCGGCAACATCATCACCTTGTTGTAACACATCGGTGGAGAACAGTGCCATACCGCTAGAATTTTACATTTCACCACCGGCACCGACGCAAACTTCAACACATCAGCTACAGCAGCAACCATCACCACCACCGCCGACATCGTTATCATCGATGATGGCCGCCAACTCTTCGGTGTCAACAACCACCTGTTCTTCCGCATCCTTACAACAATTACACAGTTTAACCAACAACAATACCAATTACGTGAACACTTCATCGTCCGTAATAGCGGCGGCACCGACAGCAACCACATCTCCCGCTCCGTCAGCATCATCATTACCCTCCGCCATATATCACTCGCAATTGTGTACAAAATCCTTATCGTCACCGTCGGCATCTTTATCCGCCAAACTTTCCAGTTCTTTGACGCTGGCATCATCACCCGTGGCAGCGGCTGCCAACTCTTCCTTTCTGCTGGACAACAAGGGTTCGGAAAATGTAAAACGCTTCTCCGTTAACAATCTGCTGGAGTTGGCGGCGGCACAAGATTGTCATCATCAACATCATAATCATCACAACATTATAACGAACAAACTGCAAATGCATCACCATCATCATCAGCATCAACACCAGCATCAACATCAGCATCTACACCTTGAACTACACCAGCAACAACAACAGCAACAGTCCATAGTTTCACCGTCCCATGGGGATAATTTAGGTAAGTTTTTTTCATTTCGATTGGCGCGAATAATCAAACGGGAAATCCCAAATAGTAATGCAATTTGGTTTATAAACATTTCATCAGTGCGTATATGTCAGCTAAATATTAGCATGGAATTTGTCGACATTTTTGAATATTCATATGCCAAATGTCACATGAATCGAAGGGGGGTTGTTCCCAATAGTTGCTGCCAATGTGTATATTAATTTTGCTAAAATTATTTATGCAAACAAGTTAAACAGAGGTAAGTTCGGCCGAGCCGAATCATCTTGCATGCTTACAATCACACCACGGCGCACCTACAAGTTACGGTTTGGAAAATATTTCTTACAATCGAGGTAATGAACTTCAGTAGCCTACAAGATGAATTTCAATATTGTGTCCCCGAAGGCCAAAATTTAAAAGTCTGACTGCTCCTTCAATTTAATCATACATTCTAAAAGGGCCAGAACAATAACATACCAATCTTTTCTAAAAAGCCCAACTGCGTAAGACAGTAGATTTTAAGCATACAAAAGGGCTGTAGACCCGGATTTCCGGAGTGAAAAAAAATTCTTATTGTATCTTAACCCACATTAGGCTCCATTGGGAAGAACCAGGAAATTGCCTTGCAGCCATTCTCCTTAAAGTTTTCAAATCAGGGCGGATTCGTTAGGGCGCTGATACTTCTCTAGATTAGAGAACAACATCTTTTATTTTCTGAACTCATTGACGGATTTTATGTAGCTTATCAATATTTTAAATTCTTAGAAAAATAGACTGGAACTGGTATGTAATGAAAAACGTTTTCCAATGAAAATCGACAAAAACAACAAATAAAACTGGGAGGATCATGGGATAAGGGCTATTTTAAAAATGAACAATATGGTTCTGCTTCACCAGAGTTAAATTCTAATCGCTTATAATTTATAACGTACCATGCGAAATTTGTGGCTTCTGTACGTTAAAGGGATACTTTCCCCTGAGCTTATTTTGGCCATTTACAATCTCAAACAGCTTAATTTGGTTAATTTATTTGACCGTTATGTTGCTTTTCACAGACACAACACTTTACAATGATCAATTATATATCGTCGGTGTTCCCAGCAGAAGGCCTATGCGTTTTTCCGATACTTTTCAGGGGACCCAAAATATATATTTCATTTATTAATTTAGCGTAGTTTCTGAAAATTAATATAAGTAATTGCAGTCGATTTGTATATTGATGTGTCACGTTTTTACTAAAAAAAAATTGAGTTCAAGGCGCGATTTTCTGTGACATAACAATATATACTTATAAAAAAAATGTCACATAGGTCCCTATAGTACTCGTTTTGCCTTTTCTGTATAAATATAAAAAAATGATAATTTTCCACATAGGCCTTTTGATATCCTCCACCATAGGAAATTTTCATTTCTTTTGGTATACTTCAAAATACCATAAAACGTATACATGTCTTTAATCAGCGTTCAATTCTAAGAAGATTTAGCTATGTCCGACAGTCTTTCCGTCAGTGTGTCTGTTGAAAGCACGATAGCGGTCACAATAATATACTTAGGAGCTCCAAATTTTGCAGAGAAATTAATTGTTGTTACAAGTTGTTTGGGATAATGGATACAAGGACTTTAACAACATCTGTTAAAATTACAGAGTTAGGGGTATTTTGTATGTAAGTCGGAACCATGGGATTGACTTAGGCTGCTGAAACTAGTTATACAACTGTTGGACAAGGCCTATTCAGGATTGAATTAGGGCCAAAACATTAAATGTTTTTTTTAAATGTTTTAAACTGCATTTATGGTCTGATCTCGACGGAATTTGACACGAAGTAGTATCATGGCATGCTAATTAGATGTTTATTATTAAGACCATATTGTTCCATGATTTTTTATAGCCCTTATAAAGGGTGTCCTAAGAAGAGCGCAATTTTTAAATTTTAAATAAAACACAGATATTTAAGAAAAAATCGTGAAACTTTATTATATCGTAGACAGAATGAGGTTATGTATGGAACAATATATCGTGCAGATGGCCGCCGCGGCTTTGCTGGCATGCACGCGATCTTTTAATGAAATTTTCAATGACCGTTTTGCATGAATGCTGCGGTATTTCATTAATGCAGCGTCCAATTTCGTCTTCTAAGGCTTGAGTCGTCGTCGGCTTATTCGCGTAAACCATCGACTTCAAAAAACCCCAAAGAAAAAAAATCTAATGGTGTTAAATCGCACGATCTAGACGGCCAATTCTGATCTCCAAAACGCGAAATAACACGACCGGGAAATGACTGATGCAGCAATTGAATTGTTTCTCTGGCTGTATGACACGTGGCGCCGTCTTGTTGGAACCACATGCCCTCCACATTCATTTCTTCAATTCTAGGCAAGAAAAAACTGGTTATCATTTCACGATACCAAACACCATTGACTGTTTGCGCTTGACCTGCCTCATTTTCATAAAAAAAGGTCCAATGATTCCTCCAGCCCAAAAACCACACCACACAGTGACACGTTGAGGGTGCATTTGCTTCTCGTGAATCACTCAAGGATTTTCCGCACCCCAAATGCCTATTGACGAAGCCATCAAGATGAAAATGGGCCTCGTCACTGAAGATGATTTTATCGGCAAAATCAGCATTTTCATGTTGTCTCTCCAATACCCAATTAACGAACTCCCTTCGCTGTCCATGGTCAGCTGGCTTCACTTCCTGACTCAATTGAATTTTGTATGCATGAAGATGCAAATCTTTCGTCAAAATTCGCTGCAAAGTGGATTTGGAGACACCAATTTGCTGAGCTCGGTGTCGAATTGAGGTGGATGGAGTTTGAGCGACATCATCACGTACAGCTGCGACATTTTCGGTCGATCGACCTGGTCGATGGCGCGTTGTTGTCTTTACATCACTAACAGACCCAGTTTCGGCAAATTTATCCATTAATCTTTTTACAGTTGACTCTTTTGGAGCATTATTGTGACCCCAAATTGATCGCAATTTGCGAACTGTAGCCGCAAAACTTTCACCATTTTGGTAAAACAATTTCACAATGAGAATGCGTTGTTCATTCGTGTAGCGCTCCATTTTTACTAACCTCGTACCTTCTACTAACAAACAATAACAATTGTTCAAATGTCAAACAATGACACTTCGAATGTTGCCAGATTTAAAAATTGCGTTCTTCTTGGGACACCCTTTACAAAGGTCCATTCAGATTTGAGGTTCTGACGCTCTTGAAGCCACATTTATTGTCTGATCTGGACAAAATATAGTACAGAGTAGTTCCATGAAATGTCAATTAACTGTTAACGATCTAGCCTATATTGGCCCATGATTTAATTTAGCTCACATACAAGGACGCCTAATTAATATCATTCTTGCTTAAAACATAATACATGGTAGAGGGTATATAAGATTCAGTCCGATCAAACTTAGCGCCGTTTTTACTTGTTACTCATTAATTTTAATTTTCGGTCAATCATGAAAAAAGGCTAACTAGAACTATTGATTTGGAAATTGAAAAGTCTTATGTGAGCATTTCATTTCTATAACTAAATTCACATAGGACTTTTTCTAAATCCTGAACCAATAAAGATATCGAAAAACTAGTTAATTGTTGTACTTGTATGACCAATAGGAATACTAAAAGCGACAAAAACAAAATATTTTCAATTTACACATAGGCCTTCTGCTGGGAACTACGACGATATATAAGTATACCTTTTAGTGTCTTCGAAAAATTTTTCGTGATGTTGCTAACAGTATGAAAATTTTGATATACCATCTCCGTCGGCGGCAAAAAAATGTGATATATCAAAAGTTTAGCAAAACAATATTAAATCAATAAAATGTTATAGAAAATAGAAATGGAGGTTAAAATTGCATAAAATGGAAATATGTGAGAAAATCCATGTTTATTGAACAGGATGGAATTGAAAATAGAAAAGGGGATAAAATAGGATTACAAAGATAATAGGGAATAAAAAGGGGCCAAAACGGGCGAAATATTAAAATGTAAGAAAAACAATATTAAATCAACAGGGTAGTATAATAAAAGAACCTTGGATAAAATAGTCAAAAAGGGTCAAATATCCCAAAGAATAAAAAAATAAGCTAGATCGACAAGATCGTATACCACATTTGTATTAAAATGGGGAATACAAATCGAATAAAATACAATTTTACAAACCGTATTAAATAGAAATGAAAAAACACAGTAGGAAATGAAAAAACACAGTATGAAAAAACACAGTAGGAAAGCATAGAAAAAGAAGTAAGGGAGAAAAGGGCTAAAACAGGCGATATCAAAATGGACGCAAAACAAAAAAATTAGGAAACCAATGTAAAAACAACAGACGGAGAAATACGGTCGAAATGAAAAAGAGGCAGCAGTCTCAAATGTTCATAATGTTAAAATGTTAAAATACTAAAATAAAAAAGTAGGAAAAACAAAAACGAATAAACTGGATGATTGGCTTCAACGGCAAACTATCAAACAGTAAGAAAAACAATATTAAATCAAGAGGACTACATAATAGGGTGGAGTGAAATTCAAAAAAAAAAGTTAACCTCGGAAAGAGATGTAGTCTGGGGTCCTAAAGAGGGGAAAAATAAAGAATTAATAGAAATTTGGAAATTATCGCTATTTTGGCGTTGATTTTAGAAAAATCCTAAAAATTAACGACTTAACTTATTCGAAATTTAAAAGTTTGAGCTTGTTCAGTGCCCAAACAAAAGTATTTGAGGCAAATATGAGGATAATCGACTTATATTTGTAGCTTTGGTGGCGATTTCATTGTTCAGTCAATTTTCTGAAGAAGGGACGATTTGACTTATTTTACTTTTTGAAATTTTTGAACAATGAGAAAAATTTTTTTAAATTTTTTCATGCCCTTATTTTATTGTTTACGCTATTGCAAACATTTATTGACATAAAACTTTAAAATCGGTTCAGGGGTTAGGAAAATTCACGCCTTCAAACATGTGTATTTGTTTATTTTGGCGCGACCCCTAAAAATTTTTTTCTTTATTTTTCCCCTCTTTAGGACCCCAGACTACATCTCTTTCCGAGGTTAACTTTTTCAAATTAAAAAAAAACCATGTTTTCACTCCACTCTACTACATAACTTTTAATGAAATGAAAAATGGGTAATATTAACCAAAAATATAACCTTTTTATTAACTATATACAATTATAAATAAACTGAAACGAGTAAACGTTTGAAAAAGAAATACTCAAGAAACAGTGCAACACATAACAAAATAAACCGCAAATAACGTGTTTTCCAAAAGGGACATAACAATTTCGTATCTTTATGTCAACGGAACCTCAAACATGTTTAATGATCTTTCAGTGTCAAAACGTTAGTCGAAGTCAACATTTTTATCGTGATAAAGTTCACTTACGACCAACGTTTGGAAATCATTAAAACGACTACCGAAATTTTGAATCGGTGGTCTCCACTTTAAGAGCGTTTACTCCAATTTTCGGCCGTAATAATTGTCTCACTCGACAGGAAGATTCATCGCTCATTTCTGGTTGAGTGGTTTTGTCAATAAACAAAATATGCGTTATTGGACAGCAACAAGCAAACTTGTCCTTCAAGAGACACAATTGCATCCGCAAAAAATTGCTGTGCGGTGTGGTTTTCAGGCTGGAGGTGTGATGGGGCTGTATTTTTTCGTCTATGAAAACAATCGTCATGTTACCGTCAATAGAGAGTGCTATCGTGAAATGTTAGAAAATTATTTTGGCCCAGAATTGGATGAACTTGACATCGCCGATATGTGGTTTCAACCAGACGTTGCCTCTAGACACAGTGTGTAATCAAACTATCGATCGCAATTATTGTCAGATTTTTATGATATTTGGCAGAGGTATGTTTTTTGGACCAAAGACATACGCTATTAAAATTGAAGAAAATCGGTTTAGATTTAGATACGAGTGTGGCTCCCATACAAATATGTTCTTTCGATTTAATGACTTTAGCTTTAGAAGCGACATTTTGCATCCAATCTTGATACAAATTTGTCACACGTTAGTTTTTTGGGCGAAGGAAGGACGTTTATAAAATTCAAGAAAATCGGTGTAGATTTATCCGATTTTTCTATTTTAAGCTCTAGAACATCCCATTACTCGTAAGTTTACAGCTATGGGTTTTTACAAAACTATTTGTTACTACAAATGATAGTTGTTACAACTAATACGTAGTTTACCTGTAGTCCATTGGTATACGAGTATTCGTAATATTGATGTTATTACCAAAGATATTACATTATGGTATGGCCAACCGAAATACTGCTTAAGTTAAAAATATTTGGAGATTGCAATTGAAAGTCTTCTCGTGCAGCGGAATTTGTATGGTATACGTATGTTGCTGATTCTTTTTTTTCGGATTCCATTTACGACGTTGTAACGTCCCTGTGGCCACGAAAGTAAAACATGATGATGTAGAGAGGGAAAAAGCCAAACTTCTTCAGATGTAAATGTAGCACCGTAGGGGAAAGATTGTATTTTTTTAAGTCTGATGTTGCCAATCTTCAATCCAAAGTGCTTTGCTTATGCTTTATCATTTCTAATAATGCTATGATATATACGATATACCCGCAAATTTTATAAATTTCTTGTTTTGCCTTATTTTTATAGAACAGATTTATGCGGATTTGCCTTAAAATCTATTACGAGTACATTGTAAGTGGTAAAAAAATCAAACGAAATCCGTAAATTGCAAAGCCCTTAGATTAAATATATACGATAAAGACATTAAGTAAGCTCTTACTAAAGTCGAGTTCATATGTAATTAAAGAAACATGTGAAAGCGCCTTCAATACGTAATACATGCACACAGAAACAAACATACTCGTATTTAAGTAGGTTTAGACACTGAACATCGAAGACAGAAATATACGAATTAGTTTATTTTGTATTAAAGTGCGATGGCTAAAGACATTTGCCTTTTTTAGGCAAAAATAAATCTTCTGAAGTAGCTTTAATAAATTATGAATAAAGTATACTTGCAAAAAAAAAATATTTCAATTGCATAAGAAGGAAATACAAATTTGTTTATGCGGGGTGGAGCGCGAAGTTTGCTTCTTTGCACTGCAGGCTGTGGAGATTTGTATTCTTCTGCCTTTCAGTTGCCATCATGCATTGGGCACGTGAGGAAAGGTCATTTTATGTTGAAGCGTATTTTTTAAATGCGCACTTGATCATTGCAGTGCAGCGTGCTTTTTGTTTACTATTCGCTGTTCCCCCACACAGACGTGTTCCTGGACGGCAACCAATTGTAAATTGGGTAACTTCATTGTGAACAGCAGGCAATTGTCACGTGTACGAAGGGGACCTGAAAGAAGGATTACAACGCCACAAAACATCAAGAGGATTAGAGCAGCAGTACTGCAATCTCCGAAACGCTGTGCTCGGAAGCAATCACTTCTTTTTTTCAGCCATCTCTTGAGGCAATGCAGTTAGATTATACAGGGTGATCCATCTAGGGGTATTTTTTCAGAACAAAAAAAAAAGATATAAAAATTCAAATAAAATGTGGAATCTTTATTAGTAATTTGAAATGACATTTTATGGCATTTATTTTTTGAATATAGTTTCCTTCAAATGTTTTCCGCAACTACGCCTCAGGGTTTCGATTCTGAGGGTCCAATTATGGATGACTCGTTCGAGCATTTCGACCGGTATGGCTTTATTGACAAGCGTAATGTGGGCTTCCAAAACCTGAATTTCGAAATGACCTCTCAATAGATCCATTGTTTAAGCAGCTGTGTGGTAAGTGGCACCGTCCTGTTGAAACCAAGTGTCGTCAAGATTACGGGCTTCAATTTCAGGTAGCATAAAGATCGATATCATGGCGCGATAGCGAGCACCATTCACGGTTACGTTCCGGCCATCATCATTTTTAAGAAATATGCACCGATGATTCCACCAGCTTATAAACCGGACCAAACCGTGGTTTTCTCTGGGTATAATGTCACCTTTTGAACCTCTTCTTGTTGTTTTTCAGCTCAAATGCGGCAATTTTGTTTATTGACTTTGCCGTTGAACCAGAAATGGGCCTCATCACTGAACAAAATTTTGGTCGAAAACAGCGGATGTTCCCTTTTCTTACCGAACGCTCATTTCCATAATACAGTTGCCAACATTTGATGGTAATTATTTTCAAAAATAAATGCCATAAAATTTCCTTTCAAATTACCAATAAAGATTCCAAACTTGATTTGAATTTTTAAATGTTTTTTTTGTTCTGAAAAAATACCTCTGGTGCCACTGTACACACAGCGAGGTTTACCACGAATTGTTTTAGGCAAATGTTTTCTGGACTGCTAATCTCTTAGAGGTGTGATGTGAACTGGCCGGCCCGTTCACCAGACTTAGCCCCATTCGATATTTTCCTTTGTGGTTACCTGAAGTCGAAGGTCGTGATTAGCGAAGGTCGTCATGAACCATGTATTTTAAAAATTCCCTTAATGTTCAATATAATTAAAATATATAATAAACTTTTCTAAGGTTCAATATTTTTTTAACGGCATAATACCGCGCACCACCCTTTATTTCAAAACTTTTTAAAGGAAAATCAATACTTATGGAATGTGTGCAAATGTTTGATCAATTAAAAGAAAAAAACCCAACACAAAATATATTTTCATTGATCAAGATATTCAATTCATGGACAGTGCCAAGGCAAATAGCACTATCCATTCTAGAAATACGATTACAGCATGGGTGCAAAAAAAGTCTATTGACAACCTTCGTGAGAAAATGACTTCGTAAAATATACGGTCCTAGTTGCGTAGGAAGGGCGCACATGCGTCGGACGAACCCTGCGCTGACATGAGTCTAAGTAGGCGCAGCAAAATACAAGGACTGCGCTGACTTGGACATGCCATTCAGAAAGGCTATCGACTATGCTACGCAAAGGGCAGACGAGATTCCTTTAAAGACCAAAGACTTTAGACTATAAATGCCTCGTAAAGGGCAGACGGAGAAGACCGAGACCCCGGTATAGACTAATTGAGAAACTTAAAGGATGTTGCAAAAAAATCTTGGTATTTAAAACTAGAGGAACCTCGGCAGATCGCCTGTATATTATTATTTGAGCAGGCCAGGACCAACTTGAGGTTGTGGGGCCAGCCCTAGCGAGAAGGGCAGAAACAAGTAATAACCTATAAAAGAAATTCTTTACAGAAATATTTCGGTTTTCACTTAAGTAAAAACTTGTTGCGTTTTATACAATGATTAATTAATTTTAAAGTAGTTGACAGTTAATTTAGCCGGCGCAACATAATTTCCTGTCCAGCATAATTTTTTTTTCAAGGATGCGTGGCACCGTCCATGTACCAACGTTGGCATCAACGATATTGATTTTCCTTTAAACGATATTGATTTTCCTTTAAAAAGTTTTGAAATAAAGGGTGGAGCGCGGTATTATGCCGTTAAAAAAATTATGAACCTTAGAAAAGTTTATTTTATATTTTAATTTACATGGTTCTAAGTAGTGCATCTGACAAATGTCGGCCTTCGCCATTCATGAGATATGGTCTTTCTTAGTTTACGGTTGTTAAATTTTAAAATTTTTTATTAGTTTTGTAATCATTTTATTACAATTTTGTAACGAACTAACTGTTGCTTTAGCCCTTAATGCGATTTATTAAAGGGGGCGTGGCATCATCCAGTTTTCATCAGGGTGTCAATTACCCTGAATATACAGAAGCGAGGTTGGGTGAAAAAAGAACCTGTCACAGAACTGGTTCGGTATGGATTGCTTGAAATTTTAAAGCCGTCAAATTCGCAGTATAAATTCATAAAACAGCTCACAAAAGATTTTACATATGTGACGCGCAAAATAGAAAGGGACCTAAGGGTAGAAACCATTTTTGTTCAGGAGAGCCATTTTAAAGATTTAAATACGTGTATCTTTGGTGTACCATCACTTTCGTAAAACGCGCATATCTCTGGGAGGGAATACTTTTGGGACATGGACATCAAAAAAAGTGAAAATTGATTTTTTTACCCTTAGGTCCATTTCTCTATGCGCTGTCACATATATTTTTTTAAAAATATGTATTCTTGATCGTCGTAAAGTTCTAAGACAACTACCCATGTCCATCCACCCGTGTTTCTGTTGAAAGCACGAATGCGGTCAAACGGATCAACATAACATAATTCATTATTGTTAGTGGGCAGAAAATGGTTAAAATGGGGACTGTCAGTTGGGATGCACTAAATACCCCAAAAAAATGACACAGTTGCTGGACTTTTTGGCTAATGTAGCCCAAAACCATCCCACATGGTCAAAACGGTCGATTAATAGTACTTATAAATATGGGTACACACAAATACAAATATAGAATAATTTTAAGTTTTGGCAGAGTTTAGGGCCAAAAAGGACCATTTTATTTTGTTTTTGTAGTAGCGTAATTACGCTTGAGAGTATTAAAGGTTCTGCCTGGCTGAACTTAACAATGGTTTTATTTGTTAAGTTTATGATTGTTGTTTTTACTTTGTAAGGCGAAAACCTTTACCGATTTACCGATCTGAGCATTTTTCAATATCATGCATTTTAGTCCATCAACACATGTTTCTGCAAAATTTCACAGACATATTTCGAGATGTTGCAACCGGAATGACAAAGTAAATATAACAACCTCTATCCTTTGATGGACGATATAAAAAAAAAACTGCAGCGATCTTGGAAGCGGAGACTTTTTGTTTTTTATACTTATTAATCTTGGCACATTTGACTTAGCCGACATGTCGAGCGAGGTAAATTTCAAGAAATATTAGAAATAACATTTTCAGCTGCTTGAAACAATAAGCCAATATTATGGGACATTCTAGAGATTCCATTTTCCATATCGATTTAACGATAACACATCTTTAAAATTTGTGTCAGTTTGGTTTGTCATTCCCCCAAGGATAGACTGAAGAGAAATCAGGGAAAAAGGAAAGAGGGACGGCTATATGACATCCTACATATCTCATGTACTCAGAAGACACCTCGCCTCAGCTCTTAAGTTTTAGAGCAAAATAAACATATTTCTTTGGGGCTTTGGGGAAACATATGTCATTATGGCGAAACTACTCCCGGTTTGGTTATTTTATTTTGTACATGTACATGGTAAAGATGGACCGGAGAGTTGATTATTAATCCCACATAACGTTCGAAGGACCATTTGAGCAAGATCGCTTCGAACTTGTACCTGGACTTCAAATCAAGAAGGTTCTTTAGTTGGGGTCTCTTCGCAACATGAACCAGAGTTGGTCACCGATCACTCATAATGTTTTTTTTTGAAATTCAAGCAAGATCGTATTTTGTATGTAGCCTGTTAACCTGAAATCAGGAAAGACCGAACATGGATCATTATAACAACCCGTGTAGGGTACAACAAGAACAGTATGGCTGTCATATTTTTTACTCTGTTTATTGCTAATGTTGTTAACTACTAAATGTATTTGAGCTTGAACTGATTTAGGTGTATCCCTCGACTCAGAATCACCACCTCATTCGATTTAACGGCGCCTGTAAGATGTTTAGCTAAAGCTTGTAATCAAACTATAGGTTGCAATTGTTGTCGAATCTAAATGAAATTTAAATGCAAGAGCACCCGATCGTTATGTTTACACCTGTACATTCAAATTTCCTCATATTCCAGCAATTCTATTTCTTGTTTTTTTTTTGTCAGAGTGAGTACCTTTCCTATTTTATTGCCTACCGTTATCTCTCGCATGCAGCTCGTATTGCTACGTCCTGCAGTGTTGCGTTATGAACAGTAATCTATGCTTCTGTTATGAATACCGTGGTAGTGTAGATCGGTATCCAAACTAGTTTTTAGCTGCTGCGAGTGGGATACATGTTTCCTCCGCACTTTAATATTATAGGAAGAGGGGAGTTTTTTTTTAAATTTTAATAGATAGAGAACTCATTGTTAAACTGTAATGTGGAAATTTCTCGCTATTGTAGCTACTCTCAATATTATCCATGTAATCGTAGTTAATGATCCAAATTTATATGGGCTCAATTGCTACCACAATCATTCAAATCTCTGGGAAAATCTTACTAGCCTTGTGGTTGTTAAACTGTTTAATCCGGATGTACTTACTATCATATCAGGAGATGCTCTGAAACTACTTACCATCATTGTATTTTAGGTGCTACTTTCGTAGAGGCTACATTTTCTATCACTGATTCCAAAGATGCTGTCACTGCATACTTTAGCAAGCAATGTTATGGATATTGCAGTGGTCATAAATAAGTATTATTCCAGGTGCTCGTCAATGCTTTTGGTCTCATTTTTACATTATTTATCTTTTCAATATGAATCTGTTTAAAGATTTATTTTTTCGTATTAAAAAAAGTTTTTTAACCGCTTAATATGTTTTTGGGAAATTTTATTTTTTTGATAATTACAGATTGTCTTTCTTTTACGTTTTAACTCCTAATGACTCTGGATATTATGACCTTGATAATAAATCCTCGCGTTTACAATTACAATGAGCGGTATTTAGGTGCCTCTTCTCCCCTTTAGGCAGCGGTGCCCTGCTTTTACTACCAAATGAAGAACTCTGAAATAATTAAATGAATTTACGATCATCATCGCCAACATATCAATTTCTCCACATCAAACAGATAAAGTAGCGGAGAAAATGTTACACATACGTCAACCATTTGTGGTTTTCATGACAATCCCGACACAGACGACATGACATTATGTTAATTCGTGTTGACAGTGGCGGCCGCACGCAGGAATCAAGTATAAAACTCAACGGCTACAGTTTCCGGCGCATATATTGGGAATGTGATTGTCAATACAAATTGTGTCCATATATTTTTTCTCAGTACTCTTCTATATTTGTATCCTACTTCAAAATGTGGGGTATTTTTATACAGGGTATTATGACTTAGTGGTGGAATTCTTTAAAGGAATGGGGATTGACCCTATGTTAAGCATACCGATAGACTCAGAATCTCCATTCGATTCCATTGAGCGATTTCCGTCTGTCCATCTATGTAACCAAAGTATAGGTCGCAATTTTAAATGAATTTTGATGAAACTTGGTTCACTCTTCAATCCTATAGAAATTGTTACAAATCGGTCCATATTTTAATATCATGCATATGTTTTTCTCGATTTCAGAACCTACAGCTCCATGAGTCACTAATTATTTTCGATTAAGACCAAATTTCACACAGAGCAATACAAGTGACCAACACCCATCATTAATAAAACTTGGTCGTATCGGTCCATGTTTTCGACAAGCTCCGACACAAAAACATGGACTGATCAACACCCATCTTTGATAAAACTTGGCCATATCGGTCCATGTTTTCGAAAATCTCCTACACAAACACATGGACCGCTCTCCGATTTGAAGTCTTCAGCTCTAGAGGCAACAAATTACTCCCGATTACGCCCAACATTTGCATGGACAACCACTAATTAACTGTGGTTGCATGGAGCGTTTCGATCGACTAACACCCATGTCTATAACATTGGACCATATCAGTCCATGTTTTCGAAAAGATTCCACACAAAGGTCCCTGCTGATTTGAAGTCCTGCTGGTCTAGAAACCAGGAGTTACACCCGATCACGGCTAAATTTACATGATGCACTATGAACGACCCCTCGATTATAGTCCTGCACCTCTAGAAGCTTTATATTATACCTAATCAAACACAGATTTAGTACATTTAGTTATAAGCTACAAACAATTACCTCTTACATATTAAGTCAGACTTTGCTTAAGCTCTAGACCGTGGCGCTCAATCTTCTGATTGTACGATCTTCTAGTAAGCCACGCCCGACTATAACTTTTTTTACTTGTTTGGGCTGGTTCTGATTGGCCTATATGGGCCCCTGGGGTCCAAAAGTCGGTCGCCTTTCTCTTATGGCATAGGTGTATTTAAAAATAAAAAAATACTCCGAGATACTCTGCAGTCACACCTGCTTGCATCTTAAAGTATTTTCGAATGCTTTTTGAATAATTTTGACATTCAAAAATAAAACCAACAGTAAAATACAGGGTGCAGCGCAGTAATTTGCTTTTTTGCACTACATGCTGTGGCGGCACTGTTGGTCAAAGAGGTTGGAGGGTGTGCGTAGGGAGATTTGTATTTGTCTACCTCTCAGTTGCCATCATGCATTGGACACGTGAGGAGAGGTCATTTTCATTTTGTGTTGAAGCGTATTTTTCAAATGCGCACTTGATCATTGCAGTGCAGCGTGCTTGTGCTGAAGCGTATTTTTTATATGAGCACTCGATCATTGCAGTGCAGCGTGCTTTTTGTTTACGATTCGCTGTTTCCCCACGCAGACGTGTTTCTGGACGGCAATCAATTGTAAATTGGGTATCTTCGTTGAAAACAGCAGGGAATGCGTCATGTGTACAAAAGGGACCTGAGAGAAGGATTGCAACACCACAAAACATCGAGAGAGTTAGAGCAGCAGTACTGCAATCTCCGAAACGCTCTGCTCGGAAGCAATCACTTGCTCTTGGCATTTCCAGACATTCTATCCACCGGTTTCTTTATGATGAACTGAATTTTCACCCGTACAAAATGTGCATGGTCCAACAATTGTCAGCATGGGACTACTTGACACGGCGGACCTCTTGTGAAACATCCTTGCAACTATACCCCTGACGCAATTGTGTTCTTTTCTGATGAGGCACATTTTCACCTCAGTGGGTGACACCAGACTTAGCCCTTATACGATTTTTTCCTAGCCCATCCATTATGCAACCTTTTCAACCTTGCTTACCGTGCGTTAGTTTTCCCAGCGTGTTGGAAGGTTGCGAACGTTCAGCCGATCCCTAAAAAGGTTGAAGCCATTAATCCTGCGAATTATCGACCACTTGTGATTTGCTCTAGGCTCTCCAAGGTAATGGAGAGCATGGTAAACCAACCTTGTGAGGTATTTAGAGACCAACGACCTGCTAAGTGATCGACAGTATGGCTTCCGTACAAATCGCTCTACCGGAGACCTGTTGGCGTTCTTGTCGGAGCGTTGGAGTCCACCAGTTTGGTGGGATCCACCAGTTTGGTGAGAGTAAGGTCGTGGCTCTAGATATCTCCAAGGCCTTTGATAGAGTCTGGCATGGTGCACTCATATCAAAGCTGATCGCTTTTGGTGTCGGTAATACGTTTGCTTGATTTATATCGAGCTTTTTTTAGAGATCGCACTATAAGAGTTGTTGTAGATGGGTCTCATCCAACACACATATGCTGACCGCAGGTGTACTACAGGGATCTGTCCTTACTCCCTCTTTATTTCTTGTTTTCATTGACGATCTTTTGGGTCAGACCGTGAATCCAATCTACTCTTTCGCAGATGATAGTAACCTCTGTCATTCATATTTATTCGACCGTTGGCCGAGTCTTCACGATATTGAAGACTAAAGGCGAATTATGGATGAGACACTTGGCCGGGATCTACTGGCCATTTCCGAATGGGGTTTAGTGAATAGAGTAGATTTTAATGCGCGTAAGACACAGTGCTGCTTGTTGTCTCACAAGCGAATTATTGACCCGTCAGTGTCATCATTATCTATCGATGGTACGGATATTGAACAATCGGAAGCTCTCGATGTTCTGGGCATGAAAATACAATATGACGCTCGTTGGGCGAGAAATGTATTCGAAGTGTCGAAAGAAGTACTCAAGTGCATAGGCTTTTTAAAGCGGTGCATGAAATATTTTATTCCTTCTGATCTTTTCAATATCTATACAACTTACATCAGGCCAAAGATGGAATGTAACTCCCATATATGGGAGTCATATATAAAGGTGATCCAAAATCATCCTTGGAGCTACCTGACCGTGTTCAAAGGAGATGGAAACGCATCTGCCGGAAGTCGATTTCACATACGGACTGTAAGATCGAAAAACAAATTTGATCTGTAGTGTATAGTGCGGTCTACTGGCCATGCGATAACAAACGGGTGTGAACTCCTAGAAAGTCGCTTATTCATCAGACATCCGTCGCCTTATTCCTGACGTGAATAAGGCGACGGATGTCTGATGAATAAGCGACTTTCTAGGAATTCACACCCGTTTGTTATCGCATGGCCAGTAGACCGCACTATACACTACAGATCAAATTTGTTTTTCGATCTTACAGTCCGTATGTGAAATCGACTTCCGGCAGATGCGTTTCCCACTTATTGCGACATCCAGAAGTCAAGGCAGGCGTTACTCCCTTCCTCCCCCTCCAATCCTTTACTTTCCACTCGCCAACGGAATGCACTGCATGTATAGGGGCATCCCCTGAGTGTTGGTTATTTTAAAAAAAAATATTTTTTTATTTCATTCCCAAATAAGCAATATAACGCGATCCATCCTGTAGTTGAAATAATTTCCATATTCATTTTAATTTTTGTGATTCGATGGTCGGACCTCTGTACTCTTCCTATAACACCTTATATTTGTTTTGAAATGAGGATTACCTTCACAAAGCAACCATCCCATATAATGATTTTAAAAAGTACACGTATGAAAATGTCCCAGAGGGCACAGCATTTTCGCCGCGAAGATCTACATAAATCTGTACTAACAATATGGCCGACTACTGTTGAATAACCAAATAAAGTATTACACCAATATTGTCTCTTTTTTTTAAGAAAATATGTTTGACTTCTCTTGAAGATTGAAATAAAAATAAATCGTAAAAAAGCATGGAAAACTAAAATAGGGAATCCATAAACCACACACACACACGCATACCCAAAAAAGAAGAGATCATCAGATGGAAATGTACGTTCAAGTACTTACGTACGCACACACGTTCTACAACAAAATTGTAAATGAATGGATTGTTTCTTCTTCTTCTTCTCTGTCGTCGTCTGGAATAGTCAACAACTACGACAGCAACAGCAGCCCCACGAGAGTTGTTAAAATCTTGTTGCATTTACAATGTCGGTCTTAATTTACTTGAGTCGAGTGGAGCATGTGCAATCATGCAACTCAAGCTGTATCCTTTTCAAAATAAAACTTTTTTGATATGTACTCAGGGCTAGGGGTACTCGTGAGCGAGCACTGCCAGCTACTCATGTATGTGTGCATGCGTCTGTGTGCTTCATCGTCGATGGACGGATATGTTGCATTCATCCAGCAGCAGCAACTGTTGTTCTCGCTGGCCGCCAAGTATTTTAGGGGTCTGCCTTGGTTGCCTGAGTTTTGGGAATAGTGCACCAGTGCTGGGTTATTCTTTTTTCGTTTCGATTATTTCTTTTTTCGTATTTTTTTGTGAGGGGCACGCAGCAGCAACTTTGAAATCAAAGAGGTTTGTTTTGACTTTTTGGAATGATTTTGTCATTTGGTTTTCGTTTTTTGTCTGTTGCGTTGTTGTTTTTTCTTCGGTAGGGAACTTCATAAAAAAGAGTTTCATTTTTTATTGAATCTCTAGGGACATTACTTTCTGTTGGAGTTTGTTTTTTTTTCTTCATTCAATATGTGTGAGATTTTTCTCTGAGTTTGTTTTTTTCTGTCTTTGATTTGTTGGGAGGGCTGTAATGGTTGGGAGGGTTGGCAATTGATGATTGTTGACAAATTGCCATCAATTGTGCAGTGACAGATTTATTTCATGGCGACAATCGTGTAAATCGCACAAATGTTTGTCGGGAAATGTTTTGTTTTATATATTTTGAAAGGTGATGGGGGGAAAGTGTACTTTTACGTTTTAGATTTTTGCTTTAAATTTCTTATATGAATTTGAAACTCATCATCTGTTGGTAGTTTTAATTTTTTTTTTGCCTGTATTTACCTTAATTCATTATTTTATACGGCTAAAAAGTTAACAGATTAAATAAAGCTTTTTCGAACCTTTATAAATTTTAATTAAATTAATTGTATAAGTATTACCTTTTAAGTATTTTGTGTCATCTTAGTCACGTTAAATTTGGAAAGGAACTTCCATTAATTTTTTAATTTTGTGTGCCATAATATTTTTTTAAAGCTAACTATGGGACTGTCAATCAGTCATACTTATGCACCCCTTCCGGTAACTAATAATGAAAATGCGAATATTTTTCATCAAAAATGGTTTTATTGTTTTTCAAAGTATTCACCAGCATGATTTATACACTTTTGCATGCGCTCAAACCAATTGTCGAAGCACTTTTTCCACTCCGATTGTGACACCTCCAAAACATGGTTTTGGAGGTGTCTTCTGCCGACGAAAATCGTTGACTAAGCATTTTTCTTTCTTAATGTGCAGAAATAAAAAGAAATCAGGGCTGTACGGCGGATGACCCATCAATTCGAAGTTTTGGCATGTCAAAAAGGCGCTAGTTTGAGCCGATGTGTGAGAGATCGCATTGTCATGGTGCACAATGATTCATCCTCTCTTGTTCGTTTTTCAGGCAAACAAATTTGGTGTACCACTCAGAATTGACCTTCCTACGTTGCTCAAGCGGAACTCTCGCCACATGACCAGTTTTGACGTAGAAAGAGGAGACCATTTGCTTCGAAGTGCTTCTTCCACGAACAACTTTCACTGGATTTGGCTCGTCTTCGAAGACCCACACGGTCGATTGCTGTTTTGTTTTGGGCTCATACGCATAGATCCATAGTTCGTCACCTGTGACAATTTATAAACGTCTTTTGAAGCACCGCGATCGTAATTTTTCAGAATATTTTTTGCAGCAATCGACACGAGCCTTTTTTGAGCGATTGTCAAATTGTGCGGGATCCAACGAGAACAAACCTTTTTTATGGCCAGGTGTTTATGCAATATCGAATGTATGCTGGTGGAAGAAATGCCCAAGGATGCCTCTATCTCACGGTATATCACATGACGATCTTGCATTATCAGTTCACGCACGGCATCAATGTTCTCTGGCACAACGGCCGTTTTTGGACGACCTTCACGACTTTCGTCTTTGATCGAGCGTCGGCCACGATTGAATTCATTAAACCAGTTTTTATAGTGCTATAGGATGGTGCTTCATCGCCATACGTCGAAAGTTGCAAAAATTAATCGCATGAAAATGTTCATTCCATTATTTTGCAAAATTGATTTTTTTAAAAAATATATCAATATATGATCCACTCTCTTTTTAATCAAAAATTACAAACAAAATAGTATACCTTGTAATTCTTAAGAATACTCAATAACACGATCTTGCTAAAAATCAGTACTTGTATACAGAATAAATATATATATTGACCCCGTGCTTTTATAACCACGCTCCTTCTGGCACATCCCAATGAAATGAACCGTCCCCTTTATCACTTTTGCCTGCTGATATAAATGGGCTATAATTTTGACTTTAGTAATAAAAAATGATTTTTGCCTCTTAAATTGAATAAAATGTGAGATTCTTTGAAAAACAATAAAACCATTTTTGATGATAAATATTCACATTTTCATTATTAGGCCAGAAATATATATAGCAGCCCTCGTAATATGATCTTGCTAAAAACCGAGTTTTTAGCTCTTGTTTATGAAAAAAAAATTATTTTTTTTCTCACCTATTTCTGGCAACATCCAAAAATGTGGGAAAAATCCACGATATGGTTTTGGCCGATCGAAGAGTAAAAGAGCGTGAGATTGTTGATGCCATACGCTTTTCATATGGCAGAGTGGTTTCTATTTTACGTGATCAGTTGGGTTTAAGAAAGCTGTCTGCAAGATGTCTGCCGCGTTTGCTCTCAACAGACCATAAACGTAATCGTGTGACAACTTCGAATTTGTTTAACCGCAATTCTCTGAATAAAGCCAAGGTGACTTTGTCGGCAATAAGGTGATGGTAACAGTTTTTTGGGATGCCCGCGGTATAATCCAAATCGATTACCTTCAAAAGTTAAAAACAATAAACGGCGAATATTATGCCAACTTATTAGACCGATTTAACGCGGATTTAAAAAAACGACCCCTTATGGCCACGAAGAAAGTTCTTTTTCATCAAGATAATGCACGGGCGCACACTTCTGCAGTCTCAATGGCATAATTGCATTAATTGGGTTAAGAATTGGCACCTCATCCGCCACATTCTCCGGATTTAGCTCCCAGTGACTATTTCCTACTTCCAAGCCTAAAGAAATGGCTTGGCGGAAAGAGATTTTGCCCTAACGATGAAATTATTAATCAAACAAATGCCTATTTTAAGGACCTCGAAGAATCATATTTTTTGGAAGGGATACAGAAATTGGAGAAACGTTTGACTTAGTGTATTAAGCTAAAAGGAGATTAGGTTTAAAAATATTTTTTTTTTGCAAAAAATCTGTGTTTTATTGGCTAAGCCACGGAATTATTGACCTGCGCTCGTATAATAAAGAAATAACAGACAAAAATTAAAAGAATTCTTATAGGCTCATTCTAATTTGCTAGGGTTGACGATACTTTGTCTCTTCAACCGATACTGTTAGTTCCAATTGCAGCAAAGATCGGTGTACTCAATTAACATTCGGTTGTAGCGATGAATATATGGATAGTATGTGCACACAAGAACATTCGGCTGAAAAAAAAACTCGGTTGAAAAAATCTGTTCTCGGTCTAAATCACTAGTAAATATTCGGTGATTGCAACCGAAAATCTTCTTTTGAAGCCGAATCATTGCAGTTCCATCCGAATTCCAAATTATTTTTCTTCGTGTGTAAATAAAAACGTTGGTTGAGGAGAAGTGTGTAGGAAATGACCCTGCTGTGCAGTTTCAGAACGATTTGTTTTGCTCGGTAAATTATTGGATATTTAAAATTTTGTCTAAGGCAAGAGTTATCGTAAAATTTTAAGTAACGATCAAAAGTTTTGGGGGAAAATGAATGAAATGATATTATATCGAATGCAATTCTTCCCTTGCTTGATTTACTATATTTTCGTCCTGCCAGGGCATTCATTTGAGATTTATTCTTGGGTAATATGCGAACCTATGTTTTGGTTGCATGTGGGAGCAGAGATGCCATGTATTCTGCCGAAATTAGCCTTCACAGCACACTTCACACATTGTATGCAGTAAATGCGTGCGTGTGCACCGTTTTGTTCTGTTTGTATTGTCTTCTTCTTCTTCGCTTCTGTCAGTCATACTCGTATTATTTCATGTCTGAAAAATCAGATTGTTTTTAAAAACTGCACATCAAGCAGCAATTTCAAACGAAAAGAAGCCGCCGCCGCCTTCACTCAGTCACTCTGCCAGGGTGCCCGACGACGAGTCTGTGAGTGGCTCACACTCGATTGCCCACATATGGTGCATAAAGATGTTACAATTCATCATCACAATCATGGCTGTGGGTTCCCCTGTTTGTGTGCTCATGGAACATGTTGTGGGTCATGTTGTTGCCGTTTGTCGTCCTGAGGATGGGCGGGTTGCCCGATACACGGCCTCAGTAGTTTAAGCACTTCGTCGTTGATGCTTCTGTTGCGGCAATATTAACAGATACTCACATGAATAATTATATTTTAAAGAGCCGTAAATTTACACCTAATTATAAATCATTTGTTGCGTTTGTTTTGAATTATTTTTCAGCTATAACTTCTTCCTTTTATTAGGAGTGCTGCTAAGATGGAGGTCTTTATGAGTTGTGGGCACGCAAAGAATTTGTCACTTTAAAATCGAAATATAAAGAGGGGGATTTATGTTGGCGGGCAATGAGGGTGCTTTGATAGTTCAAGCATATTGCCATTTTATGGTTTTTGAGAATTTGTTATAGTTCTTGGAAGCTAGCTAATGTAGGATAACGTTTATTGGATAATGCAACGTGAAGACATAAAGGCTCCACTGAAATAATGCAATTTAGTAACCAATTCTACAGTCTGTCATTGACCAGAAACAGTATCGTCTGCATTAATGTCTATTTTCTAAGGACCCTTATGTACATTAAAAGGCTGAACATTTTCGGCTTTTCACACGCACAGAAAATCAACGTCCACTTTAGGAGGTTCGCTATAAACAGGGTAAAAATATCGATTATCGTAGTTACATCGGTCATTTAGTGGGCCCTACAAATCCATAGCGCTGATGTTACAGTCCTTGTGGTCAATGCATGCTACCAATAGTAAATAACGAAATATGTGCATTAGGGTGGACCGATTCGTAAGAGCAAAATTTTTTCCATATTGTGCCCTCGATTTTTCGATAGCTTTTGGAATAAAGGAAAAAAGTTGCACTATGACATATTTAAAAGAATCATTTTCGAGGCGCCTAAATTTCAATATCTGACTTTTTCTCTACTTTTATTTTTAAGTTTTTTTTAGTAGGTAATAAAATAAATATTTTTTTTTACAAAACATACAAATAAACATTGCCACATACAATACAATTTAACATATGAGCGCGTGAGAATAGAAATACGACTGATTCCATTCTCTACGATTCTCAAACAATAACGATTGCTTAATCGACCCACCCCTATAACTATTGTAGCTTAATAAAAGGATACGAGCAATGCTTTGTCATAGGATGAATGGCATTTCAACTTTGACATTCCGTTTGCAATACCTTGGTCTAGAGGTAAATATTTTTCCCACACAATGATTAAGTCAACCTCTGGAAAAATCACTATACTTATACACTCCCTATCATATCTATAGACATTTTTTGTGTTATTTAAAGTTTAAGAAATATTTTTTGGGACTAATTGTTGTTTATTCTAGTAGTATAACGGTATTTTTGTTTTTGAAAATTTGAGCCACCATTTTTTTAAATTGAGGACATTACCACTTACAAATGTATTTCTTAGAGTTGCATAACTATGGACGCATTGTAATAAAACCAATTCAAATGAGTTCAAATAAGGTTGTGTCAACATCGTCGTTAATAACGACGCCGTGTTATTAACGCTGCTAGCAATTCCACGAAAAGCCGTTCCTAGATTGCTAATGAATGTGGCATAAATGTGTCAAAGCCTACGATAAGTAAAGTCTTATAGGCGGTTTCCACTACGCGTCCACGTCCGCGTCTTCGATTTATCGAAAATTTGTAATGGTGTTTCCATTGTATTTTGTGTCCACGTTTGCGTCAAACAGCTGTTTGTGTTTATTTGTTTTTTTTTGCGGTGCGAAAAGTTTAATATTTTTGTGTTGTGACATTATCATGGAGTTAAATGATATTATTTTGCTAAGCGCAGTGGAAAATTAGGATCAAATGGTACTGCGCCTAATGGAAATGTGCAGTAGCAGGCAGCAGCGCTTTATGTTCATGCTGATAAACAGCTGTTTAAATAGTGATGTGCCATTTGCGGTGTTGCCATTAAAAGGTATGAGTGGGTTTCGATTGCAAAAATAATCGAATTTATAGTAATCGCGACTTATCGGAAAACGCGTCCAATATGAACGCGACTGTTTCCCATACCTAACTGCCTATGTTTTTTGTATAGGCCTTAACGCGCGTTCATTGATTTTTGGAGGCGGACGTGGACGCGACCGTAGTGGAAACAGCCTATTAAAAGAGTCTGGAACAATTACCAGACAAAAGCTTATGTAAATCCAAAACTACTCCCTCCTCACAAACAAACACGCCTGGACTTCGCAAAGAGCAATTTGCAAAGAAACTCGACAAAGGTAAGTTTCATGATTATTGATTTTTTTAATTTTTCTAATTTCTAAATTATCAACTTCTTTAATTTTTTTTATTTTTTAGGTGATTTTTTCGGATGAGAAAAAATTCAATCTTGAGGGTCCAGATAGTTTCAATTACTAATGGAGAGATCTACGAAGGAACCACGATATTTCTCAAAACAAAATTTCAATGGAGGTTCCTTAATGGTCTGGGGAGCATTTTGTAGCGACGGTATGCTTGATTTGGCATTTCCTAGTTTTCGGATGAATTCAATAGAGTACGTTAAAGTCTTGGAAGATAAATTATTGCCATTTTGGGAAAGCAGCAACAATGAAGGACTCATTTTTCAGCAGGACAGCGCGTCAGTTCATAAAAGTCGTCATACTCAAGAATGGTTGCAATAAAAAAATATTCAAACTATGGACTGGTCCGCATGTTCTCCTGACCAGAACCCAATCGAGAACATATGGGGAATCTTGGCCCTTCGTGTCTATGCAGAAAACCACCAATACCAAACTGTATTTGACCTTAAAGAAGTGGTTATCGATTAATGGCGGTCAATCGATAAAGATTTGCGAACAAATTTGATAGGCAGTATGAGGAAAAGAATTTTTGAACTTATTCAAAATAAGGGAGGCCCTATCCATTATTAATTAATGTTATTTTATTTTATTTAAGTTTTTAAAAATAAATTTATCTAATTTTGTAAAAGTGCGTCTATAGTTATGAAACAGCAATAAGTTTGAAAGTGCATAATAAAATGAAAACCATAAAGAGTAAACGAATTATTTCTGATGAATAATACTTAAGGGGTCTTAATTTTTTGTCAACTAACATACCAACTGAATCAAAGATGCGTCTATAGTTATTATACGCAGTGTATATAAAGTATTTTTTAGGGGATTTATATTTCATATTCGTACTATCGACTTCGATCGCTGCGAAATTTGTCACATATGTTTGCCAATAAATAGGTAATATGTAGACGGTATATTATATGATGTGACTGAAATAGGGGTCGTGTCACTGCCTATACAACCTAGAACATTGAAAGGTTTCACGCAGAGAAAAAACATGGTTACTATATGGGCACTGCAATAATAATATTTTCTCCGCAATAAAAGTATGTTCGTTGCAACCATAGTATTGTTTTCTAAATTTAATTTGACAATAGTATGATTGGCGCAATATTAATATTGTTGAAATGAAACAATAGTATTTTTACCAAAGCGACTCCGTCTTGTTGAAACAAAATATCGTCCATGTCATTCTCTTGAATTTCCGAAAACATGAATTCGTTGAGCATGGCGCGGTTACGCTCACTGTTGACATTAACGGCGGCTCCTTGCTCATTGTCGTAGAAAAATTACCCAATGATGACGCCAGCCCCAAATCCACACCAACCAGTGCCTCGTTGTGGATGCATTGGCTTATCAATAGTCACATGTGGGCTAACTCCATATGTCGCAATTTTACTTATAGACATAGCAACCGAGATGAAATGAGCTTCATCTGAAAACACGATTTTTGGGTATAATTCTTCATCTCCTGCCAAAAAATCTTCAGATCATTGGTCGAAGCGAAAACGCATCAGATGGTGTTCCATTAATAAATGACAAAGTACAACCTTTCCAATAAATCCAGAAATTCGAAAAAGTTAACAGTACTTATTTTTTACAGCCGATTTTAATTGAAATCTTTAATTGACCCACCCTATAGTTGTAATTTATTAAAACATTTTGATCTAAAAACGACCAATTTTAAAAACTATTATTAAAATTATTTCATACAGTAAAGAGTTACACAATGGAAGTTTCCACGGATTATAAAAAAAATATCTGGGATCTATCAGGACCATCCTTTTGAAAATCTATTATAACCACCTAAGTCTTTCATTTCCATCCACACTCCAAAAAAGTTTTGCATAGTGTTTTTATTGGATAGTCAAATTTCTCGAAGTTAAAAATAAACAATATCATGCGTTCAAACCTTTACTTATTCGGGCAGCTTTAGATTACTGATGGCTCACGAGAGAATATTAAAAACGGCATGACAAAAGCAAACTATATACATTTATTTATATAAATGGAGAGGAAATCTTCCAAGAACCTCTTGAAAATCAAGCTTTGCCCTTTCTCTTCAAACGTGCTATCGGTATTCCTTTTCGGTACTAAGATATGGAGCTCCTCAGCAAACGATCTACAGGTGTTCATATACCGGTCACTGGAAAATATAATGAGAATATTATGCCTGGATGGAGGCTCTAATCAGCAGCCCCGATACCAGACTCGGATGCGGCAGCCCAATCAGCCACCCATCCTTAAGATTCTTGATCACTGAAACCGTATGGCTCTATGCTCCACACTGGAACGACGGGAATAATTGTATTTCTAGTGGTATTTTTTTTAGAAAAAAAAACTATAAAAATTCAAATCAAGTGCGGAATCATTATTGGTAATTCGTAAGGACATTTTATAATTTAATAAAAATTCAAATCAAGTGTGGAATCTTTATTGGTAATTCGAAAGGACATTTTATGGCATTTATTTTTGAATATAATTTCTTTCAATTTCCTTGGCCGCATCGGGGTTTCCATTCTAAGGGTCAACTTTTGATTCGAGCATTTCGACCGGTATGAATTTTCTGACACGCGTAATGTTGTCTTCCAAAAGCTGAATCGTAGCTGGTTTGTCAGCATAGACTTTGGACTTTACGTAACTCCAAAGAAAAATGTCTACTCACCTATCCAAAATGCGAAATTAGCTGCTTTTCAAATGATCTCTCAATAGATCCATTGTTTGAGAAGCTGTATAGCAAGTGGCACCGTCCTGTTGAAACAAAGTGTCATTGAGATAACGGGCTTCAATTTCAGGTAGCATAAAAATCGATATTATGGCGCGATAGCGAGCACCATTCACGGTTCCGTTCCGGCCATCATCATTTTTGAAAAAATATGCACCAATGATTGCACCAGCTTAAAAACCGCACCAAACCGTGATTTGCTTTATGTACAATGGCACATCTTAAACCTCTTCTTGTTGCTCTTCAGCCCAAATGCGGCAATTTTGTTTACTGACTTTGCCGTTGAGCCAGATATGGGCCTCATCACTGAACAAAATATTGTTCGAAAACAGCGAATCTTGCCGTTTCTCACCGAAAGCTCATTTCCATAATACAGTTGCCAACATTTGAAGTAATTATTTCCAAAAAAAAACTATATGCCATAAAATGTCCTTTAAGTTACCAATAAAGATTCCACACTTGATTTGAATTTTTATTTATTTTTGTTCTGAAAAAATACCTCTAGATGGATCACCCTATATATTTGGCCGATAGTGATAAATCACGAAATTATGGACAAGAACATGAAATGCTGTATTCACAGGAAATGTAAGTGAATCGGCCATGTCCTAAGGATATCGAATAATTACATTACGAATATGACAATATGGGGTAGACCTGCTAATACTTGAGGGAGATAAAGAAATAATTAGTTTAGGCCCTTTAATTCACACTAAACCGTAAGAATAAAATTGTAAAATATGTTCTCCTTATTACTACTGAGTCCTCTACTACCGATACCCCTTAAAACATACTGGATCAAATGTGAAACTAAAAACATCCAAAATATAATTCAGCAGTATAACAATTTAACTGTAATTGGTATACCGCTCCCATCGTTAACTTCTCGCAATATCACCCTCACATCCTGCTGATACATTCTGATAATTTGCTGACATCAGCACAACATTCTATCTGTTAACTTTTCAATTGAAACATTCGTATGAAAAAAATTGATTTACAATCAATTAAAGAGCCATTACTGAAATGTCAGCAAGTAACAGAGGCCAGAACAATCGGGTTATTGTCACTTTGCGACACAGACAAAGGAACGATGATGCCACAAATATGACAACTTCGACTAAACATGATTTCTCGCACCGGGATACATGTATACTCGTAAGTACCATACCTGAGGACTAGTGTGGAGAGTAGATAGTCGCCACATATGAGGATGTCACATATGAAACATCTCCGACACCATGCCGTAACCAATGTCAGAGCGCCGTCATCATCATTAAAAACAGTGTCATTCTCGTACTACTCATCGTAAAAATGCCCCCGACTAAAGAGATGACGGCAAAGATAAGGCAAAATTCTTCAGATGTGTCACATCAAAACATAAACTGAACTGAACAGCAGCTACAATGCCACAAACATAAATCATCGTTTTATGAGTTTTTAATACGTATAGGCTGAAATTACGATTTTATGGGGAAATGAGTGTAAAAACTATTAAAACCTTTGTTGTTTAAACATACTCGTACACACAATCACATATGGTTTAGGTGTTTACCTCGAAATTGAGGACCGAGGGGCGAAAAAGGCCATAAAAATCATTTCAAGCCATTTGGCAATAAATGACATAATTTAAATGTTCCAAAGGTCTTTAAAATCGATCCGTCCCCCATTGCCTGAAATCCGGTCGTAAATATTTCGTAAAGGAATTTTAAAAGGATTTTTCCTTTAATAGTTTATTGTCAACCTTATTGTCTGCAGAAATACCACACAGTGGGCTTCATATATTATAAGTATGTAGAACTAATAGTACTGAGAAATTTTCCTTAACTTTCTCACAAGTAGGTATTAGGTTCCGAATCTGAATTTTGTTAAAATCTTAGTATAAATTGAAGATTTGAATTTGTAATGAATTTGTTATGACCTAATATTTCAGGGCACATACTCAACATTAAAATGAAGTGCATATTTCCCTTAACTATCCCTAAAAGGGCCTGAGATTCAATTCCCATGGTCCATGGGCCCGACCCCAATTTGTTCATATCTTCGTTTTCGGTCAGTTAAGATTTTTTCTGGTGATTTGATTTGTTTCAATTCAATACAAAAAGCCAATATAAGGTCTGGGTGCCTCGTAAGACCAAGGTACATTATCAGACCTGTTGTGACAAGTAAGACAGTTCCAGTTGGTAAATACGACTCACATATACTTTATGTACCTTCACCCATAGTTGTTTTTTTTCGTAAAACCTTTCTAGCTGAAAGGGATGTGGCTAAATTCTAATTATTTATAACAACTAAATTTCACCTTTACTGCTAAAGCGTATGAATCTTGATAAAATCTTGTTAAGAGTAGTTTGTCTGGGAGGTACTAGCATTGGGCGTGGCATCCACTATTTTCTTATTCGCTTGCAAGGATAAATTAACTGAAAAATATTTTGTTCAGATTAAGCTCATTTTCTTCTCGGTGGCTATGTCAATAAGCAAAATTGCCACATATGGGCTTTAGAGATCACACATGTGACAATTGAGAAGCCAATGCATCCATAGGGAGGCACTGTTTGCTGTGGATTTTGGGCTGGCGACATTCGAAATAAGCAAGGAGACGCCATAATCATCAACGGTGAGCGTTACCGCAAATTTTTGGTTCCTAATATTTAAGAGAATGACATGGACTGCATTTGGTTCCCACAAGATGCGGCAGCATGTCACATGGCCACGTCGGAGCTGTGATTTGAGTCCGTCGGTTTATTTTATTTGGGGTGCCATTAAGGAAAAATGTTACGCAAATCATCCAGAGACAATTGAAGCGTTGAAACCTGAAATCGAAGTTGCCATTGAAGAGATTCGATCCGAAACAATCCAAATTGTACTGAACAATTGTGTTGATCGGATGAGGTACCGCCGATCTGGTTGTGTTAGCCATATAAATGATATTGTGTTCCATTATTAAATTACAAAGTTCAACCTTAAACTAGAAATTTTAAAAAATTATCAGTACTTTTTTTAGAGACAATTTAATTTTAAACTGTTAAATCGTTCATTTTCTGAGGGAGGTACCAGAAAGTAAGTTACAATTTGGACCGTTTGCAATCTCATAGGCTTTTGGAAAAATAAAATATAAATAAAATAAAAACGATTGATAACTTCTTTGTATTTTATCATACGGCATACTCATTAGTTTCTAGTTCCAACAGCCGTGGTGTGGCGGTTAGTGCGCACGACTATACTTATAAACACGTAACCCCAGGTTCATATGCGGGAATGAACTTCAGCTCGTTAATTCCGGCGACTTTACGAGTGAGATATTTATCTCTGAGCCATAAGCTGTTAGGAGCCGGCATTTAATAGCTGATCCTGATTAGTAAGTATTAGAAATATGTATAAGTATTGCACAGCTCGTCGATTTGAAAGAAGTTTCCTGTTTGTTACTTACTGTTATAAAAATTAAGTGAGTAAATGTTTTCTTAAAAGAGGTGTGGCGCCGCCGGATTGCCAGCTAGGTCATGTTCTATTCAATAACTTAAAAACCCATTATCATTCCTGTAACGTTCCGAATAAAACACACTTATTTTTGAAAAAAAAAATATTTTTTAACTTAATCTCCTTTTTGCTCAATACACTTCTCCAGTTTTTGTACCCTTTCAAAAAATAGGATTTTTCGAGGCCCATAAAATAGGCATTTGTTTGTTCATAATTCCATCCTTGGAGCTGAATCTCTTTCCACGGAGCCATTTTCTTAGGTTTGGATAAAGGGAATTCTCACTGGGGGCTAAATTCCAAGAATACTCATGCAATTTTGCCGTTGAGACTGCACACGTGTGCACCCGTGATTTATCTTGATGAAATCCTAATCGCGGCATGCATCTTGTAGATAGCTTTCTTAAACCTAACTGATCATGTAAAATCGATACCACACTGCCATATAAAACGCGTATGGCAGCAACAATCTCACGCACTTTTACTCTTCGATGGCCAACACCATATCGTAGATTTTTTCGACATTTTCGGGTGTATTGACCTCAATTGGTCGTCCAGAACGTTCAGCGACATTTGTACTTGTGCGACCAAACCAAAAGTTATTAAACCACTGATTTAGAATAATATGCTAAATATATTATAAATCGATGGTGCAGAGTCCCCATAGTATTCATCTAGCTTTTCCTTGGTTTGATAAACAATTTTTTCCTCAAATAATAATGTTTAATAAATGTTTTCTTGAAAGAGGTGTGGCGCCGCCCGATTGCCAGCTAGGTCATGTTCTATTCCATAACTTAATACTCATTATCATTCCTGTAACATTCTGAACTTTCGTTTAGCTCGTTTGTTTTTTTTCGGTCCGAATAAAACACACTTATTTTGGCAAAAAAAAATATTTTTTAACATAATCTCCTTTTAACTCAATACACTTAGTACAATATTTCTCTAATTTGTGTATACCTCTCAAAAAATAGGATTTTCCGAGGCCCGTAAAATAGGCATTTGTTTCCTTGGTTTGATTGACATTTTTTCCGCAAAAAATAATGTGTAATGATCACTCGAAATTCAGTATTTTCCATTTTAACAAAATTCACGAGGTTGTATGTTTTAAACAGCTGTTTAACACAAACTAAATGACGGAACTCTTTCAAAATTTTACAGTAGTCTATTAACAAATGGAACTTGATAGAAGCTGTGTTGCATTCTAAATGACTACGAGGGATATTGGAAAAGTCGCGAAATTATTGATATGCCCTTGTATTATCATTCCAGTAAGATATGGTATTTTACAATTCAGAGTTAACTGTCATCATTGCTCTAATTGTTAATGAGTTATAGTCTTTGTAAGATCAGAGTTGTATGGGCAGTGCCACGCCTCTTTGTCCAATAATAACCCCAAATTCATAGCATAATTTCCTAGCCACCGCACAGTGGGATTTTTCTGGCAAAAATACCGATTTTCGACTGTAAAATATCAAAAATGTAGACCCAGTTTTGTAGAGAATTTCTTAAGTTATTCGGCTTCAATTTAATAAAGCTGGTGCCTGCTAGAAAATCAGTTAATTTTTTTTTATATAAAAATGAAGTGCTGGCAATTCCCGTTTTTTTTTTTATCATTGCACAGTTTTTTAAGTTGTATCGAACATACGACGGGAATTCCTGTCTCTACGGGATACTATTCGGGGACTATAGCAAGACTCGTTATGTACTCGTACAATAATAAAAAAAATTAGATTCGACGGTTGAAAATTCCAATTGAAAATTAGTGGATATTCCCGTCATTAGTTTCTTAAAGGACACCTCCCGCTGTTAAGCTGGATGTGTTTAAGTAGACAAATGCATCATAATTTTTTTTTTCTACAACATAAGGCGGCAAAGTCATCTAAACCAAACTCTGCCTCAGATTTTAATGCATTTCAATGGGCTGGAAACATAATTTCTTTTTGTCGTATCTATTTGGTGTAAACATATTTAAAAAATATAGTAATTCAACATTAATTAATAAAGTCTCGCAACATTCTTTTAAGAAACAAGGGTGAACTTCTCTCAAATCAGTGTGCTGTGGCACGATTCACTTCTCATGCTCACTGGCCGGACCGTACTGTTAACTGCCGGCTCCAAACGGCTATAGCATTTTATAGAGAAGTTAGTACAGAGTTTTCCGGTAAAGACATAACAATTTTATATAGACCTTGAACAGGGATTAACCGGCTCAAAATAGAAGACAAGTTTTTAACAAAATGGCAAAGTGACATTGATTTTCGTTGCGTTAATCCCAGTTCAATGTGTAAAAGCAACAGACCGAAATAAAACCAACGAGCTTAACAATTTTATATATACGAGGGTGACCGCAAAAGTAACTGGCCTAACATAAAAAGAACCGTTTTTTGGAATTATTATTATTTATTTTTCAATATAATCTCCTTCCAACTCAATACACTTCATCAGACCTTTTTCAAATTTTTTAATTCCATCCGAAAAATAAGATTTTAAATATAAATAAAACCAGGATATTTAAAATATAAGGTTCAAATTTACTTCATATGTAATGTAACTGTTACATTTTAAGAATGAAATTTGAATGAAGAAAAAATACGGCCCAATCACACATCCGGCATAAACTGCCGAATGCAATTGTATAATTTTATCTCTTGAAGCACATATGGGTTTGTTGCCGTCCAATAATGCATATTTTGTTTATTAGCAAAAACACTCAGCCAGAAATGAGCTTCATCGCTGAAGATGATTTTTCTGGATTTTCGTGAAATTTTGCCAGAGCCACAGACTCAGAATTTCGGTAGTAATTTTTAATGATTTCCAAACGTTGCCCGTATGTGAACTTTACCATGATGAAAATGGGTACGTTGACATAAAGAAACGTAATTGTTATGTCTTTATTGGAAAACCCTTTACTTGGCTTAGAGACAAGTCTCTTACTCGTAGTCCAAAAGTCGACGTCAATTACGAGGTGGAAACTGCCGATGAAAAATTATTAGATGTTTTCATCGAGTGTTAACTGACATAATACTCGTATTCGGGCCCACTCCCATAACACCACGACGGCCCACTATTTTTAAACAGCTGCACGTATATTTAATGCAACAGATAACGATTTTTTTAAATCCATGAAATGTCTTTACAACACTTATTTATTTCCAAATAAAATCATTTCTCAAAACACTGTGCAATATGTAAAGTTTTATTTTTGTTAAATGTTTTCATTACACTCTTAATCTCACTTCCTCTTCTTGTTTCGTTGCAGATGACACTTTTCATAATGAGTTCGGCTCGAATTCATCGCTGGCAAATGACATTATAGGCGATCATCAACATCAGCATCCGCATCATCATGATACATCGACGTCACCGCATTCTGGCCGCAAACCACGACGTAATCGAACCACTTTTTCATCCGGACAATTAACGGCTTTGGAGAAGGTATTCGAGCGCACTCACTATCCGGACGCATTTGTGCGTGAGGAATTGGCCACTAAGGTGGGCCTCAGTGAGGCACGCGTTCAGGTGTGGTTTCAAAATCGTCGTGCCAAATTTCGTCGCAACGAACGCAGCTCAACCACAGGTCGTCCCTTAATCACAACCACCCCGCAGCCAGTGCCACCGATAACAACGGCCCATAAGTTTTCACCCGAAAAGGGGGCCGTATTGTTGCAGCAACAAATGAATTTGGCTCATCCGCATCATGCCCATCATCATCATGCAGCTGCAGCGGCGGCAGCCTATTCGCTCAGTTTCCCTTCGGCTCTGGGGATGTATGCACCAACGAAGAATTATGTCAACAGTTCGTATAACAGCTTTGCCACGGGCAATGGCAATGCAACGGCCGAGGCCTTGACGGGACCCTGTGGTTTCTTCCAGACCGCCAACTATTGCGGACCCAATTATCCGCCGAACTATTCGTCATTTCGTTACAAGTCTGCACAGGGCTTCTCGGCTCTATGAGCAACTTGCTGTTGAGGGATGTCGACAAACTAAAGAAATTCTTGATTTAAGTGCAATTTAGTCAATTTTTTTGTAATGAACATAATTTATTTATTCATTTTGTTAATAAATTGTTCACAAAAATCTTTGTCTTGTCTTCGATTGTCCCCCTATGTTGCTAGCTGGTTATTAAATATCATTTGGAGGCAATGACATTATAAATACAATTCCGCATTAGTCTTTTTTCTCGCCGACAGCTTGCCAATATTTAGTGAACATATGTAGTCAAATCGAATTTATTTTGGCTTTCTGCTAAATTTATGAAGGCATTATGTTGTCTTCAGTATCTATAGAACATTCTTTGTTTGTTTGTGAATTTTTTGAACATATACATTTTGAAGTGGATTGATTGCTCGGTTGGTATAAAGGGTAGTCCAACCATAATGCACGATGTTTATGGTAAGTTACACTTTAACGTCAAGTTTTTTTCCCACCCTAGTATGACATTTCTTTGTACCAGTTTCTGACAAATTCAACCATTGGCCGTCACGCGTCACGCTCATGTAATTTGGCACCGTTAGACTTCTTTATTTTGGCATATTTAAAAGAAAAAGTGTACCTCAAAAAGCCAAGAACAATTCCAGAGCTAGAGAATGAGATTATTCGGCACATTACTAGAGTAAAATTTTTAAGATCTGACCCAGTGGTCGTATTTTTTTAGTACTACATCTAACCTTCTAAAATTACCTAAACGAAGCCCAAAGGTCCTACAGTTCCAAAGTTAGACTATCTGACTGTAATGCAATGTTTTTTTGGAATCGAAATAACAGCACACTTTGATTTGTTTTTGTGTTTAATTTTTTATAGAAAATTCCAAGCTCTTCGCCCCAGACAAAAGTGAGTTTCGGCTCTTTTGGCTATTAAATTCTTAGTTCCGACGATAATACCGATTAAAATTGTAATAGGATATATTAATTTTTTAGACCGAGCAAAAAGTCTTTTTTTAAAATTAAGGGTCTTTTGTCGATTGGACGCTTAGTTTAGAAGATGAGATTTAATGGAAAATTCTAAAGGTTTATAAACTTCCATTATGTCTTAGTCATTGATAATATGGACCTTCGGCTAGAGGTATGCCATCTAAGCCGTTCACACATAATTGTCATATATTATTCAACTATGATAAAAAAAGTATTAAGAAAATTGCCAAAAAAAACTTTTTGCTTTATTACAATTAACACTGGACCACCAATAGTTATTTTAATAGTGTTGCTCAAGCTGATTTTAATTCGAAAATTATGTTTGGCCTTGCCACAGCCTATTTACCCTCCATTTAATAGGGTACTACATCTAGAGGTATTTTTTCAAAAAAAAAAAAATCAAGTGAGGAATCTTTGTTGTTAATTCGAAAGGACATTTTTGCCATTTATTTTTTAAATATAATTTCCTTCAAATGTTAACCGCGACTAAGTCTCAGCGTGTCTATTCGAAAGGTCCAATTTTTGATAACTAGTTAGAGAATTTTGACCGTTATGGCGTTCATGACACGCGTAATGTTGGTTTCCAAAACTTAAATCGTAGCTGGTTTGTCCGCATAGACTTTGGACTTTACGTGGTCCCAAAGAAAAAAGTCTAAACTCGTGATATCACACGATCTAGGCGGCCAACTCACCGGTCAAATACGTGAAATTAGCTGCTTCATGAAATGACCTCTCAATAAATCCATTGTTTGAACAGCTGTATGGCAAGTGACACCGTTCTCTTAAAACCAAAAACCGTCAAGATTACGGGCTTCAAAAAGTCTGATATCATTTTTATTATTTTTGAAAAAATTTGGACCGATGATTCCACCAGCCCATTAACTGCACCAAACCATGGTTTTCTCTGGGAATAATGACAGCTCTTGAACCTCTTCGGGTTGCTCTTCAGCCCAAATGTGGATATTTTATTTATTGATGTTGCCGTTAAGCCAGAAAGGGGCCACATCACTGAATAAACCGTTGTTCGAAGACAGCGGATATTCTCATTTCCATAATTCAGTTGCACAATTTGAAGACGATGTTGCGGTTTAAGTCTTTCAATGATAAAATGGCAAACAATACTGAAAATGAAAAAAATAAACTTTAACGTAACTCGCGCGTAAACTCTGAAACACCAAGTATGGAAAAATACTTCTAGATGGATGACCCTATATATAGACAAATGTAAAAATTTTGTCTTGTGGCGATAGTATTACCCATTTTCCATCCGGGTGTGTTTCTTTAACACCAGCATCGTTTATACCAACATCAATAGTTTAAAAAATAAATTGTCACGAATTGTGACTCTTTCAGCAAATTTAAGTTTAAGAAATTCCAATTGTTTTGACCCAGAAAAAAGTGATCACAAATTAAGGCTCTCTTGTCGATGCTTAGTTTAGGAAATTTCGCCATCTTAGGTTACCTTACGAAATTCCAACTTATTCGAAATTCCACCTCACATGACGTTTAGTTAAGGAGTTATAGCCAATTATAGTTTTCATAGGAGAAAAGAATTATTACGAATTATGGGTCGATTATTCCATTAACCGCTTAATTTAGGCGATGTATGCATTATTAATTTTTGATAACAAATATTTACTGTTTTGACTCAAAAAAAAAAAAGTTTTCACGAATTATGGCGCTTTTGTCGATTAGAAGCTAAGTTAAAGAGATATAGCCAATTTAAGTTTCTATAGAAAAAAGTGATCAATGCTTTTTTGTCGATTCGAGGCTTATTTACTGAAATAAAGCCAAATAATTTCTTCATAGGCAATCACCTTTTTTCGGCCGGTAGAAAAAGTCACCACGAATTATGGCACATTTGTTGGTCAGAAGCTTGCTTAAGGATATAAAACCAATTCAAAAAGTATTCACGGATTATAGCGTTTGTTGTAGATTAGTCGCGTGGTTAAGCTGATATTGCCAATTTAACTTTTCATAGGCAACTTGAACCATTTCGACACAAAAAAAAATTATCGCGATTGTGGCTGATTTGTTGGTCAGACGCTTATATTACGTGATATAGGCAATTTAAGTTTTGATAGGAGATTCCACCCTCTTCGACCCTGCGTTACGGCTCTTTTGGCGATTAGATTTTTATTTTAGAAGTATACATTTTATAGCATATATCAACTTTTTAGACCGAAAAAGTTTTTTTTTGCAAATTAAGGCTCCTTTGTCGATCGCTTAGTTTAAAACATATACCTCATTTTGGTTCTCATTAGAAATTCAAACTTTTTCAACTGATAAAAAAGTGATCAAGAATTAAGGCTCTTCTTAGTTCAGACGATAAAACCGATTAAATTTTCATAGGATACTCGTATATTAACTTTTTAAACCGCGCAAAAAGTTTTTTTTAAAATTAAGGCTCTTTTGTCGATTGGACGCTTAGTTTAGAAGATGAGATCTCATGGAAAATTCTAACGGTTTATACCCAGTAAAAAAGTGATCACGAATTATGGCTCTTTTTGTCAGTTAGAAGCTAAGTATAGGAGATATTACCAAATTAGTTTCTTATAAGAAATTCAAACTTTTTCGACCTAGAAAAAAGGCGATCACGAATTACGGATCTATTATCATTTAGACGCGTTGTATATGCAATTTGAGTTTTGATAGGAAATTTCAACCTGAAAGACCCAAAAAAATGTGATTATGATTAAGGCCTCTTTTTTAAATTAGACGCCTAATTAATTTAAATTTGCATAGGATATTATAAATATTTCGACCCGTTCTGGGAAAGAGAATTAAGAACGCATATTTCCATATTTACCGGTCGTCTCTTCTTTTAAACATACAGACCGTGTTTTGGTGCCCTGAGTCCCAATCTTAGAAAAAATCCCAAATAAATCCATAAATGTTACGCGCAAAATAGAAAGGGACCTAGGTTAAAAACCAGTTTTGTTCAGGAGAGCCATTTAAAGATTAGGTATCTTTCTATTTGAGCTTAGAATCGTCGACTTCACTTTCATAAAACGCGCATATCTCTGGGAGGGAACACTTTTGGGGCATGGGATCGGTCTTATTCGATGCTCAGATGTTGTCCACATCAAAAAAAAAGTAAAAAGTTGATGAAAAGTTTTGTTCAGGAGAGCCATTTTAAACTTTCATAAAACGCGCATATCTTTGGGAGGGAACACTTTTGGGGAATGGGATCGGTCTCATTCGATGCCCAGTTGTTGTCCACATCAAAAAAAGAAAAAAATGAAAATTGATTTTTTTACTCTTAGGTCCCTTTCTCTATGCGTGTCACATACATTTATTATTTAAAATTTCATAGGAAAATAATTTTAGAACTCGTATTTCCATATTTATCTGTGGTCTCTTCTTTTGAACATATAAGCCGTTTTTGGGCTCGTAAGTCCCAATCTTACAAAAGATCAAAAATATATCTATATATTTTTTATTATTTAATTTTTAATAGAAAATTATAACTATTTTGACCCAGAAAAAGAGGATTTAATCTTAAAACGCACATTTATATACTCGTATTTAGAGATGGTCGCTTCTTTTGGTCCCCTGAGTGCCAATCTTAGCCAAAACACCAAAATAAATCTCATCAATTACACTCTGCGACAAATGGTAAGGGTCAGTGATCGGTTTGGAATGAAACCACCGGGGAAAGTTATATTGGTAAAAAAAAAGTCATACGTGTTCCAGCGTTTCGCTGGGTCTCATCTAGGAATCGAGATATATCGATTTGAAGTTAGTAAGTATCGTATAGGGGAATTTGTCACGTTTTTGGCTCTTTTGTTTGACATAACTTGAGAACCACTCGTCCGATTTAGCTGAAATAAATTTTAAAAAACCAAGAATTACAATTCCCTTAATCTGTTCATATATTATTTTCCTTTACAAGTAATAGTTTCCAAGTTAAAAATAAGCGCATGAAGAAAATTTTTTTTTTTTAAAATAAAAATAATATATGAACAGATTAAGGGAATTGTAATTCTTGGTTTTTTAAAATTTATTTCAGCTAAATCGGACGAGTGGTTCTCAAGTTATGTCAAAAAAAAGAGCCAAAAACGTGACTAATTCCCCTATACGATACTTACTAGCTTCAAATCGATATATCTCGATTCCTAGATGAGACCCAACGAAACGCTGGGACACGTATGACCTTTTTTTGACCGATATAACTTTCCCCGGTGGTTTCATCCCAAACCGATTGTGGCTGTCGCACAGTGTTATTATTGATGGGAACAAAAAGGAACTTTTTGTGTGTTGTTTGGAGTTCTAAACAATTTTTTTTACTAATTTGAGGTAGTTGATTTTAAATCGAATCTCCATTTTTCTCCATCAGCTCGAAATTTTAAGTTACAGGTACTAATCGTATTTGCGACTTTTTTCCAAAATCATAAATTTTCTTTTCATAAGTCGATTATTAAAATTGTTTTTTTTAACGATGTAGTGCAAGCTTTGAAAAAAATCAAATGCTTTAATATCACAAAAAAATGAATGAGTAATGGCTGTTTTATTAAAAAAACACACAAAAAAATAAAAAATATTATTTTCTTCAAGCTCAAAGTAGCTTTATTGATTTCATATTAAAGTAGCTTTCTAAAAAAAGAAATATCGATTGAAAATTGAATGAGTTATGCTAAGTTCGGTGATAACAGATTTTTCGCCATTTTTGATTCTACCTATAAATAAATAGAACAGCAGCAAACACACATATACTTAATAGGGACATAAATACTGTTTCACACGTTTTATGCTGTAAAATAAAAAGTACTGAATGTTCTTGGACCAAATATTTTTAATATATTTATTGATGTATATTGTACCCAGATAGAATCTATTTGTTCGAAATGTCTGCCTTTTCGCTTTACACACGCCTTAAGTCGCACTGGCCAATCGTCAATAGCTGCACGAACCTCGTCCATTGGAAAATTGGCCACAGCTTGAACCAAAGCATTCTTAAGAGATCCAATGTTGGGGTATCTTTGTGACAAACCTTGTCCTCTAAAACCGTCCACAATTTGTTAAACATTGGGTTCAAATCTGGACTGCTTGAGGGCCATTCTTCAGAGGAAATGAGCGCTGGCAAAAGTTGTTCACCGATTTTAATGAAATAAAGCTCATTTGATTCAAAATATATTAAACTAAATGCTTTCAGACCAACACTGTAATTTTTGTCGCATTATTTTTTTATGCATTTTTAAAGAACATTTTTTTTTAAAATTGTTTTTTTTTTTTCAAAACTTCAACGATATATCTGAAACTACACGCTGAGAAAAAACATGGTTACCACATGGTCACGGCAATAATAATATGTTCTCCGCAATAAAAGCATGTTCGTCGCAACCACAGCATTGTTAACTGAATTTATTTTTGACAATAGTATAATTGCTGCAATATTAATATTGTTGAAATGTAACAATAGTATTATTGCCAAATTTAAAGATGAAAATATGGTTATAGCAACAATACAAATATGGTTGGTGCGACAAAAGTATTGTGTTTTGCGTTTTATGTTAACAATAATATGATTACGGCAATCATACTGTATGATTGTGATTTTTCATCATTTAGGTATGCTTTTAAGTACAAATGTTATTGGTACAGATCTAATGCAATAATAGTACTTTTTTTTAGCGAAATTTAAATTTTTTAATCAAGCTGCTTTGGCTTTATTTAATTAAAGTATTTTTAATAAAAACGCTTACGTTTATTTTAACTTATTTTATCTACTGTGAAATAAATCACTTCTATTATTTTTAATTTAATGTATTTTTGAATAATTTTTACAATTCAAATCTATTGTTAACAACTTAAACCAATTCTAATAAATAATATTGGGGATCATAGTATAATTGTGTGTGATCATACTATGGTTGTAGGGACCATAACATGGTTGCGTGTGAATCATACTATGGTTGTGAGGATCATACTATGGTTGTATATGAAACATACTATGGTTGTGAGGATCATACTATGGTTGAGTGTGAATCATACTATGGTTGTGGGGAGCATAGTATGGTTATGTGTGAATCATACTATTGCTGTGAGGATCATAGTATGGTTGTGAAGATAATAGTATGGTCGAGTGTAAATCATACTATTGTTGTGAGGATCATAGTATGGTTGTGGGGATCATAGTATGGTTATGTGTGAATCATACTATTGTTGTGAGGATCATAATATTGTTGGGTCACAACCATATACCCAACAATAGTATGATCCTCTTCGAATATATTCACCCCAACTATACTTTTTTTCTGCGTGTAAGATACTCATTTTGAAGGATTTTACAAAAGATTACCAGGTAAATTGTTGCGATTTTGTGATTTTAATTTTTCAAATTCATTTCAATTAATTTTGTAAAAGTTTGCGTTTTAGGTATTACCAAGTACCACCACTTTGACTTCAAAAAAAAAAACCAAATTGTATGTAAAGAACTTGTGGACTCGGAAGAAGCAAGATTTAATCTGCGATGAACGGCTGAGCTACCAAACGAATAACCTCCGCTCATTGCACCAAGCGGCTTATCGTTAGATCGCAAGTGGTATTTGTATGAGAATATCAGGGTATTATGTACTGATTCACAGAAACGGGATTTTGTAGCTCCTAAACCAAGTGAACCCAAAGCGAAAAAAATCGAAAAATAAATCGGAACCTGCCAGCAAGAAAAAAAATCGAAGCACCGGATCACGAGAAAAAGAAAGCTGAAGTCAAAGCGCCGAAAAAAGAAAAAACTGAAATTGTGAAACGGAAGAAAATCAAAGCACCAGATCACGAAACACCGAAAAAAATGTTAAAACTCCAAAAAAATTCGAAGACTGACGAAAAAAAAACAATTTAAAACCATAAAATCAAAAAAGTAAAATTTTAATGTTTTTCTCATGTGAAAAACGAGTGATCAATAGTCAATATGGATATACAAATGTGTACTTAACTTAAAGAATATTTCACTAGGAATCCAAATATGAATTTTTATTTAAGATTTGGCAGAGATTAAGGTTTATCCTAACGAACCCTAGATGCCCACGAAACAGCATCTATGGCTAAACCAGGAAATCAATAATATATATGGACATCAGAGTACTCCAATTTAATAAGGGTCATTTCAATAGCAAATCCATGGAAGATGGAAAAAAGGTTTGGCTTGGCCGACCAAATGACATTTTTACTTGTTTATGCGACCATTTAAAGAACCAAATTTTCTCTACGGAATATTTGTCACGTCGCAAACACATTGGAAGCTAATAAAGTTTTAACCAGTTCTTATTCACAGGTAGCAAAAGATGTCGTTTGAGTACTTTTAAATTGTTGTTGTTCTGCCCAATGTGGGCAGTGTTAATTACTGTCGCCCTAATTGATGAATACTTTGACGACATTTCTTTAACATCTTTGACTGTGTGTACCTCTACATTTTCATTAAAAAGATTTCGTCTAATCCAAAACTTTTGATTACATCCGCACGCACTCATTTTGTTTTGTATACACTCGAACTTACTTTAAAGAAAGCCCTAATGAAATTTACATCACTTTACATTCGATTCAAAGTAATTTTGTTGAAGCAAAAGATTTCCAAGATAATTTGTCAATCTTTCCCTTTTGCACTTTGGCCGACTTTCTTGGCAAACAGTTCGTTCGTGTAAATCCGCCCTTGATTACGGCAGAGGCAGTGTTGATGCAGTGAAAGTTACAAAGAAAGGGCGTAGGAATTACGCAGCCAGACATTTAAGAAGTTCATCGATATCTCCTTTGCTGTATACATATATTCAGTTCCTCCTTTAAATCTATTCTCGTATACGCCTCTGCATTGTCTAGTTATAACTTTTTTCCGTTTTTTTAACTTTGAAGTAAACAATATAAATGAAACATGGAATGTCAACGGTGGAGGAAAAAGTTTGTTCTTCATTTTATTTTCTGCTTAGCATTAACCTTTTCGTTTGATACGAGAAGTACATAAATAATATTTAAAAAAGTTTTTCTGTGTCATTTTTGATACCCTACGAGTATAATTTGTTGGTGATAGGAAAACTAGACTAGGTTGAGGTACAAATTTGCAAAAATTAGGTACTGAAAAGCTTGTGTTGCAACAAAATTCTTTAGTGTTGCGAAATAAATTCTGACAAGGATATTTACTTATTCTAGCCCGGGTTATAGATTTGATTGCACTCGCTCATACTATTTTAAATAGCTAAGCCAAAATAACTTTTTTCAAAATAATCTTTGCATTTATACTATAGAATTGTCTAATTGTACCCTCACTCTACTGGATAAGAGGGTTTACGTATATTTGATACGGTAAAAAATGTAAGGCATCAAAGAAAGGTTTACATATGTTTTGACCAAACTACTTTCATTCCTTTTGAGGTCACGATAAATATAGTTTTTAAATTTTCGTCTATTCGAAAACGCAATATTTTTTTCAAAACTGCCTATAGGTTTGAAAATGTAAATTATGGCCACACCCCTTTGGTTTGTTCCACAAAAATGTACCACTACGTCCACGTTTTATATGCTTGTAATATCTTAAAAGCAAATTGCACGATCTCACATAATATCAATACTTAAGAATAGAGTTATAAGCTAAACTTGGTGACAGAAAATTCTACTCAAAATTCTACCCCCACACAAATGACCATGTTTCCGTGCATATCAGAACCCACATAACTTGTCTTCCAATGTGTAAAATCAATTTATTTGTAAACCTTGTATTATTTTTAATAGAGGCTTTGTACTCGCGTACGAAAAAAGTGTATGACACGCACCAATCGTGTACCACCCAGCCCAATTTTGGTATTCGTGTTATGTCTTTAATAATAGTTGGACTACCTAATTAAAAATGAGCGTTTAAAAATACAAGTATAAGGTTGACATTTTGAAAAATAATTTGATTCCTGGGCACACCCCTTTTGGTACCTCGCACATATTTTTGTGTAGATTAGAATCCTTATTACTTGCCTCCTAGTTTATGAAATCCGCATAAATTATTAAACGTTTTTTTTGAACGGGCTCATGCACACGAATAAAAAAATGGATGACACGCCCCATTCTGGTACCCCCAGAGCAAATGCACCATTCGGCCAACTTATGGTATTCCCATAAAAATTTGTGTACTATTCATGCGAATTTACTACCAATTAGTTATTTACTATTCATGCGATTCTACTCATTGGAAATGCGATTATAAAGTCCACAAGCTGGTAAAAAAACTGGAGCCTTAGCCACACCCCTTTTTGTTTCCCCCACACAATCATTAACATCCGAGCTTTGATTGAAACCCACATAATTTTATCCCTAGTGCTTGAATTTATGTGTGCATAAGAAACTATTGGAAGCCACGCTCATTTTAGTACCATCCAGAAAAATTACTTTTTCGAGATTTCAATAAAATCGGTTCGCTTCAGACAATTTATGGGCGTATTTTTTTAAATATTACCTTTTCAAGGTGACATTCAATAAATAAAAATATGGTTGATTCTGCGATTATGGGTCACTTGGTTGTCTTTGGTTGTTTCAAGCGGGAAAAGGAAATATATTATACTATATTATTTACTATACAATAAATCTTTATAAGACGTTTAAAGTCTTTAAAATTATTTTTTAAAAAAAATTATTTATTCTTAAAAAAATTTCCTACCAAAGTGTTCAAATATCATTACCCTGGTTGTCCCTCAATTTTTTACAAAAATATTTATTATTTATTTAATAAAACCAGTCCGTAGTGAAAAATAATATTCAATTGATTTTGTTGCTATTAACGATTTTAATTTTTTATTCAATTTATATTTTTATGGATGTTTATTTTTTGTTACTGGAAATACACAGCATTCACCTGTAAAATCTCATATTCGCTAAAATTCAAATTCCAAACCAATCCGGATTTCAAGCAACTCAAATATGATTGAACGTTACTTGAAGTAGGTGCACCTCTAATAGATTTTTCGTCAACAGTCTTATTGAAATTAAGTAAGTCGTGTTTTGTCACTCGTTACCAACGTTCACACTAAAGTTGGTTATTTCCTGTGTTGTTTTTTAAAAAGACAACTAATACTTTTTATAATTTTGCAAGTTTTTTTTTTTGTGTTTATTGCAAATGTAAACTTCCATATCAAGTCAATTTTGTAGGGGTAAGTACTTAAATAAACATTTCAGGTGGTTTTGTAGAAATTCATCATTCCCCTGCCAAAATTTTTCACAGGTGAATGACGATTAACAGATTCTTTCTTTTATTATTTTTACAAAAGAACTGAATTAAAATTATAAAATTATGTTATACTCGTGTTGTATTGTATGTGGCAGTGTATATTTGTATTAACTGTATGTCACCTTAGAAAGGTGATATTAAAAAAAATTATTGGTTTTTCTTACCTACTTAAAAGGAAAAATTGAGAAAAAGTCAAAAAATTAAATTTGGGCACCTAGAAAACAGATTTTTTTGCTATGTCGTAGTAGTCGCATGCCACAAGCTATCGAAAATTCGATGGCACAATATCGATTGCTAAATCGAGCCACCCTAGTATACATATTCAGAATCGTCGTATAATTTTAAGATGATCAGCCATATCAGTCTGTCTGTCTTTGCAAATCAAACTGCAGATCGCACTACTATACGTAGCTAGGTGCTGAACTCAAAAGAGGAAAGTTTTGAAAAAAATCCACAGCTCTAAACTTTAAAATACAAAATCTCTCTGTCTGTTTTTGCAGATCACACTACTATAGCTAGGTGCTGAACTCAAAAGAGGAACGTTTTGAAAAAAGTCCATAACTCTAAACTTTAAAATAGAAAATCTCATGAAAATATAAGATATGACAATGACGTTTGGATATATGATGCTGGCATGGATTCCTGCAGAAAAAATAGGTGGTGTCACGGCTCATTTAAAACACAACTATTATGGTCAAATCGTCATAAACCTTTAACAGCATAAAATCAATGACTAAGGAATAATTAGAGACTACGAGGGCGACCGCAAAAGTAATTGGCCTAACATAAAAAGAACCGTTTTTTTGGAATTATTATTATTTATTTTTCAACATAATCTCCTTCCAACTCAATACACTTCATCAAACGTTTTTCAAGTTTTTCAATTCCATCCGAAAAATAAGATTTTTCAAGACCTTCAAAAAAATGCCTCAGTTTCAGCAATAACCTCGCTATTGGGCGACAATTTTTTGCCACCGAGAATTTTTTTAAATATGGAAACAAGAAATAATCAGAAGGAGCTAAATCTGGACTATATGGTGGATGCGGAGCAATTTCAAATCGTAATTCGGCCAGTTTTTGTTGAGTTAAAAGTGCAGTGTGTGAAGGAGCATTATCTTGATGAAAAAAATTTTTTTTTTCTAAATGCGGTCGTTTTATCTTGATTTCTTCACTCAACCGATCCAATAATGCACAATAATATTCACTATTTATAGTTTTTCTTTTCTCAAGATAATCAATAAATATTATACCCCTTGCATCCCAAAATACTGTGGCCATTACTTTTCCTGCTGACTTTACAGTTTTCGCCTTCTTGGGACCACTTTTACCAGCTTCTATCCATTGTTTTGACTGTTCTTTGCATTCTGGGATGTAGTGGTGGATCCATGTTTCATCAACAGTTATCAATCGGCGCAAGAACTCTATTGGATTACGCTTATAAATCGCTAAAAGCTCCTTGGAAGTCAACAAACGCGGCACATATCTTGCGGATAGCTTTTTCATGTGGAGTTCATCATGTAAAATACTCCAAACTTGTTTTTCGTGTATTTTAACAATATCAGCAAGTTCTCTGAGCTTTATTCGTCTATCTTTAGTCACTTCATTAAATATTTTTCTAATGTTTTCAATAGTAGTAGCAGTTTTTTCCAGAGCGTTGTTCATCGTCCGTTCTTGAACGACCCATTTTAAATTGTTGAACCCAGGATTTCACGGTGGAGTATGAAGGTGCATTATCACCATGAACAGAATCCAATTCATCTTTGATTAATTGTGGCGTATAACCTTTCATATAAAAGTGTTTAATTACCGCACGAAACTCTTTATTTTCCATTTTTCAAAAACTATAAAACTTGTTTACTTCAATCACCTGTAACAAAGAAAATAATCATTAAATATTTCGGAAATTTTGACAGATGGCTTATAAAGGATTGCTTTTAAAAAACAAAACAAAAAAAGTTGCTAGTAAAACAGAAAATGTGCCAGGCCAGTTAGTTTTGCGGTCGCCCTCGTATATTATGGAAAATTGGACAAGGGACGTGGCAACGTGCACACAACCGTGAACTTAAAAAGACAGTATCTCATGAACTAGTAGAGCTATGACGATGATTGTGCAAGGTATGATGTTGGCGCATTTATGAACAAAGTAATGGATCGATCGTTATAGAATTTAAACAGATTGAAATGAATGATTAAAATATTATTATAGACTATATTGTGCAAAAATGGCGCGGCACTGCCCATACAACCCTAAATATTGAAAAGCTATGTCCTGTGAACCTTTACCGATATATGATGTTAAAAAAATAATGCAGGTGCCTCGCCCTATTGACATTTTTGGACCGCAATCTATGAGAATATATAAGCTTTAGCACGGTCGATCTTAATTTGTCCACTTGTTCACATTCTCAAAGTGAATGCGCTGTACATGTTAGCTAACTTATACCACAGTTGATGCCTAAGCTACCCTCGGAAGTCAGTTCTAGATAAGTACTTGATTTTGTCATGTTAAAGCCTTCAAGAGAGTTGCTTGGTATCCTCCAGCCCCCTACATCGTCTATGAGGGACTAAAAAACTCATGGCCCGTTGTTTTTTTTTGGCATTTTTACTTTGCTCCGAAGTCAAAGGAAAATATGTTTCAAAGGTCACATCAATGAACGTGGTCATCAGGGTCAAAGGGAAACATTTTTTGCAAAATAATGTACGTGTGTACCTATTTGCAAAATAATGTACGTATGTACCTATTTGAGGCAATTCTCTGGTCGTCATAGCTCAAAAATCGGCCGATTTTAACTATGGAGATATGGTTATTAGGAAAGAATAAACTTCGTTTCGAGTCCGCAATGTACTTATATAATACTAATTCTACGATTCGATAAACTTATTGGTTTAAAGTCTCTACAGCGCCGAATAATTGGTCCTTTCAAACATGAACGTGGATATTCAGAAACAGTGGAATTTCCTCACTTATCTAAATATACGATAACTTTTACGACTTGTCTTAACGTCAATGGACATGTGACTACTCAAACTATTAATTTTCCTAATAAATAAACATTTAACAATTTTGCTTAATTGAAGGTATTGGGCCATGTATCAATGGTTCATATGGTCCCAATGGTTCATATGATGGTTCATATGGTCCCAAAAATATAGTCCTGTGAAACATGGGTCCACCCTTTACCACCTTTAAATAATGTCAATGCCATATAAACGTTACCAGGCCAAATTTACAAATTGTTTTCTTGTTCTGTCTTATGTCCATCATATTTCATTTGTAAATGAGGAAGGAGTAAACGTTTTCGTCAATGATTCTCAGTTTGGAATGCTAATATCCGGCAATGAACTAGGTATAGTCACAAGTCCAACAACAAATAAATAGTTCCCCAAACTGTCAAAGGCATTTATTTTTTCAATATAATTTCCTTCAAATGTTGGATGCAACTATGCCTCAGGGTTTTCATTCTAAGCGCCGAATTTTGGATGACTTGTTCGAGAATTTCGACCGGTATGGCTTCCAAAACCTGAATCGTAGCTGGCTTGTCAGCAAAGACTTTGGACTTTACGTAACCCCAAAGAAAAATGTCTAAAGGCTTGATATCACTCGATCTTCGCGGCCAACTCACCGGTCCAAAACGTGAAATTAGCTGCTTTTCGAAATGACCTCTCAATAGATCCATTGTTTGAGCAGCTGTATGTCAAGTAGCAGCGTCCTGTTGAAACGCAGTGTCGTCATGATTACAGGCTTCAATTTCATGTAACAAAAAGTCCGATATCATGGCGCGATAACGAGCACGAATCACGGTTACGAGCCGGCCTTCATCATTTTGAAAAAATATGGACCGATGCTTTCACCAACCTATAAATCGCACCAAACAGTGGTTTTCTCCGGGTAAAATGGCACCTCTTGGACCTCTTCTTGTTGCTCTTCAGCCCATATGGCTCCATTTTGTTTATTGACTTTGCCGTTGAGCCAGAAATGGGCCTCATCACTGAACAAAATTTTGGTCGAAAAGAGCGGATCTTCCCGTTTCTCACCGAACGCTCATTTCTATAATACAGTTTCCAACATTTGAAGGTAATTATTTTCAAAAAATGAATGAAATGTCAATTTCTATTGATGGTATAGATGTTGAACAATCAGAAGCTCTTGATGTTCTGGGCATGAAAATACAATGTGACGCTCGTTGGGCGAGACATTTATTCGTAGTGTCGAAAGAAGCACTTAAGTGCATAGGCTTTTTAAAGCGGTGCAAGAAATACTTCACTCCTACTGATCTTTTCAATATCTATACATCTGTCATCAGGCCGAAGATGGAATACAACTCCCATATATGGGCAGATGCTCCAAAATCATCCTTGGAGCTACTTGACCGTGTTCAAAGGAAAGCGATGGTGCTGATTGGTGACAGTAGGGTATCCAACTCTATTGTTTCCCTTGAGCATCGTCGGAATGTGGGTTGCGTGACGCTGTTCTATCGTTACTTTCATGGTGTGTGTTCATCAGATATCCGTCGCCTTATTCCTGACGTAAGGATGTTCGGCAGGGATACGCGACTTTCTAGGAACACCCGTTTGTTATCGATTAGCCAGTTGACCGCACTATACACTACAGATCAAATTCGTTTTTCGCTCGTACAGTCCGTATGTGGAATCGACTTCCGGCGAATGTATTTCCCACTAATTACGACATCCTGAAGTTCAAAGCAAGTGTCAATAAACATTACTCCCTCTTTCCCCCCTCCGATCTTTTACTTTCCACTCGCCAACGCAATGCACCGCATGTATAGGGGGGGGGGGGGGGTCCCCTGAGTGTTGGTTATTTAAAAAAAAAAATTGGTAATATTGTCGAGCATGTGCCAAGCTTCTAAGCGTTGTAACACCAGGTCCCCGTCCACAGGATGAGAATTATATTCGCACAGTTCTCCGTGTGATGCTTAATGCGAAGTAGAGGGAATCAAGTCAGCAAATCGATGCGTATTAAATAAAGTCATTTGTATACGCTAAATAGCTGAACACTTTGACACTCAAGATGTCATGGCCGCACATTCTGAATAAAATCATGAAAAACTATACTGATTTTAAGCACCGAGAACAAAATAATAAATTAAGGCCACTCAAAATAATAAATAATAAAGTCACCATCGTTTTGCTATCTCGCACCCATATTGTACAACTAAGACTTATTTTCATATCGTTTTTAGCTGATCACCATAAATAGGATTTACTCGATGCAGATACGTATGTTTCGCCTCATTTCCATGGGTTTACATCTGAGCCAATCCCAATATCGGAGGTGCAAAGAGGGACAACTCCTTACGACAGTCGTTTACTCCGCGATCGTTTATTCAGGCCCTGTGTGGGCAGAGGCGATGGTGGTAGCCATATGAAAGCTAACCTCTATATGTGACAGTGCATAGAGAAAGGGTCCTAAGGGTAAAAAAATCAATTTTCACTTTTTTTTGATGTGGACAACATCTGAGCATCGAATGAGACCGATCCCATGCCCCAAAAGTGTTCCATCCCAAAGATATGCGCGTTTTATGAAAGTGATGTTACACCAAAGATACACGTATTTAAATCTTTAAAATGGCTCTCCTGAACAAAACTGGTTTTTACCCTTAGGTCCCTTTCTAGTCACATAAATAGATTGAGTGCCCTGCGAACAATAAGTGGATTCCGAACAGTATCGGACGAAGCCACTTTTGTTGTTGCAGGGATGATGCCGATCAACATTCTGGTAGATGAAATGAGACTCACGTATAATAGGAGACCAGAAAACTAAACTGAAAGAATAGATATTCTAAATGCTGAACGAGAAGACTCAAAGGCAAGTGGCAAGCCAGGTGGGACAGCAGCACGAAAGGCATATGGATGCACCAGTTACTTCCCAAGGGGACGTAAACTACTACTAGACGCATTTTCTTAAAGGGCACGGTTGCTTTAGGAAATATCTGCACAGATTAGGACATAACAGCTCGCCTATGTGGAGGAAGAGGAAACCGCAGAACACGCTGTATTTAACTGTCCCAGTTTCAGCGCTTCTCTTATGGACATCCCGGGCCCTCAACACATTGTTGAATTTATGTTCCAGAGTATTTAAAGTTGGGTAAAGGTCAAAATACACACAGCAATAGTGTTTAAGGAACTACGAAGGACGGAACGCATTCGAAAGGTGGAATAAAAATCCGACGATGACAGCGTAAAGGCTAACCAGCGAAGTTATACCTTACGGCAGTCCCACGGGGGAGAGTGATGTAGTAAGATGTAGGTCGTGTGGTTTAGTACATAAGCGCCAGAGATGGCGAATCATGCATGCTTGTTTGTAGTGCAGTCAACTTGTATTGATGAAGATTTTACACCTCCGGTTCGAAAAAAAAAACTACTCAGCCAATGTTCGTTGTGCTGTGCGTTCGATTTTTTTATGTTTCAGCCTTGTACTATTAAGGTATCAATTGGTCGGCCACTACTTCTTATAATCGGTATTTTTATTGGCCTTTTACATTTAACATAAGCCTCTATATGCTGTGTTATGGTAACATACATTCACATACTTAATACCCTCATACGTACGCATATTTTTCTAAGGCTTTTGTAATTTACATATATGCAAAAGTTAGTAATCAAAGTATTTACTTATGAGTTTTTTACGAATTTCTAAGATGTAGACGTCGTTTTGTAAAGGTCTATTTGAATAGGACAGAAAACATGTCAGTATTTGTAAGTTACTTGCAGTTCCAATCCGTAGGAATATATAAGGGGTACGATTAAGTAGTGGCCTGCTATAAAAATGTTTATAGGGAAAATCTTTACTTCAACAAAAAATTAAGAAACTTAAAAAATCAACAACTTAAGCTTTAGCTTCATGAATAATCGATTTTTGCATATTTTTTTTTATTGTTCATCCGATTGGAACCACACTTTGTATTTAGACATTTCATAGATCAAATGTAAAAAATATGCAAAATATGTGGTATTTCCGGAAAAAGGGTTAACTGTGACCGAAAAATAATATATGTGACGCGCAAAGTAGAAGGGGACCTAAGGGTAAAAACCAGTTTTGTTCAGGAGAGCCATTTTAAAGATTTAACTACGTGTATCTTTGGTGTAGAATCGTCGACTTCACTTTCATAAAACGCGCATATCTCTGGGAGGGAACACTTTTGATTTTGATTTAAAATTTGTTTTTACCCTTAGGTCCCTTTCTCTATGCGCTGTCACATATGGGTAATTCTGAGATTATGGGCCAATTTCGACATAATTTTTGGCATTCGATTTTTTTGCAGTTTGAACAGGACAGAAAACATGTCAGTTAGTGTTTGTAAGTTACTTGCAGTTCAAATCCGTAGGAATATATAAGGGGTACGCTTAAGTAGTGGCCTGCTATAAAAAATTATTATAGGGAAAACTTTACTTCAACAAAAAATTAAGAAACTTATAAAATCAACAACTTAAGCTTTAGCTTCATGATTAAAAATTTGTTTAGGACATATTGGACCGTAATCCATAAAGGGACCTAAGGGTAAAAAGTCATTTTTAAAAGCAACACATCAATATTTAAATTTTTTTGTTCTTCATATTTAACTGGATCGTCTTTTATTTTCTGATCTCGCTTTTTTCCGCCTCTCGCTTTTCTGCCAACACTTTCTCCCTTGTTCTCAACTCATTTTAAGCTTAAACCCTAAAAATTCTTACACTTCATTAACTAAAGTTTAATTATCATTCCCCGGTTAGTCGTTAGTTATTCCCCTGTGAAAAATTTTGGCAGGGGGATGATGAATTTCTACAAAACCCCCTGAAATGTTTATTTAAGTACATATCCCTACAAAATTGACTTGAGATGGAAGTTTACATTTGCAATAAACACAAAAAAACACTTGCAAAATTATAAAAAGTATTAATTATCTTTTTAAAAAACAACACCGGGGAATGACCAACTTAAGTGTGAACGTTCGTAACGAGTAACAAAACACGACTTACTTAATTTTAATAAGACTGTTGACGGAAAAACTATTAGATGTGCACCCACTTCAAGTAACGTTCAATCATATTCGAGTTGCTTGAAATCCGGATTGGTTTGGAATTTGAATTTTAGCGAATATTAGATTTTACAGGGGAGTTCTGTGTATTTTCAGGGACAGAAAATAAACATCCATTAAAATATAAATTGAATAAAAAATTATAATCATTAATAGCAACAAAATTAATTGAATATTATATTTTACTATGAACTGGTTTTGTTAAATAAATAATAAAGATTTTTGTAAATATTGAGCAAATCTCAATTGAAAGTAGTGTTAGAGACAACCAGGGTAATGATATTTGAATTTTTTGAAGAACAAATAAATTTTTTAAAAAACAATTTTAAAGACTTGAAAGGTCGCAGAAAAATTTATTTATTGTAAATAATAAAGTATAATATATTTTATTTTTCCCGCTTGAAACAACAAGGATAGCAAAGCGGCCCATAATCTCAGAATCAACCATATATAAAAAAATATGTTATGCAAAAAAAACGTTTAAATTTTATTATTTTTTATGCTTATTGGTCTATGTTTTAAATATCCTCCACACAAATGTCCTTCCCGAGTTTAGGTTCTGCAAAAAGTCACAAATTAAATCCGATTGTGCTCGAACTTAGTATACTCGTATATAGTCCTATCTCCACTGTAATGGGTCGCGAAATCATCTGAATAATAGAGTAATGTAGGGTAACTCACGGTCGGCCTCATCCGACATTAACTTATTTAACCTTATCATTGTTTTATAAATGCTACAAAACCAAAAATATATGAAAAAAAATTCTTGATGGCAAGTTAAAGTAAGTATTTGTGACTTCACGTCATGTCACTTGACGTCTAATGTTAGGGCTTTTTAAAAAAAAATAAAAAAAAAAAAATTATTGGGGTGGAGCGCGAAAATTTTCTTATTTGAAAATGAAATAAAAAAATTGTGAACCTTAGAATATTTTATTTTATATCTTAGTTATACTGAACAGAATGGAAATTTTAAAATTACTTATACATGTATCTTTCATATGTCGATCTTCGCTATCTACACACAACTGCATACATTTTCTGAAGTTTTCAAGAACTCTAACAGACATGTCGACTGGTATTCTGCCAATTTCAGCCTTAATAATGCAAATTAGGTCATTCAAGGTATTAGGACGGAAAAGGAAAACTCGCATGGGGCTAAGTCTGGTGAGCGTGCCAGCCAGTGCACATCATTCCGCAAAGCGATAAGCCGTCCAGGAAACATTTGCCTCAAACAATTCATGGTAACCCTCGCCGTGTTTGCAGTGGCACCATCCTCTTGGAACCATGTATCCTCTAACTGTATTGCCTCAAGAGCCGACTGAAAAAAAAATCCTGTATCATAGTCAAGTAACGTTCGGAATTCACAGAGACGGCAGTTACGGCTGAGTAGAGCGTTTAAAAGATTGCAGAATTGCTGCTCTAACTCTCTCGATGTTTTGTGGTGTTGTAATCATTCTCTCAGTGTGTACACATGACACATTCCCAGCTGTTCTCAATGAAGTTACCCAATTTACAATTGATTGCCGTCCAAGAACACGTCCGCGTGGGATCGTAAACGCGAGTCGTAAACGAAAAGCACGCTGCACTGCAATGATCGAGTGCGCTTTTGAAAAATACGCTTCAACACAAATTGACCTCTTCCCACGTGTCCAATGCATGATGGCAACTGAAAGGCAGACGAATACAAATCTTCCGTTAGCCACTCAGCACACTCTGAACTCTTTTCGACCAACAGTGCCACCACAGTGCAAAAAAGCAAATTACCGCGCTCCACCCTGTACTTCACCACCGCTGACATTGAGTTTCATAACTACACTTCATATCTAAATGAGTTGCATTAAAAAATGTTATCGCTTTTCGCAGACTTTTCTACTTTTATAGATACGGGCTGAGCCCACTTCTGTTTCTGTCACTTGACGAACGATATTTTATTAGTTAATATATTCGGACTAAGATATTAATGGCTCTCAACTTTGAAAATTAGGAAAGGATAAATAAAGTATTTTTATTTTGCGTTCTTTTGAATCAAAGATGTATGAATGTCACGTGCATGTCCTTGAATATACCCTGGAAAAGAATATGCAAAATATTCACAACATTAATAACACTTTATCAGAAAGTTTAAATTCACATATTATTTTCTGTGGTTTTAATCTAGCGTACAATTTAAAAAAAATGTTTACATTGTACTACACCTCATAAATTCCAAGTTTTTACGTTAGCTTCAACCACGGAATGATTGCGACTATAAGTGTAATGCTGAAGAAATATTATACATATTAAATCGCACTTTTTTGATATTTTGTTAAGTTTTCGCTATTTGGATATTTGAATAAACATTAATTTCTATTCACTCTGCCGGTAAAGGCACTGTAAAAACAGGTTAATAGAAAATTGGTTTAAATTTGATGTTACTACAGAGTGAGAATTCCTCGTTTTTACAAAAAAAAAATATTGTGCGTGCGATTTTTTGAAAATGTACAAATATCGATAGCCGAGGTAAAAAAAGGTTTTTGTAAAATATGGAAAAAAAAACTTTTTTTCCAGTGATAATTAACATTTGAAATTTAACCAAAATAGCTTTGGGCTTATACAATAAGAGTAATAGTTTCTTACTGCCTGAACCGATTATAATGATTTTAGGCTTGTTGTAAAGGCAATTGAGAGATTTTTATTTCCTTATCTAAGAAAAAATTTGTTAAATTTTGTTTTTAATATTTTTTTTAGTTTTTAATATTATTTTTCTGAGTATTCTGCCCCAAAATTATTTTTTTTCTAAATTTTGAAAATTAGCCTGAAGTATTAGCAATCAAATTGTAAAATAAAATATGGCGTAGATCATAATATGGACGTGCAGAGCATGTTCAATAATCTATATTCACTGTACTGTGTTACCGTCTATGAAACGTATAAAGCAATAGCAGAGCAATTTATTTTGATTTCTTCAAGTTCTTTTAAGTAAAAATTACACTACAATTCATTTTTAGACATAGCATATAGAAGAAAAGAAATTAACGACTAGTTCATTTGAATAAATTGTTCTAAAGGGTGTTTTTTATTGAGGTATAGAACTTCGAATTGAAATAAAACACAAGAAAATCGTTTTAATGTCCATCAATTTGGCTTTATTGGAAGGATAATTTTATGCCATTAATGTTTAAATATGATTTCGGGCATGTGGCCGCCGCGGCTGGCTCGAATAAAGCCAATTCTACAGGTCCAATTTTCAACCACTTTTTCGAGCATATGAGGCCGTATGTTGGCAATAACGCCACGAATGTTGGCTTCCAAGTCCCCTAACGTGTTTCTGGTTTGTTGGCGTAGACGAGCGACTTTACATATCCCCAAAGAAAATAATCCAATGGTCCATGTTAATCGATCCATGGTTAACCGAATTAATTGCTCTGATGGACGATTATGTCGACCATAAAATGGACGGAGCTTGCGGTAAACTTCGCGAACTGAACCATTACTTTCGAAATAAATTTGCACGATTTGCAAGCGTTGTTCTTTTGTCAACCTGTTCATGTTGAAATGACAAACCAAACTAAATATTAATCACTTGACAGCTGACAAAATGGCCGCCAGTTAAAAAAGTGATGCCAACTTAAAGTTCTATACCCCAATAAAAAACACCCCTTACAAGGAAAATGTTACAAAAAAATTCTTGTTCATTGAGGTACGCCGATATGTGCATTTATTGCATATATTTATGATATATTTTATGTACGAGCTCGTAGCTCACACTTGTCCTACTTTGAGTTTTTTGCAGGCAATGACATTGGAGCCATTTGGTACAAACGAATGATAAATTTTAGTTCCTGGAAAATCTTCTATAGCGCATCATCATTTGATAAGAGGTATTTAAAAACTTATTGATATGAAACCACCTTCCCAATCTGAGCAGTCGGATTCACTGAAATCCTGGAGGTCAATAGACAAATCTTGGCCTGTTTTTTCTACTTCTTGTTTTTCATCTGCTGTTTTCGACAGCTCAATTCTGCAGTAATTACACAAATATTTGCCAAGAAAGCTCGAAATACAATTTTTCGCATTTGATGTAATTTTTCTTATTCCTTTGATGTAATTTTTCTTATTCCTTTTAAGATTTTTTGAATAGTTTACAGCAAACGTTTGCAGGAGACATCTATCTTTTAATTATTATTTTAATGTATTTATATTAAAGTATGTATTTACCTTGGCTATCGATAATATAAGATTTTTAAAAAATCGCACACACACAAAATGTTTTTGGAAAAACAGGTAATTTTGACCCATTGCCCTGTTATTGCTTTATACTCGTATGTTTCATAGACGGTAACACAGTACATAAGTGAATATAGATTATTAAAAATAAGGTGGTAATGACGGAGGAGGCAATGTTTGCATGCTCTGCATTTCCAAATTATGATATACGCCATTATTTCTCTTTCACAATTTAATTTCTAATACTTCAGTATAATTTTCCAAATTTAGAAAAAAAAATATTTTTGCGGCAAAATACTAAGAACCATAATATATGAATTAGTAATTAAAAAAAATATTAAAAACAAAATTTACCAGTTTTTTCTTTGGGAGGAGGCAATGTTTTCATGCTCTGCATTTACAAATTATGATATACGCGCCATTTTTTCTCTTTCACAATTTGATTTCTAATACTTCAGACTAATTTCCAAAATTAGAAAAAAAATATTTTGCGGCACAACGCGGCACAAAGCGATGTAAGATAACACGGCCATAGAATTTTTAGCACAAAACGGTCATTGTTTCCATGGCTGTGTGGCACCACCTGTTGAAACCATATATCGTCCAGGTCTATATCCTCAAGTTGTGGCCTCAAGAAGTTTTTTTTCAACTAGCGATGGCGAACACCATTCACGGTAACTACTTGGCCGACCTCATTTTCGTAGAAGTACGGCCCGATGACTCCACCAGCCCAAAACGGCACCAAACAGTCACTCTTTGTGGATACATCGGCATTTCAACAATTAGTTGCGGATTTCAATTTGCCCAAGTGCGGCAATTTTGCATGTTAACAAATCCACTGTGAACACATTTTATCGATTGTGCTGACCAAATAAAATCACGCTTTTTGATTTGAACGCCCATTTTCGTTGAAGGCTTTAACAATCTTAACGCGCTGCTCAATTGTTTATCCCTCAATGGTTGAATTTGAAACAAAGAAATGTCAAATTAAGTTGGGTGCAAAAAACTTAAATGTTAAGTCGTAACCCACAATTAACATCGTGCATTGTGGTTGGACCACCCTTTGCAAGGATTCGGTTGCAAAAGAGGAGTTTTGGTTGCAATGTTAATAATCGTAATGGATATTCTGTTCGAAATACAACATGATGATAAATATGATCATCGAACTGTGCTCAAAACCAATTGAACGCCAAAAAACCAGAACTGTGTGATTTGGGATTGATCAACATGTAGTATCATCAAGACGGTGCCACATCGCATACAGCCAGGATTACAATGGAATTACTGCGAAACTTCTTTCAACAACAAGTTATTTCAAGAAATGGTGATGTTGATTGGCCTCTACGGTCGCCTGATTTGACTGCTCCGGACTTCTTTTTGTGGGGATCTCTAAAAAGCAAGGTTTATGCACACAAAACAAAAACGCTTGAGCAACTCAAACAAAATATTCGTGATGAAATTAATGAAATACCGCGTGAAATGTATGAGAATGTTATGAAAAATGTGCTCAAAAGGGCTCGCATTTGTGAGGCTAACAGAGGCGGACATTTATCTGATATTGTCCACATTTATCTGATACTTCATACATACTTAGTAGGGAAATAGATACTGTTGCACACATTTTATGCTGTTAAATAAAAAGTATTGAATGTATTTGGACCAAATTTTTTTTAATATATTTATTGACGTATATTGTATCCAAAAAAGAATCTACTTATTCGAAATGTCTCCTCAAACAGTTTTATGCATCGGTAGACGAATATGCGGCAAATCCCTGGTGGCCGGAGCGTTTTGAAAATATCGCTTTTTTTCATATCACACTTGAAAAGCGCTATTACAGCGATACGTTTCTCATTATCTGACCACTCCATGATGAAAGTTGAAACCATTTTAAAATCCCGTTACAGACTAACGCTATTGAGGTTAGCTTTCAAAACCCATATGACATTAACGGGGTATGTTCAGTTCTACTATTGAAATGGGTGTGTTCAATGTTGTAGAAGTATTTAAATCCCTAATAAGTAATTGTCGACATTAAGTAAAACATTTATCAATATAGGGTACATTCTCTTTCATTTAATCACAAATTATAAACAAACGAAGTAGTATACCTTCGCGACGGACACCCTGTATAAACAACTTTTTGAAAGATGGCATTAGAAGTTCAAAATCAGACATTAGGGGGTAATAATCACGTACATACTTACTAGTTCGAATACATTTTTAAATTAAAACACATATGCATTTTTATTTACACATCCAATAGAGAGAAATAGAGACGTTATATGTTTTTATTATTTGTTTTTGTTGTAGTTGCCTTTTTTGTAGGATTACTTTTGTTCATTTTGTAACTATGTATGTATGTTTATAAATATATTTATTTTAATATATATTTATGTATATCTCTGATAGATTATTCAGTTGAAATCAACACGAATCGCTAATGTGTTTTTTTTAATATTTTTAAATTTAAGTTCAAATGTACATTTCTTCCTTTGACAGGATTCTAAATATGCAACTAATAATATTTAATATATGTGTATATGTAAGTCAGTATGTTTGTCTGTCTCTATGTAAAGTTTATTAGTTAAATGTACGTATGTGTGTATATGTATGTTTATTTCTGTTACAATACATTTACGCACATGTAGGTGTGTGTGCGCGTAGGTGGTAGATAATCTTCTTAATGTTAAGTTTAGCTAACATGTGGTACGAACTTACATACATACATCTGTACTACGTGTAGCGTGTTGGCTTAGTTTTATATGTTCGTATGTGTATGTAAGTAGTCATTTTCTAATACTGCTGTAACTTTTCTAATTAAACAAGTTTTTTTTTTATTAATAATTAATATTAAGTATGTTATCGTAGATTTGGTTTTGGTTTAGTTTTTGTTTTGTATCCTTAATAATTAAATGGTAATATGCGTATTTTCCCTTTTCCCCCTTTTTTGTTATTTTTTGCTACACAAACTTAATTGGCGTTGTTGTTGTTGCTCTTTGGATTTCCCCAACAAAAAGTGTGTAACCAACTATTCTAGTTGCAATCGACAACGACGACTACGGCGAATTGTTGTTTGTTAATAACGATTTGGGTTTTATTACAAAAAAAATGTTTTTAAAAAACTAAAATGTTGATAACAATTTCTGTATAAGCTGTTTCATCTTTTAACATTGAGTAAAGGTAGGTATTTGTAAGTTTATGAATGTGAATCCTTTTTGTTTTGTATTTTTTTTTAAATATCTTAACAAGTTTTATTTAAGGTACAGTGGGCTCAAGAGGTAAGTTTTTGTTTTTTTGTTGTTCTGTTCAAGGACATTTTTTTGTTTTGTTGTTGTAGGTGGTTTTCTTTTTTGATGAATTACACTTCGGCAGAAGTTCCATGGGTTGGGGTGGGTCATTTCGTATACCTATTAAATCGAAGGATAAACCGCAAATGTACTATTTCGTCCACTTTTGGTATTTCTGAAATATATTTAATCCTATTTTTACGATTTAGCTCAAAATTAATATTTACGAACAGTGTAATAAGATTAGAATTAGATGAGGTGACAAATAATTAGATTCCTAGCCACGCCCCTTTATATTATCCTCTTTCCGTGAAGATATGACCCCTCATAACTAGTGTATAAAGTTCGCTTATATTGCGAAATCCTTACTATTTTTATACCCTCCACCATACAATGGAGGGTATACGTATTAGTTTTTTCATTCTGTTTGTAACACCTTGAAATAATCATCGAAGACCCAACAAAGTATATATATTCTTGATCCTCGTAAAATTTTAAGACGATCCATGTTGTCCGGCTGTACGCTAGGGAGCTGAAATTTGGCACAAACATGTGTAGTTAACCTAGCATGGTTGGTATTGAAAATGGGCTATATAGCTCTACGGGAAGTTGGTGTTGGAGACCCTCAACCGACACTACCTCATAAAAATTAGTTTTTTATTTGGAAATATCCGTCCAGTTTCTTGAGCAAAATCACTGAAGGTTTGCAAATAATAATATCTATATAGGGGCAATCATCTATGTAAAAATGGTTTAGATTGAGCCACAATTTCTTGTACCTCCCATACAAACGGCCTTATGGGCCTTGAGAAATAATATGACTATAACTCACCACAAAATTGACCTATCGAAATGAAATTTTACACGTCAAGATTTCTATATACAACACACTTTCACGCTGAATTCGGTTGAGATCGGAAAAGTCCTACTGGTACCTCCCACACTTACGGTCTCATGGGCCTTGAAAAATAATATGACAATAACTCACCACACACTTGACCTATTGAGTCGAAATTTTCGGCATAAAGATTAAAATATAGAACAGACTTTTGCGCTAAATTTGGCTAAGATCGGAAAGGCCCTACTGGTACCTCCCACACAAACGGTCTCATGGGCCTTGAAAAATAATATGACAATAACTCACTACAAACTTGACCTATCGAGATGAAATTTTCTACATAAAGATGTTTATAAAGAACACACTCTGCGCCAAATTCTGTTGAGATCGGAAAAGTCCTACTGGTACCTCCCACACAAACGGTCTCATGGGCTTTGAGAAATAATATGACGATAACTCACTACAAGCTTGACCTATCGAAATGAAATTTTGCACATAAAGATTTCTATATAGAACACACTTTCGAACCAAATTTGGTTTTATTTGGGAATCTGGTGGAGGGTATCCAAAGTTCGGCACAGCCAAACTTAATTTTTTTTATTTGTTATAACAGCTTTTTACGCGTGTATTAAAAGAAAGGTTGACACGCCCCATTTTGTTATCTCCCGTGCAAATGCATCATTCTGTATACTTTTGGTATTCAAATACTAAAGTTGCGTATCTGATGATTATTAATAATAAGATAATTGAATTATTACCTGCTCAAGACCTCTTGCATATATATTTAAATAGAGTACACGTTTTTAACAAAATGACAGAGTGACAGTGATTTTCGTGGCTGCACACTGTTTTTATCATGATATCGGGTCCGTGACAATTCTCTTAAGAAAGCTTTGCTGCAATTGTTAAAAGTAAAAACTTACTCTTGCCATCTCTACAGAGGTTTTTGTTAAAAACTTGTATTCTATTTAAATATACTTATAGATGCAAGAGGTATTGAGCCGGTTAATCCCTGTTCAATGTGTAAAAGCGACAGACCGAAATAAAACAAACGAGCTAAACAATAAGATAATCGATATTAAATTACACTAGCTGATGAAAAATTGGAATTTGTAAGAAAAAAATGGTTATTACGCTCATTTTTGTCCTCCCGTGCAAATGCACCATTTCGCTCACTCTTGGGATTCGCATAATAATTGAAATACTATGAATGCGATTCTGCTAAAAATAATAATCGATGATAAATTTTATTTGCTGGCGAAAAACTAGAGTCTTAGCCACGGTCTTTCTTATACCTACCACACAAATGACACTATCTAGAAAATAAACTCTTACCTCACTGACTTAGCACTCTTTGTTACTGCGAGGAATATGAAAATATCCGAATCCCAATCATCAGCAACACAGTTTAATGCTTGGACCGCAAAGGTGCGGTTGTCACTAAATGTGAAAGTCGACGACGTCAACATCCCGACTACCAACTACCCCAAAATCCTTCGGGTCACACAGCTACAACTATCTATGATAAACTCAAAAGTATGAACAAGGTCCTCAAGTCACTTGCCGGCAGTACTTGGGGAGCCGACATAGGTACCTTGTTGACCTTTTGTAAAGCGATAGGTCGGTCTGTAGCAAAGTACGCAGCACCTGTATGGTCAGCGAACGTGAGTACGACGCAGTGGAAGAAAATTCAGAGTTGCCAGAATGCAGCCCTCAGAACATCAACAGAGTGTCTTCTTATATCATCTGAGGACCATGTACATGAGGAGACGAAGGTCCTTACCATGCGCAGACACAATTTCCTAAGGTCTAAGCAATACCAACGTCTCTTGGAGAGGACGCTTCCGCCCAGGCAGATCAGGTACGATCTTAATGATATACAGATAGGTCCAGTGGTATAAGAGAGAACCTTTAGATCATCGAAACTATCAGGCAGGTCTGAACAACATTTACGCAGATGAAGTCGCAGCAGCAGTATCCAGCTACCGTGTGAATGTAGTGTTAGGTGAGCATCCCCCGGAGATTTCACCCGAGGAGAAGGTACTTCCTTGCAGGCGCAGCTGAGATCTGGAAGGTGCAGCCGCCTCAATTCTGGGCACGAATTGATGCTAACGTTCTGGACATCTGTCCCGCCTGCCATCAGGGACCACATGATGTGCTGCACCTCTTTCATTGTCCGACCAAGCCCACTCAGCTGACCCCAGGTCTTTGTGGACGTTCAAATGGCGCGTTTTTTCCACCTGGATATCGAAGCAGATCCCCCATATACGAACAAGACTTCAAAATAAATATATTGTTGTTACAACAACAACATTATCTGTGGTCTTAAATCTAGCCCATATAAATTTTTTCTAACACATAAATTTCGGATATATGTAAAGCGGATCATCCGATTGAAACTTGTTTTTTTTTATTTTTGGGATACTATTATATACACGTATAGAGAAAGTAGCTTGCAATTCAGTCCAAACTACTATAACGTCGTTGGACTAGCAGCCTTCATGTTGCTATCAGCAAATGACAAAAATATTGATGTATTCGCCATGCCATCGAATTATATTTATGATATTATTATGGTACACAGTGAAAAAATGAGAACGCCAAACAATCACAAGGCACTTGGTACCAGCGCTACATGTAAACTAGTAAAAACGTGGTTAAGTAAGGACATGCCAAATCTACTAAACATTCACCGAAGGTCAGCGATTCAAGTGACAGATTTACAATTAGTAGTCCTAATATTGGATAATTTTGAACCACACTAGATGGCGCTGCCATGTAAATGGTGCTATATCGTGCAGATTAAATTTTTGATGTTGGCTTCATTGTAAAACATAATTCTAATGATATTACGAAGTACATTTTATTATTATAATAATAATTATCAGTAATAATAATAATTATCAGTAGGTTACTGTTACAAAAATGCAATTATTATAGAAAAAATTTGTATTTTTTATTGGAAAAAATTAGTTTTTATTGGAAAAAATTATTTTTTTTACAGCAAAAAAAAACTTTTTTATTTAAAAGTATTATATCTTTTTTGGATCCGCTTAATCAACATCAATATCACTGTCAATTTGCGTGTTTGAAGTATCACCGTTTTTTCATGAAAATCTTCAAGAAATAGTACCATTTGTATGACAGCGCCATCTAGCGTGAGGTTTAGGTAGAAATAAAATGAGAAATTCATTCCTCGTCCCCAAAAATAGTAAGATATTACAACTTTCCAGAATATTCAAAATAAATAAGCTCTATTAAGTATATAAAATTTTCAATAATCTTGTCTTGTTAGACAGCTTTCCAAAAACACCAAGTTCAAATGCGTTTAAAAAAAACTCGAACTGAACTAAAGAAAACCCTTGAAGGTTTTTTTATGGATAATTTCAACTTTCATTTGCAATTGGTTTCATCGCATTCGCATTCCAAAAGTTTGATTTTGATTTGATGCTGGTTTAAAATTATAGATTTAATGTGGTTAAAGAGATTTTTTCTTCTTGTAAATAAAACACGACTATTATTCTTATTGTTTTCAAGCTATGTATAGCATTCTTCAAAAATATGCAATATTATTGATATTTCTCCAAATTGTAGTTGTAGAATAAGGATGTTTCATTACACAGTACAACATTTTTCAGATGATTGATTCTGATAAGTGTTTGTGAAAGTAGCCCCAAAAAGAAGACTAAACCTGGACCAGGACTAAAGAATGATGCAGAACATCATTCTTTTAGTCCAGGTACATCAAATAATAATTTTGTAATTAATTTGAAGTTAGTTAGTATCGTATAGGGGAATTTGTCACGATTTAGGCTCATTTGTTTGTCGAGAACCACTAGTCCGAATAAGCTGAAACAAATTTTAAAATATTAAAATTACACTTTCTTTAATCTGTTCATACAACGATACGTTACAAAGGCTACAGTTTCGCAGTTATAAAAAATGTATGAAGAAAAAACATATTTTTTGCCTAAAAAATTAAAATTTTTTTTTAATTCATAAAAAATATAAAAAGTAAAAAAGTGCCAAGTCCTATTACTTTCACGTAAAGTCACATAACATATGAACAAAAAGAGACATAGATCATGAAAAATGATTTACGCGTTTCGCTTTTATGCACAATAAAGTGAAGGTATGCATCTCAAAAATTTGCTCGAGATATGCACAAATTTCTTTGGAAAAAACATTGATGACTTTTTTATTGATTCTTTATTTTGCATGAAAATAAACATTCCGATTCATATTACAGCTATTCTTATACAGAAAATATGAGATTTTTATATGTTATCTATGCATGGAAACACAAATTAGAACATTTTCAATTATTGTCACTATCCATCCTCGTTGAAGTTGACGTTTGTGGTTCTGGTGACCTTATTTTCTTCGCAGGTTGTTCATATTCATGTTCTGAGTCTGCAGCATCTTCCGAGATAGACATAATATAAAAGAGCATGTTTTGTTCAGTGTGTCCACAAATTTCAGTGTCATCTTCATCTTCGGTGCTTTCATTTTCAAACTGCATAATTTTAGAACTCCATCAGCAAACCTCCGCAAGCAATGCATCCACTTTTTTGCCTTTGAATCGCTTTTCCATTGGCATGGTCCCCTAGTGGAACCTCTCTCCTTGTTCGTCCGATTTCTGAGGTAATTGTGTCAAAAAGGTATCAAGGTGGACATGCATGAAATGTAATTTTAACGTCATGGATACATTGATTTTTCAATGTAATACAGCCAGTTGTCCACTCGAGTCTGTATGTCATCTCGCTGTACACGGTTCTTTCCTAAAACGCCTTCGATGACTTGTTTCAATGTGTCCCATGCACATAGGTGGTTATAATGGTTCGAAAGCTAATTGTGAAAGATTTGCACATTTATGAGCAATCATAAAAATCAAATAACCTTTTGTCTATTTTTTTTTTAAATTCTCAGAATCAAAAAAAGAGTCTTAAACGTTTTTTTCAAAGAATTTTGTACATATCTCGAGTAAATTTTTGAAATTCAACGAAACAAAGGCTCTTTTTGGCGCCAAATTCAATTGCTGAGGTAACTCACGTCGTGGCGATGTTTTAAATTCTCAGAATCATAAAAAAATCATCAACTTTTTTTCCAAAGAATTTTGTACATATCTCGAGCAAATTTTTGAAATTCTTACCTTCACTTAATTGTGCATAAAAGCGAAACGCTTAAATCGATTTTTATGATCTATGTCTCATTTTGTTTACGTGGAAGTAATAGGACCTGACACTTTTTACCGTTTTGTATTTTTTATAAATTAAAAAAAAATCTTTAATTTTTTAGGCAAAAAATATTTTTTTCTTCATACATTTATTTAAAACTGTGAAACTGTAGCTTACAAGTATGTAGAAAAACGTTGTATAAAGAGATTAAAGAAATTGTATTTTTTTTTAAATTTGTTTCAGTTTATTCGGACTAGTTATGACAAACAAAAGAGCCTAAAGCGTGGCAAATTCCCCTATACGATACTTACACGCAGAGAAAAAACATGGTTACTACATGGTCACGGCAATAATAATATTTTCTCCGCAATAAAAGTATGTTCGTCGCAACCATAGCATTGTTAACTGAATTTATTTTTGACAATAGTATGATTGCAGCAATATTAATATTGTTGAAATGTAACAATAGTATTATTGCCAAATTTAAAAATGAAAATATAGTTATAGCAACAATATAAATATGGTTGGTGCGACAAAAGTATAGTGTTTTGCGTTTTATGTTAACAGTAATATGATTACGGCAATCATACTGTATGATTGTAATTTTTCTTCATTTAAATATGCTTTTATGCTTTTTTAAACAAGCTGCTTTGGCTTTGTTTAACTGAAATATTTTTAATAAAAACGCTTACGTTTATTTCAACTTATTTTTTCTACTGTGAAATAAATCACTCCCTATTATTTGGAATCTAATGTATTTATGAATAAATTTCATAATTCATATCTAAATAGTGATTATACTATGGTTGTAGGGATCATAACGTGGTTGCGTGTAAATCATAGTATGGTTGTGAGGATCATACTATGGTTGTATATGAAACATACTATGGTTGTGAGGATCATAGTATGGTTGAGTGTGAATCATACTATGGTTGTGGGGATCATAGTATGGTTATGTGTGAATCATATTATTGTTGTGAGGATCATAGAATGGTTGTATTTGAATCATACTTTTGTTGTGGGGATCATAATATTGTTGTACCACAACCATATACTTAACAATAGTATTATCCTTTTCGAATATTGTCACCACAACCATACTTTTTTTCTGCGTGTACTAACTTTAGTATTAGTATTAGTATTAAATTATTATTTGATGTACCTTAATCAAACGAATGATGCAGAAGTTCTTCTTTTTGGGGCTACTTTCACAAATAATTATCAGAATTGAGTCCGAAATCATGTGTTGTACTGTGTTATACGATTTTGTAAACCCGATAAACTTACCCGAAGTGTAATTCATTTTGATTTGATTGTTTGAAACATTTATAATTTTAAGTACATATGTAGTTGTAGTTGTAACATTAAAGACTTCTTACAATATTAGAAAAATATATGTATGTATATATGTATAGTTAGTTGTGTATGTGTGTACTCGTATGTACATAGCATATCCATAAACATTTTTACTTCAAAATGACATTTTAACAACACTTACAATTTTGTTCTAACAAGGATACTGCAAGAGATAACTTTAAAAGGAAAATTAAAAAAGTCTATATACAATCTAAGAGGAAGTTTTGAAAAAAAGAAACGCTGGTATTGTCTTGGTTTGTGTGTTTTGTTAAAGGTATTTTAAGTTTGAACGACTTTTTCATTCGATATTTGTTTGTACACTGTGCACGTTTGTTCGGGTTTTTTCCATTTGTCTCTCCAAATGATCTGTCTACTATAACATTTATTAAAATAAATATTTGCTTTGGTTTTCAAGTTTTTAGTTTGGCAACAATATTTCAATATTTCAGTATTATAAATATTAAATAGGTTTCTTTTTAGTTTTCAAAAATTTGGCGGTTTTAACATTTGTGTTTGTTTTTAGTTAACTTTACATTACAGTTGATTGAGATTTCATATGTCCTTAATTGGTTTTCAAATTTTCCACAAAGGTTTGCTTTCAATGTTTGCCCTATGAACGATATCTGGTCGGATGTGTAAGTGTGTAGGTATGACTGTAGTTTTAAATCAAGCGGTTCGCATGCGTATGGAGTTTAACAAAACTTGTTGTAAGTTTCCTTAGCGGTGTGATTTTGAATTTCGGGATAGGTTTTGTGTTTTTTTTGCAGTCATTATATCTCTCCATGATCTTTGCTACACTGAGTCAGCAGTACTTAGTTATTATTTTTTTTAGCAAATTTGAATTCCTTTAAGGTTTACAAAAACTTTTTTATTCTGGTTTTAGTTTTTTGTGGTAACAAACACATCACATCGAGATATTCCATTTTTAATTTTTCTTAAAAAAAAAGAAACCAAAAAATGTGGACACCTATTGCGGGTTTCTTTGGGAATTGATAGCAAACATTGATGTTGTACATTGAATTGAAGAAAGTTTTGATTTTTGTTTTTGTATGCATTATGTTGATGTTCTTTCAAATAAATATTGCTATTAAGTTAAGGTTCTTAGTAGTTTTTGTTTAATGATTTGAACTTGTGTTTAATGATGACAGAGCGAATACACTTTATTTATATGTTACAATGTGTACAGAGCCTCTGTTTTGTTCAAGCGGAATTTAAAGCATGGGCAATTGAAACAAGTTTTTTTAGAATACCCAGACATTATCTGAACACAGAAGAGGGAAATCTCTCTGGGCCACCGTGGGCAAGTCATAGTGCAAAATTGGTACATATTTGTGTTTGTTAGAAATTTTCTTTGTTTTTAAATACCCATATGTGACAGCGCATAGAGAAAGGAACCTAAGGGTCCAAAAAAATCTGTTTTCATTTTTTTTCTTTTTTTGATGTGGATAACATCTGAGCATCGAAATGAGACCGATCCCATGCCCTAAAAGTATTCTCTCTCAGAGATATGAGCGTTTTATGAAAGTGAAGTCGACGATTCTAAGCGCAAATGGAAAGGGACCTAATCTTTAAAATGGCTCTCCTGAACAAAACTTTTCATCAACTTTTCACTTTTTTTTTGAAGTGGAAAACATCTGAGCATCGAATGAGACCGATTCCATGCTCCAAAAGTGTTCCCTCCCAGAAATATGAGCGTTTTATGAAAGTGAAGTCGACGATTCTAAGCGCTAATAGGAAGGAACCTAATCTTTAAAATGGCTCTCCTGAACAAAACTGGTTTTTAACCTTAGGTCCCTTTCTATTTTGCGCGTCACATATGTCCCCAAGGCTCATATACCATTTCTCAAGGCCTCCACTTTAGCTAAATTGTAAAATGTATGTCATATTCATATTCGCCAGAAAATGTAGTCTCAGGAAAAACAAACGCTTCCTAACATTAGAGCACAAAATAAATAATGGAAAGACTCACAACTGAACAAAGAACGAGAATTATTTTAACGCAAACGCATGAGTGATAAATCTCATTTGCATTTGAATGCATTTGTTAATAAGTAGAACTGTAGGTTCTGAAAATCCAAGAGCCATTCATCAACACCAATTGCACCCCATTAGGTATACAGTATGGCCCATAAATTATTGGGCCTTAATTCTTCGAAAATGAAGATGGAAGTGCTGTAACCGTAAATGAAGAGCGGCATCGGTTTGTGATAGAACACTTTTTACGTCCTGCTTCTGAAAACAGACCTGAGATGTGGTTTCAGCAGGACAGAGCCACTGTATACACTGTCCGAGACACAATGGCATTTTTAAGTCAAATTTTTGGGCAGCGAATAATTTCCAGAAATTCGGAAATTATTTGGCCAGCGCGATCGCCAGATTTGTCAGCACCCAACTATTTCCTTTGGGGTTACTTGGAGGAGCGAGTATATGTTAACAAGCCCGAGACAATCCTACAAATTAAGGCCAACATTGTTGCAGAGATCCAAAAGCTACAGCCACAAATTTTAAAAGATGTTATGGAAAATGCTCTAAAACGAGCCCAACGAGCGAAACGAAGCCGGGGGGTCATTTAAGTGACATTATTTTTTATATTTAGCGTAAACAAATTTTGATTTTGTGTAGTATGTGTCTTAAAAAAAATAAAAAAAATTTAATAAACGAAAAAGTTATTAAGGTTTCTAACCCCATAGTGACTAGTGGGTGGAGTAGCCATAATCCACGATGTTTATTGTGAATGACACCTTTACGACATGATTTTTGCCAAACTTAGTTCTTTGTTCCTGTGTTTGAAAAATTCAACCATGGAGAGGCACATAATTAAGCAGCGCGTTGAGATTGTTGAAGCCTTTCACGAAAATGGGCGCAATCTACCATATGTGTCTACAATCGGGAGTATTGTGCGCAATTTTCTGAAAACCAGGTCTGCAGGAAATGTAAAAACACCTGTGTATGCTCGCCCTATTCCTTTCTTCCTTGTTCTGTCATCAGGCTGTACTTCTTCGAAAATGAGGTCTGCCATGCAAATACCGTGAATGGCGTTCGCTATTGTGAAATGGTAACGGACTTCTTGTGGCCAACAAATTGAGGATATGGACATGAGCGATGTGTGTTTCCAACGGGATGTTTCCACTTGCCACACAGTCAACGAAACAAAGGCTCTTTTTCCGGCGAAATTCAAAGGCCGAGGTAACTCACGTCGTGGCGATTCTTTGGGAAATTTAAAAGAAAGAGTGTACGTCAATAATCCAAGAACATTGGGCGATTAAACATTTTAAATTTGAAAAGTACTGATCATTTTTTCACCATTGTAGTCATCGGCGGCTCCTTGCTCATTTTCGAACAAAATAGTCCCAATGATGCCGCCAGACCAAAATGCACACATATCATTGACTAGTTGTGGATGCATTGGCTTCTGAATAGTCATGATTGGTTTCGCGGAACCCTCATATGCGGCAATTTTGCTCATTGACATAGCCACCGAAATGAAACTAAGCATTATCTGAAAACATAATTTTTCGGTACAATTATTCATCTCCTGCCAAATAATCACATCGGATAGTGTTGACAAAGTTCAATCTTTCCAATTAAACCAGAAATAAGAAAAAATATCAGTACTTTTTTTTACAGCCGATTCAATTCAAAATAAATTAAATGGCCTACCCTACACATATTACTTTAAAGGTCCTATCGAGAGATTGAAGCCTAATGCCAAAATAATTAGCACCATTGCGGCTTTAGGTCTAATAAATCTAAAAAGTTCTGGGGCCATCTAATCGACCACAATACAGGATTGCAGACTCCAGTCAGATTTCGTAGATTACGTCTGAGTGGATGGAAAGGACTAAGTGAGATGTGTTAATAAATCTGGCATGGGTTCGTTGTAAAAAATTAGATGACCCCTTGGTACCCCCTGCTTAGCTTTCGGCAGTCCAATAAGATAACAAGTAAATAAGTCTAAAGTCGTGCAGGGCGGATCTCTTTTATGGATATCCTTCTGTAATTTAATGCAGAGACTTTTGCAGTTCAAAAACATAAATGAATAACGATCTGACATTTTTCCGACGAATGACATTTCCACAATGAAACAAGGACAGAGGCTGCTGAACGCATCTGTAAACTTTCTTGATTACCTGCTACAAAACACTTTGGTTTGCTAGAACTACAGACATATCAACAATTATTTTAATTACTTTTACATTTCGTTATCAACTCTAGATTACTTTTATTTGAGCGGGTGTTTCAAAAATTATCTGTTTTTTATGAAAAATAGTTTGTTTCTCTTTTGTTTTGGGATTTTGGTTGTTATCATTTTTAAATTATTGCACTAAATTTAAGTTTGTATTTATGCTAAAGCTTTCAATCATTCACTATTATTGCCTGACCATATCAACAATGAAAAGAGCATGTAAAAAAAAGAATTTCAAATCAAAAAGTTTAAAAAACGCACCTTGCTTTTTGGGCAAGGTAAAAAATAAGAAGACGCTGCAAAGCCCTCAAGTGTGGCAACAAAAACTGCATTTATTTTAAGCTAAATAAAGAATTCCCCGGCAATTATTTGACAAACAAATCTTTGAGGGTCGAGCAGAGTGAAGCATCACAGGTATCCTTGGAGTCATCCTCGTCACCCTTGCCAAACCAATTGAGCGTGGAACGTACGGCATTGGCTGCCTGTGCTTGGGTGCGACTGCGTCGTGATGAGCCATAATCCTTGGGCACCGCGCCTTTTGGGGCGGTCTTTGAGCTACTCAAAGCGGATGACGTAGCACCCGGAGCACTTGAACCGGAAGGTCCGGAACCAGAATTTTTGCGCAGAAAACCCTCTATGGCCGAACCGATGACTGTGGCGTCAACAATGGTTCCTTTGGTGTGATCTGTCCAACTTTTTTGTTTGCTGCGTGGCTTAAGCTTCGGTTTGTTCTCGCGCAGCACATCTTTGGCTTGTAGTTTTTCCAGCACATCCTTGGACAGCGCCATGGCCGTGCTCTTGCTGCGTATACTCTTCTTACGATCCATGGGCTCATGTCGCTTGGCGAACCATCCCGACAGAGCCGCTGAACTATTATCCTGAGCATCGGTTACCAATTGCTTGGCATTGTTGAGTATGGAAACGTCAAAACTATTCGAACGAGTCGAACGTCCTGCATTGGGATCTAGCAGGTTTAAACTACTTAGTGAGGGTGCCTGAATCGTGGATGTGGTAGGTTTTGATTTTGCAGCCGCCGACGAGCTGGCTGGAGTTGGTGCATCTTCGCATCTGTGTATTTCAATGGCCGATGATGTCAGATTGCTGAAAATGGAACTAATGTCGGTTCGACTGCCGAGGAAGCCGGCGCTTTTCTTTCGCCTGGTAGACGAACGATTGCTGGTGGGCTGAGTTATGCACGGCGATATAATGGCGGGATGTTCGGAGGCTCGACGATAATTAGGTGAGGGTGTGGGCTGAGCTGAGACGCATTCCGAGTAACGACGGTTGGTGTAGCGCTGTGGCGTAGTGCCACCCACTTCATTGAGTGTTTCCACTTCACAGACCTTCTCGCTGCTGGTGGTCCACAGTTTCATGCGTGCTTTACGAGATTGTACAATATCATCCATGATGTCCAATTGTAAATTATGTATACTACCTATTGGATCCGTGGAAGGTGGTCCAGTGGAGGTGTTGCTCTCCCTTCGCGAACCCATTAGGCGACTGGTGAGATGGAAAAAAGGTTGAGATATTAAAAAAATTGGCATTAATGCCTATAATAAACCAACCAACCCCCTTCCCCAACTCACTTGTTTGGAAATGCCGCCACCGATTCGCGCCGTGAACGTCCGAAAATTGTCGTTGGCACCTTGGAAATTGTCACCACCGAATGGCGTCGTCCGGATGGCGCCGGGGCCTGTGACAGTGTGGCCAAAAAGGCGGCTTCCTTGGGAGACGGTCCCGAACCTTCGCCCCCACGTTCTGAGAGACGTCTTACCTGACTGGCCGTAATGCCTTCGGTGACCTGTTGTGAGGGCAGGGAATGCTTTCGGCTTTCCCGTGGATCTCGCCATGGTGACAGTAGATATGGATTAACTGGTGAGTCAATGTCGAGGCTGGCTTTGTTCGATGGTGTCTCTGAACTCTCCAGGTCGTCCTCTTCGACTATTTGTGATTCATCGACAACAATTAGAGGTTCTTGCTTTGCCATCGACCCGAAGCGGGATATTGAGGCGCGTCTTATGCGAAAAGTATCTGAAAGAAGAACGAGAAAATGGAAATTTCAAAAACAAATATTCAAAGGAAAGATAATTTGTGTGTGAATAGTGTAAATGAATCAAATTCTCTAACGAAGTCATTGTCTATATTTAAAAAAATCTTATAAACTGTACTGTCTAATGAGGGGATGAATTGATTGGTCCCAAGATCACTTGCAGATGATACCGTGTACAACATTTTCTACGACATGTTGGGGCTGTAGGCCAATGTTATGGTTTACCAATAGAGGTAAGAGTTCACGAGGTTCGAATTGGAGGTAAGGTAGCTACGAGTATGATGTTAAACCTACGCCATTTGTACTAACCTGCTAGGGACACTGTGCGAAGTTTCGCTTGGCTAGTTGTTTACCATTGAAATCACAGAAGAAAGTAAGGCTTGATATGATTTAATATTTTACCAGGTAGCAGATAACAAATGTGAAGGTTTATCCTCAACCTCATTTTAAGCTACTTTTTAATTTGTGCCTTAAAATTCCTGGGTAGCGCCGATATATTAAACTACGTCTATGAAGAAGCATCCAGGCTTACTACGTCTATGATGAAGCATCCAGGCTTACCAAGACAAAATGTACCTCCTGATAAACAAAGGTTGTGGAGAGGTGGGTAAAACATACCAAGTTTCTAATCCAATTCCAGAATTCTAGGGAAAAGAAAATCTCATATAGTCGAGGCCAAACTGCCGAGACAATAATGCCATTTCATCTGCTAAATTGGTCTAAGATACCAACATTTTAAGGGAATTCGTGGTTATTGCCAAGTTTGCATTAATAGTACCCTGGGCGGTAAAAGAATATTGTCATATTTGGCTATAATCGCTTTTACTGTCATTTGTAAGCTTTTCAAATCTTTCTTAAAGCACAGCCGACACGCATGCGAGGTCAGTCAGTTGAAAAACGCCCTGCATGAAATAGAAAACCCAATCATCAGTTTCTGTTAGGTGCCTTCTTCGAAATGAAAGGAGCTTTTACCAGCGTTTAAATACGCTCAATCATCTGGGCTCTCCAGCATACATGGATAGAGCCAGTGTTAATAACTCCAACATGGGCAACGGATCAGTATTTGTGACGCGCAAAATAGAAAGGGACCTAAGGGTAAAAACCAGTTTTGTTCAGGAGCGCCATTTTAAAGATTTAAATACGTGTATCTTTGGTGTACCATCACTTTCATAAAACGCGCATATCTCTGGAGGGGAACACTTTTGAGGCATGGGATCGGTCTCATTCGAAGCTCAGATGTTGTCCACATCAAAAAAAAGTGAAAATTGATTTTTTTTACCCTTAGGTCCCTTTCTCTGTGCGCTGTCACATATAAGGACAAGAAATAAACGTTCATTAGAATATTACAGAACATGGAAATGAGCAGACTCATATATACCGAGCAGATATCGAGTGAACCCAAAGTCACTTCAGTGCGAGCCAACCAAAGTTTAGTGAGCCAATACTCGGTCATTTAAGAAATCGTAGAGATAATTTTGCCTTCTGTCAAAAGAGTGGAAGCTGGATGAGACACCAAGTCTCCAAACGCACGAAGAAAAAAAGTATAGTTGGGGTAAAAATATTTGAAGAGCATCATACTATTGAGTGGTTGTGTCGCAACAATAATTTGATCCTCACAACAATAGTATAATTCACACACAGCCATAATTTGATTCCACAACCATATTATGATTTACACTAAATCATCATGCAGAAAAAAAGTATGGTTAGGGTGACAATATTTAAAGAGGATCATACTATTATTGGGTATATGGTTGTGGCACAACAATATTATGATCCTGACAACAATAGTATGATTCACACTCAACCATAATATGATATCCACAACAATATTATGATTCACCATTAAACAATTATCTCCACAACCATATTATGATCCTCACAACCATAGTCATTTTCTCATACAACCATAGTATGAATCACACGCAATCATACTCAATCATACGCAATCACTCAACCATACTATAATCTCAACAACAATAGTATGATTAACACTCAACCATACTATGATCTTCACAACAATAGTATGATCCTCACAACCATAATATTTTTCTTATACAACCATAGTATGATCCTCACAACCATTGTATGATTCAATCAACCATACTATGATACCCAAAATTATTTATTAGGATTGTGTGTTGTTCACCATCCGTAGACACCAAGTAACGAATGTGATTAAACCATATCAATGGCTATATACTTAAGTGCAGGCAGATTTAAAATAAACGAGATCCAGTCGGTATTAGAGTATTGTACCGAACAAAGTAAACAATAAAAATCCTTCGAAGGTAGTTCCGATTGTTGTTTTTTTCAATGGACAACAACCATTCACTGTATCGCGTATATGTGTTTTTTTGTGTATCAAAAAAACACACGCACACACATACATGTATGCTCTTAAAAACCTGTTTTGTTATGTTCATAGTCGCAACCATATTGTATGATTGCCGTAATCATATTATTGTTAACGTAAATTTTAAACAACAAGACTTTTGTTGCACCAACCATGTTCATATGTTTGCTACAACCATATTTTCATTTCTAAATTTGGCAAAAATACTATTGTTACATTTCAACAATACTAATATTGTCACAATCATACTGTTGTCAAAATGAAATTCAAAAAACTATACTATGGTTGCGACGAACATGCTTTTATTGTAGAGAACATATTATTGTTGCGATGACCATATTGTAACCATATCTTTTCTCTGCGTGATACTATGATCACTAAACCATGCTATTCACCCTCAACCATACTATTGTCACCACGACCATATTATAAGTCATACTCAACATACTTTTATCCCCACAACCATGTTGTGATCCTCACATCCATAAAATATTTCACATACAATCATAGTATGATCCCCACAGCTATAGTATGATTCACACGCTACCACGTTATGCTCCCTAAAACCATATTATGATCCCACTCAACCATAATAAGATCCCCAAAGTTAGTTATTAGGATTAGATTATGTTGATATCCAAGAATAGATTTTTGTTTAGTAAACTATTTTACAAGACATTAAATTCAAGATAATAGGAGTGATTTTTTCTTATCGACAGAAATATTCCGTTAAAATAAAAAACGAAAGTGCTTTTAAAAATATTTTAGTTACATTCTCGTATTCAAGCCCAAAGCAGTTTGTTTTGAAAAATTTTAATTTGCACAATAAAAGTTTTATTTTTGCGTAAGACTCGTAACGATAACATTGTTCTAAAAACCATACTCAAATTTTTCAAAATTATTAGTTTATCATTTATTATATTATCATATTATTGTTAAGATAAAAATCATTTTTAAATGTGGCAATAATACCATTGTTACATTTCAAAATTAAATTATTGTCAAAATTAAATTCAAAAAACAATATAATGGGCGCGTCTAACATACAGAGATCATATTGTTGTTGCCGTGACCATATAGTAACCATATCTTTTTTCGGCGTGCGACAACAATAAAAATGGGTTTAGATTTAGACATGTTAGTTTTAAGATTAATACAAAAATGAAGACAGCAACAAGCAAAGCACCAAAAAAATGTCACCAGGTCTTTCGAAGATTGATATGTAAGAAAATCATGGACTCGAAATATATACACAGATGATCAGATACAGATGATACTTACGTTATTGTAATTTACAAATTAATTTAAAATATTGTGAAAATTCTGGTTCATTTGAACATATGCAACGTGAATTTAGTCGTGAGATCGACCATCATTAAGGCTTTGCTGAACAAATAATTCGTCTCAGCGTTAACGACTTTGATTGTGGGAACATGCTTTGGACCTTAAGTCATGAATCGGACAGATATTCCTGCTTAGTGATGATACCAACCCCTTCCTAGTGACAAACATTAATAAAGATCTGGAAATGGCGATTCTGGTACGATGAGCAATTTGGCATTGTTAAATAGTCCGTATGACCTCTATTGCGGTTGGATTAGGGCATAGTTTCGTCTCAAAGTGGAGTGGCATCTCAATTCGGTGGTGAGACCCATATATCAGCATAGCTGATAATGATCATGATCCAACACCAAGAAGGAAGTTATGTTTCGTTAAGTTTGGTACTGGCGGGATTTATCCGTAGGGGTCCACGCCGACGTATGGCTAAGGGAACCAAGGTTGATGTTATCATGGCGAGAATAATGTAAATTACTAGGACGCGGTTTCGTGAGGTTTTTGCACGCAGAAAAAAGTATGGTTGGGGTAACAATATTCGAAGAGCATCATACTATAGTTGGTTAAATGGTTGTGGCACAACAATATTATGATCATCACAACAATAGTATGGTTCACACCACCATACTATGATCCCCATAACAATATTATGGTCCTCACAACAATAGAATTATCACACACAACCATACTATGATCCCTTCAACCATAGTATGATTCACACTCAAACATACTAGGATCTCCATAACCATATTATGATCCTCACAACCATAGTATGTTGCACATACAACCATAGTATGATCCTTAGAACTATAGTATGACTTACACACAACCATGATATGATCCCCAATTTTTTTTATTAAGATTGTGTTAAGTTGTTATTCAACAAAAGAGATTTTTAGTAAATAAGTTATGTAAAAATATATAAAACTCTTTATAAAGGGAATGATTTATTTAACAGTAGAAACATTTCATTTATTAAAAATATTTCAGATATACTAATCCGTAGTTTGTTTCGAAAAAATTTAATTTTATTTAGAAACTACTATTATTGCGTAAGATTCGTAAAAAAAACATTGTCAAATTAAAAATAAATTACGATTTTGCCTGTATGATTGCAGTAATCATGTTATTGTTAACGAAACAATACTTTTGTCCCACCAACCATATTTATATTGTTGCTACAACCATATTTATAGTTTTTAATTTGGCAACAATGCTTTTGTTACATTTCAACAATATTAATATTGCCGCAATCATACTATTGTCAACATTAAATTCAAAAAACAATACTAAGGTTGCGACAACCATACTTTTATTGCAGAGAGCATACTATTGTTGCCGTGACCATATAGTAACCATATTTTTTCTCTGCGTGTGGCATGGATGCACCATCGGACTTTTGTTCCTTCGAAATTACAAAGGGCAGACTGTTACAGCAATAGTCCTTGGTACAGAGCAATGTTCACCGTCTCTCTGTGCTCAAAGGTCAAAAAAAAAGAACTGTTTGGCGACTGGGTCATCACACAGAATGCATTCATCAATATTCCGCACAATCACCGACTTGACATTCCCCGATGCTTTTCTCTCAGGCAAACTTCGTGTTCTCAATATATAAGTACTTTAACTAGCCAACCTTTGGCTTGGGCTCTAGGTCAACTTTCTAGATGCAAGAATAACGCCTTCCATATTGGAACTTACGCACCTATTTAACTACTAACTGAGATCCAGCCATGTTCGGTCCAGCCATGTTCGTCCGTAAGGTTGACACATTATTTTATCTTTAATCTTAGTTTTAACAACGCCTAACATACAGAAATAAGAACGAACACATTTAAGAGTTATATATGTACCTCAGAGTGGGTCGATATTGTGCCATCGTTTTTTCGATAGCATTTGGGATGAGGAATAAAAGTTCCACAAAAAAATATTTTCGAGGGGCCTAATACAGTTCGATTCCCTCAATTTATATTCTCACGCACTCATAAGTTATATTGTATTGTCTCTGACAATGTAAATAGTAAACTGTATTGTATATGCTTTTTTTATTACCTACTAAAGAAAGTCATAAAATTGAAAATTTAGCACCGCGAAATGATTTTTTTATGATATGTCGTAGAGGATTTATTATTCCTCATGCCAAAACCTATCGAAAAATCGACGGCACAATAAAGACAAATTTCTGTCGCTACTAACTGGCTTACCCTGAAGTACAAGTCTTTAAACTCCAATTGCTACTGCATTTCGAGATTAGCCGCCGAGCTGAAAAATATTAGATGTTCTTAACCCGTTGATTTTAATTGCCAATTTTTAAGAAAAGCGAGAAAACACTCAATTATTCAAGTCAAATATTGCATATGACAGATTGTAAGGCAGCTACTTTGCATTTGGTGGAATTATATATTATAATAATATATTTTTGATATGCCAAAGTATGTGTGAAGCTTTAGTATAACCTTTTCGCAATTCCTCCCCCGAAGTAGACACCGCTGCACAAAATCCCTATGTAATTTTCCTCATGTGAACGCTTGAGTGGCATTAGTTCTTTGTATTCGCAACACACAATATGGAATACAAAATTCTTTGGAGTCCTTGGGTTTATAGTGTTGTTTGGAAACATCATCGCCTGAAAATATCCAAGGATTATGTCTAACAAGCAAAATATTATGCGAAGAAAAATAGAGATGTAAAAATATCGATAAATCAAATCAATCACATTGAGAAAACAATTTTCACATACCAATATATTGAATTACATTTGGTATCTACGCACACAAGAGTGCAAATGCGGTGCACAAAGGATTCATATGCAAATGCATGCAAACAAAGCGTATATATTAGGAAGCCTCATGAAAAAACAAAATCTACTATTACGTCCCTTCGTTTTATATTGAATTGTATGGTCCTCATCGGTCATTCGAAGGTTTGAAAGTCATTGCCACTTTTTGCCAACACACACCAAAAGCAAGTACTTCTATGCCTTCCAAGAAAAGAGCTCAGAAACTTGATAATTAATTTTCTTTAGAAACTAGGAAATCCATCGTGAAGACCCAATCAAATATTGCATCAAGCAGACATTATGGCTTCAATTACAAGACCTTCTAGCAGGCACTTTTAAGAGAAGCCAAATGAGCCTTCTAGAATGCAAAATTTCATTCGAAACATTTGCACTACACCTGTGATAAATGTGAACTCAATATCATAAATATTCTGTGTTTTATTAATATATAAAATTGTAATGTCCTTAATGGAAAAACCTGTACAAAAATACAACTGATTCGAGTATCTACCATTCTACGACATATTTAATATGTCTTAGTGGAACTTTTTTTTTCATCATGCCAAAAGCTATCGAAAAATCGATGGCACAATATCGATTTTTTTTCTTAATAATAGGCTCATCCTAGTCTATATGAAAGCATGGTTCAATTTTACAAGTTAGTAATATATCTCCTTTATATACTGTGCTAAATTGGAGTAAGGTCGTGAGCTAACTGAGACTTTTGGTGTAGCAAATTTGAGCAGAATCGCATTTAAAATGTGACTTGTAGAGCGACAAAAACCCATCGCGATAAGACTTTTGGTGGATGGGGCTATGTAAAAACATGAATCGATGTAGTCCAGTACCTCAGTATGTGGCTGTATAAAAATAACGACCGATATGGCACAGTTTTATGCACCATAGGTTATAAATCGGGTTTATACACGACTTTTGGATCGACAGAATTTCAAATAGAGAAGGAAATCTACACGGGATCTGTATGAAAGTATTTATAAATATGGACCGCTTTATTCTAATAACGAACCACGCCAAAAATTAGTGATCGGATTATACTACTAAATAAATAAACTCAAATCGGAAAGGAAATTTGTATGGGGGTTACTACATTGAACACACCCATTTCAATAGTACAACTGAACATACCCCGTTAGTGTCATATGGGTTTTGAAAGCTAACCTCAATAGCGTTAGTCTGTAGTAAGATGAACCGTATCTCTGTAATAGCGCTTTTCAAGTGTGAAATGAAAAAAATCTATATTTTCAAAACGCTTCGGCCACTAGAGATTAGCCGCATGTTCGCCTACCGATGCATACAACTGTTTGAGGAGACTGGAGATGTAAAAGTCCGCCAACGGTCGGGCCGACCACGCTCTGTTCGAACGCCGCATGTCATCAAAGCCGTTAAATAAAGAATTCACAGAAACTCCGCTCCGAAAACAGAAAATCATGTCCCGTGAGATGAATATCACGCAAAAGTCCTTTAGCCGAATCATTAAAAAAGACTTGGAACTTGGGGCTTTCAATCGATTATTAACTGCAGCTTTAAAAAAAATTGGATTGAGAAATGCAAAGGTCTTTTGGTGAAGCACGCTGATTACTTGCACAGAAAAATTTTGTTCACCGATGAAAAAATGTTTACCGTTCAGGAAAAATTTAACAAGCAAAATAATAAAGTGTATGCGCGGTCATCTAAGGAAGCATCTGAACTGATCCCAAGGGTCATCACCCAGCTTCAGTCATGATTTGGTGTGGTGTCTCTTAGGATGGGGTCACTGACCTGCATTTCTGCAAACAAGGAGTCAAAACACCGCCAAAGTTTACCAAGAAACCGTTTTGGAAGCTGTTGTGAAGCCTCTTCACAATTCCCTGTTCCAAAACCAGCCATGGACTTTCCAGCAGGATTCTGCGCTGGTCCATAAGGCTAAAACGTCTCAGGCCTGGCTTCGAAACAATTTGCCAGCGTTCATTTCCTCTGAAGAACGGCCCTCAGGCAGTCCAGATTCGAACCCATTAGATTACAAACTGTGGACGGTTTTAGAGGGCTAGGTTTGTCACAAAAGATACCCTAACATTGGATCTTTTAAGACTGCTTTGGTTCGAGCTGTGGCCAATTTTCCGATGGACGAGGTTCGAGCAGCTTTTGACTATTGGTCAGTGCGACTTAAGGCGTGTGTAAAGGCAAAAGGCGGAAATTTTGAATAATTAGACTCTTTTTGGATAGAATATACATCAATAAATATATTAAAAAATATTTGGTCCAAAAACATTCAGTACCTTTTATTTTACAGCATAAAACGTATGTAACAGTATTTATGTCCCTACTAAGTATATAAAAATATGGACCAATTTAGTCCTGTTTCTCCAGTGTTAATTACCGGTCGCAAACAACATGCAAAATATGAGCGCGGACACTGGACTCATTTCACGAATTGTGGTTCCGAAATCGAAAATGATATTTGTTTTATGGATTCCGGAGTAAGTCTACTCATTATTAAATGCCAAACTATACTCAGCATAAATCAAGTGAATCAAGTGTGGCCAGAATGAAACCACACGTCTTAAAAACACCTTTTAGTTGGACAATATAATGTCAGGTGTTCAGTGTTCAGGTTTGGTCCTTGGCAATTGATCTGCCAAGGACCTTACTCCGGAACAATGTTTGCAAATTTGGGCGAATGGGCCCAAAACGAGATGAAGATCGCTTCTGGTTGAATGTGTACGTTAATAACCAAAATTGAAAATCTTCAAGCCGTTGCTGAGACGCCGTTTCGTCCTTTAAAAGTCACTGTTTGGTGTGCTCTATGGGCAGAGCGAATCATTGCCTATATTTCTTCAAAAATTAAACTGGCCATAACGTTAGAGAGGCATAATTAATGACTACTTCGTGTCTGAATCGAAGGATGTTGATGATGTGGACGACCTTTGGTTCCAACAAGGCGGCGCTACATGCCATACAGCCAACGAAACAATGAATTTATTGAAAGAAACTTCCGGTGAGCGCATTATCTCACGTCCTGGGCCGCTGGCGTGTCCTTCAAGATCGTGCGATTTAACACCGCTGGACTATTTTTTGTTGGGTTATGTCGCTTGTCTAAGCAGATAAGCCCGACAAGACTGACGCCTTGGAAGAGAATATTCGGCGGGTCATTGTTGACATACGGCCCCAAATGCTGCAAAAAGTGGTCGAAATTGGGCCTCTCGGCTGGAATTTATTCGAGCCATCCGCGACGGCCACTTGCCCGAAATCATTTTTTAAACATAATGGCAAATATTCATCTTTATAATAAAGCTAATTTCTAGGCCATAACATTGAACTGCATGCTTTTTTCCTTCTTAAAAATCACACGTCTGAAAACACACCCTTTACTATAGTCATATTGCTATCTGTTTACTAGATGTGGCTTTTCACTGTTTATAGTTAAACAGGCATATCACCGCCCTTTTGTCAAACTTTAACATAATGAATCAATAGTTTGATTCTCGTTTTTTAACGATCGGTCCCTAATTTGTGAGCATGACACCTACTAATTGTTAAGGCTGTCTTGGTTCCAGACCATATGCACCAAACATCATCGTCATGTCTCTCATTAGATATGGCCTTCCAAATTATTGAGTTGAATGGGCAGTGCTATAGATTGTTAAAAAATGTGTTCAAATTTGAATGAAAATGTACATTCAGATCGAATTTTTCAAACAATCAGACTTATCGTTGTATTAAACTTCTGTGATGGGTTTGATATTATTCTGTGGGGGTATTCTATTATGCATACAATGACACGTTCGGTACCTGTCCTTTGTGATCAGTCCTGTGATGTATCACATGGTATCTTAGTAGTGTTAATCGACTTCCTGTAACGACAAATCCATTTAAAAGTTACCGGTTCTTTTTATACATTCCCAGGTCGGTACTGGGACTGGTGCCCATCTATGAGGGACCTATCACGTGAATGGTGCTGTACCGGTCAAATTTTTGTATGGTAAGTTAAGAGTTGTTTGGGCAAAGCCACGTTCCGTTTTCCAATCATGTCATAATGTACCTTACAAACCTTTCCTGGCAGGAAGTAACAAAATATTAGAAATTCATAACGAAACCCTTATAAGTAATTTTATTTCTTTCCATCCCTGAATGATCTGGCATATTTTCAATACCAACTTAGAACATCAGCACATTCTACTACAGGTTTAGCTATCTATCTTTAATATTAACCTGTTGATTGATTTCCTCTGCCAGACGGACTTGGGTAGATTGTTTGGATTTATACGACGCTCTAAATGCATGTATGAATATAAGTACTTTATTAAGCCTCCGATCAATATTTAGTGGCTTCGTCGCCGCAGAAAAATTTTCAGAATTAATAAAAATAAACTAATCCTATATTTGAGGTTATGATACCAGCATCAACTTTTATTGGCGCCTTTAAGGTGAAGGTATCCTAATATGCATACTTTTAGATGTCTATAAAGAACATAAACACCATCAATCCTATGCAATTCTCTTAACAAATGTTTTCAAAATGTCAAACTCACACACATGCGAGCACTTTCATATTCAGATGGGCTATGCATGGGTGTGTGGGTGGGCGAAAACACACCTATCGTACACACCACTGCAATTGCAGGGGAATTATTAAAATTTAATTTCAAAACATCCCAAAGCCATGGAGACACTCTTTTGCACAACGACTCATTTTCATACGAAATGGATGGGGAATCGAGGATGTGGGCGAAATGTTCTTCACCTCAGGGGGCCGAAAAATCGTGCATTATCAAAATGCAAATGTGTGTGTGTCTTCTATTGTTAAGAACCATCACACGCGCATACAAACATTCTTTTGAGGGGCATTAACAAAATTGTTAAAATAAGTATGTGGAAGCTTGATAAAGTATTGGAATTTGCATACTCGCACAAGCGTTGGAAGAGCAGCCTTCATTCGTCGATGTGATGCTTGGTTTAAAGAAAAAAGGAGCAAACAGGTATTAACTATTGTTTCTTAAAGGATTTAGACACAAAACACGAAATATATTAAGCAGCCTACATAAGTTTTGAGTATTCTATACTACTCAATAATTATCAGTTAAGCATCCACTCGCAGAGAAAATTTGGTTTGAAAATCAGCCCGATCTATAAAAATTTCGTTGGGCGAGAAGACTTTTTTCACATTCTCTCAGTTTATGAAAATTCGGTTCGAAGCAACGTACGATTATAGTTGTGATAACATTAGTTTCTTATAATATGTGTACCTTAATTACTGTTTGCCCAACTGCCAGTTAAACGTTATAATACACTTAACCGAAGGCTGGAGCGCATGCACAATTTGTCATTCGCTTTTGTAACTAACTTACATATACTGGCTCCACAACGTCTTCTTGGTCCGGGCCTGCTCAATACATGATATATAAGCACTTCGGTCTTGGGCGTGCTTCTATCAGTAAACAATTTTATATAATGTCTGTAAAAAGTTGTATACACTTTACCGAAGACTTGAGTGCATGCTCAAGTTGTCATTCGCTTTGCAACTAACTTACTTAAGCTGGCTCTACAACCTTTTGCTGGTCCAGGCCTTCTCAACAAATGTTATATAAGCACATCGTCCATGGTTGTTTTTCTTTCATTTTTTAATCCCAAAGATCTTCGCATCATCGATCTCACCAACAGAGTCTCGACTTTCCTGTCTGCGCTTTCTGTGGTAGAAATGAGTGTCGTACTGGGTAAAGCCTCAATAACTAAGACTCGATAGCAACATCGCAATAGTTAAGTCATTTGTTAAGTGCCAATTTTAAGCATGACTATAAGAAAAGAACTTTTGGTGTGGTCGATTCAGAAACAAAATTTAAAAAAATAAGTTTCTGTAGCCGTTTTAGTAATTAGCTTGGATAAAGGCTTATACCCTTTAGTAATCTAGGCTTATTACTAAAAGTAATTTGTGGCTGCCGTTTTAGTACTTTGACTGAATAGTACCTTATATTCGATAATAATCCAGCCTTTTTACTTAAATAGCTACAAAAAATTAATTTTAATACTTTTCTGATTTTTTTTCGAAGGCTCTAATACCTCTGAGGTATTCCTTCAGGCAAGAACATAATTGGCAATTGGCACGAATGTGGTCTTATTGGCATACTTCATTAAATTCCACAACATCAAATTTAGAGACAAGGAGAAAATTCTCTAAAACAGTGAGCTTAGCATGCTTTAATTATTGTACTCACTAACCTGGACCATTTTAATAGAGGTTTTTTTATACATGGCTTAGGGATAAATCGCATACTCGTTAAGTCGGCGGCCCATATCCAGCCGTATTTATTGAGGCTTTACCTAAAGCATCACTATTGTCTAACATTTGTGCCCAATCCAGCGCAATACTTTTTTCTTGTCCGGATAACGCTTCGTCCGACGCATGTTCTTCCTGTCCCCGGTTCTCGGTGAATAGGATCAAAACGTGATGGCCACCGATCCTGATTTTTACAAGAACATTTTATTCACCAATGAAGCTCACTTTTGTTTGAATAGGACGTTAATAAACAAAATGGTCGCATTTGGAGTAATAAAAATCCACAAGTCATTATTAAGACGCTGTTAAATCCTCAAAAAGTCACTGTTTAGTGTGCTCAATGGGTAGTGGGAATCATTGGTCCATATATCTTCAAAAATGAAGCCGGCCATAATGTTACAGTCAATGGGGATCGCTATAAAGCCATGATTAATGACTTTTTGCCTGAACCGGTGCACGACCTTTGGTTCCAACAAGACGGCGCTACATGTCACGCAGCCAATGAAACAAGCAATATATTGAAGGAAACTTTGGGTGGGCCAGTGGCGTAGCCACCAAGTTCGTGCAATTTAACACCGCTGGACTGTTTTTTGTGGTGTTATCGCTTGTCAGCCGCGGCGGCCTACGATTTCCTCAATTAATGCGAGGGTTGGTATATATTTTTCCTAGGCAACACTAAGTGTTACCTGGCGCCATCTGACATTTTCATTGGAAAGTTCGAAATTTTTTTAGCATAAACATATTCAGAATCTGTTGACGTACGACCATCATTTCTGTTGTTTACAGTGATTTGAAAAAATCAATTTAGCAAAAAAATTCAATTAACTCGTAAACATTTTCGTGTGATCATTTTTTACAACTTTTGACTTGGACTATCACGACAAGAGTGCATCGATGAACTTAAATCTTTATATGGCGATGAAGCACCATCCTATAGCACTGTGAAAAACTGGTTTACTGAATTCAATCGTGGCTGACGCTCGCTCAAAGACGAAGGTCGTCCAAAAACGGCCGTTGTGCCTGAGAGCATTGATGCCACGCGTGAACTGATAATACAAGATCGTCATATGATGTACCGTGAGATAAAGGCATCCTTGGGCATATCTTCCACCAGCTTACATTCGATATTGCATGAACACCTGGCTGTAAAAAAGATTTGTTCTCGTTGGATCCCGCACAATTGGTGCAAAGAAATTTTGAAAAAATACGATCGCAGCGCTTCAAAAACATTTATAAGATCGTCACAGTGTGGGTCTTCGAAGACGAGCCAAATCTAACGAAAGTTATGCGTCGACTAATTGATATTTTTTCAATCTGTAAAACCCAAATTATAGCTAGAGACCTGTCCAACAATTATTTTTTTTTTAAAAATTGATTTAGAAAATTTTTGTGGTGCTCATAAAGCAAAATGTTGGAGGAATTTTTTTTTTCATGCTTTTTGAAAATATTTTTCACAAAACTAATGATCTTTAATATGCTTCTCAGTTTCTTTATTAAATTTCATTTGAAAAGAAAACAATCGTAATACAAAACTTGCGTTTTCCAGCTTTATATGAATTTACTTCTCATTTTTTGTGTATTAATTTTGTGTGTTGGTTTGAAAAAAAAAACATTTAATTGTTGGACAGGTCTCTAGCTATAATTTGGCTTTTACAGATTGAAAAATATCAATTAGTCGACGAGTTATAGCCAAAAAACCATATAAACAATATGCAATAAAATCGGCATTTGACTGCAAAGAATGAAGGTCGATTAAAAAAAATTCGAACATACATAAAAAACACCGCGATACGGGTCTTCTAATTTAGCCTATATTTTCACCCCCCACTCTCAGAATCGATCTAACTTTTGCTCACCTGAATTTGTTCCACAGTGTTATGGGAGCATTTTTTGCTTTGGTAGCTTTTTTACACCATGGTCACCTTGAGATCAGTGTCGAAACAGAGTGGGACATACCAAAACATTTATTGCGCCATAATATTATTATCAAAAGGAGCAATTCGGATAATTAGGAAAATATCTGGGTATGAATAAATATTAATTCCGTCCTATATTGAATGGTACACAAACGTTCTTCCCGCCCGGATACTTATTAAACAGGATACCAATTCGCAATTTTAATGAATCACAAATGTAAGAACTCTGCATTTCCAGGCATATCAGGATAAAAGAAATTTATTTATTTTCTTTATTACGGAAGAAAAACAACCAACATCCCCTGAAACATGACAGGATATCATCACAGCTCTACTGAGTACACACATACACGCAGAGAAAAAACATGGTTACTACATGGTCACGGCAATAATAATATGTTATCCGCAATAAAAGTATGTTAGTCGCAACCATAGCATTGTTAACTGAATTTATTTTTGACAATAGTATAATTGCTGCAATATTAATATTGTTAAAATGTAACAATAGTATTATTGCCAAATTTAATAATGAAAATATGGTTATAGCAACAATATAAATATGGTTGGTGCGATAAAAGTATTGTGTTTTGCGTTTTATGTTAACAATGATATGATTACGGCAATCATACTGTATGATTGTAATTTTTCTACATTTAAATATGCTTTTAAGAACAAATGTTATTGGTATGGCTCTTATGCAATAATAGTACTTTTTATTGAAATTACAATATTTTAAACAAGCTGCTTTGGCTTTGTTTAACTGAAATATTTTTAAATAAAATGCTTACGTTTATTTAAAATTATTTTTTTCTACTGTCAATTAATCACTCCCTATTATTTTGAATTTAATGTATTTTTGAATAATTTTCATAATTAAAATCTAAATAGTCATTATACTATGGTTGTAGGGATCATAACATGATTTTGTGTGAATCATTGTATGGTTGTGAGGATCATACTATGGTTTTATATGAAACATACTATGGTTGTGAGGATCATACTATGGTTGTGGAGATCATAGTATGGTTGAGTGTGAATCATACTATAGTTGTGGGGATCATAGCATGGTTATGTGTGAATCATACTATTGTTGTGAAGATCATAGTATGGTTGCATTTGAATCATACTATTGTTGTGCGGATCATAATATTGTTGTACCACAACCACATACCCAACAATAGTATTATCCTCTTCGAATATTGTCACCACAACCATTCTTTTTTTCTGCGTGTACATATGTAAATGTGTACCTATTCTACATAGCCGGCTTATTTCAGGATATAAGTCATTACCAGCGTTAGCAAAATTATGACTGCTGCGTAGGGTGGGGTTGTTGCTGTGAGCTGGGTATTTTTTCACCAGCACGTGGTATATATTTTTTGAAATGTTGTTGAAGCAATTAAATTAAAAGAAATTTGCATAAATCTAATGTTGAATAACATCTCCTGATATTTTGTGGCCATCATCAACATCATTTCCTTCACCAAAGAAAAAAATCTAAATTATAACAACAAGTCTGCATGCTCGAATACCAGAAAAACAAATCATAATTCGCCAATTCCCTGGAGAAAACTCTACACACTTTTTGGCAATGAAATGCAGATACTGAAACATTTCGCAAAATCTGTCTAGAGAAGCTCGACGACTTTGAAACATAAATTGGAGTGTTGCCTCATTTCCTCCCTTAACAATTTCATAGCTAATTTCTTTAATTTGAATATCACTTCATTAGCAATTCAGTAATGTCCTTCGAAACCTTTTACTTCCGTCGATTTCATCTTCACATAATTTCTCATTTTCCCAAAATAACCATAACTGCTCATAAATTGTCTTCAACTTCCAGTTGACAAACGTTGTACGAATATTCATCTGCAGTGCCGAATATTAAAATCAAATCAATTTTTGATTATAATATTGTCACGTTTTGCAAATGTTTTAACATCCATCGACGGGAGGACAGCATACAAAGTGGATGTCGTCAGTGCAATCATGATTGTGGTTAGGCAAAGTGTTCAGATGCTGCGATGAGATTTCAAATTTTACAATTTGCATTTGTATTTAAAAGTTATGATGATGATTATGACATTGAAAATTTAACTACGGGCTTCAATATATTTAAACGAGTTCTAGTGAATTTTCATGGTATCGAACACGCGCTTTGTTTTACCAATTTAATTATACATGTTGAACATTTTGCATGAGCCAAGCGGTCATATAGGGGAACTGCGTAATTGCCTAGGGCCACAGAGAATTGAGAGGCGACGTGGATACAGGGATACAAACCACTTTAAAAAGTAAGTTGTTTCGGTTCAGAGCAGGTACGTATTAATGGTTCGGGTTTAAAAATTGTTTTAGAAACTCTTAAACCGCGGTTCTGGTGGTTCAATGGATTAAAAATAATAAAAAAAAAAATTAACTTATTTTTTTTGTATTAGGATGTAGCGATTTTTTCCGCTCTGAACCGAGCCGCACGCCCTCTAGAAAAAATATGGTTACTATATGGTCACGGCAATAATAATATGTTCCGATCGCTATAACCTAGTATTGTTTTTTGAATTTCATGTTGATAATAGTATGATTGCGGCAATGTTAGTACTGTTGAAAAGACAAGATAGTATTGTTGCGAAATATAAAAAATGAAAATATGGTAGAAGCAACAATATAAATATGTATGGTGCAACAAAAGTATTTCTTTTGTGGGTTTTATGTTTAAATAATATGATTACGGCAACCATACTGTATGATTGTAATTTTTCTTAGTTTGAGTATGGCTTGCAATAAAAGTATTTTTCATAAGTATAGGTACATAAACTGCAATTTGTTTAAACAATCTGCTTTGGATATTAATAACATAAATATTTTTGAATAAATTAACATTTACATTACATTTTTACGCTTACATTTTTTAAGCGTTTTTACTGTTAAATAAATTATTTCTGTTATATTGAATTTAATATATTTTTAAATAATTTTCTTGATACAAATCATTATTGTTGACAATATAGCCCAATCCTAATAATTCATTTTAGGGATCATACTATCATAAAGTATAAATCATACTATGGTTGTGAGGACCATACTATGGTTAAGTATGAATCATACAATGGTTGTGGGGATTACAGTATGATTGTGTGTGAATCATACTATTGTTGTGAGGATTATTATATGGTAGTGAGGATCATAGTATGGCGGTTTGGGAGTTATACTATTGTTGTGAAGATCATACTATTGTTGTGGGGATCATAGTATGGTGGTATGTGAATCTTACTATCGTTGTAAACATCATAATATTCTTCATGCGCTTTTCCGGTTTTGGTTTGAAAATGTTATTGCATTAGCGGGTTTCTTTACGTTTTGACAAAAAAGGTTCGGTTCGGGTTGCATCCATGCATGATGGATGTACTCGTATGATGTATGAGTTGTGTCTTGCTGTCATGTTATTTTTGTTTAGTATTGTTTGGCAATTCCTCATGGAAAGACTTACGCCTGATCAACGTTGACAAATCGCTTAAATTTATTACGAAAATTCACGTTCTGTGAGGAATGTGTTTCGTGCACGTCGTTCAACTTATGATCAACATAATCAGCCTACTGAGCGTACTATTCGCAACACCATCACCCATCTTGAGACCCAGCATTCATTATTGGATAATATTCGACCGAATAGACCACGCCCAGCACGCAGTGAAAAATGTAGCGGCCGTAGCTGAGAATGTACAACAAGACCGTGGAGAGTCGATTCGGGGCCGTTTGCAGCAACTCGTACTGACGTATGGAACGACATGACGCATTTTACGTCGAGATCTTAAATTGAAAGCGTACAAAATACAGCTTGTGCAAGAACTAAAGCCGCCCGACGTTCCCAAGCGACATCGCTTCGCTCTATGGGCTCTTGAAAAGTTCCAAGAAGATCCGACGTTTTCGAGCAAAATTTTCTTCAGCGATGAGGCCCATTTCTGGCTCAATGGGTATGTAAACAAGCAAAATTGCCGCATTTTGGAGCTGCCACTTTATCCAGAAGAAACAACGGTTTGGTGTGGTTTGTGGGCCGGTGGAATCATCGGTTCATATTTCTTCAAAAATGATGCCGATGAGAGCGTAACCGTCAATGACCGTTATCGTGCCATGATAACTGACTATTAGATGCCTGAAATTGAAGCTCGTGATTTCGGAGGCATTTGGTTTCAACAAGACGGTGCCACTTCCCACAGATGGGATCAATCAATGGATTTATTGAGAGAACACTTCGGTGAGCAGATAATTTCACGTTTTGGGCCGGTCGATTGGCCACCAAGATCATGTGATATCACATCGTTAGACTTTTTCCTGTGTGGATGTGTAAAGTCTAAAGTTTATGCGGACAAACCCGCTTTGATTCAGGCTTTGGAGCAAAATATTACGCGTGTCATTCGCCATTTACCGAGACATCGAAAATTAGACATAATGGAGGGACCATCTAAAACATAGCCGCGGCCAACATTTGATAGACATAATCTTCAATAAATAAATGGCAAAGAGTGTTCATTCAAATGATAATAAACATTCCCCATTCAACTTAAATTTTCTGTGTTTTTCCTTAAAAAAATTAGGGAACCTTGAAATGGATCACGCGTTATAAAAAAATATACAAAATTTTAATATATTTGTTGTTTATATCTAAAAACCCTAGATTTTGCATGAAACTGAGAAGAGCTCCGATAATTTACATAAGAAAACGAATTGAAATGACTCCATATTGGTTATTTTGGCAGCGACAGCTCGTTTCCGGGCGAAACTTGGACAAAAGGTGAGTAAAATATATCCGTGGCATAGAATAATTAAAGAACGTTGTGATATAATGCAAAATAATTTTAAAAGTCAATTACAGACCAAGCAGCAGTCTAATAAACAATGGGTTTCTCCTGATTAACCGGCTCCGAAGAAGGCCAAGGTGACTTTGCCGACCAATAAGGTGATGGCAACAGTTTTTTGTAATGCACGCGGGATAATAAACATCGATTACCTTCAAGGGGGAAAAACAGTAGACAGCGGAAATTATGCCAACTTATTGGACCGATTTAACCAGGATTTAAAATAACGAACCCATATGGCCAAGAAAAAAGTTATTTTTCATCAAGACATTACACATGTGAACACGTACACAGTTTCAATTGCAAAATTGCATGGATTGGGTTACGAATTGGTAACTCATCCATAATGTTCTCCGAATTAAGCCCTTTCTGAGTTTTTCCTTCCTTCAACAAACATTCAAACAAATGCATATTTTATGGACTTCAAAAACCCATAAATTTTTTGGTGGGATACAAGATTGGAGGAACGTTGGACTAAGTGTATGGAGTGAAAAGGAGATTATATAAATGTTTTTTGCAAAAAAACTTTTGTTTTATTCGACAAATCAGGTAATTATTGATATGCTTTCGTAACATCCTAAGATTCTGATTGGTACGACTCACTCTTGTTGCAAAAACAATTGCTACAAAAACACCATTTAAAAATTAAAAGAGATAAAAAAAATTACTTTTACTCGAATTGAAGGTGCACGAATATCATGTAAGCGTCCCTGAAAAAATTCATTCGATAAACGAGGGTGGTCCAAATAAAACGTACAATGTAAATTGTAAGTAATACAAAAAGTTTTCAGATTGAAGGATCGATGACATTTATGTGTGAAACAAATATCGGCCAAATACTTCTCATGGATTCGCTAGCATACCTCCGATGGTTCACATTTTCAAAGAATCTTAGACAAAATGGAAGTTCAATGTCGTTAATGTACCGAATTAACTCATCCTTTAGCTCTTAAGGTTTTCTTGGCTTATTAACGTACACATTTTTTTTTAATATTCTCAAAGAAAGAAGGCCAACGGTGTGAAATAATGTGACGTGAGATAACAATACCAATAGAATTTATAGCACAAAAGAGCCACTCTTTCGTTGGCAAGTGGCTTTATCCTGTTAAAGTCTCATATCATTCACGTCCATATCTGCAATTTATGGCCAAAAGAAGTCCGTTATCATCACGCGTTAGAGAGCACCATCCACGGTAACTGCTTGGTCGACCTCATTTTCGAAGAAGTACGGCCCGATGACGCTGCCAGCCAATAAACCGCACCAAACAGTGTAGATACATCCGATCCCAATGGCGGCAACTCTGCTTGTTAACGAGTCCACTGAGCTGAAAGTGTGCCTCGTTGCTAAAGATTATTTTCTATGTACAGTCACCATTCACTTTTGTCTGTTCAACCAACCATTCGGCTTATTATCGGCACTTGCAATGATCAGTAGGCTTTAGCTCTTGATTAAATAAAACCTTATAACATTGTAAATTCAAATCTATATTCGAAATTCACATCAGTGATGTTCGGGAGATATTACATTTCTGGGCACAACGACGGTTCGAGGTTGACGGCTCTTCTGCCACTCTATCGCGAACAACATTAATATTTTCAACAGACTGAATTGGGCGAGTGTGAACAGGTGTTTTCATAATTTTTACATACCCGGTTTGCTGAAATTAGAGCACAATTCTACCGATTGTGGACATATTTGGTCGATGCTGACCAAAAAAATCACGAAGTTTGAGAATTCACTTTAGTTTGAAGGCCCGTTTTCGTAAATGGCCTCAACAATCTTAACGCGCTGCTCAATTCTGTAGCTCTCCAAGTACTGAAACAAGGAAATCTCATATTAAGTAGACGTTAAGGTGTGAATTTCAATTAACATCGCGCATTATAGTTGGCCGACCCTGTATTTGTCTGCTGACGTTACGCTATAATCTTTAAAAATTTTCCGTACTCAAATTCGAAATTTGTACCACTTTTTTATTATGAAAATACATAAAATTATTAATTAAAATATTTCTTTGTTGAAAGTGATGTTCTTTGTAAAATTGTGAGTTAGGTTTTGATCATACCTTTAGCTGACATTGTTGTGTTAAAGACTTAAAGATTAGCAAAAATGGTTCACAGAATAAGAGAACAATAAATGACACAAACCAAAAATTTATAATGTACAGAGTTCAGAATTTTGTTATTTGAATTTCCATACCTTTTAGTCAGATTAACGTACCCACACTCATGTTCTATAACTTTCACCAGCACATACCTATTAGCGTAGCCGTAGAAACAGTATGTGGGCTTGTAAAGTAAATTAGCCTTCGCCTATGCGCTTATGAGTTGCACGGTGGCGTATGAAATTTATATAAATTTCATTACGCATACGGCGCCATGTGAAAAAGTTTGTTGGGCCGATTTAGACAATTTCTAATAAGGGCTCATTTAAAAGAATACACACTAACACTTACACACACATTCACATACATATTTTGTGCTTAAACAAAAATGTTGTTGTTTATCCTTTTAAATTTTCCAAAATTTTCTTATTAATTGCCGAAAACGTCTTAAGGGAGATTAGGCTTCAGGGGAAAACATTTAAAAGCAATTAAGATTTGAATACATGCCTGAATAAGTGCGTCTGTATGAGTGTGTGTGTATGTGCGTGTAAACATGTATGTATGTGTCATAGGGATTATTTAAGGTAATCTTTATAGGCGTGTTTCCGTGTGTGTATGTTTTTTAATGAGCATTTTCATATACAATAAATATTTGTTGAATTAAATTTAGAATAATCTCTTTAAGTCTTTGTTACTGCTGATAATAGAATTTAATGAATAGTGTAAACAGACGAAACGACTTAAATAAAGAAGATTGACATGGCTGGGAGTTTTCGTGTATATGAAAAGATCTTTGATGTAATTGGTTTAATTTTGACCATATCAGTAAAGTAAATAATATTTTCACAACGCCGGCTACCTCCTTTTACCCGTATGCACATAACTACAGAAATACTAAGAAATTATCTTAAATTGGTGAACAGAGCTCATTGCCATTTTATCAGATGCTGACCGGGACTCTGATAATAATTGTTACTTCTAAATCATATGGTGAAATAAATTAACACTTTAAAAGGTAAAAAGTGGACCTATGCCAAATCTTAAGTCTGGCAGTGCGAGAGATTTTTAGTGCTGTGGAATGCTCTATTATTATCATTTAATATGAATCTGCCTACTCTTAAGTGTACAGCCTTTGATCATGGTCACTCCTTACAACTGAAAGTATTTTCTACTGACTTTTGAATAACTTTTCGTTTAACGTTTCTCTTAAATGAAATAATCAGTAGACATATGGTCTCATATCTGACTATGAACTTAGCAAAACAGGTAAAAAACTAGAGCAGAGCGGGTCCCAAATGACACAGAGAAACACCGAGCCGCTATAACTTAGTATGGTGCCGTCGACCACAAAGTGATACTCCGTTTTAAAAGATTATATCAAAATCAAGAAAAATTTCAATTTTAAAGTTTGTACAGTCTCTCAAGCGTTTTGTTGGTGTTTAAAGAATAAAAAATGGTATTTTTTTACGGACGTGTGGTTTTCAAGAAAAAATAAAACGCATGCAAATTAATGTTATGGGCAAGAATATAGCTTTATTATTATGATAAGGTTTTGCCAGTATGTTTTGAGCAAAAGGCCGCCGCGGCTGGCTCGAATAAATTCCAGCCGAACGGCCGAAGTTTTGACGACTTTTTGCAGCATTTGGGACCATATGTTAGACAATCACGCCGAATATTGACTTCCAAGGTATTATTAGTGTCGGGGTTATCTGCTTAGGAAAGCGACTTCACATAATCCCACAAAAAATATTACGGCGGTGTTACATTGGACGATCACCAAATAATGCGCTCACCAGAAGTTTCTTTTAAATTTAATTGTTTGGTTGTCTGTATCGCATGTAGCACCGTCTTGTTGGAACCAAATGTCATCAAGATAGTCGCCTTCAATTTCAAGTAGCAAAAAGTCCGATATCATAGCGCGATATTGAGCACCATTCACGGTAACGTTCCAGCCATTATCATTTTTGAAAAAATATGGAACCGATGATTCTACCATCACATAAACCGCACTAAACCGTGGTTTTCTCTGGGTAAATTGGCTCCTCTTGAATCTCTTCTGGTTGTTCTTTAGCCCAAATACGGCTATTTATTGACTTTGCCGTTGCGCCAGAAATGGACCTCATCATGAACAAAATGTTGGTAGTAAACAGTGGATCTTCCCGTTTCTCATCGAACGCTCATTTCCATAATACAGATGCCAACATTTGAAGGAAATTATATTCAACAAATAAATAACATAAAATGTCCTTTCGAATGAACAATAAACATTCCACACTTGATTTGAATTTTTTTTAATTTTTTTTATTTAAAAAAAAAACCTTTATATTGATCACCCGATACTCGTACTATAAAAATCGCTTGAGAGACAATACGAACTTAAAAATGATATTCTCTTAATTTTGACCTAAGCGGTGTACTGTTCTACGGCCCAAAACTAAGTTGGTGTATCTCGGTGTTTTTCGGTATCATTTTGACATACTTACTGCGTTTAGGTAGCACATAACTCGATTGATTTAGTTTACGATGTGATTAAGTTTACGATGTGGCCTTAAGATCGGCTTAAAGGGACCTCTAAGCGAATATGGTCCAATTTCACCAGAGATGAGTGTTGGTCACTCAAGACGCTCTAAGCAAAATTTTGTGGCTTTCGATGTTTTATATTCTGAAATCAGGAAGGACCTTTGGTTGGAGGCAATATGAAAATATTTACTTATACGAACCAGCTTCTTTGGGGTTAATTATTTATCGCTCATAACGTACGTACTATACGAAATTAAAGCACGATGGAGCGTAATTTGTGGCCGCTAGAGTTGCAGGGCCTCAAATTGGATGGACTTTTGTGTTGCTTAAAACAATCTGTGTAATTGGATATATGGGGTTATGCAACCGTAATAAACGATATTAATTTAAGTCATACCTTAACGTCAACTTTTGTGTCCCACTTAATTTGCTTTTTTTATTTCCGTGTTTGACAAATTCAACCACGGAGAGGTGCACAATTGAGTAGCGCGTTAAAATTGTTGATGCCTTTATTCAAAATGGGCGTTCAAATCAAAATTCCCTTCGTGATTTTTTTGGTCAGCAAAATTGACTTATTTGTCAACAATCGGGAGAATTGTGCGCAGAAATGTGAAAACATCTGTACATGCTCGCCCAGTTCGTTCTGCGAAAAACATTGATGTTATTCGAGATAGTGTGGATAAAGAGCCTTCAACCTTGTGAATGGAGTGCGCTATTGGGAGATGATAACCAACTTCTTGTGGAAGGAAATTGAGGGTACGGGCCTGGAATACATGCGGTTCCAATAGGATGGTGACACTTGTCACACAGCCAACGAAGCAATGGCTTTTGCGAAAAATTCCATGACCATCACATCTTGGCGATGTTCTTTTAAATTGAGGATATTTAAAAAAGAAGGTGTACGTCAATAAGCAAAGAGCAATTTAAAAGCTCAAGGATGACATAATTTGGCACATTACCAACATTGAACCTCCATTATGTCTCAAAGTCATTGAAAATATGGACCATCGGATAGAAGTATGCCACAAAAGCCGTGGCGAGTCAATCTTTTGTTTATACAGGGTGGAGGGCAGGAATTTTCACTTCTAACTGCAGGCTGTGGCGGCACTGCTGATCGAAGAGACCGGAGAGTATGCGTGGCTTATAGTGGCTGACGGGAGATTTGTATTCGTCTGCCTTTCAGTTGCTTTCATAAATTGGACACGTGAGGAGAGGTCATTCTGTGTTGTAGCGCATTTTTTTAAATTCGCACTCGATCATTACAGTGCAGCGTTTCGCTGTTTCCCCAGCGGACGTGTTCCTGAGCGGCAATCAATTGTAAATGGGGCAAATTCATTGAGAACAGCAATATGCTATATGTGTCATGTGTATGAAGGGGACCTGGGAGAAGGATTACAACACGACAAAACATCGAGAGAGTTAGAGCAGCAGTACTGCAATCTTCGAAACGTTCCGCTCGCAAGCAATCACTTGCTCTTGGCATTTCCTGGATTTTTTAAGCCGGCTCTTGAGGCAATGCATTAGAGGATACATGGTTCCAACAATGCATTAGAGGATACATGGTTCCAACAGGTTAGTGTCACTGCACCCACAGCGAGGGTTACCATGAATTGTTTGCGCCAAATGTTTCCAAGACGACATATCTCTTTGAGGGGTGAAGTGAACTGGCCGGCACGCTCACCAGACTCAGCCCCAACCGATTTTTTCCCTTGGGGTTACCGGAAGTCGAATGTGTGTATCAACCGTCCTAACAATATTGAGGCTGAAATTGGCAGAATACAAGTCGACATGCTTGGTAGAGTAAATGAAATCTTCAGAAAACGTATGTGTGTGGATAGCAAAGGTCGACATTTGCAGATATACTATTTAGAACCATGCAGTTTAAAAATTCCCCTACTGTTCAATATAATTAAAATATAAAATAAATTTTAGGTTAATATTTTTTTATTTTATTCACAAATAAGCATATTATCGCTCTCCACCATCTAGAAGATCCTTCTATCATAATATAAAATTTTAGGATAATTCTCTGAAAACTTTTTTTTATTTACAATTAACATCGTGCATTTTAGTTAACCACCTATTATTATGTTGCTGGTAGAGCTGTGAGTTCTGAAATCGAGAAAAACCTTTGTATGATATTAATAAAACTTAGGCCGATGTTGATCGAGAGTATACCAAGTTTCATTCAAATCGGTGCATAATTGCGACCTGTACTTTGGTTACAACGATAAATGGGCAGAGGTATGGCCTCATCGCTCAATGAAATCATATAGTGATTCTGAATCGAGCGGTATGCCTAACTTGGGTTTAATTGTCATTCCTTAAAAGTGTAACAAACATCAGCACTAAGTCACACTAACCACTACAGTGTGGAGTAATCCAAGCGCGTAGTAAAATAATCAGAGCGCAGGTCGCAAAACGATCTCGATGAAGCTATACTACTTTATTCGGATGTGGAATAAACTAAAATCTGTATTAAATTGACTGCCTTTGATGTACTACTATCTGAATGTTTTTTTTTACCAATTTCGTTGTAAGAAATTTGTACGGACGTCATTTGGTTGGTTATTCTGAACTCATAGATGCAATTTTTGAAAGATTTAATATAGCCTATGTGGTTGCTAGTCGGCCGGCCTACCCAACTAGGATGGTCAACTACAATTAGGTTACAGAAACGAACGGTTAAGAATGTATATGGAATCTTCAATGAACGGCTTTGTCATAGTATGAGACTCATCCCATAATGCAATGCGTTAGCATCATATTGTATTAATAATATTCACACACACCTTTGCACACGTGTCTTAATTTTTCAAGGATTGTTAAACACATGTTTATATAATTATTCAACTGTTCCGTTCTAGGTATAACACGTCATTATAAATCCTTTTATTGACATACACATTAAGCGTGTATATTCGACTGGGTCGACTTTGAAAGAGAGACAAGTCCATATATATGTTCTAGCCTAAAGGTAATAGAAATGTATAATTTAATGGAATACAAAGCTCCGGGAAATGAGGTGTCAGCGGGACAGCTAATAGCAAGACTTGGTGGGATAATAATTAAATATATGTGACGCGCAAAATTGAAAGGGACCTAAGGGTAAAAACCAGTTTTGTTCAGGAGAGCCATTTTAAAGATTTAAATACGTGTATCTTTGGTGTACCATCACTTTCATAAAACGCGCATATCTCTGGGAGGGAACACTTTTGGGGCATGGGATTGGTCTCATTCGATGCTCAGACATCAAAAAAAAAAAAATGAAAATTGATTTGTTTACCCTTAGGTCCCTTTCTCTATGCGCTGTCACATATATTAAATAGTCTCTAAATAGACGTAGCTTTTAAAGCCAACGGCACATACAGAATAAAATCTGAAAGTTGGAAACAATAATACCATGTTGTGTTGTTTTTGAAAAAACAACCTGTAAAATTGATGTAACAGGAGTTTCTACGAGAACATAATATTGTCGTCTTCAATTAGATTGTGAATTTTCGATATTCTGAGCTTTTAGGGCGCACTTTATCCGTATAGCTTTGCCATAACTGTCACTTAGGTGCCGCAGATTTTGCAGTAGTATCAGCCAAAGAAAAAGTCAAGTACCGAACACCGCGCCCACGGAACCCATGGTACGGCGGCTAGGGCAAAAACGTTTAAGAAGCAAAGTATGCTGCCTATATGCAACAATGCGGGACATCTAAACAATAGCTGCATAGGTGGACAGCTAGAGAAATGCCATATAGCAAGGGTGAAGTGTTAAAGGTGCACAGTAGTAGAAATGATACCCAAAAATTCATATAAGAAATCAAAAAATGGCTTGGCTTGCTGTAGAGATGAAAGGGGAGTACTGTTGAGGGCCAGTGTAATGAGTAGAAAACATCGTTTGAGCCTGTGGAAACTTGAAGATTAAGATGTAGAAGAATATATGATGAAGTGGAATATTAACTAGCCAGAGTAGTCAATTGAACCTTGTCCAATGATCTTTGGGCGGAGCAGTTTAAAGCTTAAGAAGCCAATACCTGATTAGGTAAAAAAGTAAAAACCGGCATTAACCGACATTCCGGTTTTTTCCTTTTGCCAAGATATGGAAAATATTTCTCCAATTGTTCTAGATTCCAGAATGTAATAAAATCACTTGCTGCGATTAGAGGTATGTGTTTTATTCAAAAATAAACTATTTTAATAGCTCAAGGGTGACATGACCGACTTATTTTATCCTTACAATTGAAAACAGGGTTTTAAACCCCTTGAATGGTCCCTAAATTTACGTATATTTAAAAATTAAGGTTGAATTTAAATATGTCAGAAAATTTCATTCATTTTGCTAACCATTTGGTATGTACAAATGGTAAGATATTGGGGCTAAGGAAGGGTCCGTAACCAAAATTTATTCGAATTGCAAATATATTTCTATTTTTGACTTCGTAAAATAATGTTTAAGTTATTTTAAAGCCATAATTCCCTGTATTTTTTGGGCCTCAAACAATTTACACGGAATTCATCAATTATCAGCTTATATGATGCAAATCGGTCTGAAAAAGTTTTGATTGCCCATCGTTATGCATTATATCATATTTGATCGAATCGTAATTAATATGGATTTTTAAAGGGATATTTAAGTAGTATCTGCGAGGATTTCTGATCGTAAAGAACAGTGTGAAATTGCATCAAGATGTATGTTATATGTGGCTTCTAGAGCTATACTTTAGCCTATTTGGTTGCTAGTCGGACTGCCTACCCAACTAGGATAGTCATTTACAATTAGGTTAAAGAAAGAAGGTTGAGAATGTATATAGGATCTTAAATGGGCGGCTTTGTAATAGTATGAGACTCATACCATAAAGTAATGCGTCAACGTATTAATAATATTAACACGTACCTTGGCACATGTGTCTTAATTTTTCAAGGATTGTTAAACCCATGTTTTTATATTTATTCAACTGTTCCGTTCTAGGTATAACACGTCATTATAAATCCTGTTATTGACATTAAACGTATTAAACGTATGTATTAGACTAGGCCGTCTTTAAGAGAGAGAGAGAGAGAGAGAGAGAGAGAGAGAGAGAGAGAGAGAGAGAGACAAATCCATATGTCACAGCGCATAGAGAAAGGGACCTAAGGGTAAAAAAAAACAATTTTCATTTTTTTTTTCTTTTTTTGATGTGGACAACATCTGAGCATCGAATGGGACCGATCTCCTGCCCTCCCTCCCAGGGATATGCGCCTTTTATGAAAGTGATGGTACACCAAAGATACATGTATTTAAATCTTTAAAATGGCTCTCCTGAACAAAACTGATTTTTACCCTTAGGTCCCATTCTATTTTGCGCGTCACATATATCGTCTATGTTATAGCCTAAAGGTAATAGAAATTTCTAATTTAGAGTTTCGCAAAATGAGGTGTCAGCAGGAAAGGTAACAGCAACACTTGGTGGGATAATAAATATAGGCTATAAAAGCCAACGACTACGAGTAATACAGAATAAAGTCTGAAAGTTGGAAACAATAATATCATGGAGTTGTTTATGAAAAAGGACCTGTAACGTTTTTACGAGTACTTAAGATTGCCGTCACGAGTACTTAAATAATATAGCTATATCACAAATGTATCTACTGGTGTAAAAACGCTTAAGAAGCAAAGTATGCTGTCCATAATGCAACAGTGTAGGGTAGGGCATAAGTGAGATGGTGGACAATTATACAAAAGAAATTGCAATTCGCGAGAGTGAAGAGTAAAAGATGCACAGTATTAGAAATAGTACCCGAAAATTCCATTAAAAAGTCAAATGCCGTAGAGAAGGAAATGCAAATCTGGTATGGAGAAGTGTATTGAGTATAAAACAAATACTCGAACATCTCTTCAGACTTTGGAAGCCCCAGGATTAGCTTTGAAAAGAATTTATGACTAGATAGAATGCCAACTAGCCAGGCTAGAGTAGACGTTCGCACCCTGTCCAATGGTTTCTCGCAGAGCTGTTTAATGCTGAAGGGGATCATATACTTATAGTTAGAGAAAACTGACTTCGAGCTTGAATTCATCATTTTAGCAACATTAAAACAAAATGTCAAATAAAAAGCTACACATTAAAGAAACCCTAATTTATATCAGTATTGAATTAGTCTGCTGTAAACTGTTTGAAACAACTACCGTTGTATAAGTTTAGTACAACTTGCTGTGAAGCTGGAACAATATTCTTCCATTTTATAGCTAGTGATCTTACTAATAAAGGCCACTAGTTACTAAGAGAAAAGTGGTATAAAGTACAACAAAGGCTCCGAAGCCGGCCGAATACCGGCACAGCTGTATAAGACCGGAAGAGACGTCCAACAGCAAGACTGTTTGCTCTAACTGTTGCGAAAAATGTTTCCTAACCATCGATTATATATTATCGACTAAACTCGGTGAACGATTGTAGCCCAAAATAGCCGACCTAATTCAACCGTACAAGTATGGCTTCAGGCCGAATAAATTAACAATCGATCAAATCCTCATATTGCTCCAAATCGTCGAAAAGGTCAAATGGCAATAAATTGATACACACCACCACTATATTAAAAGGAAAATATTGATTGAAGGGGAGGAGGGAGGTACTTTTGAATAGGGGCTATATTAAAGTGTCAAAAAACCGTCATTTTGAGCTTTAACCGCCATTCCGCTTTTTGCCATGGTATGGAATATATTACCCCAATCAGAAGTAAAGTAATTTCCTCAATATTAGGCAATGAAATTGCTTTTTATTTAAAATAAACTAGTAAAATGGCTTTAGCTGCATGGCCGACTTTATTATTTTCTTCACTTCACTAGCCAATTAAGAACTCGTTTTTAACCCCTAGAATTGGTTCTAAGTTTACCCAGATTCAATAAATAAGGTCATATTTGAATTTGTCCATACATTTCATTGTGTTTGGTAACCATTTGATATGTCCATGTTTAAATGGTTAGATTTTTTGACTTAGGGTCCGTCACCCAAACCGCATATATATACTTCTAATTTTGGCTTTATGAGAAAATTGTATATTTATTTTAAAGCATTATGTCTAAATATATAGGAAGCCATTTTTGGGCCTCACACTAGTAATACGGACTATATTAAAAATGAGCTTATATGATTCAAATGGGTCCAAGATTGTTTGTTTGTCCATCATTACATATTATATAAAATTTGACCCCAATCGAAATTATTATGGTTTTTTGGAGGGGTTGTATGTATCATTGGGATATATGTATTGGGGCTTTACGGTATCACCCAGTTTTATCTGAGCTGATTACGGATCGTAAAGAACAGTGACAAATTGCATAAAGATGTATGTAATATGTGGCTTCTAGAGCTGAAGATATAAAATCGGTAGAACATTTGTGCGTGGGAGCTTAAATTAAATCTGAACCGATTTCCTTAAAAGCATACCAGCTCGATTTTTTGTCGAAAAAATTTAATGTTGCCAAGTTTTATGAAGATGGAATACATATGGGAGCTATATCCAAGCCAATTTTTTCAAATTTAAATACGCCCGTTCCAGTCCCATAAAACTAACTTCTACTAAATTACCAGTTTATATTTGCGAAACTATCATTACAAGAATAAAGGGAAAGACGGACGGTCTAAATCGACAACGAAAAAAAATTCTGAGGCAATCGATATATGCAATCATACCCTACACCACAAATATATTATGATCCTCACAAAAATAGTATGACTCACACACAATCATACTTTGATCTCAACAACTATATTATGATTCACACTCAATCACACTATAATCCTGACAATAATATTATTATCCTCACAACCAGTGTATTATATGACACAACCATGTTATGATATACAAATACAGAATGATCCCACTCGATCATACTATGAGCCCCAAAATTATTGATGTTTTCAACATAACAGATTTTTATTATATAAATTATTTAAAATTACATTAAATTCAAAATAATAGCAGTAATTTATTTAATATTAGGAAAAATCCGTTTAAAATAACGTAAGATTTTAATTTATTCAAAATATTTCAGTTATACTTAGTAGGGACATAAATACTGTTACAACATTGAACACACCCATTTCAATAGTAGAACTTAACATACCCCGTTAATGTCATATGGGCTTTGAAAGCTTACCTCAAAAGCGCTGTAACAGGATTTTAAAATTGTTTCAACTTTCATCATGTAGTGGTCAGATAATGACAACCGTATCGCTGTAATAGCGCTTTTCAAGTGTGAAATGAGCGATATTTTCAAAACGCTCCAGCCACTAGGGATTAGCCGCATGTTCGTCTACCGATGCATACAATTGTTTGAGGAGACTGGAGATGTAAAAGACCGCCACAGACCGTCGGGTCGCCCACGCTCTGTTCGAACACCGCATGTCATCAAAGCCGTTAAATCAAGAATTCACAGAAATCCGCTCCGAAAACAGAAAATCATGGCCCGTGAGATGAATATCACGCAAAAGTCCATGAGTCGAATCATTAAAAAAGACTTGGGGTTTTCAAACGACATAATGGACATTTATTGACTGCAGCTTAAAAAATTAAATAGGATTGAAAAACGCAAACGTCTTTTGGTGAAGCACTCGGATAACTTGCACAGAAAAATTTTTGTTCACCGATGAAAAAATGTTACCGTTCAGGATAAATTTAACAAGCAAAATGATAGAGTGTGTTCGCGGTCTAAGGAAGCATCTGAACTGATCCCTAGGTTGGAAAAGGGTCATCACCCAGCTACAGTCATGGTTTGGTGGGGTGTCTCTTACGATGACCTGCGTTTCTGCGAACAAGGAGTCAAAACATCGGCCAAAGGTTACCAAGAAACCGTTTTGGAAGCTGTTGTCAAGCCTCTGAACAATTCCCTGCTATAAAACCAGCCATGGACTTTCCAGCAGGATTCTGCGCCGGCCCATAAGGTTTAGACGTCCCAGGCCTGGCTTTGAAACAATTTGCCAGCGTTCATTTCCTCTGAGGAATGACCCTCAGGCAGTCCTGTTTTGAACCCATTGGATTACAAATTGTGGACGGTTTTAGAGGACAAGCTTTGTCACAAAAGATACCCCAACATTGGATCTCTTAAAACTGCTTTGGTTCGAGCTGTGGCCAATTTGCCAATGGACGAGGTTCGTGCAGCTTTTGACGATTGGCCAGTGCGACTTAAGGCGTGTGTAAAGGCAAAAGGCGGACATTTCGAATAAGTAGATCATTTTTGGATATAACATACATCAATAAATATATTAAAAAATATTAGGTCTAAAAACATTCGGTACTTTTTATTTTACAGCATAAAACGTGTGTAACTGTATTTATGTCCCTACTAAGTACAAATTCAAAGCAGTTTGTTCTAAAAATTTTTAATTTACAGGGTTTCAAACATAATGCACGATGTTTATTATAATTCACACCTTAACGCACAGTTTTTTGCCAAACTTTAGATAACATTTTTTTGTTTCCGTGCCTGACAAATTCAACAATTGCACAATTGAGCAGCGAGTTTATGAAAATTAAAATGGGTGTTCAAATCAAAATGCATTTCGTGCACTTCGTGATTTTGTTGGTCAGCATAATCGATGAAAAGTTTCCCCAATCGGGAGATTAGTGCGCACATTTCAGCAAACCCAGTTCTTCGACTTGTGAATGGTGTTCGTTATATGATAAAGGACTTCTTGTGGCCAGAAATAGTGAATATGGACCTGGGCGATAGGATAACTCTCTGAAATCATTTTGTTGTATTTACAATTAACATCATGCGTTTTACTTATGAAAAAGGAATTATTCCACAAGCTAATAAGATCAGGTTTGCTGTTGTTGTCATAGAGGGAAGGAAAAGTAAGTCAGCGAAGAAAAGTATGTCAGGTAAGGAAAAGTAAGTCAGCGAAGAAAAGTAATTCAGGTAAGGAAAAGTAAGTCAGCGAAGAAAAGTAAGTCAGGTAAGGAAAAGTAAGTCAGCGAAGTAAAGCAAACACATTACCGTCTGGTAGACGCGGCGTTTCGACGTTGGTGTGGGTGACTTTCAATACCATTTATGTGTGCTGCCGACCTGGCCTCTACTCGTTTAACGATCTTTATAAGTATAAACGAAGCATGCATTTATTTTGCATATGCGAAGTATTATTTGCGAAGAGAGAGGCACAAGCGACTCACTGAAACCATTCCTACCATACTGACAGACTTGACCGACTGACGTTTTTTCGTGTTAGTTGGACGAACCTTTACTATTATTTCATAAGATTCGTAAAATTACCACTGTATAAAAATCATTTTAAAATGTATACAAATTATGACTTGAACAGTTTTTATTCTAGTTCGTGACCTTTTCTTGTTTCTTTTTCAGAATCAACGTAAAAATTGGTAAATTGTAATGGTTATGGTTGCCAGGCAGACTATACAAATATAACAATCATAGTGTATGATTGCCGTCATCATGTTACAGTTAACATAAAACCAAAGAAACAATACTTTTGTCTTACCAACCATATTTATATTGTTGCTACAATATCCTGCAATTGGTAAATTTGGCAATAGTACTTTCTTACATTTCAACAATATTAATATTGACCCAATACTACAATGGTCACAACGAAATGAAAAATCAATACTGTGGTTGCGACAAACATATATTATTTCAGAGAACATATAAGTGTTGCCGTGGATAAGGGGTGTTTATTTAAGACGTGTGGTTTTCAATCTGGCCACAGTTTAGTTTAGTTTTTTTTTGTTTAGTTTATTTTATTGAGACTTTTTTCAAAAACAATGACAGACATATACTAGATCTATGAACAAGAAATTACTTATGACTATAATGTATTGTCTAAATTACCAATAACGTACAGCTAACGGCACCAAGCCTTTTCTGAGTATAGAAATATTTTTAATTTGTATGTTGATCTGATGAGTGTGTGTTCGCCCTTGCGCCCGAGGCTATAGTGGTCTTGGAGTGAAATATCCTAGTAATTAGCTTAAAAGTATACTTATAACTAGCCTAAAATTAGTGGGTGATGGGGAGGGGTTGATTAAAAAAAGGAGGATAGGGAAAATCAAAAAAAATAGAAAAAATAAGTAGAAAAAATAAGAGATTTTAACAAATGCTTTTCAAGAGCCTTAACCATAGTCTAATCATAAAGATGCTATCCTCTATGTGCACCCGGAACCACTTTTTTGCAGAACTCTGGCCACACTTATTTCGGAGTTGGTAGTTTTGACAGCTGTCGCTTGATTTATGCTTGGTTTGCCATATCTTAATGAATAGACTTTCTCTACAACAACGTTTGCAAATCGTGGTGAATGGGCCCAAAACGAGATAGCCTCCGATCCTAATTTTTACAAGAACATTTTGTTCAGCGATGAAGTTTAGTTTTGGTTGAATGTGTACGTTAATAAATAACCTGGTTGAATGTGTACGTTAATAACCGCTTTTGGAGTAATTAAAATCCACATGACATTGTTGAGACGCCGTTACATCGTCCAAAAGTCACTGTTTGATGTACTCTATGGGCAGAGGGAATCATTGGTACATATTTCTTTAAAAATGTAGCCGGCCATAAAGTTACTGTCAATGGGGAACGCTTTAAAGCCATGATTAATGACTTTTTCGTGCCTGAATTGGAGGATGTTGATGTGGACGACCGTTGGTTCCAACAAGACGGAGCTATCAAATAATTAAAGGAAACTTTTAACGAGCGCAATATCTCGCGTCGTAGGCTTGTGGCGTAGCGATTTCACACAGCTGGACTATTTTTTGTTGGCTTACTCGTATGTGAAGTTGCTTGTCTACGCAGATAAGTTCGATACGATTAAAGTCTTGGAAGAGAATATTCAGCGCGTTATTGCTGACATACCCTGACATGGCCCCAAATAATGCAAAAAGTGGTCGGAAATAGGCCTCTCGGCTGGAATTTATTCCAGCCAGCCGCTGCGGCCACTTGCCCGACAACCCATATATTTATAATAAAGCTAAATTCTTCTCCATAAAATAAACTTATGTGAATTTTATTTCTTCTTGAAAACCACACGTCTTAAAAAAAACCTATAGTTACCACATTTTTTTTGGCGTATTTTGGCCATAAAAGTGGTTGCTAATGGTAAAAACAACATCCCATAAATGTAGACAAATACGTCATCAAACATAATTAATTTTTTTATTTTGTGTGTTAGGCTTATATGGTCCGTTTGTAATTAAAATGCAAGTACAGTGAGCTCGGGATAACGTCAACTCCGCATTTCGTCAACATCCCAAATCTTCAACCTCTTTTTTATTTGTATTGTCTACTCTGAAACGTCAACCAAACCTCAAAGCTCTAAAACGTCAACTCACATAATTCAAAAAATAGTAACGGTTAAAATACCTTCATACAACCGTGTGTAATTTTCTATTTAGGGGGTTTCCCTTATGTGTATAGATAGGTAGTTACTGTCTTTTTCTGTTCAGTTGTACTTTAGAAACAGTCTTTTAGCCATGATAGCGGGAAAAACCAGAACTAAACAACTCAATTAAAACTGTACACGCAGAAAAAAAGTATGGTTGGGGTAACAATATTCGAAGAGCATCATACTATTGTTGATTATATGGTTGTGGCACAACAATATTATGATCTTCACAACAATAGTGTGTTTCACACACAACCATACTATGATACCCATAACAATATTATTGTCCTCACAACAATATAATTGTTCACACACAACCATACTATGATTCCCACAACCATATTATTATTCACACTCAACCATACTATAATCCTCACAACCAAAGAATGTTGCACATACAACCATAGTATGATCCTTAGAACCATAGTATGACTTACACAAAACCATGCTATGATCCCCAATTTTTTTTCTGAAGATTGGGTTAAGTTGTTATTCAACAAAAGAGATTGTTTTTAAATAAGTTATGTAAAAATACATAAAACTCTTTATAAAGGGAGTGATATATTTAACAGTAGAAACAATTCATTTATCAAAAATAGTTCAGTTATACTAATTCGTAGTTTGTTTTAAAAAAATTTAATTTATATATAGAAACTACTATTATTGTGTAAGATTCGTAAAAATAACATTGTCAAATTAAAAATAATTTACGAGTTTGCTTGTATGATTGCCGTAATCATGTTATTGTTAACATAAAATCCATGAAACAATACTTTTGTCCCACCAACCATATTTTCATTTTTTAATTTGGCAACAATGCTTTTGTTACATTTCAACAATATTAATATTGCCGCAATCATACTATTGTCAAAATTAAATTCAAAAAACAATAGTAAGGTTGTGACAACCATACTTTTATTGCAGAGAACATACTATTGTTGCCGTGACCATATAGTAACAATATTTTTTCTCTGCGTGTAACATTGAAAGATGCTGTTACGCTTCTAAAGATCGCATGGTATAGTTACAACAGGTACTATGGCTAAACGCTGGAAAACTCTTTTGAGTTTCACGGAAGATGAGGAAATATTCTATGAAGCATTCCGAAAGCAAATATGGACTCAGAGCTTCAACAACTAATGGCGATCGCAGTTGCAAAGCTATTTCATGAACAGTACCAGACTTGTTTTAAATTTTTTCTTTAGGTTGACTAAACAGTGCCCTTCATTGAAGTGTGCACTAAAGATATTTTATTGGATGACGTTACTGGGTCATGTGCAAATGAGGATTTCGAAGTGGCTGATGATACCTATTACGATGTTGATGAAAACCTGCAGACAGTTAAACCAAGCGAAGCCATCGAAATTTTTAACCGGGCTTTGGATTGGGCCGGATGCGAGAATGTTGCACAAGATGACCTAAATGTATTAAGACGTTTAAGAGAAAAAGCTGTATTTAAATTATTAGAAAGAAAAAAAACAGCAGAAAAAATATCAGATTTCTTTTAATACCTGTTTAAGAATAGATATTACATATGGCATTAATTCATGTAGAATATTTTTGTTGTTTTATGTATTTAGGTTGAAAACTTTTTTTTTGTTTTTCTTTGGATTTGATTTTAATTTTTAAGTAATAAAAACGCTTTAAACTACAGTATTAATAATATTTTGGTCTTAAATTTGTACATTGAAAAACGTCAATTATCTGGTAAAAGTCAACACCCGCGGTGTTAATTAGTTGACGTTATCCCGAGCGCACTGTATATTTTTTACTTCATTTATTTTCCTCCGACGTTTCGTTGCCCTTTTTCCAACTTCCCCAGGAATATTTATAATTGAAAAATATTATACGTTACATTTAACAACTAACAGAATTTACATTAAATTTTAAAAATACACACAAAAACACTGCCATAGTCTATGATTTTCTAACACCACACCACACCACACCATAATTAAATATTAACAAGAATTCAAATTATGTATCAATTTTTTTTAATTTAGGAGGAGATTGTAGAAGCTACTATTGTGATGATTGTTTTTTATCCCATTTCAGTAGCGTGTGTATGGTAGAGGGTTTAATTGGAGCCTGAAACCTGGACGCTCAAAACAGCTTTTTTACTTATCATTATTCGACCTGACCTAGTACACGTGTATGTCTGTCCACACCTATGGACCATTTTCCCATACATGTGGTAGATATGTATGTATGTGTGCTCTTATACATGGCTAGATCTGAATACAGATACACGCCATACAGTCTTAAGTACATAATAGTATTGCACATAAGTAGTACATGCCGACGAGTATTTGAGTACTTAATTACGACTGTGTGTTTACGATAATGACGTTAGAGAATTGATACATTCGTTATGATAATTGTTTCCTTTCATTATTAATTACATGTTATATGTTATCAAAGAACATCGAAATGCTAAATGACACTTGAACAGCTCACAAGTCCCACAACTTACCCATATTTTGTGATGGTGCTGGTCTTGTTGCCGGGGTTTCCTGCTTATTTCGCCTGTCTTTTCTTGGGGGAATTCACACGCAGGAGGAAAATCTGCAAGCAAAAAACAAAACATACAAAAGAAGTCGATGAAGATGAAAACGAGACATTATTAACAAAATATTTTATTTATTGTCTGCAAATAACTTAAGGCTCTTTGCTTATTGATTCCAATCCAAAAAAAAATGATGTATCGCTTGATATGGGAACGAAATCTATAAGTATTGTGAAAAAGTTGGTTTTCATTTGTTCTGCTGATGCTGTGGGGTTTCGCTTAATTTAGTTTTGTATTCGTATTGTAGTCGAAATTATAGCCACTGGGCATTTAATAGTAAAACCCAGGGAAAAGTTTAAAGCTGTACATATTTCATAAGTAACAGGGGCATATTTCTTTGCGATTCTTTATTATGGGATTTTGTTACCTTTCCTTTTGGGGCGTGAGGGGGGAACATAAAATTGACTCAGAGTTTATAACAAGCTTTAAATTAATCGTTCACACTTCATAACATTGCGAAAAAAATGTGATTTTTATATTGTCCATCAAAACTCGAGATGACAGCCACCATCAGCATCATTTAAAGGCAGTTCCGTGCAAAGTGTTTTTTGATATTTTCTTTTTTTATGAGAAATGAAGTGTTTTTTATTTAGATCATTTGGAAAAGTTTCCAAGTGGTTTGGGGAGGGACACGTAACATACGTGCCGCCATCATACAATTTTCATAAAATTAACATTCTGAAACAATTTTAAGGACCGTGATTTAAGTACCAGCTTAGGGACTGCTTAAATCTATTCCCGGCCCGTCTAATAAGTCTTTGCAATGGACCACCAAATATTGTGCAGGCACAGTATGTTTTCAAATGGGACGAATGTGTGACCATTATTCAAAGCCGAATGCGTACTAAACTTTTCGTTTGGAAATTTATGGGAAAAATATATTTTCATGGGCAATTTGTTGAACGTAACAAGAAGCAAGGGGGCATTTGCTGAGCAGACCACCGTTTAGAAATGTATTTGTGGTTCAATATAAGGACGATGCGAAGGAGGATGATTAGGATAATTTCGCATATCACTGCGCTACAGAGTATTAGATGGTAGTGCGGTTGTTTGTAACACCTTAAAGGAAAGAAGCTAGACTCTATGTTTACTTTAAGTGTAGATGCAGAATCAGCACCTGATTCTGTAGAGCTATGTCCGTCCATCAGACTACCCATCGGTAGTTGTAATTAATGCGCAGACTTAAAATATTAATGGACTTCGATGAAACTTAGTCCATTGCTCAGGTTTGGCCTAAAGACGAACCCTAACAAAAATTGATGTTTTAACGGGTGTTTTTTTTTAGACGTGTGGTTTTCAATCTGGCCTCACTTTTTTCGGAGTTGGTCTTTTTGACAGCTGTCAGTTGACTTATGCTCAGTTTGGTTTGTCTTTTCCTAATTAGGAGACTTACTCCGGAACAATGTTTGCATATCGTGGTGAATGGGCCCAAAACGAGATGGCCACCGATACTGATTTTTACAAGAAAATGTTGTTCAGCGATGATGCTCACTGAATGTGTACGTTAATAACCAAAATTGTCACATTAGGAATATTGAAAATCCACAAGCCATTGTTGAGGCGCCATTACATCCTCAAAAAGTTACTGTGGTGTGCTCTATGGGCAGAGGGTCCATATTTCTTCAAAATTAAATTATAATGTTACAGTCAATGGGGAACGCTATGCAAGGTGATTCATTCACGACTGGACATTTCACGAGCGTATTCCTTGGCTCATTTCACGAAAATATGTCCATCTACGACCATGCCTGAAAATGCAAGGGGCGAAACGGTTCTAAAATTTTCAGATTGGTGGTCGAGGGAACTAGGATAAAATTCCTAAGTTCTGAACCAGTAGTCGGATTAAAACATAACCCTACGTCTCACCTTTCCTAAATTACCCAGAGATCCTACCGTTTCAAAGTTATGACTATTTGACTAAATTGCAAGAAAGTTTGTTTGTGTTAATTTACAAATAAATGTGTGATGTACTTTAATTTCACTTAAAAAAAATTGCATTATAGTCAAATAGATATCCAAGATCGTGCGACTGGATTACTTTTTGTGGGGTTATGTGAAGCCGCTTGTCCGATACGATTTACGACTTGGAAGATAACAACCGGCGCGATATTTGCTGACATATGGCCCCAAATGCTGCTAAAAACGTTTGTTCAAAGTGAACACGTTTTATATTGTGTGCTGGATTGTTGATACATTTTCAAGTGCAGCGAGAATAAACATCGAACTGTTTGTATGCCTACAATTAAATTCTATTCTAAGAGATAAGTCATGAACGCACAATTCACTGAACCTGTGCGAACCTAAACGCAGAATTTTTGTACATATGTGACAGCGCATAGAGAAAGGGACCTAAGGTAAAAAAAAATATCTGAGCATCGAATGAGACTGATCCCATGCCCCAAAAGTGTTCCCTCCCAGAGATATGCGCGTTTTATGAAAGTGAAATCGACGATTCTAAGCGCAAATAGAAAGGGACCTAATCTTAAAAATGGCTCTCCTGAACAAAACTGGTTTTTAACCTTAGGTCCCTTTCTATTTTGCGCGTCACATATAGTCCTAAGCGAACACATTTCAAATTAGTATGAAACCATTACTAGACCGAAGAAGACCTTAATAATCTTCTTTAATCTTAACTATAAAATAAATACTCACCAGAAGAAGACCATACAACTCTTCTTCAAATTGAGTCAAAATAAATCTCCTCAACGAAACATTAATGTAAAGAACACATTGTTTAATTTTACAATGTTTGAAAATTGGGCATTTCGGCTGGAACTTATGCGAGCCAGCCGCTGCGGCCACTTGCCCGAAATCATTTTTAAAACATAATGGCAAACCCTTATCATTATAATAAAGCTTAATTCTTGACAATAACAATAAACTTTATGCGTTTATTTCTTCTTGAAAATCACACGTCTAAATACAACATCCTTTACATTAATCAGGTTTTAGCTAATGACAAACCCTATAAAAATGTATGGAATGCAAAGATCTTTCCTGATTTACGAATCTACAGCTTTTCAAGTAATATTTAACAACCTCACGCCTTCGCACAGAGATTTCAAGCGACCAACAATGGTATAGCACTTTATCGCTCATTGTTATCGAAAGGCTCTCACACAAAGATCTTGATGCTTCTGGTTGAAAACCCGGCTTTGAGCACATTTGAGTATTTATAAGCCTTTAACCAAGTTGATTATAAGCCCACTATAGTTGGATATAAAAAGGAAAGACTTAGACCTAAACTAACAAAGGAAAATGCTCAGGCAATCATCTCTTAGTTGATTGACCTGCAAAATTTACCGTGGTAAAAACTTCAAATGAAAAAAAGCTCAAGTGTGCCTGAGCCTAAATTCTTAAATTTTCTGAAATTTAGAAACTAAAAACTTAGTCACAAGCTTTTTAGTGGGCAAATGTTACAAAACCGGGGTGTTAACCGGTTTTTCAGATTTTGGAAGTGTTTTGAAAATTTCACAAACCCATTCATGTTGTTATCGTCAAAATCTCCAAGGAAAATGGTATCACTACCCAGTAGTTTCTTTCCCCCGCAGGAAATTATAAAAAGTAAAATGGTTTTGTATGTTAAATTTAGCAAGTGCTACAGTAAAAGTTCTATAATTTCTAAAACCACGCTGAAATTTTCACAGCTATTATAAGTTAGTTACTAAACTATGTCTGTCCGTCCTTCTGTCCGTCCATCTAAAGCTTGTTATCAAACTACAGGTCGCAAATGTTGTCCGATTTTCATGAAATTTGGCAAAAGTTTGTTTTAAGGCCAAGGAACGTAAACTGAAATTAAAGAAAATCGGTTTAGATTCTGATATACTCGTAGCTTCCACATATCTGTTCATCCGCTTTTTCGGTGTTTAGCTCTAGAAGCCAAATCTTACAACCACTCATTATCAAATTGTGCACAAGTAAGTTTTTTGGGCCATGGAAGGATGGTATAGAAATAAAACACAATCGGTTAAGAATAAGATATATAGGGTGGGACATATACCATTTGAATAATTTTTTACAATTTTTGGTTTTATTAAAAAGGCCGTACTTTAAAATTTAATAATGGAACACCACACAAGGCATTTTCTCTTTGCCAAATGGACTGAAGATTGTTTGGCTAAAGAGGGAGAATTTTACCGAAACATCGTCTTTTCAGTGGAAGTTTATTTTCAACTCGGTGGCTACGACAATAATCAAAATTGCCGCATATGGGGGTTCAGAGAACCCACGCGTGACTTTTTAGAAGACAATGCATCCCCAACGAGTAACATTTGGTGTGGATTTCACCGGGCCCACTCAATGGGCCATTTTTCTTTGAAAATGTGCAACGTGGCGCAGTTACCGTCACATAATTGTCGAGCCAATTGTGCTAGTCATATGAATGCTATTGTGTTCTCTTATTAAATGACAAAGTTCAACCTTTCTAATAAAACCAGAAATTTAAAAAAAATATAAGTACTTTTTTTACATCCGATTAAAATTTAAAATGTTAAAACGCCCACTCTGTAGCTCTCACACACACATGTTTAACCGATTGGCAGAATTAAGTATCTTGTGCCAAGGACGAAAGGCGTTGAAATTAATGAAATAAGTTAAGATTAAGATATAGGTAGGCTCATATATATCTTTAACCGATTCTACCAAGCAAAAATTCCTCAAAATTTCAAACATAACATTAGTTTTCAAATCAAATAAAATAAAAGAGAAAACTTTCAGTTGACTTTTCTGAACTTCCAGAAGTGTAGGGTATCATATATTTGGCCATATCTTACATTAGCTTTTTTTATTAGTTTTACATTGTCTTTAAGAAGACATTTATATCATTCAGAATGTATCTTATTTGTTTATTTCTGATGCCGCGTTCCTAACATATTTGACCTCTAACACAGATACCATTCCCGAAATAACTGAGATGTTATGACAGGCAGCAACAAGGAAATAAATGTGGAAGTTTTCAATAAATTCCTAAAAGCTCAAAATCTAGACTAAATCGACAATTTTTGTAATCACCCTATTACATCTGAGCGTGCTCAAATTTCGCAATCGTGTGTTATAAGCATTCAATAATTAATTCTGAAGAAACTATATCATATCGGTCACATTTTGCACGGTACTTTATGTGGGATAAATAGTTAATTCTGTTGTTTTAATACTGGTCCATGTTTTTCAGTAGACCCCACCCAAAGGACACTCCCGATTTGAGGTCGTGCCGCTCTATAAGCCTCATTTTTCATCGCATCTTATTCAACTTGAATGTAGAAGCTTACAAATAAGCTATAGCAAATATTGCTGACGGCCCAATAGCCCCAAAGACTTCTCTGGACTTAAGGCCCTAATATTTTTATTTACCACCAAATCTTGACCATACAGGTCTATCTTCTAGAATATCTACCATATGAAGGTCATCTTTGGTTAAGGGACCTGTCGCTCTAGAGGCAAACATTTAAATTAGATTTGGCTTAAGCAAAACATAGAGCATTTTGTGTGACTTATAATTATTTATGGTAAGAATGGACCGTATCGGTCATATAGCCCCCACGAAGTTTGTCCTTCTCAATCAAAAATAAGTATAATAAGCCTCAAACTTCGGTCAGACGCATGGAATCTTCTGAATAGCAAAGTGGTGCAAGGTAAGGTATCAATCTGGCGTAGCATAATATGAACGGTGTCACCGGACATCATGTTCATGGACATTACGATACTACCAACTGCGTTAAAGGGCATAGACGTTTTATCGCTCTTCTGAATATCAAAGTAGTGTAGGTTATCTGGTGTATCTCGGTCGCCACCGGCTGTATTGTTTTTTACTTTTTTTTTGGCTCACGCGATATACTAATGGCCTAATATGAAAGTGTATACTCGTATGTCTTTCTGAGAGATCTTGAGCTCCTGACAAAAAATCTGTTTTTGAAGTTTGCTCACCAGTAACAATTTATAGGATATCCGTCAGAAAGATATATGGAAGAAATACGATCTCCAGTTAAAATTTCTTGTGGTGTAAGGTAGTCAAATAATATTAATTATTCTGACTTATCGTGCTTAGCATTAGTGAAGAAGCCATTGCATCCACAAGGAGCCACTTTTTGGTGTGGATTTTGAGATAGCGGCATCCTTGGGCCATTTTTCTTCGAAAACGAGAAATGAGAACGGTGAGCGTTACCGCGCAATGCTCAAGGAAATTCAAGAGAATGACATGGACGACATTTGGTATCAATAAGACAGGGCCCCATATTACACAGTCAACGCAATCATTGATATTTTAAGCTCTGTTTTAGAAAATCGAATAATCAGCCGAAATTGTAAAGTCAATTGGCTGTCTGTGATTTCGAGGCCTTTGGATTATTTTCTGTAGGGTGCCAGTAAGAATTAATGTTACGCAAAGCATGAAATCGAAATTTCCATTGAAGAAATTCGACCCGAAACCATCGAAAAGCTACTGACAAATTCTGTTGATCGGATGAGGTATTGTCGAGCCACTTGTGGTAGTCATATGAATTACGTTGTGTTCCATGTGCAACCTTCCTAATAAAACCAGAAATTTTATAAATTATTAGTACTCTTTTTTATAGCCCATTTTTAATTTAGAAGTCCTAGAAATCGAGGCGAAGAAAAAACCACCACTGTAGTTTTTACAGTACTTGTAACTTATTGCCCGAGGTAAAAAATTCTATTTAAATCATATTACCCAGAACACATATCCGCTCAACAAACTGTGTTTTTTCAATTTCCGCATAAAATAGAATCTAAAAGTTAATTAAAAAAATAAAATCCATTTTATTATACATCTAGAACATGATTTTCCGACTACCCGAAAATTAGGAGCTTGTACAGATTATTATCATAAAGACTCATTTTAAAAAAGAGACAAAATCCGGCTGGTTGCCATGTATTTACAACAAATTACAGTGAATACATTTGCCACTTGCTCTTAGTCTAGCTTTAATCATTTTCGGTTTTTTTTCTCCTGCTCCCTCCGAATACTAAAAATTTCACTTTTTACATAATCTGGGTTGTTGTTTTTCAAATTTATGCGGAATATTATCTTAAACATAACTAATGAGTTTCATAACCAAAATCCAGCTACTAAGTAGGAAAAAGAGGTTGCCATCAATCTCAATAGATGCTGAAGTTTGACAGCAGCGTTAGCAGCAGAAACCACACGACGTGAAACAAAACCAAAAAAGAAAACAGGGAGCGGAAAAAAGTTTCACAAAATAATAGCAAACCATTAAAGAAATTATCATAAAGGGGATGCTAAGACATAATTGGGCTGTTTTCGGTTATTAGTTAGAGGCTGGATGAAAAGCAACGCACGAGATGCGAGCATTATGAATTAAATTTCGAAAGTTAATCCCGAGTTAACATTATAAAATGTGGTTAATATTTAATGTTTTGGATCTAAATCGTACTTGTTTAGGCTAAATCGTATTTCTGGGGTCTTTTCGTAAAAACAAATATGTTGTAGGATATTATGCAGCTAAGTAGAGGAGTCATTAAAAACTCACTCTGTCATGTCAAAAGTACAAATACCCAGAGAGATCTCTTATCTCTCTTCAGATCAGCTTCAGGACAAAATTTCACTTCAAACTAGTAAAAAAAAGTCTGGACGTTCAGAGAAGCTAACTGAAAATAGGTTTTTAGACCCACTTAGATACGCTCTACATTTAGCCAGATTTTGAAACAATTGTCGTATTTTAATTTGAAAGTAAATTCAATTGTCAGAGAAGCTAACTGAAAATAGGTTTTTAGACCCACTTAGATACGCTCTAAATTTAGCCAGATTTTTAAACAATTGTCGTATTTTAATTTGTAAGTAAATTCAATTGTTTTTAGTAAAATCATATAGGATGGAGCTATATCAAATTTTAGACCGATTTTATTTAATTTCAACCTGCACTCTTGGCCCATGAGACTTACCTACCAAATTTCATCAAGAGTGAATGTAATATGTGGAATCTAGAGCTCAAAATATAGGGTGGTCTATCTAGAGGTATTTTTTCAGAACAAAAAAAAACAAACAAAAATTCAAATCAAGTGTGGAATCTTTATTGGTAACTTGAAAGGACATTTTATGGCATTTATTTTTGGAAAATAATTACCTTCAAATGTTGGCATTTGTATTATGGAAATGAGAGTTCGGGCATATTTGCTATTTTCGAACAAAGTTTTGTTCAGTGATGAGGCCCGTTTCTGGCTCAACGGTAAAGTCAATAAACAAAATTGCCGCATTTGGGCTGAAGAGCAACAAGAAATTGTTCGAGAGGTGGCATTATACCGAAAAAAACACGGTTTGGTGCGGTTTATAAGCTGGTGAAATCATCGGTGCATATTTTTTCAAAAATGAAGATGGCCGGAACGTAACCGTGAATGGTGCTCGCTTTCGCCTAATGATATCGATCTTTATGCTACCTGAAATTGAAGCCCGTAATCTTGACGACACTTGGTTTTAACAGGACGGTGCCACTTGCCACACAGCTGCTCAAACAATGGACCTATTGAGATGTTATTTCGAAAAGCAGCTAATTTCACGTTTTGGACAGGTGAGTTGGCCGCCTAGATCAAGTGATATCGCACCTTTAGACATTTTTCTTTGGGGTTACGTAAAGTCCAAAGTCTATACTGACAAGCCAGCTACCATTCAGGTTTTAAAAGCTAACATTACGCGTGCCATTAAAGCCATACCGGTAGAAATGCTCAAACGAGTCACTCAAAATTAGACCCTCAGAATGGAAACCCTTAGGCGTAGTTGCGACCAACATTTGAAGGAAATAATATTCAAAAAATAAATGCCATAAAATGTCCTTTCAAATTACCAATAAAAATTCTACACTTTATTTGAATTTTTATATTTTTTTTTGTTCTAGAAAAATACCTATAGATGGATCACCCCATATAAACGCTGATGAATATGTGTGTATGTAAGCTATATCTTAATCTGAACCGATTTCATCAATTTCATGATTTCAAATAGTAACATGTGGCTTCTAGTCCTTAAATATGCGCATTATTGAGGGAGCTATATAACAACGTCCTTCTTTGCTCCTTAAATCTTACTCGTGTTAAATAATATCAAGATTGGATGTAAGATTTGACTTCTAGAGCTAAAAATATGTAAATCGGATGAACATTAGTGTGAATGAACCAATTTGTTTAAATTTTAACGGTGTCCTTCCTTGCCACAAGAAACTTACTTGCGCCAAACTTCATCAAGATTTCAAGTAGCAATATGTGGCTTCTAGAGCTTAAAACTTAAAATCCGATGTCATAGGGTGTGGAAGCTAAAACTAAATCTGAAACGAATTTATTTATAAGTAATTTTAAAATGCCCTTCCTTAGTCTAAAAAACCAAGACTGGGTGTAATATGGGGCTTATCTCTTTGAGGGGTGATGTGAACTGGCCGGCACGCCAGTTCCAGACTTAGCCCCATGCGATTTTTTCCTTTGCGGTTAACTGAAGTCGAAGGTGTATATCAACCGTCCCAACACCTTGGAAGACCTTATTAACAATATTGAGGCAGAAATTGGCAGAATACCAGTCGACTTGCTTGTTAGAATTCATGAAAACTTCAGAAAATGTATGCAGTAGTGTCTGGATAGCGAAGGTCGACATTTGCCAGATACACTTTTTAAAACCATGTAATTTAAAAATTCCAAACCATACTCGTATTTTGGTACTGGTCACAATATTAACCATTTCGACATTACTTTTCACATTGGCTCAGAATATTTAAAACACGCCTACTTTTTTTTGCTCGAAATGTTAATCATTTCTTATTTTTTTCTTTTTGGTATGTTGAAAAATATAAAATGACCAAAAAATGAGTTTTAGGGTTATACTACAAATCTTGTTCTTGTAGAATGAATAGACCGATTTGTGAGAAATTTTGCCACATAATAGAGAACTGAAATATGGATATTGTAATTAAATACTAATTTATAAAAAATAATCCTTAAAAAAATTAAAATATTTTTTTTTACCAAATTTGCGCATAATTCTTATCTATAAAAGTGTAAAAAAAATATCGGCTTTAAAAAATATCGGCTACTATGAAAATTTAAAAAAACATTAATTTTTGGATTTTACTAGAAGAATTAATCGACTTGTACGAATTTGGGTTCATATCAAAGGAACTCTATGATCTATATTATGTAGTCAAATTTTATTTATAAAAAAAAATTTAATGTCCACAAACTTAGTTTTTGGGTTTCACTTAAAATTATGTAATACACTTAAATTTCATTAATTTAATCCAAAACTGTTATTAGAATTAGACTTTTGGGACGTCCATTCATGTTGAAAATAAAATCGCCCGCTATGAAAATTTAAAAAAAAAACAAGAACCCAAAATTGCATGTTTTGCCCATTAAATTTTTTTTACAAATCGGTCATTTCTAGTACCTTTTGACCGATTTGAACTCTATCATCTATATTATGTAGTCAAATTTATATTCTTTAACAAATTTAATTTTTTTAAAATTTAATTTTACTTTTTAATAGTATTTAATTGGTTTTTAACAAATTTATTTTTGTTTAGCTCGTTTGTTTTATTTCGGTCTTTTGCTTTTACACATTGAACAGGGATTAACCGGCTCAAGACTTCTTGTTTCTATATTTAAATAGAAGGCAAGTTTTTAACAAAATGGCAAAAAATATATGGGTGTTTCCATGGTTATGTATGTGACAATTGTACACGTTTAGTTGTCTTTGAATATTGTGAAAATAGAAATGGACTGGAATTTTAGAATGGTATTTTAGAATCGTATATTGTATACGAGTTCTTACCAAAAAGTATATATATTGGAAAATTGAGTACTGGAGACCCAAGTTCCATGCAATCAAACTTGACTAGCCGTAAGAAAAAGTACGAAAGTAAGCGAATTGTAGGCAATTTTTATTTCGGAAAAAAGGTTTTATAAAGGTTAATAATAGACCTTTTTAATCATGTTTTGTTCAAAAAAAAACTATGCATGGGTTGGCAAAAAAAAATTTATTGATTACGCACGTGACACTTTTAGCCTTCATACATATTTTAGTAATTTTACATATATTTTCAGATGTTTTTAACAAAAAAATAAACTTTTATTCAAAAATTAAACATATATTACAAAATCAATCCAACTTAATTTTTTCCTTAAGTGAGTATCCTGTTCGAGCAACATTTATATATTCATTATCTTGGTAGGAAAAGCAATGCATTTTTTGTATTCCTGGAATAGAGCGGACAAATTTTCCACTTTTCATTTAATGGTGGAGAAAAATCGTCAATCTCCTTTGCTGAGATATATAACAGATAGATCTTTCAATTTTCTGTGCTTAAAAAAATGATGCGAGCTTTTTGATTTTTTAAGTCACGGTGGACCATTTCATGGAAATATCCAATTAACATTTTTATAAATAAAAAATATAAATTAAAATTTAACTAAAATATTGCAGATACATAGTAACTATTTTGATTCCACAGTTAAGTTTTGGGCTTAAGGAGGAAAATACTGCCGGTTTTTAGATGTCACCCAAAGGCCGTTTTCTGATTGAACAACCTGCAGCCACATAATAGTTTCCACTCTGACCATATTACGCATACATACCAAAAGCCAACAGTGATGAACCATAACGACCCTTTTTTGCTTTTTGCCCAATTTTGTTATTTTTCTATAATATTTTTTTTAAACGGGCTATTTGGCCAAGTTATGATGATCAAAATTTTTTAATTCTTCACTCAACGCTGTGCTGGCTTCTTCAGGAATGGTGTTTTTATTGAAAATCTAAAATAGTAAGTAAAAAAAAACCATGACCCATGTTTTCGAATAGCTCCCACACAAAGGTTACTAACACTTTTAGGTCCTTCCCCTTTATAAGTCACAAACTAAATCTAATCTTGCCGCTATAAAAATCTCTAATTTAGTTAAAATAAGCCATTAGTCATTTTACGAGGGTTGTTATCTATTTTTCGGGTCCGAAAATAAAAACACTATAATTTATCATTGGAAATGGTTTTATTGTTCTTCAAAATATTCTCCTTTAAGATCGATACACTTTTGCATGGGCTCAAACCTATTTTCGAAGCACTTTTTCCACTTCGATTGAGACACCTCCAAAACATGATTTTTAACCGTTTTAACAGCTGCTTTGGGCGATGAAAAACGTTGTCCACGCATTTTTTCTTGATGCTAGGGAATAAGAAGAAGCCATTGGGTGTCAAATCAGGACTGTACGGTGGATGGCTTATCAATTCAACATTTTGAGTGGTCAAATAGCTCATCGTTTCAGCTGATGTGTGAAAGCTCGCACTGTCGTTATGCAAAATGATCCGTCTTCTCTTATTACTTATCCTAATTTCTTCGAACACTGTTGGCAAACAGATGGTTGTATACCACTCAGAATTGACCATCCTACGTTCCACTAAAGGCACTGGCCGTTTATACCGAAAAATCGCAATTTACTTCGATGTACTTCATCCACGAACATTTTTTTTTAGGTTTGGCTCGTCTTAAAGGACCCATGCGGTCGATTGCTGTATTGTTTCGGGTTCATATGCATAGATCCATGATTCGTCACCTGTGACAATGTTATACACTGCCTTTGAGCTACGGCAGTTATACTTTTTTAACATCTCTTTGCACAAATCCATGCAAACCTTTTTTTGAGCATTCGTCAAATTATGTGGGATTCAACGAGAACAAATTTTTTTCATGGCCAAATGAACAGGCAATGTCTTATTGATGCTTGTCATACTAATGCCCAAGGATGCCTCAATCTGACGGTATGTTACATGTTGGTTTTGCTTAATCAGTTCACGCACAGCATCGATGCTTTCGGAAAAAGTGACCGAAGTTGGACGTCCTTCGCGAAATTTATCCTGGAGCGAACGACGTTCGAGACTAAACTCTTGGTACCAGCGATTAACAGTGGTTTTTGATGGTGCTTCATCGCCAAAAGTCAAAACAAGTTGATTTAAACACTCCTGTCTTGAATCGTAAAACAGTCATCGCACGAAAATGATGCCATTTTTAGACTGAGATGAATTCTTCAACACACTGTAAACAAAACAGTTCGCCTTCAAATGACAAAACGTTCTAAGTGAAGTTATGCTAAAAATAGAAGTTTTAGTTTGCATTTAGAAACATTTGTTTTGTCAGGACCCGAAACATAAGTTGCCCCAATAGTAAAATTAAGCTACATTGCGTTTCTTCCGATTTGAGGAAGCTACATTTTTCAATTTATTGTGTTTATTTTTAGTTGAGTGCGTTGGAAGGAATTCTGAAATTTGAATTAATCGGCCAACCGTATACCGATCCCTATAGGTACAACAACTTGCAGAAACGGAAGTAGGTTTTATGCCAAAAAATTAGCTTTTAACTTACCTACTTTCCAAAACCTAACGGTTTTTCCATTCCTCAAGTATTTTTTTTTTGCTCTGTAATCGTATTGAAACAGAAATATTCGAACGCCCACAAGCCAAACAAGATAACAAGAAAACTAGTCAAAAGTGAAAGTCACACTGGAGACAGTGGAAACCAAATTGAATTTATTATTAGGCAGCTCTTCAGCCTAGTCGCTGTGGATGTTGGCATCCTGTTGGCCACATCATCGGCGTTCAAAGGGCATTCTGGGTTCCATGTGGCAAATCTTAAGTCGTATTTTTGCACTCACTTATCATTGTTTATAAATAAACAGGGAAAAAAACACAACAACTGCTACAACAATAAGGCACAAAAGCATTTTAACCAGAGACAATAGAACGGTCAGGCCACAGAGGCTAAGTCGGCTGCCTGGCAATGGCAATGTGGAGGACAACGAGGCGTTGATGTCTTCATGAATATGAATTACACGACAGACAGAGTTGGCAAGACATAAGGACGTGCGGCCAGGGCTGATGACATTGTCTTCGCCAGCTACCCGGTGGCAGAATTGAATGAATGAATGTATAAAAAAACAGCATCATTAACATTCCATTATTTAGACTGAAGGCAAAATACTCAAAGTTCTGATCATTTATTAAGACTTATTGTGTTTTTTGGTTTGCCACCACACTTTGTAGTAGTCAATGTCGTCGTCGTTGCAGGTGCTGGTGGGTAGCAGGGTAGCGAGGAAAATGTTAATTTCTTTATATCACTTTTGCTTTTAGCAAAAACCAAAATAAAAAAGCAGAAAGCTGAAAACAAAAGCAATCGTAAAAGAAACCAGAATGGGACTTTATTATGATTTCGGCTTTCGTTGAAAGTTGTGGGACTAAAACGGAAATTATGTCCTTGAGGGAAGTTTTCAGCTTGCTTTGTTAAATTTATGCATTTTAACACTTGTTGAGTTTCGTTTGATTTCGAAAATAATCTCGAAATGATAAAATATTCAAATGAATTCAGCTGTACATCCACATTTCACTTAACTACAATTTCGCTAACTACAATTGAGTTTATGCAAGTCGTAATGAAGCGGGATCTTTTTCGGGTTTCTTTGGAATTAAGTTAATTTTGATTTCTTGCGAAAAGGCGATAATGTTTAAAAGTAATATACTGAACTGCGTCATAATGGCATAACTTTGATATTATCAGTATTTTGTTGCAAACAACAAATGGGGAGATTTCATTGCTGTCAGTTTAAATGTCAAAAAAAAAGAAACAAGGATACAAGGTGTAACCGGGTGGGTTTCTCGTGAGCTGTGGCAGGTTTATGCGCATCCACAACAGAGTTTACGTTAGGGGGTTTTTCTTTTTTATGCTGGTAGTTTAATTCTTATTCTGGTAGGCTTTGATTAAAATTAATTATTAGGTCAAAATTTACAAATTTTTTGTCGTTGAAAAAAAAAAAACAACTGCATTCTATAGTCTTCTCTGCCCACTGTAAACATATTTCATGATTGTTTTATACTTTCATCAGAGACTCAGTAAAAAACTAGAAAAAAAATCTATGTCGGGCCTTCTCTGCCCTCCAGGATGTTTAGAAAAGCCAACTGCAAATATGTTTTGGACCCAAAGTTATGTTTGAGATTCTGAGAAGCTATCATTGTGTTTAAAATCGGATGAACATATGCGTGGTAGCTACATCGAAATCTCAACCGATTATCACCAATTTCAATATCGTTCATCTTGGCCAAACTAACTCGTGTTAAATTTCATCATGATTGGATGTAAGATGTGGATTCTAAAGCTAAAGACAGAAAAATTGGATGAACACTAGAGAGCCCATTAAACAAAAAGTGTTATTTTTTTCGCTCCCCGCTCATTTTCTAGTATATTGAGCATCAAAAATAATATCTGTGCAACAATTTTTTGGAAGCCAGTCCGTCACGTCTTTAGGTGCTAAAATGGAGTAAGACTAGATGAGCTATAACATTGATGAGCTATAACTCGTAAGCCAGACGACTTTCGGAAGATACACATAAAGCATTTGTGTTGCAAATACACGCAGAAAAAAAGTATGGTTGGGATAACAATATTCGAAGAGCATCATACTGTTGTTGGGTATACGGTTGTGGCGCAACAATATTATGCTCACAACAATAGTATGGTTCACACACAACCATACTATGATCCCTACAACAATAGTATGGTCCTCACAGCAATAGAATTATTCACACATAACCATACTATGATCACCACAATCATATTATTATTCTCACTCAACCATACTATGATCCCTACAACCATATTATGACCCTCATAACCAAAGTATGTTGAACGTACAACCATAGTATGATCCTCACCACCATAGTATGGTTCACACGCAACCCTGTTATGATCTCTATAACCATAGTAACCATACTATGATCCCCAAAATATTGGGTTAAAAATTGGATTGGGCTAAGTTTTTGTTTAACAATAGAGATTTTTATTGAGTAAATTATTTAAAAATGCATCAACTCTTATTAACAGGAGTAATTTATTTAACAGTAGAAAGAAATATTTATTTAAAGTATTTCAGTTATACTAATTCAAAGTAATTTGTTTTGAAATAAAATAATTTTCATATAAAAAGTACTATTATTGCGTAAGATTCGTAACAATAACATTGTTAAATTCAGAAAAATTAATCAAAATTATGATTGCTGTAATCATATTAATGTTAAAAAAACTCAAAAAAAACAAAAGTTTTGTCGCACTAACCATATTTATATTGTTACTACAACCATATTTTCATTTTAAAATTTGGCAACAATACTATTGTTACATTTCAACAATATTAATATTGCCGCAATCATTGTCAAAATGAAATTCAAAAAATAATACTATGGTTGCGACGACCATATTTTTATTGCAGAGAACATACTATTGTTGCCGTGACCATATAGTAACCATATCTTTTCTCTGCGTGTATACATGCAAACATTTTTCTCTTACACAATTTTTGACCTAGCTATGACCCTTCATGGCGTTTTCAGAGGTCAAACTTCAAATTTGAGTCAACATTTTTTTTCAAAAGTGAATTAGCAATTTTATTTATGGTCAAAAAGACTTACTTCTGCCACATTTCACGAAAACCGGACAACAATTGCGATCTTTAGTTTGATTACAAGCTTTAGGTGGGCAGACGGACAGACGTCGTTAAATGAAACCAGCAGGTTATTATTCGTCGGTCGGAATATTTAAAGGTGGGTCTAGCTCAAATATTAACAAACATTTGCCATAAAAGTAACTTATAATACCCTGTTCCACAGAATGGTGCAGGGTATAAAAGCTGGTGGTCAATCTAGAGGTATTTTCTTCAAAAAAAAAAAAATATACAAAAAATCAAATCAAGAGTGGAATCTGTAATGTTCATTCGAAAGGATATTTTATGACATTTATTTTTTAAACATAATTTCCTTCAAATGTTGGCCGCAACTACGCCTTAGGGTGTCCATTCTGAGGCTCCAATTTTTGTTGACTCGTTCGAACATTTAGCCAGTGTTAATGACACGCATAATGTTGGCTTTCAAAACCTGAATCGTAGCTGGTTTGTCAGCATAGACTTTGGACCTTACGTAGCCCCAAAACACCAACTCTTTGCTGTTCTTCGAAATGAACTCTCAATAAGTCCATTGTTTGACCAGCTGTATGGCAAGTGGCACCGTCTTGTTCAGAGCAAATGTCGTCAAGATTACGTGTTTTAATTTCAGGTAGTAAAAAGTCCAATATTACGGCACGATAGCGAGCATCATTCACGGTAACGTTTCGGCCATCTTAATTTTTGTAAAAGTATGGACCGATAATTCCTTCAGCCATAAACCGCACCAAGCCGTTGTGTTTGCGGTGTAAATGCTTCCATGATGAAATGGAAATAAATATATATATTTGGCCGAGGCAATACTAAGTGTTGCCTGGCGCCATTTAATATTCCATTTGGCATTGACATTTTTTAGCATAAACGTACTAAACGTTTTGCCGTGCGTGAACTGATAATGTAAGATCGTCATGTGACATACCGTGAGATAAAGGCATCCTTGGGCATTTCTTCCACCAGCCTACATTCGATATTGCATAAACACCTGGCCACAAAAGAGGTTTCTTCTCGGTAGATCCCGCACAATTTCATAATCGCTCAAAAAAAGGCTCTTGTCGATTGGTGCAAAGAAATTTTGAAAAAATACGATCTCGGTGCTTCAAATGACGTTTATTAGATCGTCACAGGTGACGAATCATGGATCAATGAGTATGAGCCCGAAACTAAACAGCAATCGACCATGTGGGTCTTCGAAGAGGAGCCAAATCTAACGAAAGTTCTAGGTGGAAGCAAATGGTCGCCTGTTTCTTCGGCAAAACTGGTCATGTGGAGATTGTTCCGCTTTAGCAATGTAGAACGGTTAATTCTGTGTTCATTGTGCACCATGCCTTTTTGACCGGCCAAAACGTCGAATTGATGGGTCATCCGCCGTACAGCCCTGACTTGGCCCCCAATGATTTCTTTTTATTCCCGCACATCAAGAAAAAAATGCGTGGTCAAAGATTTGTGTCGCCAGATGATGCTGTTGGGGCTTTCAAAAACCATGTTTTGGAGGTGTCTCAATCGGAGGTGTCTCAAATGGAAAAAAGTGCTTCGACAATTGGTTTAAGCGCAATGAAAAGTCTATAGATCATGCTGGTGAATACTTTTAAAAACAATAAAACCATTTTTGATGATAAATATTTGCATTTTCATTATTAGGACAGAAATATATACAGCAGCCCTCGTAGCAATATTTATTTTGAAGCTTTTTGTGGCTAGGGAAAAAAGCCAAAAGAAATTGGATGTTGTTTTGAATAACAAGGTGGTCTAGGGCGAAAAGACCTATCAAGTCTGAGTATTGTCGCAGTGAAGCATGTTTCTATATTTTGTAAAATATTTTTTTTTTTATTTTCCAAGTGTACCTTGTTTATTTATGTGGCAGTATCGTTTGGAAGCAATAACTGCCCAATCCAAGAAATTTAAACTCCACTTTTTTGACCACTTTTTGTAAACAAAGTTTTAATTGTGACTAAAATCGATAAAAAATAATACGTCTTAAATGTTGATGTGGGAAGAACTAATATTATGGTACAACAGCCATTTAAACAGGGTTTGGTCAGTATTAAGAACTAAACTGTTGTCACCACTTATTATTGGTAAGAAAGTAACATGTACATCACAATTGGTAGGTGGCCATAATCGCCAGTTGTCGCAACCAATAGTTGAACTGAATTCGGTTTGTATACCTGTGTTTTTGGTTGTAAACACCGTGACATGGTTGTAGCAACCATAATATGATATCTCGAAGCATGATAACATTAATACTATAGAATGTTGAGCATTGCAGCATAAATACGGTTAATTTGTAGTTCGGATCGATTTCCAACTGATTTTTCTCTATGTGTTAGTGATTTTGTTTCGATCAACACGAACTGCCCTTTGGGATTTGCAAGCAAATGCACAAAGTCATAATACGCCAACAAATCCAGTGTGGCTAAGTTATAGCAAAATAGATGTGAATAATACGTATACGTTATATAAATAAATTAATATTGCAAGGAACCTCTACAAAGGAGTAGATTTGATTTGAAGAATAATTAGTCCAATCTTAGAATGTTAAATCAAGTATTCAATTGCTGTATTACGTAGAGAACCCTTGATTTATTGGGTTTATATTTTTTCTTATTAATTCTGCTCGTTCTTAAACCCAATCTAGTTTGTGGGAATTTCCGGTAGTATTTATTCCCTCAATAGAGGGAATAGAAGACAGTGCAGCCACTGCAAAAGTACTTCTATCATAAATCGTAAAGCTGCTGTTAAATCTTCTCTAGCCAATATCTGTGCACACTGATGTGCTCCGACTAACAAAAAGGTCCATTGGTCCTTCATGCATACCCATATTCTAAGAAGCATCTAGATGCCACAATAATGGTCGTATTAAATCTGTGTCTGCGTACTCGCATTCATTCGTATTTCAAACCATTTGGATATGTTGGCATGGAGATAACATTTTGTTGTACACATCAAAGGTATTCCAAGTAGAGTTCGGGACAAACAATGGTGCAGTCAGGTGGGAGATGTAGAACTTGATATACGAATATTCGTATACGATAAAAATAGGATTTCGTTTGAAATTTCTATATGTATATGTGACGCGCAAAATAGAAAGGGACCTAAGGGTTAAAACCAGTTTTGTTCAGGAGAGCCATATAAAAGATTTAAATACGCGTATCTTTGGTGTGCCATCACTTTCATAAAATGCGCATATCTCTGGGAGGGAACACTTTTGGGGCATGGGATCGGTCTCATTCGATGCTCAGATGTTGTACAACTCAAAAAAAAGTGAAAATTGATTTTTTACCCATAGGTCCCTTTCTCTATGCGCTGTCACATATAAGGATTTTTTTCACTTAAGAATTTCAAAATCGACATAGAAAAAAAGAAGTATAGAGTACCCGTATCGTATGCTAGATGAAAAGCAACGGTGGGTATGATTGATTTAATTAATCATTTTTGTCTTGGTCATAGATAATTTAATAATTAGGATAAACCCAATGAAGAACTCTCATTTGAATGGCGACGAGCATAAAATATCATTTATCAAACCTGTATACACACACAGAGAGCAGATTAGTTGTCACAACCGAATATTTTGCCAACCGAATGTTGGTGGTTGCAAGAACTCTCCATGTGTTCCATTGTTACAAACGAAAAATGCAATTTTCAGTAAAGGGAACTGACACTTAAAATTGAAGAAAACAAGACACGGTAATCCTAACAGATTAAGATGGTTATTGGAATTGAATTTAAACATGTATTGGTTGTTGTTGTCGATTGTTGGCTTTTTAAAAAAATGTAATATTTTAACGCCTTGCAATGGGTCAACGGATCAGTAAAATAAATAAGTCTTTAGATATATGTTTTGATAAGCATTGTAGTGATGCCCCAATCTGAAAAGAATTAATTGAAGTGTATAATATAACAGCCGTAACACGGGAAAAATGGGTCGCCTCCACAAAAAATGATTTTTGTTTTCAATAATAAGGAGTATCTATGGGAAACTTCTGATCAGGTCTGATTTATGTCGCTAAATTACATTAAAGCCTGTTTTTATATTCTGGGAAATATTTTTCTATTTAAAGATCGTTTTAAGCTGTCTAACTCAAAAAACTTGTCTGAAAATTTTTTTTGTTTTTATAAATTTTTAAGGGATTTCAAAATAAGTTTAATAAGTAAACGCATAGAGAAACTGACCTAAGGGTAAAAAAAAACAATTTTCACATTTTTTTTGATGTGGACAACATCTGAGCATCGAATGAGACCGATCTCATACCCAAAAAGTGTTCCCTGCCAGAGACAAGCGCGTTTTATGAAAGTGATGGTACACCAAAGATACACGTATTTAAATCTTTAAAATGGCTCTCCTGAACAAAACTGGTTTTTACCCTTAGGTCTTATTATTTTGCGCGTCGCATATGTTGATGTTGAAATAACCAGTATTATGTCACAACAGCCAACTAACAGGGTTTGGTCACTAGAAAGAACTAATCTGTTGTCACCACCAACTATTGATACCAAACTAACATGAACATCACAATTGGTTGGTTGCCATAACCGCCGTAGTCGGTAAGTCGACTTTCATACTTTTCGACTATTAATTACATTTTTTAAATAATAGTCGAAAATTATGAAAGAGTGATTATAAACTAAAGAGTGATTATAAACTAAGTTTTAAAAACTTAAAACAAAGTTGATTATTTAAAGTATTTGATGAATATTCATGGAACCACATGTCCGCATTAATTGATCTTAATAGGATAATCATATTTAACTTTTTTTTGGGAAATTCATGGCCTTTTTCGCGCCTAGTGCTTTCACTCTTGCCAAGGAACCCCGATTTGTTATCCTCTTCGTTGACTTTAGAACCCACAATCTCTTCGGCCACATCAACATCGGGTAAATGTTTATCAACAGGTATTCTAGATTTTAGTAATTCTCAGTTCGCCTTAAAAAATAATAAAAATAAACTTGTTATGCTGAATATAAGTTTAGTGTTAGTAGACAAACCAACTTGATAAATTGCTCTGAATGAATCTATAACTTATAAGTATATGTGACGCGCAAAATAGAAAGGGACCTAAGGGTTAAAACCAGTTTTGTTCAGTAGAGCCATTTTAAAGATTTAGAGCAGTCGACTTCACTTTCATAAATCGCGCATATCTCTGGGAGGGAACACTTTTAGGGCATGGGTCTCATTCGATGCACAGATGTTGTCCACATCAAAAAAAAAAGTGAAAATTGATTTTTTTTACACTTAGGTCCCTTTCTCTATGCGCTGTCACATATAAAGACTTAAGTTTTTTACATCTGCATACAATAAAATATAACTTATGTATATCTCAATAGGCGAAAATGAAAGCGCATAATAAATTTCAGCAAAACACATTGTTTTGTAATAATTACAAATATTTAAAGTTAAAATAAAAAAGTCGACATGAAAAAGTCGACTTTTAGTTTTTTTGAAAGCCAAAAGTCGACTTGCCGACTTTGACGTTTTTTTTACCCATAAGTCGATTAACCGATTAGTCGAAACTTATACAGACTTATACAACCCTAGTACATGTTACTTTGATACCAATACTTGGTAGTAGCAACAGATAAATTCTTCTAGTTACCAAACCCCGTTTAGTTCACTGTTGTACCATATTACACTATGCAACAAAATTTCGGTCATTTTCGGGGGGTTAATATCTTCTGAAAATGGAAGACTTATACGATTATATAAGAAGCATATTACCAAAGGACGGCCCTGGTATTTTTTATGGTCCGTTGAAAATTTCATTTTGCAACGCTACACCGTATGAAATAATTAAAAAAAATAGTAAATATTCCTTTGTTTTAGAGAATTTTCTTGATAATTAATGGGAATCGTTTGGAGTTTATTTTCGTAGAACATTTCAACGTCCTTTCTTTAAGATTGGAGTATCGTTTTCGTCATTTTTTTTTTGGTAAAAAATAAATGATTCTGTAATGGAAGTTTGAGTATTTTTATGTTCTACAAAAAAGTAGTACAATTAATTTCAGTTGGGGCTTGTGAATTTTTAACGAAATTGTACAAATGTTTTTAAAAAATGGTCGCTTTTGGGTAAAAAATGTTCTACTAAATTGCATATTTTTAAAACATGGTCGTTTTTGCTTTAAAATGTTCTACTAAATTACTTTTATTATCATTTCAGTATATATCGTCTAAAAAAACAAGAATATTTTCGAGAAAAACTGTTCCTTTTCGTTCTTTTTTTTTTAAAAAAAAAACTAAATTTAATGAATAGCACAGTACAACATATGATTTCGGGACTCAATTCTATTAATTGTTTGTGAAAGTAGCCCTAAAAAGAAGAACTTCTGCATCATTCGTTTGGTCAAGGTACATAAAATAATAATTTAATAATTAATTTGAAGTTAGTCTCGTTTTAGGCTCTTTTGTTTGTCATAACTCGAGAACCACTAGTCCAAATATGCTGAAACAAATTTAAAAAAAATAAAAATTACAATTCCTTTAATCTGTTTATACAACGTTTCGCTACAAAAGCAACAGTTTCGCAGTTATAAAAAAATGTATGAAGAAAAAAATATTTTTTGTCTACAAAATTAAAGTTTTTTTTTTAATTCATAAAAAACGGTAAATAGTGTCAAGTCCTTTTACTTTTACGTACGTAAAGTACCATAACCTATGAACAAAATGAGACATAGGTCATGAAAATTGATTTACGCGTTTCGTTTTTATGCACAATTAAGTGAAGGTATGAATTTCAAAAATTTGCTCGAGATATGTACAAAATTCTTTGGAAAAAACGTTGATGACTTTTTTATTGATTCTCTATTTTGCTTTAAAATAAACATTCCGATTCATATTACAGCTATTCTTACACAGAAAATATGAGATTTATATGTAATCTATGCATGGACAGAAACAGTTGACGCTTGTGGTAAAAAAATCATGCAGGTATCCAAAGGAAAAACACACATAATTACGTGCACTTTCCATTTTTCCCATTAATTGACTGCGAACGGATTAGGTATTAAGATGAACAACGCTCTGGAAGACCGAAAACTGCTACTACTATTGATAACAACGAAATATTTAATGAAGTGACTAAAGATAGACAAAAAAAGCTCAGAGAACTTGCTGATATTGTTAAAATACACGAAAAACAAGTTTGGAGAATTTTACATGATGAACTCCACATGAAAAAGCTATCCGCAAGATGGGTGACGCGTTTGTTGACTTTGCCCCAAAAAATCGTCCGTTGGACCAATTCCGATGAGCTTTTAGCGAATTATTAGCGTAATCCAATAGAGTTCTTGCGCCGATTCATAAATGTTGATGAAACATGGATCCATCACTATATCCCAGAATGCAAAGAACAGTCAAAACAATGGATAGAAGCTGGTAAAAGTGGTCCCAGGAAGACGAAAACTGTTAAGTCAGCAGGAAAAGAAATGGCCACAGTATTTTGGGATGCAAGGGGTATAATATTTATTGATTATCTTGAGAAAGGAAAAACTATAAATAGTGAATATTATTGTGCATTATTGGAACGGTTGAGTGAAGAAATCAAGATAAAACGACCGCATTTAGAAAAAAAAGTTCTTTTTTATCAAGATAATGCTCCTTCACACACTGCATTTTTAACTCAACAAAAACTGGCCGAATTACGATTTGAAATTGCTCCGCATCCACCATATAGTCCAGATTTAGCTTCTTCTGATTATTTCTTGTTTCCAAATTTAAAAAAAATTCTCGGTGGCAAAAAATTTTCGTCCAATAGCGAGGTTATTGCTGAAACTGAGGCATATTTTGAAGGTCTTGAAAAATCTTATTTTTCGGATGGAATTAAAAAACTTGAAAAACTTTTGATGAAGTGTATTGAGTTGGAAGGAGATTATGTTGAAAAATAAATAATAATAATTCCAAAAAAAGGGTTCTTTTTATGTTAGGCCAGTTACTTTTGCGGTTGCCCTCGTATATGATCGATATGAAAGTATATACGGTTGGGCCATGTAAAATTTTAAATTGAAAGCGGCTGTCTAAAAACGTACTGATAATTTCTTCAATTGTCTGATTTTACTCGAAGGGCTAAACTTCGTCATTTAATAATGGAACACGATATCAGCCAAATGACTACCACAATTGGCTCGGCAGTTCCTCATCCCATCAAACCAATTGTTAAGTTCATTTTCGAATGTTTCCGGTTAATTTTTTTAAATGTCAGCTTCGATTTCATTTTTAACGCTTCGATTTTCTCTGGATGCTTTGCATAAGATTTATCCTTAATGGATCCCCACAGAAAGTAATACGAAAGGCTGAAATCACATCTGCAAGGCTGTCAATTGTCGTCACATTCTCGTCCGCCTATTCGATTTTTAAAAACAGTGCGTAGAATATCGATGGTTGCGTAGGCTGTATGATATGTGACCCCATCTTGTTGAAACCAAATGACGTCAATGTCATTCTTTTGAGTTTTTGGAAACAAAAATTCGTTAAGCATAGCGCGGTAGCGCTCACCTTTGACGGCAAGGCATATCTTAGCACATTTTTAAAAAAAAATGGCCCAGCCCAAAATACACACCAAAAAGTGACTCGTTGTGGATGCATTGGCTTCTCAATAGTCACGTGTGGGTTCTTTGAACCTCATATGCTGCAATTTTGCCTATTGACATATGCACCGATATTAAAATGAGCTTTATCTGAAAACACGATTTGTCGGTAAAATTCTTCAACTCCTGCCAAACAATCTACAGTCAATTGGGCAAAGCGAAAACGCATCGGATAGTCATGAGGCTTCAGTTCTTGGACCAATTAAACTTTGTAAGCCTTCTTGCCCAGGTCTTTATGAAAAATTCTTCTCAAAGAAATGCGAGAAATGCTCACTTGAGAACAATGACGAGTTGATGTTGATGGATGCTTTTGTTCGTTCTTAGCCTCAGCAGCAATGTTTTTGATTGAACGCACTGGACGAGAACGTACTCGGGTTGGTTTGTCCAAAACGATCCATATTCATGAATTGAGTCTCAAACTGAACTGAAGGTCGATCTTTTCTCGAAACATTTATTACGGTTTGCGTTAAATGCAAATGTCAAACATAAAGTTTAAAATAAAAATTTATGTTATTTTACCTTTGAAAGTCAAAGTAATTGGTAGTTCTAATTTCAAATTTTAAAATGGCCTACCCTTTATTTTTAATCACATTTGTAACCAAGACTACAAGCACCTATAGTTTACACAATGTCTTTTCACTAGAGTTTTTGCCATGACACAAGTATGGGGTGATCACCATCTAGAGGTATTTTTTTAAGAACTAAAAAAAATATAAAAATTCAAATCAAGTGTGGAATCTTTATTAGTAATTGAAAGGACATTTTATGGCGTTTATTTTTTGAATATAATTTCCTTCAAATGTTGGCAACTGTATTGTATAGATCGTCCATTATGAGGAGTGTACAACTTAACAAGAGATATCGTTAACACTTTAAAAGGGCCCTAACTCATAAAAAATTGTTTTGCAGTAGAAGAAAAAAACATTATAAATCTGGTAACAATTTGTATACAAAATCTTTGTAAATGTACATTTTTTGAAAATGTAATGTGTAATTCAGAGCTTTCGTTTTTTAAATAAATTTTTATAGATTTTGTATGAATAAGAGGTTTCTGTACAGAGATTTCATGAAAAAAATGAGTGTCGGCCTTTTTACATTAAGGTAGCGTATGGTCGTTGTCCATTTAAATATAACAAAAACCAAATACGGCAAACGATGCAAGTCTATGCATTAATAGACGAAGCAAAACATGTCTACTTGTTATGCCTCTCACAAACAAATTTACTTTAAACAAACAAACTCAACTTAGAACATATGTTCGAGACAAGTGGGCCAACATAAAAAAACCCTTATGCACCAAGCTCAAGAAATTTCAAAATTTCACCTATTCTAATGAACACACCTCGTACATAAGTGAAACTGCTGATGTCGCTGCGTTTGGAGGTCAACTGAAGGACCTTCAAAACTTTTATCATACACGCAGAGAAAAGCTATGGTTACTATATGGTCACGGCAACAATAGTAATATAATAAATTCAAATAGCAACCATAGTATTGTTATTTGAATTTAATTTTGACAAATGTATGATTGCGGCAATATTAATATTGTTGAAATGTAACAATTGTATTATTGCCAAATTTAATAATTAAAATATGGCAACAATATAAATATGGTTGGCGCGACAAAAGTTTTTTTGTGTTTTATGTTAACAATAATATGATTACGGCAATTATACAGAAAAAATCGTATTTTTTAATATTATTACGAAGTCATAATAATGATAAAAGACCGAATAAATAACAAAAAACGAAAAAACTATTAAAAAGGATTGGTACGCCCTAATGTGCAACGCATGTATGAGTATATGTACGCACAAAAACATGCACACTTTGATTGTGCTTTTGCATTTGTGGTTTTCAACGAAGACCCATGCGAAACGGAATTGGTGGAAATGATATTGCGCGTTGAAGATTGCTCTACGCACAGTTCGAAGACTATACACAAAGGGTAATTCTCATTAATAAAAATGAGTCTCCCGTATAAGTCATTTGATTTGTGGCCGAAGTAATTGTTGCCAAAGACTGCTGAAGAAAAACCTTGGCGGGTTTAGAAACAGCTGTACAGTCTGCCTGGCAACCGTAGCAAATACATTTCACCAATTTCTTCTTTTTAAGTTGATTCTGAAAAAGAAACAACATAAAGGTCTCGAACCAGAATAAAAAACTGCTCAAGTCATAATAATGATAAAAGACCGAATAAATAACAAAAAACGAAAAAACTATTAAAAAGGATTGGTACGCCCTAATGTGCAACGCATGTATGAGTATATGTACGCACAAAAACATGCACACTTTGATTGTGCTTTTGCATTTGTGGTTTTCAACGAAGACCCATGCGAAACGGAATTGGTGGAAATGATATTGCGCGTTGAAGATTGCTCTACGCACAGTTCGAAGACTATACACAAAGGGTAATTCTCATTAATAAAAATGAGTCTCCCGTATAAGTCATTTGATTTGTGGCCGAAGTAATTGTTGCCAAAGACTGCTGAAGAAAAACCTTGGCGGGTTTAGAAACAGCTGTACAGTCTGCCTGGCAACCGTAGCAAATACATTTCACCAATTTCTTCTTTTTAAGTTGATTCTGAAAAAGAAACAACATAAAGGTCTCGAACCAGAATAAAAAACTGCTCAAGTCATAATAATGATAAAAGACCGAATAAATAACAAAAAACGAAAAAACTATTATTACGAATATAAAATTATTTTTCGGCTTGAGGTCATTTATTTAAACTCGTTGTTCTATGTGTTGTTTAATTTTTATTTATCCCAATATTTCGTTTGACTTCGTCAATCATCTTCAGGGGTTGTCAATTAACAAAACAATGTCGTCCGTCTGACAGTTGACAGCGATAATTTTATAAAATAACAACACCAAAGGTCAACTATTCACTTACAACATTATTACGAATAATATAACGAATATTATGCAATAATAGTACTTTTTATATGAAAATTTAGTTATTTCAAAACAAACTACTTTAGATTAGTGTACACGCAGAGAAAAAACATGGTTACTATATGGTCACGGCAACAATAGTATGTTCTCCGCAATAAAAGTATGTTCGTCGCAACCATAGTACTGTATACTAAATTTAATTTTGACAATAGTATTATTGCCGCAATATTAATATTTTTGAAATGTAACAACAGTACAATTGCCAAATTTAAAAATGAAAATAAGGTTGTAGCAACAATATAAATATGGTTGCTGCGACAAAAGTATGGTTTTTTGGGTATTATGTTAACGATAATATGATTACGGCAATCATAATGTATGATTGTAATTTTTCCTCATTTAAAAATGCTTTTTGGAACAATGTTATTGTTACGGATCTAATGCAATAATAGTACTTTTTTATATGGATATTGAAAACTTTTCCAACAAACAGCTTTGGCTTTTTTAACTGACATATTTTTAATAAAAACTCTTACGTTTTTTTAAACTGATTTTTTCTACTGTTAAACAAATAAACTCTACAAATTTGAATTTAATGTATTTTTTAAAAATTTTCATAATTCAAATCTTTTGTAATAAATAATATTGGGTATCATAGTATATTTATGTGTAACCATACTATCGTTGTAGGGATCATAACATGGTTACGGGTGGATCATACTATGGTTGTGAGGATCATACTGTGGTTGTATGTGAAACATACTATGGTTGTGAGGATCATAATATGGTTTATATATCATAGTATGGTTGAGTGTGAATCATACTATGGTTGTGTTGATCATAGTATGGTTATGTGTGAATCATACTATTGTTCTAAGGATCAAAGTATGGTTGTGAGGATCATAGCATGGTTGTATTTGAATCATACTATTATTGTGAGAATCATAGTATTGTTGTACTGCAACCATACACTCAACAATAGTATTATCCTCTTCGAATATTGTCACCACAACCATACTTTTTTTCTGCGTGTATAAATGATTGTTTCTACAGTTAAATAAATCACTCTATTAAGAGTTTAATGTATTTTTATATAATTTACTTAATAAAAATATCTATAGCTGAATAAAAACTTAACCCAGTCCTTACAAAAAAATTTGAGAATCATAGTATGGGAGTGTGTGATTCATGCAATGGTAGTATGTTTAACATACTATGGTTATGGGGATCATAATATGGTTGTGAGGATCATAGTATGGTTGAGTGAGAATAATAATATGGTTGTGGGGATCATAGTATGGATGTGTGTGAAGACTTCTAATGTTGTGAGGATCATAATATTGCTGCAGGGATCATAGTATGGTTGTGTGTGAACCATACTATTGTTGTGCTGATCTTATTATTGTTGTGCCACAACCATATGACCAACAATAGTATGATGCTCTTCAAATAATTTTAACCCAACCAAACTTTTTTCTTGGTGCAGAAAGTCGAGTATCGTTGCGTACCATAATTTTGCCTTCGCCTTTTGGCGAACTTGCTATGCCAGACGCCCAGAGCACAGTTCTTGTGCTCTGGGCGTCATCTATGGTAGTCTTGCTTCAATTCTTTTGTCAGCACAATGTTATATGCATGTTGTTGTTGACACTCTATCGATATTCAATTGAGCTGATCACCGCTAAATTTAAATTTTTTGGTATTCTACTGCGATACTGGCCGCTACACGGTTATGTTTTTCTTCCCTTCGCATTAATGTAAAAGAGTTTGATCACGCATTCGGCCACAGAATAACTGCAATTACGAGATATATTTTATTAATTTTCAATTGGAAATACAACTAGTTTTCGACCTTTAAGTATTCACAAGTGAGTCATTGTTTTCTATACAAGACAATGGACCCACACTTGTTTAAAAATCGGTTTATTTATTTTGTCAGAAGTCATGAAGAGCTTTAAAGAAGGTCCGGACAATACAATTACTCGTATACAAGTTAGATCATATATAACTAAAATAAGTTTGTAACTTAATAATACCAGTAGCACGTTTTTCTCAAATTTGTCTTATCATACGCCCTCTATGTTTTATAAAAACCACCGTAGCTTGATGGAATTCTCAGGTGTTATCTTAAAATGGTGTTATCTCTTAAACGTTGCGAAAACTGGTGAAGGCATAAGAAGGTGTAGCAAATTGAAATTCTTTAATTAATTTTTTGTAATTGATCAATAACTTTCTGTATTCTTTTGCTTTTTTTTGATAAACACTTTTCTGCGAATCGATAAGAAGCTTATCTTCGAGTGCAACTAAATACATTTTCAAGTGCTGCGGTATTAATTAGTTTAATTGTTGCTTATACAGTACTTTATAAAGTTGAATGTCTCCTTGGTTTGCTAGTCTGTTGGTATTAACTTGCAAAATTGATCTGATACCCTACACAAAAATATTAAATGTATATCAGTCGTTTACCATGATTGTTATGGTATGTCGTGCAGACTCAATAAGGCAGCTTCAGAATAGTAACGGATTAGGAAGGTGGCAAAAAAGTCATCTTTTCGGAACAGTCCATTTTTTGGGAAAATACCTATGCCAATATGCTTATTTGCCTTTTTTTGATGCATTTTGTGGTCTCATCCCGAAAGGGTGATCCCACAGCACCGATCCGTTTGCAACGCATCGAAAAAGTCGTCAAATAAAATATATATATACTATTAAGTTTATATATTGTGAATCGTAGTAAAATTCTAAGATGATGTAGCCTACATTTTTGTTTGGTAGGCAAAGTACAGGTCGCATTATTGAAGCTAGGTGGCTGAAATTTTGCAGAAGCATGTACTGATGCACTGAAACGGTCGAAAATAGGCCGGATCGGCCAAGGGGTAAGAAATTTATGGCTAATGAATTGGACCAATCGGTATAAAATTAACAGAATAAAATCAATAATTAGCATGCTCCATGTAACAGTAAACTATGAAAGGCTATATCTCGTAATGCCGATATAAAGATAAAAATTGATATATAACGTGTGCTCCATTTCGATTTTCTCATTTTTTTTAAAGAAAAAAACACAGAAAATCCAAATTGAATGGGGAATCTGTGTAGTTGTGTAAGCTATTATGACATAAATTATTATAAATAAAAATTCCTTTTTATTTTATTTTTCCCGACAATTCGTCAATTTTTGTTGACTTTTTCAAGGGCTTCGTAAAATATTATAGTTTTTAGTTACATTATTGATAATTTGACAAACACACAATTAACAGGGACAACACTAATTTTTAAACAGGCAACTTAATTTAAATATTACAGCTTTTTTGAATAGGGAATGTTTATTATCATTCAAAAGAACATTCTTTGGCATTTATGTTTTTAAGATTATGTCCATCAAATGTTGGACGCGGCTACGTCTCAGATGTCCATCCGTTGAGTCAAATTTTCGAGTTCCGAGATTCGGTCACACGATATTGGTGGCCAATCGACCGGCCCAAAACGTGAAATTATCTGCTCACCGAAGTGTTTTCTCAATAAATCCATTGATTGATGCGATGTGTGGGAAGTGGCGCCGTCATGTTGAAACCAGCGAGCTTCAATTTCAGACATCAAATGGTCGGTTATCATCGCACGATAACGGTCGCCATTGACGGTTACATCCTCACCGGCGTCATTTTTGAAAAAATATGGACCGATGATTTCACCGGCCCACAAACCACACCAAACCGTTGTTTTTTTGGTTGACATGGCAGCTCTTGAACCTCTTCGTACCAAATGCGGCAATTTTGCTTGTTTACAACTCATTAAGCCAGAAATGGGTCTCATCGCTGAACAAAATTTGGCTCAAAAACGTCGGATCTTCTTGTAACTTTTCAGGAGCCCATAGAGCGAAGCTATGTCTCTTGGGAACGTCGGGCTGTATTTTGTACGCTTTCAATTTAATAAATGGGCCAAGTCGTTCCACCATTGTTGACCATATGTTGAACGAAGTGCACGAAACACATTCCTCACAGAACGTGAATTATTGTAATAAAGTTGAACGATTTGTAAACGTTGTTCAGACGTAAGTAAGCCTTTTTATGATGAAATGCCAAACAATACTTAACAAAAAATTACATGACAACATGACACGACTCTCATGTGATCTGTCAAAAAAATGCTATTGAAAAAAGTATCTTTACTTGGACCACCAATTATATATTATGTTGGTTAGGAAAAAAATATACCCTGGCCTGTGGCATGTACCCTTAACGAAATTTTGACTTTGGACCGCGGTTATATAAGATTCAACAAGACCGAACTTAATTTGTCCAGTTGTTATCTCTTCTGTTCTTACCTGCCCACTCAGTAAATACAATTACCGGGTCGCAATAAATAGTACGTACCTAAAATTTGTTTTCTCATAAAGTTTTTATATGGCTTCTTTATAATCGTATAAATGACTGCTATCATTTTTTACTTTTTTGTGTAGTTTTTTGGTTTTTTTTTGATTGGGTTAACAATTTCGAAATGTTAAAAAAAAATAATTTTTGGTTTGACAGATTTGTACGAAATTTGAGTCATGTGAAGGCGAACAATATACATATATTTTTTTAAAATTATATATTAATTTTCAAAAACTCGATTTTAATTTTTTAAGCGTTAGTGGTCGCTGTTTTTTTTTAAATAAACGAAATTTACTCATATGTCTAATAAACACCGAGTTTCGAGTACTAATTTAATCTTTATTTTTGAAATTAGTTTGCTTGTACGAAATAAAAAAAATCACTACCTACCTGTGCGGTGGTTGAAAAAAAAAGTGTTTTTAGTAATTCCTAATTCTTAGAAATTTGCTTTTTAATTATTTCTACCTTCAAATTTTTAAAAAAATGTAATTGTTGGACAGGTCTATAGCAATAATTTGGCTTTAACAGATTGAAAAAGCATCAGTTAGTCGACGAGTTATAGCCAAAAAACCGAAAAACGAACTAACATAAACCAACGCCGTGATACGGGTTTTCTAATTTAGCCTATATTTTCACCCTTCACTCTCAGACTCGACCTTACTTTTGCTAACATGAATTTGTTCCACAGTGAGATCAAAACCAGTTATTACATTTTGCAGTTGTGGGCAAAATACTGGCATACTTGGTAACTGCTGGTTGCGCATGTGTGCTTTGGGAGTTAAAGTGTCCATAAAACCGAAGGCTTCAGAAAACCGGCATTGTTTTTGGTAAACATTTAAATGGGTGAAATTTTCTGAAATTAACCAAATTTAGCCAAACTGTAAAAATTATTTTATTTTTAGTTTAGTGGAAATAGTTATTTTAATGCCATATTTCCACACAGAGATAAAGTCAATTGAAAATCGGTCCGAACTACAAAAATTCGGTTGGATAAACCGAATTTCTGTTGCGATAACCGACATTTGATAGTTATGATGGTAACACGGTTCGAGATATAATATGAGGCTTGCGACAACCATATCACGGTATTTACAGCCAAAAACACAGTTATACAAACCGAATGGGTTGGGTTAGACGATAAATGCTTCCAAACGATACTGCCATATTAATAAACCAACTATAAATAATATGATATTTTCCAGAACATAAAAAGAGGTTTAACTATAGGGTGATCCATCTAGAGGTATTTTTCAGAACAAAAACAATATAAAAATTCAAATCAAGTGTAGATTTTTTTTTTTTTGGTAATTTGAAAGCACATTTTATGGCATTTATTTTTTGAATATAATTTCCTTCAAATGTTGGCAACTATGGAAAACGGGAAGATCAGCTGCTTTCGACCAAAATTTTGTTCAGTGATGAGGCCCATTTCTGGCTCAATGACAAAGCCAATAAACGAAATTGCCGGATTTAGGCTGAATAGCAACAAGAAGAGGTTGATATCGATCCTTATGCTACCTGAAATTGAAGCCCGTAATCTTGACGACACTTGGTTTCAACAGGACGGTGACACTTGCCATACAGCTGCTCAAACAATGGATCAATTGAGAGGTAATTTCGAAAAGCAGCTGATTTCACGTTTTGGACAGGTGAGTTAGCCGCCTAGAACGAGTGATATCACACCTTTAGACATTTTTCTTTGGGGTTACGTAAAGTCCAAAGTCTATGCTGACAAATCACCTACGATTCAGGTTTTGGAAGCCAACATTACGCATGACATTAAAGTCATACCGGTCGAAATGCTCGAACGAGTCATTCAAAATTAGATCCTCAGAATGGAATCCCTGAGGCGTAGTTGCGGCCAACATTTGATGGAAATTATATTCAAAAAATAAATGCCATAAAATGTCCTTTTAAATTACCAATAAAGATTCCACATTTGAATTTTTGTTTTTTTTTTGTTCTGAAAAAATACCTCTAGATGGATCACCTTTATAATTTAGCGACATTACTTACGCTAGATCAGAATTTTAGCCATGGATACCCCTCCTTATTATTCAAAACACCCTTTTTTGGTATCGCCCCATTTTTCCCGAGATACGGCCATGTCACATGACGATCTTGCATTATCAGTTCACGTACGGCATCAATGTTCTCTGGCACAAAGTCCGGTTTTGGACGAACTTCACGACCTTCGTCTTTGAGCGAGCGTCGGCCACGATTGAATTCATTAAACCAGTTTTTAAAGTGCTATAGGATGGTGCTTCATCGCCATACGAAGATTTAAGTTCATCGATGCACTCCTGTCGTGATAATCCATGTCGAAAGTTGTGAAAAATGATCGCACGAAAATGCTCACGAATAAATTTCATTTTTTTGCCAAATTGATTTTTTCAAGTCATTGTAAACAACACAAATGATGGTCGTACGTCAACACGTTCTGAGTACGATTATGCTAAAAAATGTTATACTTTCCAATGGAAATGTCAGATAGGCCAGAAATGTACAATATATAAGTACAGCAACCTTAGTAACGGGTATTTGCTAGTCAAGTTTATAATTATGTCTCATAGTTGCTGATAGTTTGGATTTGAAAATGGATCAAATCGGACAAGAGCGTAATAAAGTTACCCTTTAAGGGACTACACATAACAAAAATAAATTCCACTTTCATGGATTTTTCAATTCTCAAACATTATTATTTTTTATGAAAATTTATATGAAATTAAGACAATGAAAGTTATGTTTTAGTCCAACAATGCAATTATTTTGTAGAATTTCCTACGTTCAGTTCCCCTTTTCGTGCTAACATGGCGTATTTGAAAGCAATCCATGATGGTAAGTATACGTTTAGACCTAGACTTAGCAAACTGTCCACTTTATAATGTTTGTATCAATTAGGTTCATTACTATTTTTTTGCATCAAAATAAACTGTTTACTTTTATTTAACAGTCTGTGCATATTTAACATGTGATGCAGTATAAATGTATTAAAACTCCAACTTTGTAAATATGATAATTAATATATTGATAGCAAATTAAAACAAACATATGTGTAAATTTGAAGATACTTTGAGTTATACTCGTACGTGAAAAATGTAGGCCTAAGGCGGAAAATGTTACTCCGCACAGAACAGCTGCTGTTGACAAACAAAAAAAAGCGGACGGCTAAAACGGGCGAGGTCGACTATTTTTGCTACTATCGTGCTTTTAACACACAAATGGACCGACGGATCGACATGGCTACATCGTATTTGAATTACTTAGTAGAGACATAAATACTATTACACACGTTTTATACTGTAAAATAAAAAGTACTGAATGTTTTTGGACCAAATATTTTTTAATATATTTATTGATGTACTTTGTATCCAAAAAGAATCTACTTTTTCGAAATGCACGAACCTCGCCCATTGGAAAATTGGCCATAGCTCGAACTTAAGCAGTCTTAAGAGGTCCAATGTTAGGGTATCTTTTGTTACAAACCTTGCCCTCTAAAACAGTCCACAATTTGTAATGCAATGGATTCAAATATGAACTGGCTAAGGGAGGAAATGAACGCTGGCGAATAGTTTCGAAGCCGCAGAATCCTGCTGGAAAGTCCATGGCTGGTTTTGGAACAGGGAATCGTTAAGAGGCTTCACAACAGCATCCAAAACGGTTTCTTGGTAAACTTTGGCCGATGTTTTGACTCCTTGTTCGCAGAAATGCAGGTCAGTGACCCCATCGTAAGAGACACCCCATCAAACATGATTGAAGCTGGGTAATGACGATTTTCCACCCTTGGGATCAGTTTAGACGCTTCCTTAGATGACCGAGCATACACTCTATCATTTTGCTTGTTAAATTTTTCCTGAACGGTAAAAATTTTTTCATCGGTGAACAAAATTTTTCTGTTCAAGTTATCAGCGTGCTTCACCAAAAGACGTTTGCATTTTCAATCCTATTTTTTTTAAAGCTGCAGTCAATAAATGTCTGGTACGTCGTTTGAAAGCCCCAAGTCCTAAGTCTTTTTTAATGATTCGACTCATGGATTTTGCGTGATATTCATCTCAAAGGCCATGATTTTCAGTTTCCAGAGAGGATTTCTGGGAATTCTTGTTTAACGGCTTTGATGACATGCTGTGTTAGAACAAAGCGTGGACGGCCCGGCCCGACTAGTGGCGGTCTTTTACATCTCCAGTCTCCTCAAACAGTTTTATGCATCGGTAGACTAATCCCTGGTGGCCGGAGCGTTTTGAAAATATCGTTTTTCTCATTTCACACTTGAAAAGCGCTATTACAGCGATACGGTTCTTATGGTCAGACCACTCCATGATGAAAGTTGAAGAAATTTAAAAATCCCGTTACAGACTAACGCTATTGAGGTTAGCTTTCAAAACCCATATGACATTAACGGGGTATTTTCAGTTCTACTCTTGAAATAGGTATATTCAATGTTGTAACCTACTAAGTATATACCCTCAATCCTACGATGGAGGAATAAAAAAATCCAATATATCTCGAAAATTCCATTCGTCTATATTAGTGGAATAATGCCAATTTATTGGTTGTCAGAATCGCCGAGTGTGGCGACTAGTTTTGTATATATTTGTATGTTGGTACAAAAAGTCGTAATGGCAAAAAACCGTTCTAATAACTATATAATGGGTTGCTTTGGAGAGTCTCTAATACTCTTTACTTTTCCATATTGACGGTTCGCCTTATATTAAACCAAACATTGATAAAATATCGTCGGAAAGGATATTAAATATTCTCCACCAAGTGTCAGGTGATTTCGAAAAAGTAGAGCACTGAGTCCTCGAATAAATTCCAGGACAATTTTCGACCACAAGACAAACAGACAAGCAACTTCACATAACCCCACAAAAAATAGTCCTGCGGTGTTAAATCGCACGATCTTGAAGGCCAGAAGATTCCTGCAATAAATTGATTGTTTCGTTGACTGTATGGCATGTAGCGCGGTCTTGTTGGAACCAAATGTCGTCCAGATCAACGTCCTCCAATTCTGGCACGAAAATTTAAATAATTATGGCTCTATTGACTGTAACATTATGGGCGGTTTTATTTTTGTAGAAATATGGACCATGGAGCACACCAAACAGTGACATTTTGAGGATGTAACGGCCTTTTCAACAAAGGATTGTGGATTTTCATTATTCCAAATACGACATTTTTGGCTACCAAAAGTGAGCTTCATCGCTGAACAAAGTTTTCTTGTAAAAATCAGTATTGGTGGCCATTTCGTTTTGGGTCCATTCACCACGATTTGCAAATGTTGCTCCGGAGCAAGTCTATTTATTATACTGAGCATAAATAAAGTAACAGCTGTCAAAAAGACCAACTCCGAAAAAAGTGAGGCCAGATTGAAATCCACACGTCTAAAAAAACACCTTTACTATTACAAGGCACAGGCTAGTGAGCCCAAAAAGTTAAAACGATTGGTAACTCCTTTCAAACGTTATAAGGCTAACCGTCAATATGGAAAAGTAGACGGGCATGGCTGAAAAGACTTAAAAAGTTATCAAACAAAAAGTGTCCAAGTATAAGTAGGGTCTAAAATAATTCTTTAATGCTGTGCATTTTGCTATTCGTACCAAATGATATACTTACACCTTTCTAGAGTGAAAGTGGAAAAAGAACAATATTCTTAAAATAATTCCCCGAACGTGGGACTTTTTTTTATCTTCTACGCAACCTGCATTATTATTGCAATTACTACTGACGTCCCGAACCACTTCCGTCGTCGTGCGACAGATATTAATCAACAAGATTTCAACAGCACTCAAATGAGTTTTCTTTGTTGTCGTATATGCCGTTTAGGGCCAGCAACTGATATAAAAGCGCGCCTATTTCCGTCGCAAAACATCAGACTAAAAACTTAACGTGAAGACAGTCACACGGAGTACTTCGAGAAAAATGTTTTTGAAACTGTTGGCATTTATTGCCCTAATCGTGGTGCAAGGTAAAGTCGGACAAAACTAGCGTTCAATAGTATCCATTCACCTCAATTGTAAACTTTTCCATTTGCAGATGCGGAGGCTCTAATCGCGGTGCAAGGTAAACTCGGATAATGCAAGATTTCAATAGTATCCATTCACCGCAATATTTGACTTGTCCATTTGCAGGTACATGTAACTTAACTGCAAAGCACATGGATCAACACTGGATTTATGCCACCGGTAATGCTGGAAATGGTTATGATCTATTGCACACCCACTTTTTAGAGGATCGGCAATCATTGTATCTGATATGCAACGAATCGTACGTGCTACATTCAGTATGTAATAGAGGAGCTATACAGCCAGCGGTCCCACCAACTGCTGTCTGTAAGCGCCGCATCAAAGCTACCGTCGACCTATTGCCTGGTGCAAATAATTGCTATGCCAACAAAATGCAGGGACAAATGTATGAGATTCATTACAAGTGGTCAGACGGCAGTACTGCCTTCCTGTACGACGTTTGCTACAGTCACGCAAATCAAGCGGTTCTGTATGCTCGTCATCATGCCTACGGTTTTACTTTGCCCTCGCCTCATGAAGGACCCGATTTTACCTTAGATGGTGTGGTCACTAAGGCACGAGCAGATTCATTCTATGCGTACAATGTCTATGATGCCTTCAAGCACTACTTGGGCCAGGCACAAACGTATGTAAAATCGAACAAACATCAAATTATAGATCGTGGTCATTTGGCCAATAAAAACGACTTCCTGACCTATGATCAAATGGACGAAACATTCAAGTTTGTCAATATTATGCCACAATTTAAGGGCAGTAATAATGGCAACTGGAAACGTGTCGAAGAATGGGTTCACCGTTTACCCAAAAGCAAGACATATGCCTCAGTTGTTTCGGGCACACATGGCATCTTGGAATTGCCGCATTCCCAATGGCCCCATCAAATGACGCCCGTGTATCTGATGACCGGCAGAATGAATCCCATACCATTATGGACGTACAAAGTGGTCGAATACGAGAACAAATGTTATGCCTTCGTTGTTTTAAATAACGATTTTAACAAAAACAGAGCAATCAGTACTAGCATCTGTCAACCGATCAAATGTCCACACGACCTAAGGATCAACACTTCCACAATGTATGGTATAACCTACTGTTGTGATTATCAGCACTTGGTCAAAAGTGTTGGTTCACATGTGAAATTATGCTAGTGGCCGTTGTAAGTAGATCCAACGAGTGCAGCGTAAATTTAAGAACTCCATTTCTATAAAGTAAGAAACTTAATTTTTCCTATTGTTTAAAGCTGGTTTTGATTTAATTCACCCTCTTCACTCTAAGGAATAATTATTTTTGTCTAGTTGTGTACTAAGTAAAATTTGAGTTTTCAATTGAATAGATTAATTGTACCGGGTTATCGAAATGGAGTTAATAATTAAAGCAGTATTCTGACGGTGTACGATGAACGAGTCTATATCTAAAAATTAATCCTATTGTAACTAAACCTTATTCATGTTGTTGTAGTGAATTTGAAATCAAACTTAAAAAAATATATAAATAATCAGCACATATCTACAAATGTGATTTTTATTTTAAACTAGTAAATATTCTTCTTCTTAGTTGCCATACGACCTCAACATATTGTCGTCCTTCTCCTCTATCTCGGACATTTGATTTTACCTAGTTCAAATTACGCCCTGATCGTCTCATATCTTCCCCAATAGTTCTTAGTCAGTTTTGTGTTGGTTGCAATGATATTGTGCTATGAAGATTGTACAGCTAGAATTTGCATTCGGTGGTTTCATAAAAGAGCGAGATAATTGTCTTATGATCTCCCGCTGATGATTTGAGGCTTCCAGTCTTAAGCGTGTGTGCATATCTCTATTTGCGGTTTCCGTAAGGTATGGCCAACACATTTCCATCGTCTCTCTTTCATTTCGTCTGTATAGCAATTTGGTTTATTTGAAATAGTGTTTGGCCACCAAATGAACATTTATTTGCCCTTATTCAACGTTATTTTGTCTTCCTGGTTAAAAAAATCATTGTATTTTCGGCTCAGTGTATACAAATATGGTTGGTGCTACAAAGACATAGTTTTTTGGATTTTATGTTAACAATAATATGATTACGGCAATCTTATTGTATGATCGAAATTTTTCTTCATTTGAATATGCTCTATTGAACAATGTTTTTGTTACGAATCTAATGTAATAATAGTACTTTTCATAGGGAATATGGAAAATTGTTAAAACAAACTGCTATGGCTTTCTTTAACTTTTTTTTAATAAAAACGTTTACAATTTTTAAAACTATTATTTTCTGCTGTGAATCCTATTTTTTTAAAATTTAATGTAATTTTCATAATTTAAATCTATTGTTGACAACTACCCAATTCTTATAAATAATTTTGGGGATCATAGTATAATTGAGTGCGATCATATTATGGTTGTAGGGATGGTTGCGTGTGAATCATACTATGGTTGTGGGGATCATGCTATGGTTGTATGTGACACATACTATAGTTGTGAGGTTCATAATATGGTTGTGGAGATCACAGTATGGTTGAGTGTAAATCATATTTTGCTTGTAGGGATCATAATATGGTTATATGCATGTGGATCTTACTATTGGTGTGAGGATCATAGTATGGTTGTGAGGATCATAGTATGGTTGTATTTGGATAATACTATGGTTATGGTGGCTTTATGGTTGTACCACATCAATGTGAGAATTAGGGTTTCCCAGAACTATTCATTCCTTCGAGAGAACTAGTTGGAATGATTTCGAGAATGATATAACAATCGTACTTTCCCGATATTTTCCCCCGTTGATCGAAATCCGTCTAATAATGAGATAATCGATTATAATGAGGAGCTCCTGCATTGGCTCATCAGTCTTGCAGCATTCCATCAATATTAATAAAGAGAATTTGAAGTAAGTCATCTTAGAGAATGTTCGGAAATTGTTTAGAATAAAGTATGGATCACAGTATTAAAGTATGGTGTCTGTTTATCGCCGCACTTTGAACAGAAATCATCCTGAATATTTGTTAATTTCTAAACAAATATATCTACTGAAATTTTTAATTACGAAACAGTTTAAGTTGGATCAGGCGAATCGTTAAAACAAAATACTTTAGAAAATTAACAAGGTTCAGATGCATTTCGGTTGATTTATGGCATAATTTGTTCTTGGCGTTAATTCAGTTTAACGCTTCTTTCCGTAGATGGAGTGGAGGTAGAAGATCAATGGAAATGTAGCGTTATAAGAGATTACTAAACTTACGCATACCAACGGTGCACATCTGATCGGGATGTTTCTGTGGTAGATGCTGCGATTAATGACTCTCTGAATGGTGTTTTAAGACCAAGAGCGATTTTTAATCAGGTTTCAAGAGCTTTATATTCCGACGACTCATCTATGGCTTCTCCGGGGTTAGTTTTTGTAACCAATAAAAATTGTGTAGACATGCTCATCGAACGTTGGTAAATAATAGTTTAAAATCCATCAGCGCATTTAAAAGTTATGGCACTTTTAAGTCAGTTTCTTTTTCCAGAATTTGCCCTACAATCCTAATTTCATATACAAGGGTTGCTATATATATTTTTGGCGCCATCTGACATTTCTATTGGAAAGTTTGACATACGTACTCAGAACGTTTTGACGTACGACCATAATTTGTGTTGTTTACAGTGACTTGGAAAAATCAATTTGACAAAAAATGGATTTAACTCGTGAACATTTTCGTGCGATTATTTTTCACAACTTTTGACGTGGATTCTCACGACAAGAGTGCATCGATGAACTAAAATCTTTGTATGGCGATGCAGCAACATTCTATAGCACTGTGAAAAGCTGGTTTAATGAATTCAATCGTGGCCGACGCTTGCTCAGACGGTCAGTACCAGAGAACATTGATGCCGTGAATGAACTGATAATGCAAGATCGTCATGTGACATACCGTGAGATGAAGGCATCCTTGGGCATTTCTTCCACCAGCATACCTTCGATATTGTATGAACACCTGGCCGCAAAAAAGGTTTGTTCTCGTTGGATCCCGCACAATTTCATAATCGCTCAAAAAAATGCTCGTGTCGATTGGTGCAAAGAAATGTTGAAAAAAAAATACGATCACGGTGCTTCAAAAGACGTCCATAAGATTGCCACAGGTGACGAATCATGGAGATATGAGTATGTCGCCTGTTTCTGCTGCAAAACTGATGTGGGGACTGTTCCGCTTGAGCAACGTAGGACGGTCAGTTCTGAGTGGTACACCACAATTTTGCCTGAAGTCTTCGAAGAAATTAAAAAGCGCAAAGAGAAGACGAATCATTGTTCCAAGCCAGCTCCTTTTTGACCGATCAAAACGTCGAATTGATGGGTCATCCGCCGTACAGCCCTGACTTGGCACCCAATGACTTCTTTTTATTCCCGCACATCAAGAAACAAATGCGTGGTCAACGATTTTTGTCGCTAGAAGAAGCGGTTAAAGCGTTCAAAAAACATGTTTTGGAGTTGTCTTAATCGAAGTGGAAAAAGTGCTTCGACAATTGGTCTAAGCGCATGCAAAATTGAATAAATCATGCTGGAGAAAACTTTGATAAACAATAAAACCATTTTCGTTGATAAATATTCGCATTTTCAGATATATATATAGCAGCCCTCGTAGCCATAAAACAAAAACTTTTTTGAATTTTGACACAACTGTGGTGCCATAGAATATGTACGGAAGAGTAGAAACTACGATACAATTTCATGCATGTCCTAGACTATGTCGAAATATTTTGAAATTACCCTATGGTTTTTGATATTATGATTTTTTACGAAAACTGCTATATCTTTTTTCGTCGGACTATCATAATAATCATAATAATAATATAATAATAATACAATATAATAATAATATCATAATCTTTATAATTTTGTGCAAAAATTAGTGGGCGAGCTCCAGAATTTCAAGGGTCAAGACGGAAATTCAATTCGGATTGTGGAGATCATTTTACAAAAGGATCAGTTGGTTTTGTCTAAAAGGGGGCACACAAGTTAATTTTTGCAGAACAGTGTAACTAACAAATTACAGATCTTTCGGGTCCGATAACATTTTAAATTTCTTGATCATTTAACTTCCAGTTAAGTTTTTTGAATTTCTAACAATAATTATCGACATTTGTATAAGCAACTGCAATTTACTTGCAAGGTTGCCAAATTTGTCCGATTGTCAACAAAACCTAGCTATTCTAATAAAAACAATTTAAGGCCAATATCGATGATATAGAATCGGGGTGTTTTCCTTAGCAAGGTATTATTGCGGAAAATGGGTTTGCAATTGGAAGTCAGTACGAGTATATACCATAATATAAATTTGGATTTAAGAACCCAGTAAACCAAATTTGCCGACAATGTCTGATATCAGATAATTATAAACAATATCTGAACTCTATGGAGAATTCTTACCGAAATCGTTACGAATTCTGTTCGATTTGTCTAGGCATTTGTTTCAGAGAAGTAGTTCAGAATATTTGTCAACCCTCTCATATGTTTTTCGTTACGAACTCGGTAAGAAATCGAAACATTTTGCCGATTGTCCACTTCCCTTCACTTCGTGTTCCATTTGAAAAACAACAGTCGATTAAAACGTCCCATCCGGTCTTTAATCTGCCTGTCAATTCAGCATCATACTCGTATGCTAACCTATTCAGTTCAAACTATAAAGTGGAACAATGAATGTGGGTTTCGAAAACAGAAGCATCATCAAAGGGGTGGTGATGGTTATTGTTAATCGATAACGGAAAGACTGCCGAGCAGGAATTTCTAGTGAATATTTCGGTAGATGAATCTTCAATGTCTACATGTGTATGCCTGCATGTATTGTGCTTTTATGCATTGAGGTTGTTTGCTTGTTTGTTTGTTTACCACGTTTATCTGAACACAATCAATTCTTGTTTGTTTTACTGATGGCATTTTTGTTATTTTCTCCACTTTTTTGAGAGTTTCATCATTCTTGGTTTTTTTAGGTGTTTTGACTTCAAGAGTTTGAAAAGTGTCCCAAAAGTGTGTCGAAAGTTTTCTAAAAGCAATTTTAGTGACAGAATGAAATGTGAATTTAATTAAATTTGAATGGTGGCTGAAATAGAAATTTTGATATTTGAAAAGATATTAAGTTTGGGTTTTTTTGTCTTTAAAAATAAAGTTTTAGTTTAGACACTCTCGAGTCTGCCGTTAAGGTCTCTTAAATTATAAGAAATGATGGAAAGCCATTAAATGAACATCGCTCATTTTGTAAGAGGTCATCCATTACGAGTACATTATGAGTTAAGTTCTAAAGACAAATATTCAATTCTATGGGTTGGAGTTTTCGTCTGACCAGGTAAAGTGATTTGTTTATGAGTTTATACACGCAGAGAAAAAACATGGTTACTACATGGTCACGGCAATAATAATATGTTCTCCACAACAAAAGTATGTTCGTCGAAACCATAGCATTGTTAACTGAATTTATTTTTGACAATAGTATAATTGCTGCAATATTAATATTGTTGAAATGTAACAATAGTGTAATTGCCAAATTTAAAAATTAAAATATGGTTATAGCAGCAATATAAATATGGTTGGTGCGACAAAAATATTGTGTTTTGCAATTTGTGTTAACAATAATATGATAACGGCAATCATACTGTATGATTGTAATTTTTCTTCATTTAAATATGCTTTTAAGAACAAATGTTATTTGTACGGATCTAATGCAATAATAGTACTTTTTTATCGAAATTAAAATTTGTTAAAACAAGCTGCTTTGGCTTTGTTTAACTGAAATATTTTGAATAAAAAAGCTTACGTTTATTTAAACTTATTTTTTCTACTGTGAAATAAATCACCCTTATTATTTTGAATTTAATGTATTTTTGAATAATTTTCATAATTCAAATCTATTGTTGACAACTTAAACAAACTAATAAATAATATTGGGGATAATAGTGTAATTGTGTGTGATCATACTATGGTTGTAGGGATCATAACATGGTTGCGTGTGAATCATACTATGGTTGTGAGGACCATACTATGGTTGTGAGGATCATACTATGGTTGTAGAGATCATACTATGGTTGTGTAGATCATAGTATGGCTGAGTGTGAATCATACTATGGTTGTGGGGATCATAGTATGGTTATGTGCGAATCATACTATTGTACTGAGGATCATAGTATGGTTGTATTTGAATCATACTATTGTTGTGAGGATCATAATATTGTTGTAGCACAACCATATTCCCAACAATAGTATTATCCTCTTCGAATATTGTCACCACAACCATACTTTTTTTCTGCGTGTATGAATGCAGATAGATAATCTAGGATTGGAATAAGGATATAGCTCTCGACTGGTTCATAATGTGATATAGCTCTCGACTGGTTCATAAGGTATGTGAATGACTATGGAATATGGACGCACCTTGAGAATGCTCTCCCAGACATTGAGTACTTTTAAATAAATTGATTTCCAACCTGCGGGCTTCAGTAAGCTCCATTTATCTGAATTGATACATTTATTAAGGGATTTTATGGCATAGCACCGGCATTTGACCCCGATCGGAATACAATTTACAAATTTTAGGAGACATAAAATTTCTTTATCTTTTTAGCTTCTTACAAAGATTTTAAAAAATCAGGAAAATTTGCGAACTAAGAGTTCAGGAACTAAAAACGTGACTATTTGCACCTAATATACCATATCTTTCTAAGGAACAATTTCGAGCAGGCAAGATATTCCACCATAAACTAGGAAACCAGTTTACATTTCCAAATTGGTACTGCAGCTTTTTAAGACGTTGGTAGGAAAAAAGTTATGCTGGTCCAATTTCGTTTTTTTTTTTTAAAAAAAAATTCTTGCAACTACACTTAGTAGAGACATAAATACTGTTACAACATTGAACACACCCATTTTAATAGTAGAACTGAACATACCCCGTTAATGTCATATGGGTTTTGAAAGCTAACCTCAATAGCGTTAGTTTGTAACGGGATTTTAAAATTCTTTCAACTTTCATCATGGAGTGGTCAGATAATGAGAACCGTATCGCTGTAAAAGCGCTTTTCAAGTGTGAAATGAAAAAAACGATATTTCAAAACGCTCCGGCCACTAGGGATTAGCAGCATGTTCATCTACCGATGCATAAAACTTTTTGAAGAGACTGGAGATGTAAAATACCGCCACCGATCGGGCCGCCGTTAAATCAAGAATTTACAGAAATCCGCTTCGAAAACAGAAAATCATGACCCGTGAGATGAATATCACGCAAAAGTCCATGAGTTGAATCATTAAAAAAGACTTGGGACTTGGGGCTTTCAAACGACGTACCGGACATTGATTGGCTGCATCTTTAAAAAAATAGGATTGAAAAACGAACCGTCTGTTGGTGAAGCACGCTCATAACTTTCACAAAAAAATTTTGTTCACCGATGAAAAAATGTTTACCGTTCAGGAAAAATTGAACAAGTAAAATGATAAAGTGTATGTAAGGAAGCATCTGAACTGATCCCAAGGTTGGAAAAGGTTCAACACCCAGCTTCAGTCATGGTTTGGTGGGGTGTCTCTTACGATGGGGTCACTGACCTGCATTTCTGCGAACAAGGAGTTTTGGAAGCTGTTGTTAAGCCTCTTAACAATTCCCTGTTCCAAAACCAACCATGGACTTTCCAGCAGAATTCTGTGCCGGCCCATAAGGCTAAAACGTCCCAGGCCTGACTTCGAAACAATTTGCCAGCGTTAATTTCCTCTGAAGAATGGCCCTCAGGCAGTCCAGATTTGAACCCATTGGATTACAAATTGTGAACGGTTTTAAAGGACAAGGTTTGTCACAAAAGATACCCAACATTGGATCTCTTAAAACTGCTTTGGTTCGAGCTGTGGCCAATTTTCCAATGGATGAGGTTCGTGCAGCAATTGGCCAGTGCGACGTAAAGCGTGTGTAAATGCAAAAGGCGGACATTTCAAATAAGTAGATTATTTTTGGATACAATATACATCAATAAATATATTAAAAAATATTTGGTCCAAAAACATTCAATACTTTTTATTTTACTGCATAAAACGTGTGTAACATTATTTATGTCCCTACTACGTATATATGTGACAGCGCATAGAGAAAGGGACCTAAGGGTAAAAAAAATCAATTTTGACTTTTTTTTTTGATGTGGACAACATCTGAGCATCGAGTAAGTCCGATCCCATGCCCCAAAAGTGTTCCCTCCCTGTGATAAGCGCGTTTTATGAACGTGATGGTACACCAAAGATACACGTATTTAAATCTTTAAAATGGCTCTCCTGAACAAAACTGGTTTTTACCCTTAGGTCCCTTTCGATTCTGCGCGTCACATATAAGTAACGGGTGGCCCAAATAAGACCAGCTGATGTGAAACACAAATAACTTTTTTATTTTTTAACATAACTTATTTTTTCTTTTTGCAGATTATAACTGAACTCTTGGAAATTTAAAATGAATACGTACAGTCTACAACAACGCATTAAAATTATCGATTTTTGTTATTCTTCTCAATTGTCAATTGTTCTGACGCAGCGAAATTATCAGTTACACCCAATCAGATGCACTGTTTGGTGATGTGTTATGGCCACAAAAATCATCGGTCCATATTACTGTGAGAATGAGGATGAAACGCCAGAAACGGTCTCCGGGGCTTCTTACAGAACAATGATCGACAACTTTTTGCGGCCAATAGTGGAGCAACATCAACAACAACAAGATGAAGCCACTGCGCATACTGCTAGGCAAACTATGCACATGCTGCGTGAAATTTTTAGTGAACGTATAATTTCAAAAAATTCAGATTTCCCTTGGCCTCCTTGTTCACCAGATTTAACTGCGTCCGATTTCTTTTATGGGGATATTTAAAAGACAAAGTGTATGTTAACAAACCACAGACACTTGGACAGCTCAAGCAGAATATTCGAGACGAAATATGGCGCCTGCAACTAGAAACATTACTCCGTGTACTGCAAAATGCGCTAAAAACAGCCAATGCCTGTATTGAGCAAAATGGTGGTCATTTGTCTGATGTCATATTTCACACATAGTCACGTTAAATTTCCATAAAATGTATGTAACATATCAAAATAAATCATTTAAAAAAACCGTTATTACAAGAGTTATACGTGTTTAACATCACTAGGTCCCATTTGGGCCACCCTGTAAAAGTATAGGAGGTATATATAAGGTATTTTTTCAGAACAAAAAAAATATATTTTTTTTCCGATATTTTATTTACAATCTGTCTTGCGACAATAAGTAAATTGAATGACATTAAACATGATAAAATTTGGAAATTAAAATCTTAAATTATATATCATATGCTTATACATTTTATAATGTACATAATTTTAAAACAGACTTAATTTCTATATGGCAGGTCCAGTATGTGATGTCTTTTGAGCCTAGATATCTCATCAATATCGTCCAGTAGTGAGATTGCTAGCGGGTTCGAGTGGTTGCTTAGTCTTTCCAGATAGTTTGTAGTAATTCTGTTGATTTATTCATTCACAGTAGGTATTTGTAGGTCCTTATGAATATTCTTGTTAGAGATGAACCATGAAGCTGTAGTAATCATATGTAGTGTTTTGGATTGATAAGTTTGTAGTGTTTGAATTGCTGGCAGTTCCCCAAAATTGGATACCGTATGTCCATGCGGGTTTAATAATTGATGTGTAAAGTAGTACTTTATTATTTAGACTTGCTTCCGATTTTTTAGCGAACAGCCAGTACATTTTTCTGGTCTTTATCTTTAGTTGATCTCGTTGTGACTTGATATGATGTTTCCACGTTAAGCGTGCGTCTGACGAGATGGAGGCCCAGATATTTGACATTGTTTTTAATCGGAATCGTAGAGCCATTCAATGTACTTATTGGGGGACAATCTCCTCTTTTTTAACGAAAAGGTTATGTGTCCGCATTAACCTTTATGTTCCATTTCGTTAACCAAGATTCTATGTGATTCACGGTATTCTGGACTGAGCTTGCAGCTAAGATTGATGATTTATCAGCATATGTGACAGCGCATAGAGAAAGGGACCTAAGGGTAAAAAAATCAATTTTTTTGTTTTTTTTTTTGATGTGGACAACATTTGAGCATCGAATGAGACCGATCCCATGCCCCAAAAGTGTTCCCTCCCAGAGATATGCGCATTTTATGAAAGAAAGGGACCTAATCTTTAAAATGGCTCTCGTGAACAAAACTGGTTTTTAACCTTAGGTCCCTTTCTATTTTGCGCGTCACATATGTGGCGAAAGTAACATCTGCGCTTAGTGGCATGTCTGAGGTAAAGATTGTGTACAATATTGGAGTCATCTCACCTCCCTGTAGAACTCCAGCCAAGATATCATAAATTTCAGAGAAATATTCATTGATTTTTACATAAAACCTTCTCTGGTTTAGGTATGACTTCAGAAGGACATAAAACGGAGCAGGTAAAAGTTTCTTGAATCTATAAAGGAGCCCCTCATGCAAAACTCTATCAAATGCTTGCTGCACGCAGAAAAAAAGTATGGTTGTGGTGGCAATATTTGAAGAAAATAATACTATTGTTGGGTATATGGTTGTGGTACAAAAATATTATGATCCTCACAAGAGTAGTATGATTCAAATACAACCATACACAATAGTATGATTCACACATAACCATACTATGATCCCCACAACCATAGTATGATTCACCCTCAACCATAATATAATCTCCACAACCATAGTATGATCCTTACAACCATAGTATGTTTCACATACAACCATAGTATGATCCTCACAACCATAGTATGATTCACACGCAACCATGTTATGATCCCTACAACCATAGTATGATCACACACAATTATACTATGATCCCCAATATAATTTATTAGAATTTGTTAAAGTTGTCGACAATAGATTTAATCCCCAATATTATTCATTAGAATTGGTTTAAGCTGTCAACAATAGATTTGAATTATGAAAATAATTCAAAAATACATTAAATTTAAAATAATAGTAGTGATTTATTTGAAAGTAGAAAAAGTAAGTTTAAATAAACGTTGGCGTTTTTGTTAAAAATATTTCAGATAAACAAAGTCAAAGCAGCTTGTTTAAAAAATTTTAATTTCGATAAGAATGTACTATTATTGCATTAGATCCGTAGCAAAAACATTTGTTCTAAAAAACATATTTAAATAAAGAAAAATTACAATCATAAAGTATGATTGCTGTAATCATATCATTTTTAACATAAGGCGCAAAACACAATACTTTTGTCTTACCAACCATATTTATATTGTTGCTATAACCATATTTTCATTTTTAATTTGGCAATAATACTATTGTTACATTTCAACAATATTAATATTGCAGCAATTATATTATTGTCAAAACTAAATTCCGTTAACAATGCTATGGTTGCCACGAACATACACTTTTTGCGGAGAACATATTATTATTGCCGTGACCATGTAGTAGCCATGTTATTCTTTGCGTGTGGATATCTAAAAATACAGCAGAGCAATATTCCTTTTTTTCTAAGGCTCCTCTTATAACATTTATTATTCTATGGCATTGCTCGAGAGTCCCATGTTTGCGACGAAAGCCAAATTGATAATCAGGAATAATGTTTTTGGCGTCTAGTATTGGCTGCAACCTTTTTAAAAGTAGTCTTTCCAATATTTTGGAAAGTATTGGAAGCAAGCCTATTATCCTACATGATTCTCCGGATTTTTATTGGATTTCGGTATCATAATTATCTCGGCACATTTCCATGCAAAAAAGAAATTATAGTAATCGAAATATTGCATTAAAAAATGGTAAGGCAAATTAAGCCTTTCTTGGGTAACAATTTTATTGCAGCCGTAGATATTTTATCGTATCCTGGGGATTTCCTTTTGGTTAAGAATGAGAACTCGTCTTTAACTTCCTCCGATGTGATGCGATCGATAGGGAAGTCCATTTGTAATGGTGCGTCTAGGAAATTTCTTACTTCTTCTTTGTTCTTTATATCATTGAAATCATAGGGTTGGAATGTTTTTTCGAGGTGTTTAGAAACTTCTTACGCTTTTTGTTTATCTGATCGACACCATGTATCGTCATCCAGTCGTAAGGGAACATTTCTTTTAGCGGAATGTTTCAAATAGTAAACCGAATTTCAAAGACAGAATTCATTGACCTTGGGAGATCATTTACATCTATTGATTTCTAAAAATCTCCATTTTGTTTGTATTTAAAATCAGAAATTTGTTCTCTTAATTTTTTAGCAATTTTATTGAATTTTGTTTCGTCTTGTGGATTTCTAGTGAATTTCCATTTTCTTTTTAATCTTCTTTTATATCCTATAAGATAGCCTATTTCAGCAGAAGTATAACATACATTTATTTTATCATTTTCGTTGGTCCTATCATTTGGTGTAGAAAGCACAGCAGCTTCGTGGATTATATTTGTAAAATCCTGCACAGCATCATCCAAATCATCTCTGGTAGCAATATTGATATGAGTTCATATCCGTTTTGTGCGTTATTAATTTTACTGATTTTTTAATACGTTAATATTAGTGGTGTGATCTGAGCTAAGTTTATCACTATTGACAATTCCTAGGCTGTTTCTGGAGATGCCTTTGTAAACAAAGAAATCTAGAAGGTCTGGTATTTTTCTGGGGTCGCTTGTCCAATATGTTGGACTCCCAGCAGATAATGCAGAAAAGTCATGCTTCTGAATGCATTTGAAAAGTTCTCTACCCTTTGGAATTATTATTCTCGAAGCCCACCAAGAGTGCTTAGCATTGTAATCACCATCGTCAATAAATCTCGGACCTAGTTGCTTAAAAAAGTCGTAATACTGATGACAATCTATATTATGCCTGAGTGGACAATAGATTGCATAGACTGAGACAGCTTCATTTCCACTGATAATTTTTACACCTGCGCCTTGCAAATAGTCGAATTTGATTTCCTGTAGAACCTCATAACAAATTTTGGATTTTATCAAAACTGCAGCTCCAGCATATGCCCTATTGTCAGGATGGTTAGAGGAAATTAAGTCGTAAGTTTGAAGGAAATTATATTCAAAACATAAATGCCATAAACTGTCCATTCAAACTACCAATAAAGATTCCACACTTGATTTGAATTTTTATATTTTTTTTGTTCTGAAAAAATACCTCTAGATGGATCACCCTATAGTTTATTATGGCTCTCTAGCACTTCGTTAGCTTAAATGACGTTACCAGCAGTATTTTTTATGTAAGATCGTCGAATAATTCCAGCGGTTTAGAATTCGCACCTCGCACTTTCTGAGAATATTTCTCAATAATCAAGTGCGTTTTTAAAATACCTCGGCTATGAGGACGGACAGCGTTCAACTCTTGACCTTTTCATCACTAATATGAACTATATCAGCCGAAGTTATATACGATTTAAGTTCCGACCATCTCCCTGTTAAAATAACCGTGAGAAGTCAATATGAGAATATTTGACTTCAAAAAAACTAACTGGCGACTGTTTTCTCAATACATTAACACACACCTTGTTCTTCCGATTGATAGCATCATTTTAACTCCGGATCCAATAGACTCAGCACTGCAACACTTTATTTGCATTCTCAACGACGCAATTGCCTATAGCGTGCCACAAAAACTTAGGAGAAATTGCAGTAAGCAGTTGCCACAAAATATTAAATTGTTGGTTCGAAGGCGCGACTATCACCGTAGTAATTGGCTTCGTCACAGCGATGTTAGCGACTATTATCAATTCAAAATTCTGTAATCAAATATGAAATTGATAAATTTAAAAACACGTCATGGAATAATTTTTTGTCTACTTTAGACAAAGGCTCTTCTCCTTTTTGGAACCTGACAAAAATTTTAAGGAAGAAGTCTAAGAATATTCCAAATTTGAGACATAATAACTCAGGCTTCTCTACAACAGCAGAGAAGTGCGAATTATTAGCTCGGAACTTTTATGATATTCATACATATTTTGCTGATATCAGAGATTCAGTCACAGAGAACCTAGTTAGGGACAGGATATATGAGTTCAATTCTTGCTCAGGTCCGAGTGATGATGTTTTTATTTCTATCGCGAACATTAATGCAATAGTGAAGAGTTTGAAATCCAGAAAGTCGCCAGGAGCAGATGGGGTAAATAACAGCTGCCTTAAAGCTCTACCGATAAAAGGTATTATATTTTTGACGATTTTCGTAAACAGTTATCTCAAGTTGTGCTATTTCCCTTACACTTTCAAGGAGGGAAAAGTAATTGCCATTCAAAAACCGAATAAACCCTCTAACTCTCCAACTTCATATCGTCCAATAATTGGACGTATGGATGTATGGTATTGTGCAGGGAGCACAATACCATACATCCTCTTGTCCGGATAAGAAATATCGTCAAGTCTAACTTTAACGAACAAAGATCCACCGAAAGGGTACTACTAGACATAAGGGCGGCTTTCGGCTCTGTATGGCACTAGGGTTTAATATAAAAATTAGTCCATTTCAACTTCACTCCGAATATGGTTAAGATAATCCAAAGCTTTTTATCTTCCCGGACTTTTAGAGTTCATATCGGTTCTAAATTTTCTAATATATTTCATGTAACTGCTGGCTGTCCACAGAGCTCCTGTTTATCCCCAATACTATAAAATATATACACAGCCGATATTCTAGTCATTGACAACTGTATTATGTCCATATTCGCTGACGACACCGCCGTATTGTGTACTAGTAAGTTATCTTCTGAAATACTATCAAACATACAGCTAGCCCTTGGGAAATTATTTGAATATTTTACGAAATGAAAAATATCAATAAAAAGCAAAAAAAAAAGTCAGGCGATATATTTCACTAGAAAGCGAAAGCAATGTTTTATTCCTCAGAGCAACATAATTGCTAACAATGCTGAAATCAAATGGGAAAATAATGTGAAATATCTAGGTGTAGTTCTAGATTCAAAACTTACATAAAAAGATCATATATCATATATTGTACATAAATCTAACATACTAATTAGAACCCTATACCCTTTTATTAATCGTAGATCGGCATTAAACCTTGGCAATAAAATGCTAATGTTAAAACTAACATTTCACGCTGTTATTTTCTATGCAGCACCTGTCTGGGCTAAAAGTGCAAATTGCCAATTGAAAAGGCTCCAGATCATTCAGAGTAAGCTGTTGAAGTTAATCGACAATCTCCCTAGATGTTATTCTACCGCAAGACTTCACCAGCTTGCGGATGTTGATCTAGTAGCCGCCAAAATAGATAAATTGTCTAGAACTTTTAACGCCAAATGTTCGTATTCGGATTATGATCACATCGCTGAGCTGGTTTCATACTAAAAATTTTTAACTAGTATTAAATAGGTTAAGTTTTTATATAAAAATAATAAATTCACAAAGGGTTTTTGGAAATTTTCACCTCCATTTACTATGTTAAATTAAAAATAATTATTTTAAAATTACCAATTGTTATATTTAAGCAGAAAAAGGAAAAAGCCTTAAACTCTTTTCATGCACACACTAAAATTAAAAACAAATCTAAAAATGCTATGAAAACAATAAATTTAATTGAATTGATTTTTTAGCCGAATATCAATCAAAAAGAAACCACTAGATGGGAAACCCAGAAAACTTTGAATCAAATAATTCCATCATATTCTCAATCTCTCTCTATCTAAAGAACAAATAACTTGCAACGACTCTGGCCATCAACGAGCTCTGATCCAGCTCATAATAAATCTTAACAATACTTGCAAATTAACTTACAAAGTATAAGCATGTTCCAGTTTTAGATTTCAGACTGGGCAATTCAGTAATGTTATCACTTATAAATTGGGTTACTTCTAACAAGTTATTATTATTATTAGGAGCATACCTTTGTGCAAATCTACCCAAACATATATTCCAAAAACCACAAACAGATTTACCGGATGTCCTTTCTTTCAAGAGCATACAAAATCATTTGACCATGAATATCATTTCCCTAAACACATCCCACTGGATCAGCCCATCTTCGACGAATGTATGCTCTCAATCCCAATTTCCTTGACGTATGTCGGCGTTTGTATATCCCTGGCCAAATGGTTGGCTGGCAATACAAATATTCAATTGGTTTTCAATCAATATTTCATTAAAATCTAAAATATTTCCTGTGTCAACAGAGCAGTATAAGTATATTCACAACTAATCTAAAACGTCCCTCTACTTCCAATAAGTATGTATTTGTTTTAATACGGACTAGGGGTTGTGTGGCTGCTATTTTGGTAAGGGGGTGGGGAAGGGAAGTAAAAATTGTGAAGCGAAAATATTTATTTTACGAACCATAGAGGAAAAGTTCATAATGCATGCACAAAGATAGCAAATTGATATGTGGAACACTGTCGGAAGGGCAAATATCACACACGCAGCCAAGGGAGGGCATCAGTCAGTCTTTGCTCCACTTGTTGCTTTTAGTACGCCCTTTATTTTGATGTTCAGCTTTCATGGTAAAACTACTTGAAATGATTCTCCTCTCAACCCTTATATTTATTATTCATAAACATTGAGTGTTTACATTTACGGATACAGCCAATATGGTTTTTTCTGCAAAAGGTCGTCGCTCACGGAGGTGGTATGAGGATTATGGTAAGAGTGAAATTCATAGAACAATTGACACACTTCAGAAAATAGAATAGAATTTTGATGAACTATTGGTTCTCAACGAGGACACGTTTGTATACTTAATGTTTTGAAAATCGACATACTTAGACATATATACCTTCAACACATACGTCCAATTTTACAGCATCCCACCAACTACAAATGCACATCCGAGTACTTGAGAAATGGTTGGAAAATAGAGAATAGTAATAGAGAATAGTAGTAGTAAACGCTAGAAAGTGCATGTATCTCACGTTCAACCTCAGAAAATAAACGTGTCCTCCTATAAACATTTTCATTTCTATGGTGCCGCCAAAAGTTAACGTCAGTCGTAGTCTAAATTGATCGCAACATATAAATATAAAGGTATGCCAAATAAAGATGAAATAAAACCAGCTGCAACTGCTTAGTGCTTTTAGGCAACTCTAGAATTATGCGGATCTTCCCGTTTCTCACCGAACGCGTATATCCATGACAACATTTGAAGGAAATTATATTCAAAAAAAAAAAAATGCCATAAAATGTCCTTTTAACATACTAATGAAGATTCCACACTAGATTTGAATTTTTATATTTTTTTTGTTCTGAAAAAATACCTCTAGATGGATCATCCTATATTATATAAAACGATTATTAGACTAAATCGGACATACGGACACCATCTTTGGGGCGCGACCGATTTTAATAAGCTACAGAAAAGACAATCCTCCGAACGATCGTCGGAGCTGTGGTACATCAGGAATGCAAATTTTCACATGGATCTAAATATTAAGACCATCACGGAAGAAATCCGAGAATTTTGCCGAAGTTACGTACACGCATTAAGTTCTCATCCAAACGCACTCGCCAGACGTTACTTAATTTTCAAGGACATGAACGTCTCAGAAGAAGAAACACCTTGGACTTAATATTGAAACTTGAGGAAAACTATAATACTTATAGTTTCGAATACAACTTATTGTTTTTTATACTCTTAACGCAAATATCTATATATCGAATACTGTCTTTTAAAACTGCGTGTGCAAATTTAGCAGGGTTATTGTCACTGGTAACACCATTTAGAATAAACTTGATATAAGATGTGAATATTTGTTGTTATTTTTATTCCTTATAATATTCAATAAATAAAAAAGGAAGTCAAAACATCTTTCAACTCATTTCATTTTTATATTTCAAGACTTTCATCTACTGTTCATCACCGACTTCGTATGCCAATTGCTTCCTATTACATCTATCGTATGAGAAGTCATTAGCGCGATGCGAGGACTAATGGCCACTAGGACGGTCACTCTTGCCAGAGTGATCTAAGCTTGTACGGAAAATATATTGGATTCTTTTGTCAACTAACGTACCTTTCCCCAAAGTTTAGGTGCTAATAGATACCAATCATTCCTCGTTTTTATAATGTGTTGGTCTTGGCTCCAGTAAGTCCTTTCCTGAACGTCGGGTCGCTAAAAATACGCTAGTGTCTGCCCTGCGTCTGTCTAACGTGTAGCAACGGTTATCCAATACTAACAAAAACTCCAATACTACAAGTTCTTAATATGTAAAAAAACCGCAAATGGCTTAATAATCTTCGAAGTCCCTACTACTGCTGTTACAATTACAAGCTGTAGCAATTTGTCTGCGAAGGATATATTTTCTAGTGTAGCGGGTGCCCCAATGTCCACTAGTCGAAGACCATTAGAGCGCTACAGAACAAATCGGCCCACACGGCCAGATTCCAAAAATCGAAATCGTTGCGAAAACAGAGGAATGATCCATGAGCAACCACAAGAAAGAGTGGCTAAGTAAAGTTGATCTGGTTAAGTTCACGGAAGAGAACTAAGGGTCTCTCAAATGAGTTCTGATAACTTTAGCAAGGCAGAGAAGGAAAATATTAAACAGAGGTCAATGGAAATAGCGCTACATGCAGGTCAAAGAAATAGCCCACTTTTCAATAAAATATAACGGGTGTTTTTATAAGACGTGTGGTTTTCATTCTGGCCATTCTCTTTTTGGAGTTAGTCTTTTTGACAGCTGTCACTTGATGTATGCTCAGTTTGGTTTGCCATTTCATAATGAATAGGCTATCTCCGAAACAACGTTTGCGAAACGTGGAAATTTACTACCAAAATAAAGGTTCGGTTCGAGCGACGCAACACGCGTTGCGTCAAATATTCCGTCGACATAATCGCCCAGCAGAGTCGATAATTCAAGCAACCAGGGACAGGTTTCGCAACACGTTCTCTCTAGTAGATAATGCGCATCCTCGGAGACGCCGTACAGTGCGCACCGAAGGCGCTATTGCTGCTGTAGAACAGAGTGTCGAAGAAGACCCAAATGAGTCCATCTGCCTATCAATCCGCAATAATTGGAGCTGTGCCCAACCACTTTATTGTAGATTTTTCGACAGGATCTTGGTTTGCAGGCTTACAAAATCCAACTCGTGCAAGAATTGAAGCCGAACGACCACCAAGCGCGTCGCACGTTCGGTCAATGGGCCCAAAACGAGTTGGCCACTGTTCGTGATTTTTACAAGAAAATATTGTTCAGCGATGAAGCTCGCTTTTGGCTGAATCTTTACGGTAATAACTTAAATTGTCGCATTTGAAGTAATGAAAATCCACAAGACATTGTTGGGACGCCGTTACATCCTCAAAAAGTCACTGTTTGGTGTGCTCTATGGGCAGAGGGAATCATTGGTCTATATTTCTTCACAAATGAAGCCGGCCATAATGTTACAATCAATGGGGAACGCTATAAAGCCTGAATTGAAGGATTTTGGTTAGAGCATTATCTCGCGCCGTGGGCCTGTGGCGTGACCTCAAAGATTGTGCGATTTAACACCACTGGACTATTTTTTGTGGGGTAATGTGAAGTCGCTTGTCTAGACAGATAAGCCCGACACTATTGACGCTTTGAAAGAGAATATTTGGCGCGGTTCAAAATGCTGCAAAAAGTGGTCGCAAATTGGGTCTCTCGGCTGGAATTTATTCGAAATCGAAATCATTTTTAAAACATAATGGCAAACCCTTATCTTTGTAATAAAGCTAAATTCTTGGCCATAGCATTAAACTATTTGTGACAGCGCATAGATAAAGGGACCTAAGGGTAAAACAAATCTATTTGTTTTTCTTTTTTTGATGTGGACAACATCTGAGACCGATCCCATGCCCCAAAAGTGTTCCCTCCCAGAGATATGCGCGTTTTATGAAAGTGAAGTCGACGATTCTAAGCGCAAATAGAAAGGGACCTAATCTTTAAAATGGCTCTCCTGAACAGAACTGGTTTTTTAACTTAGGTCCCTTTCTATTTTGACGTGAGGTTTTCAAGATGAAATAAAACGCATATGAGTCATTCCATGCCAAACGGTACGATTTTGGGCAAAAATTTAACGCAATGATTCCGATTTTTATGAAAATTTGCAGATTTGGTCCTCTAGCAATTCTATTTAATCCGCGATTAGAAAAAAAAAATATAATTTTTTTTTTCAAAAGTTATGACCAATTGAACTTTGGTAAAATGGAGATTTTATCAAGGAGGTGTGTTCATTCAGTCGCATGTAACTCCGGAAATACTTGACCGATTTTACTCTGCTATACCTTATTTTGAAGGTAATTTTAAGCACTTCTAAAATAACGAAACGGTATGGCATAACGCCATAGAATTTTTTAAGTTTGTATCATTTTAATCCTTTTATTTCGATTTTGAAAATGATTACATCTTTTTTTATTTTTGAAATTTTGCAGGCGTATTCTTACAGGTCTGTTTTACCGACTGTGTAAGTTTTAAAGTGGTGAAATAATGAGTTCTATTTTTAAAAATTTTTTTTTACCTAATACCTTTTTCACTTCCATGAATATAGAAAATATAATATAGAAAAAAAAATACTTTTTAATAGTTTATTGACACAAGATATAACAACAACAAAAAAACAAAGAAAAAAAGAAATAAAAACATGATACAATAGCCGTGCACGTATTCCAGGAGGGGCTTGTAAATTTTTTAAAGAAAACCTTAGGACCTGTAAGTAAAATATTTTACTTTTCTGATGGCGCAAGCGCACAATACAAAAACAAGAAAAACTTTTTAAATCTGACGTTCCACGTAGAAGATTTTGGAATACCAGCGGAATGGCATTTTTTTGCAACGTCTCATGGCAAATGGCCCTGCGATGGTCTGGGAGGAACAGTCAAAAGACTAGCAGCACGTGCAAGCTTGTCCAGCCTCATAAATCCCATTAATAGTGCCGTCAAATTTTATGATTGGGTGAATAAAAACGTGAAGAATATTCATACAGAATTCTTCAATAACTATCAATATCAAGATAGGGCGAAACACCTGAAGGAGCGTTTTGAAAAAGCGAAAACAATTTCTGGAACTCTTGGCTACCATGCATTCATTCCACAACCCGATAAAATAATGAAAGTCCAGACAACATCATCTTCTGAGCAGTACTGTATGAAGATGGTATACAAGGCATAACATTTATTTCATTATTTCATATTGAAAACCTCACGTCTAAAAAAACCCTTTTTTAGAACCCACATAACTTGTCTCTAGTGGATTAAATTTGCTTTTACTGCGAACTTCATGATTTTCATAAAACGGCTTTATACACATGTACGAAAAGTGGGGATGACACGCCCCATTCTGATACTCCCAATGCAAATGACCTTTTCGCCTGCATTTTGTATTTCTATAATAATCTTAAAACTATTCACTCAATTGTACTGAAATTTCGAAATTAGAAGGATATAGAAGTAGTAATTAGTAGACTAATGAAGCTTCTGCTACACCCCTTATTGTACCACGCAAAATCTCCACCACTTAACATTTTCTCTGATACATAAATTTCACTAGAATTTTATATTCTGCAATTCGTTTATTTCATCTTTCTACGCGCATAAGAAAAAAAGTGGATGCCACGCCCATCCTACTACCTCCCACACACACAACCGGTGACGAGTTTTAAAAAAAAATAGGTGAGTCTCAGCCAACGGAGAGCGGAACGTAGGAAATATGAAATCCATATATGGCTGAGGGTATATGTAAGTCGGATCAACCGACTGTCGGATCAACCGATTGAAGTTGTTTTACTTGTTTAACACATGAGTGCATATTCATGTACGTAGGTACAATCATGTATCTATAGTCGGACAAATACTTTACTTCAGTTTTTTATGTAAAATATTTACTCTGCCACGGCTACGCATATATAAAATGTTTGATGCTCGGCCGCAGAATTTTTATGAAAACGTAAAAAACTTAAATTTTCGTATGCATTGGAGTCGAACAATGCATATCCGATTAAAGTTGTGGTCTTTGTAGTAAATTTCCTAGATTTTTTGTATTTAAAGCATTATTATTTACCATGAGAAATATCATATGCATTGGCGCTAGTATAGGAATTTGAGTTAATATCTATGATTGGAAGGTGATATACATTAATACAGAGGTTTCCATTTAGGACATAACAATATGTGACAGCGCATAGAGAAAGGGGCCTAAGGGTAAAAAAGTTTGAACGCTTCAACAGCATGTTCTGGTGACGAAAATCGCTGACCACGCATTTTTTCTTGATGTGCGGGAATAAAAGAATTCTTTGGTTGCCAAGTCAGGGCTGTACGGCGGATGACCCATCAATTCCCATCAATTCAAATTCAATTAACAATTTGGCTCGTCTTCGAAGTCACACACGGTCGATTGCTGCTTTGTTTCGGGCTCATATGCATAGATCCCAGATTCGTTACCTGTGACGATCTTATAAACGTCTTTTGAAGCACCGAGATCGTATTTTTTCAAAATTGCTTTGCACCAATCGAAACGAGCCTTTTTTGAGCGATTGTCAAATTGTGCGGTATCCAACGAGAACAAACCATTTTACGGCCAGGCGTTCATGCAATATCGAATGTTTACTGGTGGAAGAAATGCCCAAGGATGCCTCTTTCTCACGGTATGTCAAATGGCGATCTTGCATTATCACTTAACGCACGTCACGACCTTCGTTTTTGAGCAAGCGCCGGTCAAGATTGAATTCATTAAACTCGTTTTTCACAGTGCTATAGGATGGTGCTTTATCGCTATACAAAGATTAAAGTTCATCGATGCACTCTTGTCGCGATAATCCACGTCAACAGTAGTGAAAAATGATAGCACGGAAATTTTCACGAGTTAATTCCATTTTTTTGCCAAATAGATTTTTTTAGTCGCTGTAAACAACACAAATGATGGTCGTACGTCAAAACGTTCTAAGTACGTTTATGCTGACAAATGTCAAACTTTCCAATGGAAATGTCAGATGGCGCCAGGCAACACTTAGTGTTGCCGATAACGTTAAAAAGTGCTGGGAAGAATTTTTTTTAGAAAAATTGTCAAAAGAAGAAAGCTCTTAGCCAATAATCTAAAAATCGCAATTTTGCGGGTTGGACCACTTTTACTTTAAGCGCCTCGTATATATTTATACCTTATTAGGTCTCTGATCAATGTTACGAGGAAGATTGTAATGAAAATAAACTAAACTTTTAAAAGTTATATTTTAATTTTTATATTTTAATTTTTTAGAAAATATTTTTAGAAACTATTCTATATAAAATTCAGAACACAAAAATTTAAATTCAAAAGACCACAATTGCTTTTCAAAGGTTATCAATTCAAAAGATACCGATTGCAATTAAAAATATTGATTTTCAGAGTATTCAATTTGAATGATGAATAAACCTACCATGGCAACCTTCTAAGAAATAGTTTCTAAAACTCACATTCGTTGCCATGAAATTCCCAAAAATCAAATATTTTAACTTTAAATCTACGAAATTCCAGAAGACCCTTATCTCTACCTCCAACATTGTAAGTGTATTGGTGAATGTCATGTCAAATTATAACTTTGACAACTTTCTATAGACCAATCAAAAAGTTTTAGAAAACTTCTGCATACATACTCGTACATACTTTATTTTATGGAAGGAATTCATTCAATTTTCATTGAATCCCAAAAATGTATTATCAATAATCCCCTAAAAAATATTTTTAAAAACTTTTTCACTTCATTTCGAGCAAATAAACAACCCCTTTGATTAAAGTCTAATAAAAACGCTGTCAAGTATTATTATGATTACGATTATAATGGTCATGGGCCACACGAAGCCACAGCAACAACAACAACAATGTTTTCAATATACAGACACAAAACTTAAATCAGCCTTAAACCAAGGATACAAACAATATAAGCCTAATATGAACTCCCTCTCCTTGGGACACAGGCCAATCAGAAAATCAGGCCACAAGCCTAAAAATCTCCCTAGTGTCCCACAGAAGAAACGGAAAATAAATTACCAAATACTTAGGACAACAAGAACAAGAAGATGGGATGGCAAAGTTTTTAAATAAACAGATAATTAAATAAAAATGTTTAACCAACAGAAATTTGCATAGGAAAAATTAAACCTTTAAAATGTTCTGCTAGCAAATATTTGCTGGAAATCAAAGAAGTGTAGGGAAAAACGTAAATATTTAATGGTAACTTCGGTTGATGATTAGAAAGTCAGGAGTTATGAGTAAGTCTTAAGGTTGGTGGAAATAATCCGAAGTTTGAATTGTTATGGCACCCCACCTTTAAGTTAGTAAGACCTTCCGGGATATATTTTTAATTATATAAAATCACTAGCTGACCCGGCAAACGTTGTTTTGACATATACTACATTATATCTAGGAAATAATTTTTTAGTTCAATAAAAAATACGTAGCACTATAAGTGTGCGTGGGATGTAAACATATTTTAAACAGAAATAAAACGTTGCAGGCAATTAAAGTATACTTTATTTAAGTTAATAAATTATTCCTTATTAAAGAAACTAATAATATTATTAACTAATAACTCAGTGTGACAGAGAAAAATACCTGGGAAATGATATTTTTTTCTTGTATATCTTGCTGAGTACAACAAGAAACCGGTTTTGAAATTTCCCAAACAACTCGAAAATCTGGAGTTACGGGTAAAAAACCGGTTTTTCGGATCTTGCGCACTTATATGCCAGAAACTTGGATGGATATCAACCGATTTCAAAATTTTCGGCTGATTTGGAAAGAAGAAACTGCGAATGGTGTATACACTTTTAAAATCACACTGAAAAAAATCTGTGTACTCGTATTTATCCGGTAAAAATTTTGTAATTTTTTAACTTTGGATGCGTTTTTACACAATTTTTTTTAAAAAGCACAGAACAATTTTTGAACGGAATAATAAAGAAATTGTTCTTACGAATACACTTCGGTATCAATCCGTTAGAAAATTATTGAGTTATATTTATAAAAATAAAATTTTTTTGAAAAGATACTATTGTTGGCCAAACTACTCAGAAATATTTGTTTGACTGTTTTTTTATTGACTATCTCAGTATCCCGTTTGTCATGTAAACATATTGTTTTTTTAAACATATAGTTTTTGTTCATTTGTTTTGTTTAATTTATCACTTCTTGTTCGCATTGAAACTTTATTAATAAAAAAGTTAGCAATTTAATAATAATCTAGTGTAATTAACCAAAAAAATGTGTAATAAACGGAATAAACTTTGTTACATTTGTGGCCTATTTTCGGATATCCGTCATAGGCGTGATTTTAAAAAAAATATTGCTGAGGTGGAAGTATACAACAAAGTCTTCAATCGTTCTTACAGATTCAGTCGCTGGTATGAGCCAGAATTTGTTTGTGAAAATTGCTGTGCAACATTAAAAAAATACAAAGTTCAACCTTCAATTTCTTTGCCTATGACTTTGCATCATCAGCTCTGGCATAAACTAGATGATTGCTACTTTTGTGAAACAAATATTCCATGGCATACTTTAAAAACCCTAAACCCTAAAAAAATATAAAGTAAGCAAATGTTGTAATGTTATAAAACCGATATCTGGTAATGCTAAAGTTCCTACAACGAACATATATGGTTTTGAAGCTAAAAAATATTTGGCGGAAAAAGAGTACCTTCCATCCAAATCTACAACGGAGCCACATTTTGTTTCAAATGCAGATTTCTGCGATCTCGTTCGCGATTTCAGTTTGTCAAAACGACAGGTTGAAATCCATGGGTCCCGATTAAGGCAGTGGAATTTGGTGGAAGAAGATTTTCGTGTAACTTTCTGTAGAAGAGGTGACCGGACATTGTTATTTGAAGAACGTTTTAAGACTGGTGAAAATGACAGTAATCTCATATATTGTGCTGATGTACCCAAACTTTTTACGGCATTTAGTCACAATTATAAGGCAGACGAATGGCGACTTTTCATTGACGGTTCAGGTAAAAGAACGTATTCAACAAACATATTGATTTTTAATAGATTAAAATTTTTTTATATTAAATTTGTAATGCAATTTCTAGGCTTGAAAGCTGTTTTACTGCATAACAAAAATCTGTTACCATCTGTTCCAATCGCATATGCGACCAGTACAAAAGAAACGTATGAAGTTATGAACCAAATATTGCGATTTGTCAACTATGACTTGATTAAATGGAAAGTCGTCGCTGATTTAAAGGTTTTGAAAATTTTATTTGGTATGCATGGTGGTTACACAAAATATCCATGTTATCTTCGTGAATGGGATAGTCGTGAACCAATAGGCAGGAAAACGTTTTAAATGCCCCATTAGTTACAGCTGATAAGGTTGTTCTGCCACCACTGCATCTAAAGTTAGGATACATGAAACAATTTGTAAAAAAAACTTGATGTAAACGGTGAAGCTTTTTGCTATCTTAGAGCGGTGTTCCCAAAATTAAGCGAAGTCAAAATTAAAGAAGGTTTTAATTTCTTCACAGATCTAATATTTGTTATCGCATTTATCAGTTCTGATGAATTTCAGGTATATAAGTATTCCTTGGACTTAAAATTCGTAAAGTTATGAGAGATGAGAATTTTATCCTCAGTTCCGTTGAAAAACGCGCATGGAAGAGTTTTGTTGCACTATGTGATAACTTTCTTGGTTATCACAGAAGCGACAACTATGTCGCGATTGTTGATGAATTTTTAAGTGCGTATGGTGAAATGGGCTGCAACATGTCAATTAATATTCATTTCCTCCATTCACATCTAGACTTCTTCCCAGAAAACCTGGGCCAGTTCAGTGATGAACAAGGCGAACAGAACAGAAGAAATATTTACAATGGAAAAACGTTTTGAAGGATAATATAAAATTAAAATTATTTCCGAATATTGTTGGCCACTTAAACGGGATACTGATGATGTTCAATTAAAATGAAAACGGTCAAACAAACATTTCTAAGTACTTAGTAGGGACATAAATACTGTTACAACATTGAACACACCCATTTCAATAATAGAACTGAACATACCCCGTAAATGTCAATGGGTTTTGAAAGCTAACCCCAATAGTGTTAGTCTGTAAAGGGATTTTAAAATTATTTCAACTTTCATCATGGAGTGGTCAGATAATGAGAACCGTATCGCTGTAATAGCGCTTTTCAAGTGTGAAATGAAAAAAACGATATTTCAAAACGCTCCGACCACTAGGGATTAGCCGCATGTTTGTCTGCCGATGCATAAAACTGTTTGAGGAGACTGGAGATGTAAAAGCCCGCCACCGGTCGGGCCGCCTCAAAGCCGTTAAATCAAGAATTCACAGAAATCCGCTTCGAAAACAGAAAATCATGGCCCGTAAGATGAATATCACGCAAAAGTCCATGAGTCGAATCATTAAAAAAGACTTCGGACTTGGGGCTTTCAAACGACGAACCGGACATTTATTGACTGCAGCTTTAAAAAAAAAATAGGATTGAAAAATGCAAACGTCTTTTGGTGACGCACGCTCACAACTTGCACAGAAAAATTTTGGTCACCGATGAAAAAATTTTGACCGTTCAGAAAAAATTTAACAAGCAAAATGATAGAGTGTATGCGCGGTCATCTAAGGAAGCATCTGAACTGATCCCAAGGGTGGAAAAGTGTCATCACCCAGCTTCAGTCATGGTTTGGTGGGGTGTCTCTTACGGTGGGGTCACTGACCTGCATTTCTGCGAACAAGGAGTCAAAACATCGGCCAAAGCTTACCCAGAAACCGTTTTGGATGCTGTTGTGAAACCTCTTGACAATTCCCTGTTCCAAAAGCAGTCATGGATATTCCAGCAGGATTCTGCGCCGGCCCATAAGGCTAAAACGTCCCAGGCCTGGCTTCGAAACAATTTGCCAGCGTTCCATATCCTCTGAAGAATGGCCCTCAGGCAGTCCAGATTTGAACCCATTGGATTACAAATTGTGGACGGTTTTAAAGGACAAGGTTTGTCTCAAAAGATACCACAACATTGAATCTCTTAAGACTGCGTTGGTTTGAGCTGTGGCCAATTTTCCAACGGACGAGGTTCGTGCGCTATTAGCGATTGGCCAGTGCGACTTAAGGCGTGTGTAAAGGCAAAAGACGGACATTTCGAATAAGTAGGTTCTTTTTGGATACAATTTACATCAATAAATATATTAAAAATATTTGGTCCAATAACATTCAGTACTTTTTATTTTACAGCATAAAACGTGTGTAACAGTATTTATGTCCCTACTAAATAGTATTGCCAATATTTTTTTTTTTTCAAAAAATGTAGTTTCAATAAAAATTGAATAACTCAATCAGTTTTTAACGGATTTTAATAAATTACACTGAATTGTATTCGTAAGAACACTCTCTTTATTACATGGTTCAAAAATTCCATTTAAAAATTCTGTGTAAAAACGCATCTAAAGTTAAAAAGTTACAATAAATTTAAAAAAAAATAGCTTAAAGGAAGAATACACAGATTTTTTTCAGTGTGATTTTAAAAGTGTATACACCATTCGAAAGGCCGCAGTTTTTTCTTTTCAAATCAAGAGAAAAAAATCGGTTGATATTCAACCAAGTTTCTGGCATAGAGTGCTTAAGATCCGAAAACCCGGTTTTTACCCGTAACTCCATATTTTGGAGGTGTTTGGGAAATTTTAAAACCTGTTTCTTGTTGTACTCAGCAAGATCTACAGGAAAAATATTATCACTTCCCAGGTATTTTGACTTCATTCTTCTTTGTTACACTGTGTAATTATGGCAATTAAAAAATAACAAAGATTAATGTTGCAACGCAATGGAGTGTACAATATTCTTGGCCAGTCCGTCTTTAGCCGCTATAAAGAAACTGGATTGTTTTCCCACGGGAGAACATGCCACATAAAGTTGTCCGTGGGAATAGAATGGTGTACCCAAATCTCTCCTACAAACAGTCAACGTTTGGCCTTGTGACTTTTGATCGTCGTTGTAAATGTCAATCTAATTGGGAACTCAGTTGGCACATATGTAGGAATCATGGGGATTCGTGGCAGCAATATATTTTCGCCTTGGAACTTGCCATTCAAAATCCTGGCTTCGATAACGTTTTCATTAATCTTTGAATGGCTAAACATGTGCAATTGCAAATCCGTGGTGGGTTCAAATTCCTAAACAAAATAATTAGAGATCCAACCTTCAATTCTAAATGGTGCGGTGGCATGCCTGGCATATTCAATGAATTCAAAAACTCAATTGGATAATTCACAGCTTTGTTGGTATCGCAAACTGCATCGGAGGATTTGTATGACACCAAGTCCCCTGGCAACAACTCTTGTATCTTGGAATATAATACATTGACGTCCACATTTTTTTGCTGCCACAATCGCGCTTTCCATTCAAGATTTTTGTATTGTGTGTGTACATCCGGATATATGTGGTCGATGAGAGTATTTTGCAAGTTGATGATTGTGCAGAAATCGGTTGGGAGTTTTATACATTCAGTTTTTTCATGTACAGAAACTTTTCCATTGCCAATATCTAACAGTTGTTTTGAGAAAGTTTCGGCGGATGGATCCTGAAGCGTTTGAACGAGCATGTTTACTGTCAGTTGAACTATTCAACATTATCTCGATGATTTTAAGCCAGCGTTGATTTCATCAGCGTACATTGAACGTGGAATAACAGGCAGTGTCTGTCTGAAATCACCCGAAAGGAGTAACAGAGCGCCGCCAAAAAGTTTGATGTTGTTTTTTATATCTTTCAATGTCCTATCCAGTGCCTCAAGTGAATTTTTGTGTGCCATAGTGCATTCATCTTAAATGATAATTTTACACTGTTTCAGCACTGTGGCCGTGGACGATTGTTTTTTTCTGTTGCACACTGCATCTGGGTCATTTTGGATGTTAAAAGGCAGCTTAAATGTTAAATGAGCTATTCTGTCTCCATCTAATAAAGTTGCTGCAATTGCAGACAATGCCACGGCTAAAACATACATTCTGAATTTCACTCTAATTGGTTCATACATTTATTTTTTCGATATAAACCCACATCCGCGCCAAAAATCAATAAAAAAATTGAATGGGGACCACCCTAAGCGTTGTAGATAGAGGGTAGATATGTTCTGGAAGACTTTTGGGATTGCAAAAATTTTTAAGGGTCGGTCATACATTTCACTTCTCTAGAAGGCACCCTTGTAATAATGGGATCCATTAAGATGTATTTTTTCAGAAAAAAATATATTAAAATTCAAATCAATTGTGGAATCTTTATTAGTAATTTGAAAGGACATTTTATGGTATATATTTTTTAAAAATAATTACCTTCAAATGTTGGCAACTGTATTATGGAAATGAGCGTTCGGTGAGAAACGGGAAGATCCGCTGTTTTCGATCAAAATGGTGTTCAGTGATGAGGCCCATTTCTGGCTCAACGGAAGAGTCAATAAACAAAATTGCCGCATTTGGGCTGAAGAGCAACAAGAAGGGTTTCAAGAGGTGTCATTATACGCAGAGAAAACCACGGTTTGGTGCGGTTCATATATATTAAAATATATCTGGTGGAATCATCGGTGTATATTTTTTCAAAAATGATGATGGCCGGAACGTAACCATGAATAGACCTCGCTATCGCGAAATGATATCGATCTTTATGCTACCTGAAATTGAAGCCCGTAATCTTGACGACACTTGGTTTCAACAGGACGGTGCCACTTGTCATACAGCTGCTCAAACAATGGATCTATTTAGAAGTCATTTCGAAAAGAAACTAATTTCACGTTTTGGACAGGTGAGTTGGCTGCCTAGATCTAGTGATATCACACCTTTAAACATTTCTCTTTGGGGTTACGTAAAGTCCACAGTCTATGCTGAAAAACCAGCTACGATTCAGCTTTTGGAAGCGAACATTACGCTTGTCATTAAAGCCATACCGGTCGAAATGCTCGAACGAGTCATCCGAAATTGGACCCTCAGAATGGAAACCCTGAGGCGTAGTTGCGGCCAACATTTGAAGGAAATTATTTTCAAAAAATAAATGCCACAAAATGTCCTCTTAAATTACCAATAAAGATTCCGCATTTGATTTAAATTTTTATATATTTTTGTTCTGAAAAAATATCTCTAGATGGATCACCCTATATAAAACGTTAAAATTTTAAATTTCTACAATATCTATCGGGTCCATGAAAAATGGATATTGGTCGATTCACAGACCTACCCGATATGCACACAAAATGTCATAGAAATCGGTCCAACCGTTGCGAAGGAGTTTTGTAGAGAAATGCTTGCAAATAGAGAAATACTTGCTTACAAACTTTAAAAAAATTTTAAGGACTTGATTTTCTTCTTATTGCATTTACCAAATGTTAGAAACTCGATTAAACAAATCATAAGATTTTAGTGGTGGATTTATTAATCGTTATTGTGCCATCGATTTTACGATAGCTTTAGGCATTAGGAAAAAAGGCGGCCAAATTTCAATTTGTTGACTTTTTCTCAACTTTTATTTTTAAGGCTTTTTTGGTAGGTAATAATAGTTTTATTTTTAATTTTACCTTTTAACGGTGACATACAAATATACATTGCCACATACTATACAATTTAACATAAGAACACGTGAGAATAAAAATACGATTGATTCGATTCTCTCAGACAAATTTTTGTCCTCTTACCTCAAAATTACCTAAACGAAGACCAGAGGTCCTACCGTTCCAAAGCTATGACTATTTGACTGTAATGCTTAGTTTAGGTAATTATGGAAAGTTAAGAGTTAGGGCTATCTTTCAATCCGACCACTGGTTCAGAACTTAGCAATTTTACCCTAGTTCCCTCCAACCACCAATCCGAAAATTTTTAAACCGCTGCCATTTCGCCTCCTGGCACTTTCGGGCATCGTCGTAGATGGACATATTTTCATGAAATGAGCCAAGGAACACGCTGGTGATATTTGTCCAGTCGTGAATGAATCACCCTGTATACTTGTATGTAGAATGATCTGAGTCTTTTTGATCTATGGTATGCCAAGGCAACCCAAATAACATCCCAACATCATAAAAGTTTGTGTGTCCACCAACATTTCCACGTTTTTCCACTCAACAAACTAAAACTTCATTTCAAATTTAATGATGGCTTCTAGATAAACATTGCTAACTAAGTTTAAGTTCTGTGCGGTTGCTCTAGAACGCAATTTAAGTTTGCCACCCATCCATCCCATCACTTCCGTTAAAATTGAGCCAATGTTTTTAAAAATCGTGCCTTCCTTTTAAATGGAAAATTGGCACACGAGAACATGGCATCAATTTAGATGGAATGGTTTTCCATTTCAAGTTTACAGCAAACACGGCAACACATAGAGAATGGCCAAGACAGCCAATGTACTCGTATGGTGGACATACGAGTACATCAATCCATTTGGATGCTTAGCAAACTGTTGCTGCTTTAGGGCAAGAGTCGTACTGGGACATACCTGCCATCAATATGCAATGCTACCATTTGTCCTCCATTCGCTGGGTTTTTGAGAGTAAATTCAAAATCAAACGCCGTGACTTTGTATCCACTGATAGGCAATCTGTGTTATGGCCATCAGATGGGCGACATTGCCATGCAGCAGAAGCCGCAACATGCCGCACAAAGCTGAACATTGAATGTCGTCGCACAGTGACATAAAACAATTATTTATTTTTTACAGTAGGCCGCCATGTTTATGGCCTTATGCTTTACATTCTAATGAAGAGAAAAATATATTTATTAAAATGGGTGGTTAGTGGGCCCAACTATTACACAAAAAGCTTGGGTTCAAAGTCTGGTAAACCTTTCTTATATTATGAACTCGTAGCTAAGGTTTTTTCCTCCTCCTAAATGACAGCGACTTTATAATTGGCCTTCTTAAAGTAAAAGTTTTGTTACCAGAGCCCTGATTAGATTACCATGTCAAAAATAGGTCATCACATCATTAAATTTTAAGAATCATTAAAAGTTATTGGATGTCGTTCTTTACTGAATCATAGTTATGAATGTTTTGAAGTCACGGGTGGTCTAACTATAATGCACGAACTTAATTGTGAGTCACACCTTAACGTCAAGTTTCTTGTCAAACATAATTTGACATTTCTTTGTTTCAGTGATTGGCAAATTCATAATTGAACAGCGCGTTAAGATTTTTGAAGCCTTTTACGAAAATAGGCGTTCTAATCAAAATGCATCTTCTGTTCTTCATTACTTTTTTGGCCAGCACAAACGACCAAATGTGTCCACATTGGATTCGTTGGCAAAGCAGAATTGCCGCATTTGGGCAAATGAGAGTCCACGAGTAATTTTGGTGCGGCTTATGGATTGGCGGCGTCATCGGGCAGTATTTTTTTAAAAATAAGGTCGGTCGTGAATAAAGTTCGATATCGCGAGATGATAATCGACTTCTTGTGGCCAAACATAAAGGAAGGTGCCACTTGCACCGCAGCTAATGAAACGAAAATCAAAATCTACTTCATGATTTTTTTTGGTCAGCATAATCGATTAATGTGTCTACAATCGGGAGAGTTGTGCGCAAATTTTTGCAAAACACGTCTGTGGGAATGTGAAAACACCTGTGCATGCTCGCCCTGTTCGTTCTGCGGAAAACATTGATATTGTTCGCAATAGTGTGGCAGCAGAACTGTCAGCCTCGACTCGTGAAGGGTTTCCGCTATCGCGAGATTATAACGGTCTTCTTGTGACCAACAATTGTGGAAGATATGTTGTTTCAACAAGATGTTGCCACTTGCCACACAGCCAACAAAAAAAAAATGGCTCTTTTGCTATAGTAATTCGATGGCTGTGTTATCTCACATCGTGGTGATGGTAATTGACCGCCACGATTATGTAAAAGGACACCGTTGAACTTCTTTCTTTGTCGATATTTAAAGAAAAAGTATACTCCGATAAGCCAAAAACGATTCATAAGCTTAAGGATGAGATAATTAGGCACATTGACGATATTGAGCTTCGATTATGTCTCAGTCGTTGAAAATATGGACCATCGGATAAAGGTATGCCACCGAAGCCGTGACAAGGATTTGGCCGATATTAAATTTTGCGCATAATTGCCATAGATCCTTCTATAACAGTAAACAAAAACAAAGAATTGTTGTTTTATAACCAATTAACATAATGCGTTAAAGTTAGGCCACTTTTTATATGGGATGATTTTCGAAATACGAACATACAGGGTTTTCTATTAAGGACATAACAATTGTATATATTAATATTTAAGATATAGTTTTGAAAAACATTCCATGTGTAGTGCAAATGTTACATTTAAAGAATCGATTTCGGTCATACGAGGGCTGCTATATATATTTCTGGCTTTATAATGAAAATGCGAATTTTTATCATCAAAAATGGTTTTATTGTTTTAATCCAGCATGATTTATACACTTTTGCATGCGCTCAACCAATTGTCGAAGCACTTTTTCCACTCCGTTAGAGACACCTCCAAAACATGGATTTGAACGCTTCAACAACAGCATCTTCTGGCGACGAAAATCGTTGAGCACGCATTTTTCTTTTGATGTGCGGGAGTAAAAAGAAGTCATTGGGTGCCACGTCAGGGCTGTATGGCGGCTGACCCATCAATTTGACGTTTTGGCTGGTCAAAAAGGCGCTAGATTGAGCCGATATGTGACAGCTCGCATAGTCATGGTGTCCAATGATTCGGTTCTCTTGTTAGTTTTTCGAAATTCTCCGAAGACTTGAGGCAAACAAATTGTGGTGTACAACTCAGAATTGACCATCCTACGTTGCTCAAGCGGAACAGTCGCCACAATACCAGTTTTGCCGAAGAAACAGGCGACCATTTGCTTCGAAGTGCTTCTTCCACGAACAACTTTTGTTGAATTTGGCTCGTCTTCGAAGACCCACACGGTCGATTGCTGTTTTGTTTCGGTCTCATACGCATAGATCCATGATTCGTCACCTGTGACGATCTTTTAAACGTCTTTAGAAGCACCGCAATCGAATTTTTTTCCAAATTTCTTTGCACCAATCCACACGAGCCTTTTTTTGAGCGATTGTCAAATTGTGCGGGTTCCAACGAGAACAAACAAACTTTTTTTACGGCCAGGTGTTTATGTAATATCGAATGTATGCTGGTGGAAGAAATGCCCAAGGATGCCTCTATCTCACGGTATGTCACATGACGATCTTGCATTGTCAGTTTACGCACGGCATCAATGTTCTATGGCACAACGGCCGTTTTTGAACGACCTTCACGACTTTCGTCTTTGATTAAACCAGGTTTTCACAGTGCTATCGGATGGTGCTTCATCGCCATAGAAAGATTCAAGTTCATCGATGCACTCTTGTCGTGATAATCCACGTCGAAAGTTGTGAAAAATAATCGCACGAAAATGTTCACGAGTTAATTTCATGTTTTTGCCAAATTGATTGAGTGAAAAATAATCGCACGAAAATGTTCACGAGTTAATTCCATGTTTTTGCCAAATTGATTTTTTCAAGTCACTGTTAACAACACAAATGAAGGTCGTACGTCAAATGTTCTGAGTACGTTTATGCTAAAAAAATGTCAAACTTTTCAATGGAAATGTCAGATGGCGCCAGGCTACACTTAGTGTTGCCTAGGCCAGAAATATATATAGCAACCCTCGTATGAGCACCACAAGGACGTGTACAGCGATCTATTCTTTGAACCCAATTCTCCACCACTCTTGTACACATGTCGACAGGAACGTTGGCATTTCCGCGTTGGATGGTGTCCCTGAGCTCGTCTAAAGTTGTTGGCATAGATCAAAGAAAGTTTAAACACAAAAAAAAATGACTAACATGGAAGATTTTCTTCCCGACTACTATAATCTCTTAGGGCTCAAGAAAAACAAAACTGTTCCTCAAAAATGTTTAATATAATTAGAACTAGATGCCTATAACCATAAACTGTATTGCTTTTTAAGATTTATATTTTTTTGCATTCGTAAACCACTGTGCCAAGGACCATCATCCGACCAACAAGTGGATGCCTCTAATGGTCATACTTGTAATAAAGTATGATAGCACCCGAACACCAAAAGCGGCAGCAGACGGACGAATATCATCTACCACGGCTGCGGCAAACTGTAGTGTGTACTATGTAGGAGAGGAAAAAAATGATATTGAGTACAAATTGCTTCAATAACTTAATACGCTGAATATTTTCCTCGTTTCATGCATCAATTGGCCGTAGAATACTTTGTCATGGTTAATGTTATACTTCAGATGCTGTCGAGAGCATTTTATGACTATCATTACAATTTAATTTTTCTTCAATATACAATTTGAGCGAAATTGTACAAAGTTGAGGTGGAAGTTTTGTGAAGTAGTTATAATTTAATGCAGAAACTTCAACTCTAGTTAAATTTTAAGACGATTTAGGCTACACCGACTAAGAAACAATCTAAAGTTATTAATTATTGCAAATAGCAACAAAATGAAAAAAATATTTTTTATCTATAGTGCACTTTTAGTTCAATACTTCTTCTTCAGACTTTAGCTTTTCATTGTAGGCATTTTTGTCCGACTTTAGCTTTTTTACTATTTAAATTTATACGAGGGCAGATCAATAATTCCGTTATTGTGCCAACTTCCCTCGTAGTTATATAAAATGAAACACTGCTCCCATCAAGTACCAACTGTTAAATTTTGAGAGAGTTTCGTCATTTAGTTTGTGTTTAAGCAGTTTAAAACCTCGTAGATTTTGTTAAAAATGGAAAAAGTAAATTTCGAGTGCTCATTAAACATTATTATTTGCGACAAAAACCAATAAAAAAACCAAAAAGAAAAGTCAATAAAAACAAGGAACAGCTTGATAAATACTATGGTAACCCTGCACCATCGATTTCAATGGTAAAAAAGTGGTTTACTGGCTTTCGTTGTGGTCGCACAATTACAAGTGACGCTGAAAGTTCTGGACGGCCTATTGTGGTCAAATGTCGAAAATATCTACGATATGGTGTAGGTCGATTGAAGAGTAAAAATGCGATTGTTGATGCCATACGCATTTTATATGGCAGTGTGGTTTCGATTTTACATGATCAGTTGGATCTAAGAAAGCTGTCTGCAAGGTGGGTGCCGCGTTTGATCTTAATTGACCATAAACGTAATCGTGTGACAACTTCAAAGGATTGTTTAAAGTTTTTCAGAGAATGAGTTTTTGCTGCGTTCTGTAACTGTGGATGAAACATGGATCCATTACAACACTTCGGAGACCAAGCAGCAGTCTCAACAATGGGTTTCTCCTGGTCAACCGGCTCCGAAGAAGGCGAATCTGACTTTGACGGCAAATAAGGTGATGCCAAAAGTTTTTTGGGATGCACGTGGGATAAGTCACATCGATTAACTTTAAAAAGGAAAAACAATTAACGGCGAATATTATGCCAACTTATTGGCCGATTTAACGAGGATTTAAGAAAAAAACACCCCATATGGCCAGGAAAAAAGTTATTTTTCATCAAGTCAATGCACGGGTGCATACGTGTGCAGTCTCAATGGCAAAATTTCATGAATTGGGTAACGAGTTGGTATCTCATCCGCCATTTTCTCTGGATTTAGCCCCCAGTGGCTACTTACTACTATTACCAAACCTAAAGAAATGGCTTTGTGAAGAGATTTCAACGATGAAATTATCAAGATGAAACAAATGCCTTTTTTATGGACCTTGACAAATCATATTTTTTGGAAGGGCTTGAAAAATTGGACTTGACTAAGAGTATTAAGCTAAAAAAAGATTATATTGAAAACTATTTTTTTTTGCAAAAAAAACTGTTTTATTCGAATGTATTAAAGCTTAACTGTGGATTTCGGAAAACCATTTCGCGTGTTTAAACATACGGGCTTACTGACAGACTGTCGAGTTTATTTAAAAGTGAAAACCCGCCATTATTCGACATTCCGGTTTCAGCTTTTTGCCAAGGAATTGAAAATATATTCCCAATCTAAAGTAAAGTAAATGTCTCCATTTCTAGACTCAATAATGCAATAAAATCAATTGCTGCGAATTGAGGATAATTTTTTAATTTAAAAATACGCTAGTATAGTTGCGTAAGCTAGAATAGGCCCCATATTAACCCAAATTTAAAAAAAAAGTTCATATTGGAATTTGTTAGAAAATTCCACTGTTTTTGTACCCATATGCAAATGTTTGATGGGTAAGGATATTCGGCCTTAGGGTCCATCACTCATATATAGTGAAACTGCAAATGTGTTGTATTTGTTTTTTTGGCTTCATCAAAAAAGGGTGTAGTTTTAAGTACGAGGGCGGTTCGGAAAGTTCTTAGCCTATCAATGAAAGAGAATAGTTAGTTTTTCAAAAATATTTTTATTTTTCAATATAATCTCCTGAAACTTCAATACACTTAGTCCAACGCTTATCTAGCAATTCTATCCCTTGATTAAAATAGTTTTCCTCAAGATCTTCAAAATAGTGGTTTACAACTGTAATTGCATCTTCATTTGAGGTAAAACGCTTGCCAGCAAGGAATTTTTTTAGATTTGGGAACAAGTAAAAGTCACTGGGAGCTAAATCAGGAGAATAAGGTGGGTGGTCAAGCAACTCGTACTTTAATTCGTTGATTTTAGCTATTGTTAAAACACTCTTGTGCGCTGGTGCATTGTCTGCCAGGACGTTTTTCTTGAATTTGTACATTTAATTGATCTAAAAGGTTGCAATAGCACTCTGAATTTATTGTTTTACCCTTTTGCAGATAGCCAATCAATAAAATACCTTTGAAGTCCCAAAAAACGGTTGCCATAACCTTACCAGCCGATTGAATTGCTTTTGCCTTCTTTGGGGCACTTCCTCCAGCTTCAGTCCATTGTTTGGATTGTTCTTTTGTCTCTGGAGTATAATGGCGGATCCATGTCTCATTAACAGTTATGAAACGACGCTTAAAATCCATTTTATTTCGCTGAAAACGATCCAAACAAGCTTGAGAAATGTTCATTCTTATGCGACTGTTAACAAGTGCAGCACCCATCTTGCAGAAAGCTTTTTCATCTGTAGTTCTTCATGCAAAATTAAATGGACTCGATCATTTGAGATGCCCATGATATTAGCTATTTCACGCACTTTTATTCGTCGATTATTTAATACCATATCATGTACTTTGGCTACAATTTCTGTTGTTGTTGCTGTTTTTGGACGTCCACTACGTGGTTCATCTTCAATGCTTGTACGACCACATTTAAATTCAGCAACCCAATTTTTTACTGTTGCATATGAAGGAGCACTTTCACCTAACAAATTCACCATATCATTATGAATTTCTTGTCCCGATAAACCTTTTTTATGTAAATATTTAATGACACCATGCATTTCTAATTTTTCCATTGTAAAAAAATCGCGGATGCGTCTTTTGTGAACACCTGTTTCTATATGAAGAAGTTGCCAGATCGAAACAAAATTTAAAATGTGTTCATAGCAAAGATGAAAGTTTCCAAAACACTTAACTTTTTTCTGTTCATACCGCGCTTTTTGTGCTAGGCTAAGAAGTTTCCGCCCTCGTATATCCATGTAAACTGAGAGCCGTTTTTTGGCCCCGACAATTTGTACGGGGACTATTTTAAAAATGAGCATATATGAATCACTATTGGACAAAATCGGTCCTATATTAATTGTTTGTACATCGTTATATATTATGCCAAACTTGATCGAAATCGAAATTAATTTGTTTGTTTTATCTTTAGGATCTATGTAATGCGGCTATATTAAACCGCTGATCGGTATGATCTATTTTTATCAGAGCTGATTACTGATCGATCATAAAGAACTATGCCAAACTTTCTTCAAAATGGATGCAATACGTGGCTTTTAGAGGTATAGACAAAAAAATCGGTTGAACATATACTTAGTAGGGACATAAATACTGTTACACACGTTTTATGCTGTAAAATAAAAAGTACTGAATATTTTTGGACCAAATATGTTTTAATTTATTTTTTGATGTATATCCCATCCAAAAAGAATCTACTTAATAGAAATGTCCGCCTTTTGCATTTACACACGCCTTAAGTCGCACTGGACAATCGACAATAGCTGCACAAACCTCGTCTATTGGAAAATTGGCCACAGCTCGAACCAAAGCAGTCTTAAGAGATCCAATGTTGGGGTATCTTTTGAGACAAACCTTGTCCTCTAAAACCGTCCACAATTTGTAATCCAATGGGTTCAAATCTGGACTGCCTGAGGGCCATTCTTCAGAGAAAATGAACGCTGGCAAATTGTTTCGAAGCCAGACCATGGCTAGTTTTGGAACAGGGAATTGTTAAGGGGCTTCACAACATCTTCCAAAACGGTTTCTTGGTAAACTTTGGCCGATGTTTTGACTTTTTGTTCGCAAAAACGCAGGTCACTGACCCCATCGTTAGAGACACCCCACCAAACCATGACTGAAGCTGGGTGAAGACCCTTTTCGGCCCTTGGGATCAGTTCAGATGCTTCCTTAGATGACCGCGCATACACTCTATCATTTTGCTTGTTAAATTTTTCCTGACCGGTATACATTTTTTCATTGGTGAACAAAATTTTTCTGTGCAAGTTATCAGCGTGATTCACCAAAAGACGTTTGCATTTTTCAATCCTATTTTTTTTAAAGCTGCAGTCAATAAATGCTCGGCACATCGTTGAAAGCCCCAAGTCCCCAGTCTTCTTTAATGATTCGACTCATGGACTTTTGCGTGATATTCATCTCACGGGCCATGATTTTCTGTTTTCGGAGCGGATTTCTGTGAATTCTTGATTTAACGGCTTTGATGACATGCGGTGTTCGAACAGAGTGTGGGCGGCCCGACCGGTGGCGGTCTTTTACATCTCCAGTCTCCTCAAATAGTTTCATGCATCGGTAGACGAACATGCGGCTAATCCCTAGTGGCCGGAGCGTTTTGAAAATATCGCATTTTTTCATTTCACACTTGAAAAGCGCTATTACAGCGATACGGTTCTCATTATGTGACCACTCCATGATGAAAGTGGAAACAATTTTAAAATCCCGTTACAGACTAACGCTATTGAGGTCAGCTTTCAAAACCCATATAACATTAACGGGGTATGCTCAGTTCTACTATTAAAATAGTATGTTCAATGTTGTAACAGTATTTATGTCTCTACTAAGTATATGTGACAGCGCATAGAGAAAGGGACCTAAGGGTAAAAAAATCAATTTTCATTTTTTTTCTTTTTTTGATGTGAACAACATCTGAGCATCGAATGAGACCCCCTCCCAGAGATATGCGCGTTTTATGAAAGTGATGGTACACCAATGATACACGTATTTAAATCTTTAAAATAGCTCTCCTGAATAAAACTGGTTTTAACCCTTAGGTCCCTTTCTATTTTGTGCGTCACATATGTGTAGGAGCTTTATCTACATTTGAACCGACATTCTTCAATTTCAAGATCGCCCGTTCTTGGCCCAAAAGACTTATTTCTGCCAATTCTGCAAATTGATAACAAGCTTTAGATAGACAGCAGGCGGAAAGACGAACGTACAGACCGATATCATTAAACCGCATTAACTGGTGTCGATCTGAGTCGATCGGTATCCTTATTATGTCAAGTATATATCGTACATGAAATTATGATATTTCCTTGATTTAACATTTAGCAAAAACAAACCGAACAGCCCGCTCTGTTTTAAGAAACCGAGTGTCGGGTTTGGCAATAGAAATCGGAATGTCGGTTTACGGTTTCGAGTTTGGACACTCTAGTCGGATTGAATAGGTTGCCCGCTCTTAAAAGTGTCAAACACGGCGCACAGTGATGCGTTTTAATACTTGCATTGTACTAAAATAGAAAGAATTTTTAAAAATAAAATGAAATCATTTCTAAATGGATTTTGATACGCTGATTTCAAAAATGTTATCGGTTTTTATGTGACATTCACGGGTTTCTTTCCAAAAAGAAAATCCAAACTAATTTTTTATGCCAAAAATGTTCACCGAATTTTTTTAAGTTTTTTGAATCAATAATTGAGAGTTTTTCGAAACAAAATTCACCATAGACACCTTTTAAAAAATGAAAATTAATAAGGATCGGGCAAATTCGACGAAAATTCTGCTTTTTTCCTAATGGACAAAAATCCTGACAAATTTATTGCGCAAAAATATTTCACCGAATTTGTTTATGTGTTTTTGTTTTTTTTTGGAAAAATTAGAAAGTTTTCGAAAAAAAATTGATCATAGATACTTATAAAAAATGATATTGAAAAAAATGCGACAAAATCGGTGAAGATTTAATTTGTTTCTTATAAAAGAAAGTTTAAAATAATTTATTGTGCATACAAATTGTTACCGAACTTTTGGTGTTTTTGCTTTTTGGCATCAAACATTGAGAATTTTTGAATAAAAAATTCATCATATCAAACAAAATCGACAAAGATTTAAGTTTTTTATAATAGACGAAGTTCCAACTAATACGGGTGTCTGTCGGGAAGGTAAACTACTTTGTTTGTATATAATTTTTGATTAAATGAAAGAGAATGGATCTTATATTGATAAATGTTTTATTTAATGTCGGCAATGAAATACAATATCAGATAAATGTCCGCCTCTGTTAGTCTCACAAATGCGGGACCTTTTAAGCACATTTTTCATAACTTCTCACACATTTCACGCGGTATTTCATTATTTTAATACCGAACATTTTGTTTAAGTTGTACAAGCGTTTTTAACTTTCTTGCATAAACCTTGCTTTTCAGATATCCCTACAAAAAGAAGTCCGGAGCAGTCAAATTAGGCGACCTTGGGGGCCAATCACCATTTCTTGAAATAACTTGTTGTGGAAAGAGATCTTGCATTAATTCCATTGTAATTCTGTCTGTATGCGATGTGGTGCCGTCTTGTTAATACCACATGTTAATTAAGCTCAAAGCATGCAGTTCTGGCGTTAAAAAGTTTCCAATAATATCACGATATCGCTCCCCATTGACAGTTACCGTTACGCCGTTTTGGTCTTGTGGAAGAAACTCTTGTGTCAACTGGATCTTAAATGGAAACAAATGCAAATCATTGTGCAAAATTGTGGCCAAAGTTGTTCTTAGTCCAAGCTCCTGAGCATGACGTCGAATTGAGGTTGATTGATTGTTTTGAACACTTTTTTGAGCAGCAGTAGTGTTTTCAGCCGATCTTGCAATACGTTGTGGTCCATGCTTGGGCCTATCAGCTACAGACCCTCTTTCTTCGAAATCATTCACTACACGATAAATAGTGCGTTTAGTTGGCACATTGATTCTCCCAAAAATTTCACGTAACTTTCTCATCGTCACAGTAATCGATTATCAATTGATAAAATGTTTTAACGATTAAAACACGTTGGTTTATCGAATACGTCTCTACGAGTACTTAACGACTGCCATATATGAACTGTCAAGACTAATGTTTACCAAAATGGCGGCAAAACAAAGTAGTATACTTTCCCGGCGGACACCCTGTATACAAATTTAAGGCTATAGGCCACTTAACGAGACTAAACTACAGTATCGGCTAAAACCTAAGCACCACCTCAGTACATTTTTTTAAATGATAATTTTTTGAATAGAAGAAAACAAAGTTATTAATTTTTTTTATATCTTTATTTTTGAAAAACACAAACTTAAGGAATTCAGAATTTAATAAAAAAAAAATTTTAAATTGAAAAAGTATTTTAAGTCGCAAATATAAGCGGACTAAACTAAAGCACCCCCGAATTTAAGGTCAAAAAAAAACTATTGTAATCAATTTCGTTGCGAATCCTTTATTCTGGATGACACACGCACATCTTTTAGGTATAGAGGATATTAAGTTATTAATTATATCAGGTGATATTGCTTACCAGGCTATTTTTGCAGGTTCAAATAAATTTTCTTTGGTTTTGCAATTTTCTCGGTTGATTTTTAAGTTAACGATCTCGATTGGGTTAATGTAGGGGGGTTGGGCAGGCCAACGGAGAACTTCTATAAAATTGTTCTGGAACCACTCCTTAACCACTTTTGACGTATGTTTTGGGTCGTTATCTTGCTGGAATGTCCATTTAAGTGGCAACTCTTCTTCAGCATGAGGCAACTTCACCGCGTTTAATATGTCACGTTACATGAAACGATCCATAATTCCATCAATCTTATGAATTGGCCCAATTCCTTGCCCAGAGAAACAACCCCAGACCATTATGTTGCCGCCTTCATGCTTTACAGTGCCTTTGCAATATTTAGGATTCAACCGTTGTCCATTTGGTCTGCGTACAGGCCTTATGCCATCTGAATCCATTAAATTAAACTTAGATTCGTCAGAAAACAGCACAGTCCTTAATTTTTGGACACTCCAGTTAAGATGGGCATTGGCGAATTCCAGTCTGGCTTTTTTATTTTTTGACGATATGAAAGGTTTTTTTGCCGGTCGTCGACTGAATAATCCGACCTCTACACGTAGAAAAAAATTATGGTTAGGATAGCAGTATTCAAGAGCATCATACTATTGTTGGGTATATGGTTGTGGTACAACAATATTATGATACTCACAACAATAGTTTGATTGAAATACAACCATACTATGATCCTCACAACCATACTATGATCCTTACAACCATACTATGATCCCCACAAGAATAGTTAATTCAGACATAACCATACTATGATCCCCACGACCATAGCATGATTTACACTCAACCATACTATTATCTCCACAACCATATTATGGTCCTCACAACCATAGAATGTTTCACATACAACTATAGTATGACCCTCACAACCATAGTATGATTCACACTCAATCATGTTATTATCCATGCAACCACAGTATGATCCCACTCAACCATACTATGATCCCCAAAATTATTTATCAGGATTGGGTTGTTGTCAAAAATAGAGTAAACTATTTAAAAATACATTAAATTTAAAAAAGTAGGATTTATTAATTTAATAGTAGTAAAAATCGGTTTAAAAAACGTAAGCTTTTTTATTACAAATATTTCAGTTACACAAAGCAAAAGCAGTTTGTTTGAACAATTACATTTTTCTAAAAAGCATATTCAAATAAGAAAAATTACAATCATACAGAATGATTGCCGTAATTATATTATTGTTAACATAAAACCCAAAAAACAATACTTTTGTCGCACCAACAATATTTATACTGTTGCTACAACCATAGTTTTATTTTTAAATTTGGCAATAATACAATTGCTACATTTTAACAATATTTATATTGCGGCAATCATACTATTGTCAAAATTTAATTCAAACAACAATACTATGGTTGTGACGAACATACTTTTATTGCAGAGAACATACTATTATTGCCATGACCATATAGTAACCATGTTATTTCTCTGCGTGTACCGCCCTTCTGCGAATCGTTCTTTCACTAATTTTTAAATCTAAGCGGTTTCGTATATGACTAGAAGATGCTGTAGGATCATTTTGGATTGTCCTTTTAATTAAGGAGTCTTCATGTCGTGAAGTTTCACGTGGCCTTCCTCCAGAATGAGTGGGAGATGTGCTACCAGTCTGCAAAAACTTTTTAATTAGCCTAGAAATAATTGATCTGTTGATAGAATATTTAGAATATTAGGGGGTGCTTTAGTTTAGTCCGCTTATATTTGCGACTTAAAATAATTTTCGAATTTTAACTTTTTTTTATTAAATGATGAATTTCTTAAGTTTGTGTTTTTCAAAAATAAAGATATACGTAAATAAAAAAATAAAAAAAAATTAATAACTTTGTTTTCTTAAAAAATCAACATGTAAAAAATATGTACTGAGGGGGTGCTAAGGTTTTGGCCGATACTGTATATATTAAAAATTTGGTTTTATTTAGTAAGTGATTATTATTATGCAGAAAGTTCGTAAATAAATACTCGTACACATACCACGAAGACAGCGTCAGCTTTTAGAGCTAATATTAAGAGAAACCTTCCCATAGACAAAGTAAATATATTTTTTGAAATTTGCGTCATTCGGTCAAGCGTTCCTTGAGTTTTAGATGCTCCTACCCGGGATGGTATATTTTTATATATTAAGACCATAAATGAACAAAGTTTATTAGGGCCTCCTTAAAAAAGTCCTTGGCCTTCTCTTTAAAGCCATGTTAATCTTAAAACAGGCCTTCTGCCGAGGGTTTATTATCGCATACATGTCTACACAGCGATCTATCTTCCCAAAAATAATTAAGTTTACCACAAAAATGACATCCCTCTTTGACACTGCATTACATTGCTTTTTGTTTATGTATTTTTCGCCATTTTATAATGAAATTGTTCATTTGCCACCTCTTATTAACCATGGCTTTTTTCTGCCTCCATTCATAGCCTCAGGGCCAGCCAGCATGAACGACCGAAAAAGAAATAATCTCTTTTCTAACAGAGCTGAATCAGTTTCGGTGTAATTGGTATCAGTACCACCCCCTCTTAACGCTTTTTGTATGCTCCTTCACATACAAATTATATTATTTTTTCGGCTTTGCTTCTTTTTTCGTTTTTCGTTTTGTTTTTTGTTTGCTTTACTGGAAACATTAGTTATACAATAGCCCTAAGCTGAAAATGGGGGAAAAAGTACTTTTTTATGAGCAATTTGTACAAATTTAACATAATTTTAACACATTTTTAAGCGAAGATTTTTCCTAAGAATACCAATGTTTCATAAAGACGAGAAGTTGATGGATAGCAGAATTACGCAGAATTTTACGATATTTTAATATTTTATGTTTTGTAATTAAAAAATATGAAGTACGTACGCTCGCACTCAACATTCCATTAAGGAACTTGTTTTGCCTTACTTAACGCTTTTCAAATCTGGCCATTTCTTATTTATGAACTTACTTCTATCGTCGTGCCAATAACGAAGAAATGGGGAACTGATCTTAAATCTAAAAGCTGTGTACGTTGAAAGACTTATATGCATTGGCCGAGATATACTCGTACTGTATAAAGCAGCCACCAATCGGTTGGTCATTTTGTACATTATTTTACAGTAAAAACACCAGCATTTACAAGGTTTGTCCCCCACAGATGCTTTTACATGGGGTGTGATACTCGCGCATATTTCCGATGAAAACATAAAGAGCCACACAAATATCTCTACCATATAAAAAAGTGAGTACAGGTTGTTTGACTTATTTCCAACTCTGGTAAAGTTTGATCATAAAGGGTTATGTTTCAACAATGTTGAAAGCAAACCAAATTAATCCGCAACAAACTTCTCAGATTTGGCACTTTGAGGACTTCGGCTCATTCTGTTAAATTTCAGTAAGGTTCAGTCCATTACTTTGGCCATAAATGTTATTGTTTTAGGAGACTTGGCACAACCCATTTTTTATCCGTGATGTGTTTCAATATATTCCGGCATTACAAGTTGGAAATACCATAGTCATGTCGGTATTAGTTCACAAGATATAGTACTTTCAAGTTCAGGGTTAAGTGGGCGTTCTACGTCCCCTTGTCCAATTTGTTTACCATATGTGACGCGCAAAATAGAAAGGGACCTAAGGTTAAAAACCAGTTTTGTTCTGGAGAGCCATTTTAAAGATTAGGTCCCTTTCTATTTGCGCTTAGAATCGTCGAATTCACTTTCATAAAACGGAGGGAACACTTTTGAAGCATGGGATCGGTCTCAATCGATGCTCAGATGTTGTCCACATCAAAAAAAAAGTGAAAAGTTGATGAAAAGTTTTGTTCAGGAGAGCCATTTTAAAGATTAGGTCCTTTTTTTTTGCGCTTAGAATCGTCGACTTCACTTTCATAAAACGCGCATATCTCTGGGAGGGAACACTTTTGGGGCATAGGATCGGTCTCATTCGATGCTCAAATGTTGTCCACATCAAAAAAAGAAAAAAAATGAAAACTGATTTTTTAACCCTTAGGTCCCTTTCTCTATGCGCTGTCACATATAGTCTTTAATAATTGAATAGTCATTTATTTTATTCTGTTTACATTTTGAAATGATCGGTCAATTAGTTTTGCCTTAAATGCTATTTATGCGACCGTCCACTATTTCTCCAGGATGATTTTCGATCTATTTCATCGTCAGCTGTTCCAAATATAATCATCATGTCCCCAAAAGTTCACCCAATATGGACATTCTATTTTCAGGGTTGTGAGGCCGGTGCTACGCAATTTATGACTAAACAAATGGTCAGATCGTTATAAAATTTTACCAATATAAAAACAATAACTTACATATTATTCTGCGCGGTTATTACAAAAGAAAATATGAAATTAAATTTTTTTCTAAAAAAAATATATTTATTCATTAATATCTATTTTGTCCCTTTCAAATTATTTCACCTCAGATGTAATACACTTGTGCCAGTGAGTTATTTGGTTTTTATCTCCTCAAGAGTCACAAAAAGGCGTCACTTAATGAATCTCTTCAATTTTGGGAACATAAAAAAGTCGCAGGGGACTTTTTTGGTGAAAACGGTGGCTGAGGCATGATTACGGAATTCCTTTCGGCCAAAATATAACAAACAAGCAATAACAAGTGAGCCGAATTTTTGGAATGCACATTTCATGTCTAAAATTTCAACAAAAAAAATGTATTGCATGAGTCAAACAAAATGCTGATATCCTCTGCAACTTCGCCAATAGTGATTCGACGATTCTCATAAAAATTTTCTTCACTTAATCAACATTTTTATCGGTTTCTGGAGTGATGGATGACCCAGGACGAACATCGTCTTAAAATTTTTCTAAGCCTTCTTTGAAAAGCTTGTACTTGTAAACATTTTGCAGACTCAGAGTACAATCACCATATGCCACTCTTAACATTTCAAGTGCCTTTAATTACTAAATTCCATTTTTTTTACAAAAAATTTGAAGCAAATTATTTAATTCATTTTTTCCCACAGCATAAAATTGGCGAACAGCAAAACACGTCTTTCTGTTATGCCTCTCAGAAACAAACTAAACTAAACCCAAACAAACTCAACTAAAACAAGTAAGTAAGTGCTATAGTCGGGCGTGGCCGACTCTATGATACCCGCACCACTATAAATGTGATTAAGTCTCCTGTTAATCGAAAGCACTCGTCGCTATTTCTATCTGTATCTATCACGCAAGCACTAAGCCTTTATACCCCATACCACTATGTGGTGAGGGTATAACAATTATAGTTGGTCCACATTTTCGTACCTTGTTTTCGGACCCTGTGCCCTCCCACGGACGAGATAAATCATTTGGCTTGACATATTTAAAGTCCTGAGGCAATTCCCTGTCATTTGAGGGGTCACACTAAAATCCGGGTAAACCGAAACTTTTGGACCCTCCTAATGGACCCTCCTGGGGCCCAAACAGGTCGAATTTTTTTCTGTATTTAAAATTGTAAGATAATTTCCTTTTATTTAAGGGGTCACACTTATATTTAAAATCATGGGTCCATTTTTTGGGTTCTGAAGGCCCCGCAGGTCCGAGAGGCGGGTCCAACTATTTTTTTTACATTTTATGGTCAGTTCTACATCGAATGTCATATTTTTTTAATTTGTTGACCAATACACGCGACATCAACTGGATTTGGACCAAATCCGGGAGTTCCTTTGTATGGGGGGTCTATCAGAAAGTGCTCCGATTTGTACCAAATTCAATAGCGTCCGTCCTTGTCCCAATATATTACCACATGCCAAGTTTCGTCAAGATCGGTGCATAAATGCGACCTGTACTTTGATTACAAGAATAGATGGACATCTTTACATCCAGCCAGCCGGCCAGCCAGCTAGCCGGCCAGCCAGCTAGCCGGCCAGCCAGCCGCCCAGCCAGCCAGACAGACATGGCTAGATCGACTCAAAATGTAATTCTGAGCAACTTTCTCTCTGGTCCCGGTATTCTAACTCGATTCCTTCGATGTGTTACAAACGCAAGCACTAAGCCATTATACCCCATACCACTATGTGGTGCGGGTATAAAAATGTGATTGAGACAAGTGTGCCACCATAAAAAAAACCCCTAAACGAATAGGCGTACCCCAATAAATTTTTAAATTCGCCTTTGAACAGACCTCACAGACTATGCTGTATTAAAATAAGTCAATAAGGGGTGGCACCACCCATATAACGCCGAACTTTGAAATTCTATACCTCGTAAACTAAGTATGGTTAGACGTAGTAGTTGGCGTAAATGAAGTTGATATAGAAAGAAACACACTCTGATTGAAAAGAGACCCGCGCCACGTCTCATTGAATAAAATTTCAAACAGAACAGAACTCCATGATGGAGGTCCTATAAGCATAACCGAAATTATTTTGTTGACCAGTGTTTAATTCATATGTCCATAGTAAAGGGGAGCCAACTTTTAATAAGACGTTATTTTTACTTTTTATACCCTCCACCGATCCCAGGCCATTTAAAGTACCCACGGAATCCTACTCTAATGTCTCCCTTGAGCATTGTGAGAATATGGGTTGCGTGACGCTGTTGTGTCGTTACATTCATGTTGTGTGTTTATCAGACATCCCTCGTCTTATTTCTGGCATGAGGTTGTTCGGCAAGGGTACTCGAATTTCTAGGAATTCGCACCCGTTTATTATCGATTATCCGGCTGAACGCACTTTACACTACAGCTTAAATTCGTTTATCGCCTGTAAGGGGTGTGAATAGAATCGTCTTCCGGAAAATGTACAATCCACTAAATAAAACATGCATAAGAAGTGCCGATAAACATTACACCCTCTTTTCGCCTTCGATCCCGTCCACTCGCCAACGCAATGTAAAGTATAGTGGCCAAACCTAAGTGTTGTTCAATTAAAAAAATAATATTTTTTAAGGACGAACAAAACGGCGACGGTTTGGTAGGACCCACTAATTAATTCAAAAACAGCATAGTTGCTGGACATTTCGTCTCAAGTGGGAAAAAATCGACCCGCATAGTCATAATGGTCAATACGGGCATATGAAAACTTAAATTTTGCACGTTTTGCTAGGAATCCATATGTGACAGCGCATAGAGAAAGGGACCTAAGGGTAAAAAAATCAATTTTCTTTTTTTGTTCCCTCCCAAAGATATGCGCGTGTTCCCTCCCAGAGATATGCGCGTTTTATGAAAGTGAAGTCGACGATTCTAAGCGCAAATAGAAAGAGACCTAATCTTTAAAATGGCTCTCCTGAACAAAACTTTTCATCAATTCTTCACTTTTTTTGTGATGTGGACAACATCTGAGCATCGAATGAGACCGATCCCATGCCCCAAAAGTGTTCCCTCCCAGAGATATGCTCATTTTATGAAAGTAAAGTCGACGATTCTAAGCGCAAATAGAAAGGGACCTAATCTTTAAAATTGCTCTCCTGGACAAAACTGGTTTTTACTTTAGGTCCCTTTCTATTTTTCGCGTCACATATGGGTTTATTTTTAAGTCTTTACTCAAACAAGGTTCGGACGCATACACCAAAGAGGCCTTAAAAGTGCTCCCTTTGTTTAAAAGAAGGGAACTCTAGTGAATATGGATGTACAGGTATTAAAATTAAAGTAAATTTCGTACAAGACTCATCTACTTATAGATGTGTTTGAAGATTAGGTATTGGGGTCGAATACTGGACCTAAGGGGTCCAAAAAAAAAACGACACCTTGATTTTTGTAGCAGGACTTATGCGGTCAGACCTGCTCCATCTTAACGACGTTATTAGTTGTTTTTTAAGTTAACAGAAAAATTGTGTGCCCATGATGCAAGGGCAATAATAATAATGATACAATAATTCTGTGACTTTTTCAACTTCCCTCGTGGTATAAAATGAAACACTGCTCCCACCAAATACCATCTGTTAATAGACTACTGTAAAATTTCGAGAGAGTTCCGTATTTAAGGCGAACCTCCTCAAGGCGAACCTCCGTTTTTAAGGCGAACCTCCTCAATTTTGTTAACAATGAAAAAAGTGAATTTCGAGTGCTCATTACACATTATTTTTAGTGGAAAAAACCGTCAATCAAACCAAGGAAAAGCTTGATAAAAAAGGGTTTTCCATTAAGGACATAACATAACATAAAGTTTTCAAAAGCTTTAATATGAATAATTTGCAAACTACCAGTTTTTTAATCACTCTTATTTTTTTATAAAACTTTTTTACTTACTCGTATATACTCGTACAAAGATAACTTGTTTTTTATTTCAAAATATTGCATTTTCATTTCCCTTAAGACTGTTTTTTTTGTATTTTTCGAAACGTCAACTTTAAGTCTTAAGTATATAACCCTATTTTATACTGTACATATCTAGTGACCGAATCCAATTCATGACTTTTATGTCATATGAGTTATGGCCGGCTGGAAAGATACAAAGGATTCAACAATCGTTGTTAAATTTTGTTAGTCACAATGTTTCTTCCAAATGTATATGGGATTGCAAACGGGCCTATTGTAACTCCCGTTCTGGTGCCTCCCACAGAAATATATCATATCGTCCACTTTGGGAATTTATTTTAGTAGTATTTAGTTCAAAGGTCCACTAGTTTCCAAAAATTGAATTCTAAGCCACGGCGCTTCTTAAACAGGGTTTTCTATTTAGGACATAACAATTTTATTTATCAATAAAACACAGAATATTTAAGATACAGAGTTCAAATTTATTCCAGGTGTAGCGCAAATGTTTCATTTTAAGAATGAAATTTGTTTTCGGTCATACGAGTATGACCACCACGAACCCGTGTACAGCGATCTATTCATTGAACCCAATTTTCCACCCCTCTTGCACACATTTCGACCAGAACGTTGGCAATTTTGATTTGGAAGTTGCCTCTGAGCTCGTCCAAAGTTGTTGGCTTGTTGGCATAGACCAATGACTTGATTTGGCACCATAAAAAGAAAACCAATAGCGTTTAATCACATGTACGAGGTGGCCATTCGACCGTATATTTCTCGAATTTGCCTTTCAGAAAATTGATTGTAACGCTTGCTGTGTGCCTAATGGCACCGTCTAGTTGAAACCACATATCGACGGTGTCAAGCTCATCCAATTCTGCGCAAAATTAATTTTCTAAAATGGCTCTCCATTGACGGTAACATGACGATTGTTTTCATCGACGGAAAAATACGGCACAATCACACCTCCGGCATGAAAACCACACCACATAGTAATTTTTTGCGAATGCAATTATGTCTCTTGAAGCACATGTAGGTTTATTGCTGTGCAATATGGCATATTTTGTTTATTAACAAAACCACGCAGCCGGAAATGAGCTTCATCGCTGAAGATGATTTTTCGATAAAATTCTGGATTTTCTTTGCTAGAGCCCAATCGGAGAAGTTTCGGCGTTTCAAATGATTAAGTAGCCAAGATCTTTTACAAAATACACCACAGTGTGGTTGAAGAGATGCCCAATTTCCAAGAACGACGGGGAATCGACTGATTTGGCTCTTTTTTCACTTACGACTGCGATATTTTCGTTGCTTCGAGCGGTACGGCGTTTCTGTGGCGTGGGAACATCGAAAAGTGGAAATTTGTATCCAAATTTATCCACTATAGCACGCACAGCCTTTCGGGAGGGACGATTATTACGTCCGAAAATTAGGGTAAGCGCTTTTATGGTTGCGACCACCGACTTAGAATTTCGATAGTAATTTTTAAAGATTTCCAAACTTTGCTCGTAAGTGATTAACCTTGACTTCTACTAACCTGAAAGATGAATAAAAATGTTCGAGGGTGCACTATGGGGACTCTGCACCATTCACTTCAATGGTAAAAAAGTGGTTTACTGACTTTCGTTGTGGTCGCACAAGTAAAAATGGCGCTGAACGTTCTGGACGGCCAATTAAAGTCAATACTTCTGAAAATGCCAAAAAATCCACGATATGGTGTTGGCCGATCGAAGATTTAAAGTGCGTGAGATTGTTGATGCCATATGCATTTCATATGACAGAGTGGTTCGGATTTTGCATGATCAGTTGGGTTTAAGAAGGCTGTATGCAAGATATCGGCCGCGTTTGCTCACAATTGTCCATAAAGGAAATCGTGTGACAAATTCAAAGGATTGTTTGAAGTTGTTTAACCGCGAGTTTTTGCGTAACTGTGGATGAAGCCTGGATCCATTCAACACTCCGGAGACCAGGCAGCAGTCTAAACAATGGATTTCTCCAAGTGAACCGGCTCCGAAGAAGGCCAACGTGACATTGTGGGCCAATAAGGTGATGGCAACACTTTTAAGATGCAGGCGACATATTCAAAAGGGAAAACAATAAAGGACGAATATTCCGCCAAGTTATTGGACCGATTTGACGAGGATTTAAAAAATGACCCCGAGGAATTTGGTTATGAATTGATACATCATGCGCCATGTTATCCGGATTTAGCCCCCAGTTACTATTTCCTACTTCTAAACCTAAAGTAATGGCTCGGCGGAAAGAGTTTCAGCTTCAAAGATGAAATTATTATTTAAACAAATGCCTTCTTTATGGACCTAGAGAAATCCTATTGGACCTAGATACAAAAATTGGAGACCTCGAAAAATCCTATTTTTTGGAAAGTATACAAAAAATGGAGGAGAAAAGTGGGACTAAGTGTATTGGCTAAAATTAGCTTATGTTGACAAATATTTTTAATTTTTTTTCGCCAAAAAACAGTGTTTTATTCGAAAAGTCACGGAATTATTAATATGACCTTAACTTAATTGCTGGCCGAAAACTCCCCATATCTTCTTTGATTTTCAAAGGTGTAGTAACCCTTATGGATAAAATGCTGATGAATGACTCAAACTTTAAGGTGTGCTTAACCGAATGTCCAGCAGTTATTTACCTGCAAATTAAGATTTGTTTGGAATCGTATTATTTAATATTCCACTTGAATCACACACCATTGTGAAATCAAGCCTCACCGTAAAAGCTTGTTTTAATAAAAAGTTTCTAATCTGAAAGTACGTGCAATGCACTTCCCAGGAACATTTCCCGCCTGGACAATCTAAGCGATTTTGATGTGTAAATCAAAAAAAAAAATTGTAAAATTGCCTTGAGGTTTAATTTCATTGCTTATAAAATGAATGTTTACAGAGGACTCACCCGCCACAAAATGGTTTGTCCGCCGTGTCACCAAACCAACCAATCTGCCTCGCCTTGGCCCATACAAGCGAATGTTTGGAAGGACATTAACATTGTGCCCCCATCACCGGGATTGCTAAAATAAATTCCAGCTGGTGTTTGCGAATGCGCCTTTTTCAAAATGAGCTGAAAGTATCTTTTGTTTTTTTAAGGCTTATGGGATTTATGGAAAGCTACCTTTTATACAAATACAAGTATATACATGTATTTACACACATACAAACATATCTACCACTACATAGAGTTTATTAAAAGTCAGCTCAATTCTGCGAACAAATTAAATGTTATTTTTCCATTAATATTTGAATGGTGGTCGTTTATTTAACATTGCGTCGCTGGCATTTCCATATCTTTATTACCATGTGAATTGGACTGTCCGTCTGGAATATTCGAGTTTTCATTATGACAGCCGCAGGGCAATTAATAATACATATTGTTGTCGACATGTCTATTTAGCATATTAATTGCGATTCTTGTCCTGTGATCCGGCTGTAATGCATTGGTTCTATATGCCCATAAACAGATACTTATGAACGTAATTTATGTACTCGTACGTATGTATGCATAACGTATGTACAATAAGCATACCCTACATGACGTCATATCCTTTGTTGACAATATCCTTACTTAAGAACGCTACACCATTCAATCGTTTTGCACAAAAAACATACAAAATTGATAACAAAGTACAACACATGATTTCGGGGCTCAATTCTGATAATTGTTTGTGAAAGTAGCCCCAAAAAAAAGAACTTCTGCATCATTCGTTTGGTCAAGGTACATAAAATAATAATTTATTTGAAGTTTGTAAGTATCGTATGGGGGAATTTGTCGCGTTTTAGGCTCTTTTTTGTCATAACTCGAGAACCACTAGTCCGAATAAGCTGAAACAAATTTAAAAAATTTGAAAACTACAATTCCTTATAAGCAACAGTTTCGCAGTTATAAATAAATGTATGAAGAAAAAAAATATTTTTTGCCTAAAAAAATATTTTTTTTTAATTCATAAAAAATACAAAACGGTCAAGTCCTACTACTTTCATGTAAAGTCACATAACCTGTGAACAAAATGAGACATAGATCATGAAAATCAATTTACGCGTTTCGATTTTATGCACCATTAAGTGAAGGAGAAAAAATTCACTTGTACTTTTCGCGTTCGTCTACTTTTGTTAAATGACAAAAATCGATCAAAGAGCACCTATAAATACTAAAAAATTTCAATAAACTTTTATTAGAATTGAGTCCGGAATCAATCACCTGAAAAATGTTGTACTGTGTAATACAAGCAATTCATGAAGGATGCTTTTCTGTGCTTCCTGCATGGAAAAAATTGAAGGAAATCATTATACAGCAACTTACGTGAATGCGGAGATGTGGCATAATCATAGCAAACTTCAAAAATTGTAATATCAATATCATCTATGTTTATCCAGAAACAGACTTCCGGTAATCTTTAGAGGATATGTTTGCGATTATTTTAAGATGTAGTTAGAGGAGTTTTTTTTTTCTTTTTTCGCTGTGGACAACATCTGAGCATCGAATGAAACCGATCCCATGCCCCAAAAGTGTTCCCTCCCAGAGAAATGAGCGTTTTATGAAAGTGAAGTCGACGATTCTACACCAAAGATACATGTACGTATTTAAATCTTTGAAATGGCTCTCCTGAACAAAACTGGTTTTTACCCTTAGGTCCTTTTCTATTTTGCGCGTCACATATGCTTTTGTATGGCTAAACGTCGTCTATTTACTTTTAAATTCGCCGACAAAATGAAAAACCCACCGATGAAAACTTTTAGATGTTCTTTACAGTATTTGAACCTGCATAATAAGTCAAGACGACGGGCCTCAAGGAAACAAATTTACTATAATTTTTTTTACTATTGCTATCTGCCGTCACAAAATTTAAAAGGTTAATGTTTTCTTTTGTACTATAACTTTATTTACTATATAAATCACCAACCAAACAGATATTAAAGTGATGTAAAAAAAGGTTCAGTTCTGGCTGGTCGAACTACATCATTAACGACGCTTATGATACTTTAGCGCAAAAAGAAAATAAAAGGTCCGTTTTTGGGCCCTTTCGGACCACGCATTCGTCCTTAATTCAGCCCAAACATCTAAAAGTAAATTAGTGGCAAAATTTTCTTTCATTTGAGTACCCATATGCCGATATTATTAATCTACCCGTTTTAACCACGCGGATTTTTTTGTTTGGCAAGCATGACCTATGCTCTTTTTAAAATATTTAGTACGTTCCAAACCAACAGTACCCATTTTAACCATTCTCCGTCTGCAAACAAGTATGAATGTTAAGCAAATACTAAAAAAAGTGTATTTTTTCAGAGGTATTCTTACCTTAAGCCTCTGCAAGGGAAACTTCTGCCCTCTGGACCGATTTTACCCATTTAAAATTTTAAGCAGCTTATAACCATAGACCCTTAAAATGCAAATTTTCAGAATAAAAGACTGTTTCGTGTTTTTATTATTTATTATTGTACTTTAATCATTACAGTTAAAATAAATACAAACGAGGTCTACGTATTTAAAAAATGTATTTGTTCTTCTTATGAAGAAATACGAGGGTTGCTATTTATATTTCGGGTCCTGACAATACTAGAGTTCCCAGATGCAAACTGGAACTTCTATTGGAAACTTTGACATTGTTTAGCATAACTTCACTCAGAACGTTGTGTTATTTGAGTGCGAATTAATTGTTTACAGTGTGTTAAATTTTAATCAAAAAATGGAATTATCCTGTGAACATTTTCGTGCGATGATTTTTACGATTTTCTGAGTGGGTTATTGAGACAACTCGTTTTGACTTTTTGCGATGAAGCACCATAAAAACCCACTGTAAATCGCTGGTCCCAAGAGGTCAGTCTCGGACGGCGTTCGCACCAGGATGAATTTCGTGAAGGACGTCCTACCTCGGTCACTTTGCCAAAAAACCATCGATGCTGTGCGTAAACTGATTTAACAAGACCGACATGTGACATACCGTGAGAGTGAGGCATCCTTGTTTATTTGGTTGTTAAAAAAATTTGTTCGAATTTGACGAATGCTCAAAAAAAGTCTCGTATGGATTGGTGCAAAGAGCTGTTGAAAAAGTATAATTGCGGTAGCTCAAAGGCAGTGTATAGCGTTGTCACAGGTGAAGAATCATGGATCTATGCATATGAGCCCGAAACAAAACAGCAATCGACCGTATGGGTCTATGAAGACGAGCCAAATCCAACAAAAGTTGTTCGTAGAAAAAGTACATGGAAGCATATGATTGCGTTTTTTTCGGTATAACCGGTCATGTTGCCACAGTACCTTTAGTGGAACGTAGGGCGGCCAATTCTGAGTGGTATACAACCATCTGTTTGCCAACAGTGCTCGAAGAAATGAGGAAAGATAATAAGAAAAGACGGATCATTCTGCATTACGACAATGCAAGCTCTCACACATCAGCTCAAACGATAAGCGATTTGGCCACTCAAGATGTCGAATTTTTGGGCCATCCACCGTACAGCTCTGATTTGGCACCCAATGACTTCTTCTTATTCCTTAGCATCAAGAAAAAATGCGCGGTCAACGTTTTTCATAGCCCGCAGCAGCTGTCGAAGCGTTCAAAAATCATGTTTTTGGAGGTGTCTCAATCGGAGTGGAAAAAGTGCTTCAAAATTGGTTTGTGCGCATGCAAAAGTGTATTGATATTTATGGAGAATATTTTGAAAAACAATAGAACCATTTCCAACGATAAATTATTGTGCTTTTATTGCCGGACCGTAAATATAAATAGCAAACCTCGTAAATGTACCGCTTGACCGATTAACATCAAACTGGGGCAATATGTTATCAGTCACATGGTTGTTCTTGAGTTCGATTTCTATATACTTAGTAGGGACTTAAATACTGTTACAACATTGAACACACCCATTTCAATAGTAGAACTGAACATACCCCATTAATGTCATATCGGCTTTGAAAGCTAACCTCAATAGCGATAGTCTGTAACAGGATTTTAAAATTGTTTCAACTTTCATCATGAAGTGGTCAGCTAATGAAAACCGTATCGCTGTAATAGCGCTTTTCAAATGAAATGAAAAAAGCGATATTTTCAAAACGCTCCGGCCACTACCGATGCATAAAACTGTTTGAGGAGGCTGGAGATGTAAAAGACCGTCACCGGACCGTCGGGCCGCCCACGCTCTGTTCGAACACCGCATGTCATCAAAGGCGTTAAATAAGGAATTTACAGAAATCCGCTCCGAAAACATTAAATCGTGGCCCGTGAGATGAATATCACGCAAAAGTCCATGAGTCGAATCATCAAAAAAGTCTTGGGACTTGGGGCTTTCAAATGACGTACCGGACGTTTATTGACTGCAGCTTTAAAAAAAATAGGATTGAAAAATGCAAACGTCTTTTAGTGAAAAGAAAAATTTTGTTCACCGATGAAAATTTTTTTACCGTTCAGGAAAAATTGTTTGCGCGGTCATCTAAGGAAGCATCTTAACTGATCCCAAGGGTGGAAAAGCGTCATCACCCAGCTTCAATCATGGTTTGGTGGGGTGTCTCTTACGATGGGGTCACTGTTTAAAGTTTACCAAGAAACCGTTTTGGAAGCTTTGATGAAGCCTCTTAACAATTTCCTGTTCCAAAACTAGCCATGGACTTTCCAGTAGAATTCTGCGCCGGCCCAAAATGTCCAAGGCCTGGCTTCGAAACAATTTGCCAGCGTTTATTTCCTCTGAGAAATGACCCTCAGGCAGTCCAGTTTTGAACCCATTGGATTACAAATTGTGGACGGTTTTAGAGGTCAAGTTTTTATTTTACAGCATAAAACGTGTGTAACAGTATTTATGTCTCTACAAAGTATTTATATATTTTGTATTTATGGTACGATTTGAATTAAAATCACAGAATACTTTTCTTACTGGAAAAAATGAATTTGTTTATACAGGTTGGAAAACTTAGGGCAATCTACTAAATAATTATGAAGTTGCTGTGCTTTATGCTGTTAATGTTAGCGTCAAATCGTCAGATATACGATGCAGTCAATTGTTAGTTCGGACGCAGGCGGCAATGGCGATATATGTGATTTTAATAGATAAGAACGAACCAACACCATAGTTTGTAGATTATCTTGAATCAAAATTCAAATGGTTTCTTATTGAATAATTTTAATGTTGAATTATTATGGCTGACGTACCTTCTGGGAATGTCGCTTAATAAGCAAAAAAGGTATCAAGTAGTGAAACTGCAATTAGTAAACTACAAATTAACCGACAAGTTATTATAGAATTAAAATAAATTAATATATGAAAGACACAAACCAGCTTTGACGGCATCCGATTTTCGCAATAAACAAAGCATTTAAAATAATGTTAAAAGACGTTGATGTTCTGATTCCCGCAAGGTTTCGGTTCAAATTAAGGCAGCTACAGTTACCGGCAAAATATGCACTCACAAAGACAATTATTGAATTAAAAAAAATAAATTTATGGCATTAGTTTTTAAGACCAGCAATAGTGCTAGTTGTGCTAGTTGTACTGTATTTTCAAAACGTTTTTTAAAAATAATAGTGAAGTTAATGTAAGCCTCGATAACTTTAAATGGAGAGCAAAATTGCAATTGTCAAGTCAGTGGTTATTAAGAAGTGTCACTTTTGTTAATGTCTATAGAAAACGTCCGGCTAGAGCCGGCTTTTCAAAAAAAGATGTTGTTGTACACGTTTTATCACTAATCCTAGATAAAGAAAACTCCGTTGTTTGTGTTCTGCACGTTTTTTACAAGCCAGAAGTTTATATTGGTTTTGTTTTGTGAGGTTTTTGTGATTGTTCTCATAATTTTGTTGCTGTGGATTTTCACTGAGCTATATGGTTGATAGTTATTACCAAGCAAACAACACCACTTATATATATTATTGAATGACAGCTCTTTTTCTTATACATATCACTTTTTCACGAATATTACTCTTTTACCAACTCTCTGTGCAATTTCATAGCCCACAGGGTTTCTCTGCCGTCAGTAATAATTAACATCGAATACTATATGTAGATAAAGAAATAGGCCAGCTGATCTATTAATAACAAAGTACAGGCAACATTCGATATTTTACATTTTAATTATCGGATGCAAACAAAAAATATAAAAACAGACACTGAATAGCCCAAGGAAAGTATTTCTGCGATCTTTGTTATTGAAATTCAGTGACATGAAATTGAAAACCGTTGGCAATTTGATGGCAATTTCATTCATTCACATACAAATTATTTTTAAATAACTGTTAAATATTCATTTAACATAGCATATGTAAAAAGATTGACAATTACAAATTGATGCAAGTATATCCACAATATCGTCACTGATTTCATGCAAGTCTGTTACAACTCATTATTGGTGAGTTTTGAATAAGTAATGTTTTACTTTATTCGGTTGTTGAAACAAACTTGACAATTTCTTTGATTTTTATGTTTTTAATTGTACGGCACCTACATTTAGAAGTAATTTTATTTGAAACTATTTTTTTATTTTTGAGTTATGATGGTCTTTATTGCAGTGCACTCTGCGTAGTCAGTCTGTTGCATTTTATATTAAGCGAAAAGAAACAAAGAAATTCAATTGCATGGATCGGGTGTAAGGACATCATGTCGTATGAATTATGCGCTGCCATTCCGCTGACACTCACATCACTCATACGACTGAGTGTACTGGGAACCAAGTGCTGGAGGGATTAAACCGGCAAATGAGGAGTCGAAGAATATAATATTTAATCATATTGTAATGTTTGGCATTGCAATGTATTAAAAATGTAAGTGCGGCCAGTATTTTTTAAATTACAGAATTTAATAAGATTTACAGTAGATATGAGTTGTAAAATGGTTTATTCAGTTTGCGCCTGAATAGCCCATGGCTGCCTCCGGCTGTAAAAAAAACTCCAACTTGACTTGTAGAGTCTGGACAATATATAAGTTTTAATTTGAATCGGCTGTAAAAAAAGTACTGATAATTTTTTTCAAATTTCTGGTTATATTGGAAAGGTTGAACCTTGTCATTTAATCTGATGAGCATGGTGAAAAATTTCATCAGACATTCGTTTCATTAAAGAACACTATAAATGCAGAAACAACATTCTATGATAATGAAGTAGAAAATGTAATTAATAAATACTTCCTATCCATTTTTTCATGCTAATTTTTTGGGGTACTTAAAAATAAAATTATTAATAAATGCTAAATTAACCCTAAGCTATCTTTTGTTGTGTCTTATTTTTGACTTTCTGGTTGAATTTTCCGTTTTGGTGTATTCAGGGACTTAAAGTAACATTTCACGACGAATATTTTTGCGGAACGTCTTATCCCCTAAAATGCCTGTTTTAAAGGTGTTTTTGCTCTTTTTTAACAGAAGGACAAAAAAGACACATACCTTGAGGAGTCAGAGGGTAAACATATTCCACAAAAATGTTCTCTGTAACATTCTACATAAATTTTCTGTATATACTTTAAACGTAAGCTTTATTCGATTTCTATGCCAATTGACAATGCAAAATTTACATTTAGGGGAAACTATACCGCCCATTAAATTAAACCCAGATGTAAACTTTAAAACGAAAATATTTGCCAAAGTCGTATTTTTAGACGGAATCGAACTGGCGTATAATTTTGAATGGTTAAGAAATGATACAAATTTAGCTTTTTTATCTTTTTAAATCTTATAAATATTTTTTTTAATTAATTTTTTAATAATTTATTTTTTAGATGAATATGTAAAAAAACTTCAATTTTTGATGGTAAAATAAAAAAGCATCATAAAATTCGGTGACATTTTTGTTGCACATACATAGTAGGTACATAAATAGTGTTACACACGTTTTATGCTGTACATGAAAAAGTACTGAATGTTTTTGGACCAAATATTTTTTAATATATTTATTGATGTATATTGTACCCAAACAGAACCACAGCTAGAACCAAAGCAGTCTTAAGAGATCCAATGTTGGGGTATCTTTTGTGACAAACCTTGTCCTCTAAAACCTTCCACAATTTGTAATCCAATGGGTTCAAAGCTGAACTGCCTGAGGGTCATTCTTCAGAGGAAATAAACTCTGGCAAATTGTTTCGAAGCCAGACCTGGGACGTTTTAGCCTTATGGGCCGGCGCAGAATCCTGCTGGAAAGTCCATGGTTGGTCCTAGAACAAGGAATTGTTAAGAGGCTTAACAACAGCTTCCAAAACAGTTTCTTGGTAAACTTTGGCCGATGCTTAGACTCTTTGTTCGCAGAAATGCAGGTCAGTGACCCCATCGTAAGAGACACCCCAAAAAACCATGACTGAAGCTGGGTGATGGCCCTTTTCCACCCTTGGGATCAGTTCAGATGCTTCCTTAGATGACACTCCATCATTTTGCTTGTTAAATTTTTCCTGAACGGTAAAAATGTTTTCATCGTTGAACAAAATTTTTCTGTGCAAGTTATCAGCGTGCTTCACCAAAAGACGTTTGCATTTTTTAATCATATTTTTTTTTTAAAGCTGCAGTCAATAAATGTCCGGTACGTCGTTTCAAAGCCCCAAGTCAGAAGTCCTTTTTAATGATTCGACTCATGGACTTTTGCGTGATATTCTTCTCACGGGCCATGATTTTCTGTTTTTGGAGCGGATTTCTGTGAATTCTTGATTTAACGGCTTTGATGACATGCGGTGTTCGAACAGAGCGTGGGCGGCCCGACTGGTGGCGGTCTTTTACATCTCCAGTCTCCTCAAACAGTTTTATACATCGGTAGAAGAACGTGCGGCTAATACCTAGTGTCCGGAGTATTTTGAAAATATCGTTTTTTTTTCATTTCACACTTGAAAAGCGCTATTACAGCGATACGGTTCTCATTATCTGACCACTCCATGATGAAAGTTGAAACAATTTTTAAATCCCATTACAGACTAACGCTATTAAGGTTAGCTTTCAAAGCCATTATGACATTAACGGGGTATGTTCAGTTCTACTATTGAAATGGGTGTGTAGTAAGTAAGTAAAAATTGTAGTAAGTCTAAAAATTCTTAAGCATGGCATTCCTAAACTAATAATCCTTATCTCTAATACACATGTAGTTGATCAGGTAGGCCGCCAACGATACGGTCATATATTCTTCTCCTTCTCTCTAATGGTTTTAGATCTTGATCCCTTTTGGTAAAGGGTGGAAATTTAGAATTTTAAAAAGTATACAAGTAAATGAAATTTTATGAATACATTGCGTATTAAATCTTATCTTGAAACAGCTCTAAAGCACATCGTTCTCCATTTCGAAGGGAAGTATTTGTAAGGCACTCTAATATCGACTATTATAATTTTTTCTTATTTCCTGATGAAAATAATTATTTTCTGTTAAGCTTGTTTGTTTTATTTCGGTCGGTTGCTTTTACACATTGAACAGGGATTAAACCGGCTCATGACCTCTTGCTTCTATATTTAAATAGAAGACAAGTTTTTAACAAAATGGCAAAGTGACATTGATTTTCGTGGCTGCACACTACTTTTATCATGATTTCGGGTCCGTGACAACCCTCTTCAGAAAATCAATGTCCTTTTCCATTTTGTTAAAAACTTGTCTTCTATTTAAATATAGAAGCAAGAGGTCTTGAGCCGGTTTAATCCCTGTTCAATGAATAATTATTTTCATCAGAGAATAGATTTAACCTATGCATCCGAGCCCGAGTATCAAGCAGATCTTCAAAATGGATGCAGGATATTCGTGTCTCGGCCTAACTTTGTGCTGTTTTTCCTTGTTATCTCTAGAGTGGTCTCTCAGAAACTGAACTTCGGAACATTTCATTAGGATTGATCAGTAACTGCAAATGCCTTGTAGAATAGCCTTCATGACAGTGTGCTTTTAGGGTAAAAAATGTCTCGGCCTAACTTTGTGCTGTTTTTTCTTGTTATCTCTAGAGTGGTCTGTCAGATACTGAACTTCAACCAAAACATTTCAGACTAACGGTTGGAAATATGACTTTTACAAAAAATAATGGGCGATCCAAGTAGATACTTTTTTCAATAGCCTTTTTTGACAGATTACATGTGAGTCGTATCATGTTTTCATGTTATTTTTGTTTAGTATTATTTGGCATTTCATCATGGAAAGACTTACGCCTGAACAACGTTTGCAAATCAATTTAATCGGCCTACTAAGCGTACAATTTGCAACACCATCGCCCATCTTGAGATCCAGCATTTATTTTTGGATAATATTCGACCACGTCCAGCACCCAGTGAAGAAAATGTAGCGGCCGTAGCTAATAGTGTACACCAATACCGTGGAGAGTCGACGCCGTTCGCAGCAACTCAGCCTGACGTATGAAAAGACTTGGCGCATTTTACGTCGAGATCTTAAATTGAAAGTGTACAAAATACAGCTTGTGCAAAAACTGAAGCCGTCCGATGTTCTTAAGCGACATTGCTTTGCTCTATGGGCTCTTGAAAATTTCCAAGAAGATCCGACGTTTTCGAGCCAAATTTTGTTCAGCGATGAGCCCCATATCTGGCTCAATGGGTATGTAAACAAGCAAAATTTGCCGCATTTGTGACGAAGAGCAACTAGAAGAGGTTCAAGAGCTGCGACTTTAACCAGAAAAAACAACAGTTTGGTGTGCTTTGTGGCCGGTGGAATCATCGGTCCTTATTTCTTCAAAAATGATGCCGGCGAGAACGTAACCGTTAATGGCGACCGTTATCGTGCCATGATAACCGACTATTTGATGCCTGAAATTGAAGCTCGTGATCTCGGCAACATTTGGTTTCAACAAGACGGCGCAGATAATTTCGCGTTTTGGGCCGGTCGATTGGCCACCAAGATCGTGTGACATCACACCGTTAGACTTTTTCCTGTGGGGATGTGTAAAGTCTAAAGTTTATGCGGTCAAACCCGCTTCGATTCAGGGCTTGGAGCAAAATCATCACGCGTGTCATTCGCCAGTTACTAGTCTAAATGCTCGAATGAGTCATCGAAAATTGGACTCAACGGATGAACCATCTAGACGTAGCCGAGGCCAATATTTGATAGAAATAATCTTCAAAAAATAAATGCCCAAGAATGTTCTTTCAAATGATAATAAACATTCCCCATTCAATTTGAATTTGCTGTGTTTTTTTTCTTTAAAAAAGTAAGGAACCTCAAAATGGATCACGCGTTACAACAAACTTTTTTTGATTTTTCATTCAAACATTATTTTTCAGCGTACTTTAGCATCCAATGACGAACTACAAAGAAGACTTGTGGTTTCCTTAAATCACAAACCCTTTCCCGATACACTTCCCAGAGGCAGAACTTTTCGTTGTTATTCCACACAATGCGACCAACCAACCAAAAGTTGTTTAACAAGACCAAAGTTTCAAAAATAACTTTGATTTTAAATTTGTTTCTGTTGCTGTTTTTTTTTATTTTTTGCTGCTGGCCTACAAAACTTTTAACAATTTTCGGCAAGGAAACAAATGAAATCCTTAAATTTTGGGTGTCGCAGCACCACCATTCCACCAACTGTGTAATTACAAAGCATTGATGCGAAATAGAAGCGATGCTCGTAAAATTATATCACCCACAAGTAACTTAATCTTCGTTATCATTTCCCATCTAGAGATTTGGGAAATTTTCGTAGGAAAAACCAGCCAACAACAATAGGAACAGCAGCAATACCAAAAGCACTGATTTGAAGTTAAGCCAAATCTGTCGAACATTCATGTACAACACCGTTCAAACATAGACGAGAGTATGTGCAAAAGAAGAGCCCACCCAAAGGAAACAAGGATAAACTTCAATGTCAACTCGGTTCAAATCACAATTTATTGTGAATTTGTTCAAAGTACAGATGTACAGATCAATGTTCATGGGAATGAAATAATGGATGGATGTAGGTCGTATATAGTGGCAGCCGACGTACAGCTCAAGGCAAGCGTAGCAAATTGAAAATTAATGAATATGTGAATATTTTTCCGTAAACAAAAAAAAAACACTGTTTTGTTTCTGATTGTTTCAGCAGAACAAAACACTCTCTTCTGTTTCAAATATATTAATAAGATAGATAAGCTGAAATTATATAGAAGTCAAAATAATTTTCATTCAATGATTCGTTCACTATTGGCAGATATACGGCAACGATTTAAGTTGTTTGAAACTGTGTGCTCATCAAGTACCAGAGACGTGACAAATGCGTCAATTTATTTAAGGCATCTTAAGTATGTCGATAAATTGTGTCTTTCTAAAATGTTTCTCTTAACTAATGATCAAGTACGATTTATAAGAACTCGTCATGTTGAGAATGTTGCGGCATTATTTGTAAACAGAAAAATTCTTCCAAGAATTGCTTTTAACTGCAGTTTAAAATAGAATAGCAAATGTTGTGTACGGGACATGGCAAAATCTCTTATATTAAATTAAAGTATATTTAGTGATAATATGCCGTAATATGGCTCCTTAAACTAATTTATTACTCGTATAACATTAATTGTTATAAATATGTAAATAAAAAATATGCTATTAAAAATTTAAATAAATTGTGTTTTTTTTGACGTGTGGCTTTCAATCTAGCACACCTTATTCTGAGTTGGTCTTTTTGAGAGCTGTCATTTGATTTATACTCAGTTTAGTTTGCCATTTCATAACACTGTGCGACAGCCACAATCGGTTTGGGATGAAACCACCGGGGAAAGTTATATCGGTCAAAAAAAGGTCATACGTGTCCCAGCGTTTCGTTGGGTCTCATCTAGGAATCGAGATATATCGATTTGAAGTTAGTAAGTATCGTATCGTAAATTTTAAAAAACCAAGAATTACAATTCCCTTAATCTGTTCATATATTATTTTGCATGAAGAAATTTTTTTTTTTTTTTTATTTTTTTTTTAAATACATTTATTTATAATTGCGAAACTGTTGCTTAAGTAGGAAAACGGTTTAAGAACAGATTAGAGGAATTGTAATTCTTAATTTTTCTAAATTTGTTTCAGCTAAATCGGACGAGTGGTTCTCGAGTTATGTCAAACAAAAGAGCCTAAAACGTGACAAATTCCCCTATACGATACTTACTAACTTCAAATCGATATATCTCGATTCCTAGATGAGACCCAGCGAAACGCTGGAACACGTATGACTTTTTTTTACCAATATAACTTTCCCCGGTGGTTTCATTCCAAACCGATCACTGACCCTTACCATTTGTCGCAGAGTGTAATTAATAGACTTTTTCCGAAGCAAAGTTTGCAAATCGTAGTAAATGGGCCCAAAACGAGATGGGCACAGAAAATTTTGTTCAGCGATAAAGCTCACTTTTCGTTGAACGGGTACGTAAATAATCAAAGTTTTCGCACTTGGAGTATTAAAAACCCACAAGCTATTGTTGTGACGCCATTACATTCCTCAAAAAGTCACTGTTTGGTACGCTCTATGGGCAGAAGGTATCATTGGTTCATATTTTTACAAAAAATAGGCCGAACATAATGTTACAGTCAACGGGGAACGCTTTAAGGCCAATATTAATGCCTTTTCTGTGTCGAATTGGAGGTTGTTGATGTAGACGCACTTTGGTTCAAACAATATGGAGCTAGATGCCATACGGCCTCCGGAACAATTAACTTATTGAAGGAAACTTTTTGTGGCCTACAATATCGTGCAATTAAACGCCGCTGGACTATTTTTTGTGGGGTTTTTAGAAGTCGCTTGTCTATGCAAGTAAGCCCGACTTAATTGAAAAAGAAAAGCTAAAAGTGGTCGAAAATTGGGCCTCTCGAGTCAGCTGCGGCGGCCACTTGCTCGCAGTCATTTCTAAAACATAATGGCAAACCCTTATCTTTATACTAAAGCAGAATTCTTGGCCACAATATTAAATTATACGAGTAAGCGTTTTATTTCTGCTTGAAACCCACATGTTTGAAAAAACACACTTACATATTCGAAAATTGAATATAAAACGCAAATCGAGCTCCGATTATAACTGGAATGATACTGTTAATACGAGGGTTGTCATATATATTTATAAGTGTTAACTAGGCCTGACATTTTCTGACAATTCCATTGAAAGGTTTGAAATTTTTTAGCATAAACGTACTGAGAACGTTTTGACGTACGACCATCATTTGTGTTGTTTAGAGTGGCAAAAAAATGGAATTAACTCGTGATATTTATCGTGTGATCATTTTTCACAACTTTCGACTCGTGAAAATTTTCGTGTGATCATTTTTCACAACTTTCGACTGAGATTATCAAGACAAGAGTGAATCGATGAACGTAAATCTTTGTATGACGACGAAGCACCATCCGATAGCACTATGAAAAACTGGTTTAATGAATTACGAGTAAATTGTGGCCGACGCTCGCTCAAAGATGAAGGTCGTCTAAAAACGGCCGTTGTTTCAGAGAACATTAATGCCGTGTGTGAACTGATAATGCAAGATCGTCATGTGACATACAGTGAGATAGAGGCTTCCTTAGGCATTTCTGCCACTAGCATACATTCGATATTGCATGAACACCTGGCCGTAAAAAAGGCTTGTTCTCGTTGGATCCCGCACAATTTGACAATCCCTCAAAAAAGGCTCGTGTTTTGAAAAAATACGATCGCGGTGCTTCAAAAGACGTTTTTAAGATCGTCACAGGTGACGAATCATGGATATATGCGTATGAGCCCGAAACAGCAATCGACCGTGTGGCTCGAAGACGAGCCAAATCCAACGAGAGTTGTTAGTGGAAGAAGCACTTCGAAGCAAATGGTTGCCCGTTTCTTCGGCAAAACTGGTCATGTGGCGACTGTTCCGCTTGAGCAACGTAGGAGGTCAATTCTGAGTGGTACACCATAATTTGTTTCCTGAAGTCCTTGGAGAAATTGAAAAAACTAACAAGAGAAGACAAATCATTGTGCACCATGACAATGCGAGCTTTCACACATCGGCTCAAACCAGCGCCTTTTTGACCGACGAAAACGCCGAGTTGATGGGTCATCCGCCGTACAGCCCGGACTTTTCACCCAATGACTTCTTTTTATTCACGCACGTCAAGAAAAAAATGGGTGGTCAACGATTTTCGTCGCCAGAAGATGCTGTTTAAGCATTCAAGAACCATGCTTTGGCGGTGTCTTAATCCGAGTGGAAAAAGTGCTTCGACAATTGGTTTGAGCGCATGCAAGTGTATAAATCATGCTGGAGAATACTTTGAAAAACAATAAAACCATTTTTGATGACAAATATTCGCATTTTCATTATTAGGCCAGAAATATTTATAGCAGCCCTCGTACTAATATTTTTTTTTTAAAAATAGTAAAGTTTTAAAAACTACTCGTATAAAGAAACTTTATCCGTCTAGCTTTTTTAAGAGCAAAGTCTTTAATTGCATCTATGTCTATAGGAGAACACACCTCTTGCTCGATAAACAGACAAGATAGCCAGATTGGTTAACCCTAAAGTACTCGTTATTGATCTTAAATAGTTTTTTCCAATCAATTATAATTTGTAAAAACTTCTTTCGCAGCTGGCATTACTTATGGGAAAAGTGAAAAATGTTCGGAACTTTTTTACTGTGCTGGCCACACTATCTTCCAGCTTGGATCTCGCAATAAATTTTAATAATTCAAGTGAGTCCACATTAATTAGTTTTCGTTGCCTGTTGCAGCAATAAAAGTCCGCAGTCGAAGTTGTTCCAGCTTAGTATCCAGCTCGTCAATTTCGGCGGATGCGTATTTCAGATAACAGTTAGTTTCGTCCGGATCTGGCAATATAGCCGGCGAAAGATAATCAAGCATATCCACCAAATTCTGCAGCTACTGAAAACGGTCACGAATTTCTACAACAATTCTGTCTAACGAAGAAACCTTCTTCCGTCTCAACTATTTTCATGAAAAAAGTTAGCATATCCGGTTCCATCATCAACATCATTCTTCTTCTTATGCGCCTCTGAGGTTCCATTAAAATCCCAAGTTCTACACAGATATTTTTTGCATAACTTACAGTGCCATCTGCCCATTCCCTTTGTTTCTCTACTCGTATTCTGTGTTTTATTAATATATAAAATTGTTATGTCTTTAATTAAAAGCTTATTAGAGTGGTTTCTGCGATTTCAGACAAGAAATATGCCTTAACAGCTAAAGTCACTGGTTAGTCCTATTAAGCGAACTCAGAGCACTCCTATAGACATCATTTAATGTCGCTCGGCAATATCTGAAAGAAGGTGTTGTGGAACCCATGATCGGCCCAAGGAGAATTTATCAATTTATAGTCAACAGGTAATAAAGGGTAGTCCAACTAAATCGCACGAATTAATTGTAAATAAAACAAAAAGTTTTCACAAAACTATTTTAATATTTTTTATTTTGATAGAAGGATTAATTATGTGTGTAACAAAATATCGGCCAAAAGCTCGCCGCATTTTCAGTGGCATGCCGATGGTCCATATATGTGACAGCGCATAGAGAAAGGGCCTAAGGGTAAAAAAATCAATTTTCTTTTTTTTTCTTTTTTTTTGATGTTCAGATGTTCTGAGCATCGAATGAGACCGATCCCATGCCCCAAAAGTGTTCCCTCCCAGAGAGATGCGCGTTTTATGAAAGTGAAGTAGACGATTCTAAGCGCAAATAGAAAGGGACCTAATCTTAAAAATGGCTCTCCTTAACAAAACTGGTTTTTAACCTTAGGTCCCTTTCTGTTTTGCGCGTCACATATTCAATGAGATAATTCCATATATTTTGAGGCATAATAAAGGTCAATCTCGTTAAAGTGCCGCATTATCTCATCTCTTAGCAAATGAATTGTTCTTGGCTTATTGACGTACGAGTACATTCCTATTTTTTAGTATCCCCAAAGAAAGAATACCAACGGTGGTGTCTAATCACTTGATTGTCAAGAGCAATTAACATCACCAAGACTTAAGATAACACGGCCATTTAAATTGCTCGCTCAAAAAAGCCTTTGTTTTGTTCGAGTATGGTCCATATCTTTAATTTATTGTACACACGAAGTCCGTTGTATTCTCGCGATAGCGAACAACATTCACGGTAACTCCATGACCGACCTCACTTTCGAAGAAGTACGGTCCGATGACTCTGCCAGCCCAAAAACCGCTGACACACACAGCGAGCATCCAAAAGTGTTTTCACATTTCCTACAGACCACATATCCTAAAGTTTGTGGAAACCGATTCCCGATTGTGAAAACATTTGGTCGATTATGCTGACCAAAATATCACTGACATACGTTTCGATTTGAACGCCCATTTTCGTAAAAGGCTTATAAAATCCAACCTTTCCATGGTTGAATTTGTCAAAGACTAAAACAAAGAAATATCAAATTAAGTTGTTCAAAAAACTCGACGTTAAGGTGTTACTCACAATTTACATCGTACATTACTATACAATACCAAGAAGCATCAACCCAAATTTAAAATAAATCCTTAAAGCTTGCCAAGTAAAATAAAACAATGAATCAAAGACAGATAAAACGTTATTAAGTCCTGCCAGACCGAATCTTATATGTATAGCACAAGTAAGTTTTTTGGGCCAAGGAAGGGTGCTATAAAAATTTAATAAAAAATCGGTTCAGATTAAAATATACCTTCCATACATGTATATGCTTCCAATGTAATGTGTTAACCTAGAGGCCATATTGTATCCAATCTTGATGAAATTTGGCACTAGTCAGTTTTTTGAACCTAGAAGGTTATGGAAATTGAAGAAAATCGGTTCAGATTTAGATAAAACTACCACACATAGAGAAAAAATTAGTTCGGAATCGGTCCGAACTACAAAAATTCGGTTGGATAAACTGACTTTCAGTTGCAATAATCAACATTCCATAGTATCAATAGTAACATGGCTCGAGTAATCATATGATGGTTGCTACAACCATATAGCGGTAAACAGTTGTACCAACCGGATTGAGTTTTACTATTGGTTGCGACAACTGGCGGTTATGGCAACCAATCAACTGTGATGTACATGTTACTTTGGCAACAATAATTGGTGGTGACAACAGATTACTTCTTAGTTGGCTGTTGTAACATAATATTGGTTATTCCAACATTAACATTTAAACAATCTTATAGGTTCTAGTCACAACACAATCTTTGTTTACTGCGAAAACATATTTCCAAATCCCCAAACAATTAAAAAAAATGTTCAGACAGTTTAATTTTCTTGGGTTAGGCGGTTAATGCTTCCAAAATATACAGCCTTATAAATAAAGGAATTATAAAAAAGAATATAGAATATAGATACAGGATTAACTGTAATTAAGCGACTTTACTCAGACTTGATCAGGTACCCCTCATTATTCAAAAGAACAACCAACTTTTTTTTTGGTAGCCACCTATTTTTCCAGATTTATGGCCACCCAAAGCTTAACAATAAATATTTTTATATGCCTTAACTATTCTCCAATTATTTATATTCCATTTTTTTCAGATTAGAACAGCATTACAGTGATTAATAGAACATCTATAGAAAAACTTATTTATGTTACTGATCAGTTGACCTATTGCAAGGCGGTAAAATATTACATTTTTGCAAAAAGTACTTATAACCAACAATCTATAACAACAACCAATACATGTACAAATTCAGTTCAAATTATCATGTTAATCTGTGAGGCTAACCGATACTCGCATTCTTCAACCAAAGGGACAGTTCCCTCTACTGAAAGATGCTGTGTACCCGATCAACATTCGGTTGTAACGGTGGAATACATGAATAGTACGTGCAACCACCAACATTCGGTTGGCAAAAAATTCGGTTGTGGCTATAAATCTGTTCTCTGTGTGCTCACATAAGTTAGTCCAATTTAATTTTTCTAGCTTTATGTTTCTGATCAAATTGTGATAAAATTTGGCGCAAGTAAGTTCCTTGTGCCAAGGACGGACGCTGTTGAAATTGGCGAAAATATGTTCAGGTTAAGATATAGCTGCCACATATATGTTGAACCTATTTTACCAAATCATTGAAATTTTCTCACAAATTTAAATAGGCCATCAGTTTAAAAGTCAGAAAAATTTAGAGCCCGTCCAAGGTGGTCTAAAACAATATTATCAGTTAACTTTTAACCATCTTAAATGAAGGGTATAAAATAGTCGGCCACACCCGACATTAGCACCTTTACTAGTTTTGAATTTAAAATATACTTATAACAAATCAGATATAATTTGTGGTTTCTAGAGTGTACAAACTTTTAACCAAGGTTGATCTTAACGTGCAGCTGTATAAAAACTTGAAACAACGGTCCAATTTTATTAAAATGCATTATTCTGAATTTACGGAAGATCACAAGGATGACTTAATGAGTCTCGGGGCCTTGAACCTGCTTAGAACTTCTAATTGGGGTAATATAAAATATATGTTGTTTAATTTCATTGCGGTTAAATACGTTCTATGAGAAATTGGAACGCAATTACATTAAATATGTGGCTTTTAAGGACGGAGGCATGAACTTCGTTAAAAGAAATATGGGGCCAATTCCCTCTCGTTTTAGGTGCCACTTGAATTAACAGCCATCCAGAACGGGAAGTAGGGTATGGTTATATCTGTCCCTTAAAAAGGTTCCAACATAAGTGCCTTATTTAAAATTAGGATATTGTTCTCTCTTTGGCCCTTAAAAAGTCGCCAACATCCAATTCCATTTTGAATGCTTTATTTAAAATTTAAAAAATATTATATATAAGCTTTCATTGTATCTAACTATCGTACCACCTGAAAGTGACGTCAATGTCATCTTAAAGTTAGCATTTTATTTTTAAAATGAAATGAAAACAATTCCAATGTATTTTTTTAACACATTTTTTACTTCTATTTAGACATAATCGCATTAAAATATTTTCTGCGAAACAATGCCCACAAATAGTTGAAATTCACTTGGAAACTAATTCTCTGTTCTGGAAAATCCATTTGAAATTCAATGCACGTAAAGAAAAACTGTAAAATGTTTGTTCTACGTTAAGTTATTTGTTTTTTTTTATGAGAATTCAACTTACACAATAGAACCATTAGGCAGGACTTTAGTTTTTTTATCCTTTGGGATGCAGTGGCCATGACATTTGTGATTTTAATTGTGGCAATTAACATTAGGCTTTAATTGAATATTAAGTCTCATATGGAATTAAAAATCACATTAAAAAAATAGCATGTGGAAATAAAGCCTTTTCAGTATAGAAGAATGTGGTTTAAAGGGGAAGTGAATACGTGGAAATATGGGAGGGGACACGATTCATTATACAAGTAGTCGCGGAAGTTTATGGCAGGATTACAGCCATTATTATTGGCAAATTTAAAAAAATAGGATCTATGAATACATTTATGTTGGTATGAATACCTACATTTAATTTACACGCAGAGAAAAAACATGGTTACTACATGGTCACGGCAATAATAATATGTTCTCCGCAATAAAAGAATGTTCGTCGCAACCATAGCAATGTTAACTTAATTTATTTTTGACAATATTATAATTGCTGCCAAATTTAAAAATGAAAATATGGTTATAGCAAAAATATTAATATGGTTGGTGCGACAAAAGTATTGTGTGTGGCGTTTTATGTTAACAATAAAATGATTAAGGCAGTCATACTGTATGATTTTAATTTTTCTTCATTTAAATATGCTTTTAAGAACAAATGTTATTGGTATGGTTCTAACGCAATAATAATACTTTTTATCGAATTAAATTTTTTTAAACAATATTTTTAATAAAACGCTTACGTTTCTTTAAACTTATTTTGTTGTACCACAACCTCATACCCAACAATAATATTATCCTCTTCGAATATTTTTACCACAACCATACTTTTTTTCTGCGTGTAATGACGGACCCAGGGGCACGGTGCCCAAATCATTTAAAGAAGAACATCGAAATGGGTGCATGTGTATAAGATTATAATCATTCTTTAAGCCGTGTAAAAGCGTCTCCATAAAATGTGTTAGCTATTCACAGCCGGTGTTAAGCAGTAGGTCTCAGTCAGTAAGTACACGCAGAAAAAAGTATGATTGGGGTGACAATATTCGAAGAGGATCACACTATTGTTGCGTAAATGGTTGTGGCGCAACAATATTATGATCCTCACAGCAATAGTATGATTCACACATAACCATATTATGATCGCCACAACCATAGTATGATTCACACTCAACCATACCAATATCTCTACAACCTTACTATGATCCTCACTCAACCATACTATGATCTCTACAACCTTACTATGATCCTCACGACAATATTATGATTCACACACAACCATACTATTATCTCCATAACCATATTATGATCCCCACAACCATAGTATGATTCACCCAACCACACAATTATCCCCAACATTTTTTATTTGGATTGGGTACTGTTCTTGTTCAAAAATAGAGATTTTTATCAAGCAAGTTATTTTAAATGGCATTATAATTAGTTCATAGCCACATTTAAGGTCATTTTTATTGAACATTTCATTCAAGAAACAAAAGTATATAATCCAACGGCAGTCGAAAATACTTTTAGTTGCCAGCAGGGGCGAATGCTACTTTGTCATCCGTAGATCGCAAGTAACGAATGTGATTAAACCATGATTAATGGCTATATACTGAAGTGCAGGCAGATTTTAAATAAACGAGATCTAGTCGGTAGTAAAGTATTTCACCAAATGAAGTAAAAACAATTATACTCCCTCGAAAAATCTTCCGATTGTTGTTGTTTTTTATAATGACCAATAACCATGCACTGTATCGGGTGTATGCATATTTTTGGTATATCAAAAAAAAAAAACATACGCACACAGATACATGTATGCTCTATAAAACCTATTTTATTATGTTCATAGTCGCAACCATACGGTATGATTGCCGTAATCATATTATTGTTAACGTAAATGTTAAATAACAATACTTTTGTTGCCCTAACCATGTTTATATGGTTGCAACAACCATATTTTTATTTCTAAATTTGGCAATAATACTGTTGTTACATTTCAACAATATTAATATTGCCGCAATCATACTGTTGTCAAAATGAGATTCAAAAAACAATACTATGGTTGCGACGGACATTTTTTTATTGTAAAGAACATATTATTGTTGCGGTAGCCATATACTGTTACAAAATTGAACACACACATTTCAATTATAGAACTGAACATACCCCGTTAATGTCATATGGGTTTTGAAAGCTAACCTCAATAGCGTTAGTCTGTAACGGGATTTTAAAATTGTTTTAACTTTCATCATTGAGTGGCCAGATAATGTGAACCGTATCGCTGTAATAGCGCTTTTCAAGTGTGAAATGAAAAAAGCGATATTTTCAAAACGCTCCGGCCACTAGGGATTAGCCACATGTTCGTATACCGATGCATACAACTGTTTGAGGCGACTGCAGATTTAAAAGACCGCCATCGGTCGGGCCGCCCACGCTCTGTCATCAAAGCCGTTAAACCAAGAATTCACAGAAATCCGCTCCGAAAACAGAAAATCATGGCCCGTGAGATGAATATCACGCAAAAGTCCATGGGTCGAATTAAAAAAGACTTGGGACTTGGGGCTATCAAACGACGTACCAGACATTTATTGACTGCAGCTTTAAAAAATAGGATTGAAAAATGCAAACGTCTTTTATTGAAGCACGCTGATAACTTGCACAGACAAATTTTGTTCGCCGATGGAAAAATGTTTACCGTTCAGGAAAAAATAAGTAAGTCATCTAAGGAAGCATCCGAACTGATCCCAAGGGTCGAAAAGGGTCATCACCCAGCTTCTGTCATGGTTTGGTAGGTGTCTCTTACGATGGGGCCACTGATCTGCATTTCTGCGAACAAGGAGTCCAAACATCGGTCAAAGTTTACCAAAAAACCGTTTGGAAGCTGTTGTGAAGCCTCTTAACAATTCCCTGTTCCAAAACCAGCAGGATTTTGCGCCGACCCATAAGGCTAAAACGTCACAAGTCTGGCATTGAAACAATTTGCCAGCGTTCATTTCCTCTGAAGAATACCCCTTAGGCAGTCCAGATTTAAACCCATTGGTTTACAAATTGTGGACGGTTTTAGAAGACAAGGTTTGGCACAAAAGATACCCCAACATTGGATCTCTTAAGACTGCTTTGGTTCGAGCTGTGGCCAATTTTCCAATGGACGAGGTTCGTGCAGCTTTTGACGATTGGCCAGTGCGACTTAAGGCGTGTGTAAAGCAAAAAGGCGGACATTTTGAATGAACTGATTCTTTTTGGATACAATATCAATAAATATATTAAAAAATATTTGGTGCAAAAACATTCAGTACTATTTTATTTTACAGCATAAAACGTGTGTAACAGTATTTACACACCCCGCCACATGAATAGAACCCCCTTTACGATTTGTGATTCTCTTAAATATTTGAGATCATTGAGCGGGTTATTTTTGTTTGTTTTTGAAATCTTCATATTCACTCTCTATGAGAAAAAAAATCGTGCACTGGAAATGTACCGTTATAAGTTTTTTTTTCTAATTTGCTTTACCATAACCTAAATTTGTGAAATTTCTTACGACACATGAATAGGACCCCCATCATAATCTTTAGTTTTCTTATGAAAGTGGCTGCGTGTAGTAAATTAAAATATTTTCGGTTGCAATTTAATCGATTTCAAGCACAATTAAATTAAAATGGGTCGAGGAAAATCTTTATTTAACGAAGAAAAGTTGAAAATTAAAATTTATCCGGGTACTCAATCCATAAAATCGCTGATAAAATTGGAAGAAGCCAAAATGTCATGTCTACGGTTTTGCGAAATAAGTCAAGCTATGGCAAGAATATGAAAGGACGAACAAAAAGTGTGCTTTCTGCTACTGATAAGCGAGCTATACTAAGATCAGCATCAATTTCGCACTATTCATCATCACAAATTAAGGCTTAAACTAGCGTTAAAGCTAGTGTAAGAACGGTCCAACGCGATATTTCTAAAGCTAAGCATTTAAAGCGCCTAAAACTAAAAAAAACACCCCTTAACGATGACCGCAAAAAGATACGCTTGGGGTTTTGCCGCAGTCATATGACATGGAATAACGAGTGGCATCGCGTCGTTTTCTCTGACGAAACAAAAATTTAAATTCGAGGGCCCAGATGGATTTAGCTATTATTTACATGATCTTCGCAAAGAGGAGCACCATCTGGATCGCTGACATAGTCGAGTGGGTGGTGTCATGGTGTGGGAGGCCATATCCCATTATGGTACCTGCGAATTACAATTTTTGTCCACCACAATGAACGCAAGTTGCTATAATGGCGAACTTCAGCAAGCTTTTGCTTACTTCAACAATCTATTCGGATACTTACAATGGACATTTCAGCACAATAAGGCACCGGTTCACACTGCTCGAGTGGTGAAGGCATGGATTCGGGATCAAAATGTCAAAGTTCTTGATATGCCTCCCTATTCGCCAGATTTAAAAATTGTAGAAAATGTTTGGGGATGGCTCGTCCGCAAAGTTTATGATTCTGGTAGGCAAAGACGAACTAATTGAAGCAAGGAACTAAGGAAGCCTGGTCTACGATTTCACTTGACTACATTAAAACATTGTATGATTCGATTCCCAGTAGAATTCTCGAAGCTATCCTTAACAAAGGTGGCTCTACACACTACTGAACTTTCTTTAAAATGCATAAAATTCATAGTTACTTATTTAAAACTTAATAAACTGTATAATTTTGCTTTCAAACTTTACAAAAGCTATTATTTGATGAGAGGGTCCTATTCAAGTGGCGCAAAAACCGAAGCTCTGTTTTTCAGTTGTTTTAATAAAATGATTTTATAAAATTTACCATTATACATATCAAATCCATTTATTCCCCATTCCTTTCAGAAGTAATGCTCCTTTCATACAAATAAATATAGATTTAATTCATACCGTTTTTCTGCTGAAAATATTAAGTTTTAAAAAACCCATCGTGGGGGTCCTATTCATGTGACGGGGAGTGTATGTCCCTACTAGGTAATAACCATATCTTTTCTCTGCGTGCACCATTAACCTTGTTGTCTTTAAGCAAAATCAAAAGTATTCAACTCCTTAACAACTAAAATTGTACTTAAAAACAAGTGCAATAACCGAAGACAACATGTGCGGTCGAAAAAAAAAACAATTTACAATACGAGAGAAAAGCCAAATAATCTGAATCCGATTAAATTTTTTTTTATAACCTTTACTTAAAAAATATTTTTGTAAATGTCACAAAAACCTGCCAAGTTAACACAAAATCTCCTTAAATTCTTCCAAGTGAATAATTCCATAAGTGTCAATGTTGTCTATATGTGTACAGTCACCTTTGCTGCTTCCTTTTCGGCATCACCTTACGTCTTTTAGCCTGCTTTACTCACCGTCCAGCTAAATTCGTTTTTCAGAGTAGTACTTAATATTGTGCACGTACTTACGTTAAGTTCTAAATTGCTCTCTAAACTTAAAGTACCAGGTGTTAATAAAATAACCCCCCCTTCAAAGAGAGAAAGTTTTTCACTTTTTGTTTCGTTTCGAAAATAACTTTTAAGTGAATGGAAACATAAAAAAATTGGGTTCAACCCAAATACATTCGAGACTACCAAAATGAAGTTCGTGGTATGGGATTAAATGTTAAGTCAAATGGATAATATGAGGTTTTCGTAAATGGCCACTTTCTTGGACGGCGGTAAGGATACTATATAAGGTCCTCATAATGGTTAAGCGACTTTGCAAACGTCAGACCTTTTTACTTATGAGTATATAAGAATATTCTACTCTTTGCGATGATTTAGGAAATATAAAAACGTATATCGTATTGCAATTTACGCTTTGAAATCAATCAAGCTAAAATAATTTATTAAAAATATTTTCAAAATTTCAACTTACCGTTTTCCTCACATTAAAGCTTTACACACACCAACAAGGGGATTTGCTCTGCTTTGAAATCTGTAACGACAAAGAAAATCAAATGTTATTTATTTTAAAGTGATTCAATTGATTTTAGTGTGTCCTTTCTAATACCATAACCCATAAGCTCCCGTTTATCTTAACCACATCCCTTTGTATAAAATTAAGCATTTTCAATTCTTTATTGACTTGAATTAGTTATTGATTAAATATTGTTGATTGCCTGATTAACTTTACCGTCAATTGCAATTCAATACATCGAACGATAGAACGAGTTGGGGGGAAAGAGTGATTTGTAATTGAATAAAATGATTACATTTTTAAACTGATTTAAGGACAAGACATTTGACATTTAGCTAAGGTGCTTTTTTGTCTTATGCTACTAAATTGAACTGATAAAATCTAAGAGAATCTAATTTTTGTGGCTCTAAGTGAATAAATATGAACTACCACAAATCGAGGACAAATGCCGACGTGTAAATGAAGACATCCATCCAAAGATAAATAAATCACACTGCCAAGTAAGCCGGCTCAGTGGGACGGGTGTTCGAAATTTAATTTATTTATAGGAGTGTCTTAAAGTCCGATAGAAATTATCTGTAAATATTTAGTTGGGATTTCAAAAAACTTGACAAAGGAATCGAAATACAACGTAAGGGATTCCAAGCATTTCAAAAGTAAAATTGACTAAATATGTATTAATGATGATTTCAGTTTCTTTTGACGTTTTTTCTTTATTTCCAAGCATTCCAGTAAATTTCGCAATTAAGACAATTGAACAGAAATGGGACACTATAAGGGAATTTACCAATATTACAAAGGACCTTTTTTAGAATTGGTGACATTTTGCATAAAGGTGACTAGGTATTTTAAATATGATGAAATGATATACGACCAGCGAAAAGGGAAGCTAATGGGTTATCCTGCATTCCCAGTAAAAGCCGACATAGTTATGGAAGAGCTTCTAGACACCACACTAGACAAGATGACATAAAAACCAAAATTATTAACGAAATATGTGGACGATCTTTTTGGAACTTTTAATAGGCTGTTTCCACTACGGTCGCGTCCACGTCCGCGTCCAAAAATCAACGAACGCGCGTTACAACCTAAACAAAACATAGGCAGTTAGGTATGGGAAAAAGTCGCGTTCATATTGGACGCGTTTATCGATAAGTCGCGTTTACTATAAATTCGATTATTTTTGCAGTCGAAACCCACCCATACCTATCAATGACAAATTGCTCATCCCTATGAAAACAGCTGTTAATCATTATAAATATAAACATCCAAAATGCAAAAAAAAGGAGGTAAGTTAATATTTTTGCTTTTGTTTAAATAATATTAATTTTTTCAATTATTTTAGATTTCAAAAAGACGGAATGGACAAGAGTATCAACACTATATCTGTTGGACCTCTGGGAGGAAAATATTGATGGCCTGAGGGATGCTCGCAAAAACACCCACAAACACAAAGAGATGGGGGAGAAGCTGGGAGTGACTGACGCGGAATTTCCATTAGGCGCAATACCATTTGGTCCTCATTTTCCACTGCGGTTAGCAAAATAATATCATTTATTTCCATGATAATGCCACAACACAAAAATATTAAAATTTTTCGCACCCCTAAAAAAACCAATAAACACAAACAGCTGTTTGAACGCAAACGTGGACGCAAAACACAATGGAAACACCATTAAAAATTATCGATAAATCGTGGACGCGGACGCGACTATAGGGGAAAGAGCCTATAAGAAAAAAGAAATTAAGAACACTCTGGATGTACTCAACTCATTTAACAGACAAATACAGTTTACAATGGAGATGGAACAGGACGGAAAATTACCATATTTTAGATAGATAGAACCTACAGCTTCTGGCAGACTTATTTACTTTAGTTCAAAGCATCCTAGACGAGTAATTATTAATACAGCGACAAACTTCATCAATAGAATTTTAGATATTAGCGACATAGAGTTTCACAAACATAATTTAGTAAAAATTTGAACTATTTTAAGGCAAAATGACTTCCCACAGAAAACTATCATAGACCTACTAAACAAATGGAAATCAATATCCAATTCCTCAGCTGTCATCGCAGAACCTGTAACAAAAATATATAAACCAACAACATATATACCGGGTTTTTCAGAAAGGCTTAGCCATTCTAACATATATAACAAAGGCAAATATCAACTAGCACTAAAGACACACAGTACAGTAAACAGTTTATTTAGCAGGACAAAATCTCGAATAAATAACGACGATAAATAAATCAGTTGGTTGGATGTATACCACATAAAGTGCAATAGTGACAAGTCCGACATATGCCAAAGGTATGTGGGCACTACTAAAACTAAACTTAAGACAAGAATTTCGTCCCACAAATCTGACCTAAAAGCCGTAAATAGGCCCATAGGCCCATTGTACATTGACTGGACATAAGCCTGACTTTACCGACGTAAAAATTGTAGCGCAAGAGAGAAATTATCTCGAAATGCTTAACATCATTGACGTACCTAATGAGAGGAGAATTAATTACAAAACGGACACAGATGGGATCGCACACATGTATAGAAATGTGGTGCATAAGCACAGACGCAAGCTGAAGCGTAGCACAAAAATAAGTTGACAGCGATAATCAGACGGACGACATTGTTTTGTTAATGTAATTATTTTTCAAATATTGTGTTAATGTTTTGTTTATTAAATGTAATCATGTTCTGTATATTGTCAGTGACAACCCCTGAAGATGATTGACGAAGTCAATCGAAATATTGGGATAAGTAAAAATTAAACAGCACATAGAACAACGAGTTTAAATAAATGACCTCAAGCCGAAAAATAATTGTATAAAACAAATAAGAACACCAAAGGTCAACTATTCACTTACAACAATTGTGAAAAATAACACAATTTGAATGTTATATGAATGGCATAAGAGGCGAAACGATGACTGATTTTCATGCTATGATAGTTCGTTGGATGCCTACACTCTCGTAATTTATATCTTAGCACAAAAGACACCCTTTCTTTCTAATTTTTAAGAAGAAAAAAAATGGCGTGCCCTCTATTCACTGACCCGGAGCTACTATATTTAAAAGGAAGCTTTGATATGGGCTTGAAATAAATTGTTCTGACAACATCGGACAAAATAACCCACTGTGCATGATGCTTGCAAAACAGTATATTGAAATGTTGTGGCATTGAGGAGGGTATAAACTATGACAGATAACATGTTGCTGTAGAAAATTGTAAATTAATAACATTTTAACATCCTTTTCGCCTGGATACATTTATGTTTGTTTGCGGATAAGTGTATATGCAAATTTTGTGAGAATTTCTTTCTCCTTTCTCTATGGGTGTATGTGTATGGTTGTTATCAAAGTTTGCACAATCTTACAGTCGATTGTAACTTGTTGTAGTTGCACACTATCAGCTTTGGCAGGAAGGAGTAAACAACTCTTCACTTGCAGACGGCAGAGATGCCCGCGCCATTTTACATATTTTTGTAATTAATACTAGGTGTCCTAAGAGTAAGGCCTTGCTCACGTTCTTATGTTTGGGGCCTTATCGAACAAATTCGAAAAAAGAAACTAAAAATTACATGGTCAACAAAAATGGTTAAAATTATAATACTAAGCACCCAGTAAACCAAACCTTCAGAATTCGGTCAGAATTCTGTACGACAATCGGCAAAATGTTCCGATTTCCGATCAGAATTCTTAGCGAGTTCGTAACGAAAAACATATGAGAAGGTTGACACGAGTTCTAAATTACTTCTCTGAGGGAATTCTGATGTTTTTGCCGACATTTCGAACCGATTTCGGGCCGAATTATGAACTGTAGTCTTAGGAAATTCGAAAGGAAATTTCGATTTCTCGTATCGAATTCTGAACTAATTCTGAAGGACTTCGGTCAAAATTCTGGCATTAAGCTTATTAAACTCTGATGTTTTTACCGAAATTTCGAACCGAATTCTGAACGAATTATGAGCTTATGTCATGGTAAATTCTGAATGTAAACAATCAAGGAGAAGAAAATATTTTTGTTCTACAAAAAAAAAGTTGTAAAACATTTTCAAAAGGCGTTCGGAAAGACTTTTAGTTACAAGCAGGGGTGTCTGCAGTTTCGCAAGCAATAATTGTGCTGTAACTATATTTAGTGGCTATACACTTAAGGGCAACCAGTTTTGTATTTAACGAGAACTGCCGGCAGTAGTTTTCCTCCGAACACAATAAAAATTCCTCGCACAGCTAAGCTAACCAAACGTTCAGAATTTGAATTTGAAATATAAAAATACCTCAGACAAACAGTTAAGAATTCGTTCAGAATAAGTTCCGACATGTCTGAACACAAGAACAACAACTGTAAAATATGAAGCAAATAACAAAATTTTTAAATGAATAGACTACCTCAGATAAATAGTTCCGAATTCTTTGCGAGTTCGATAAGAGAAGTCTGAACAAAAAAATAATAAAAATCCCACAGACAAGTCTAACAGAATTCGGCCCGAATTCGTTCAGATATTTCTTAACATAATTAATAAAAAATTCTCAGAAAAATCGAACAGAATTTGTAACGATTTCGATAAGAATTCTCGATAGAGTTCAGATTTTGTTCAAAATGTCTGATATCAGACACTGTCGGCAAATTTGGTGTACTGGATAGGGACATAAATACTGTTACACACGTCTTATGCTGTAAAATAAAAAGTACTGAATGTTTTTAGACCAAATATTTTTTAATATACTTATTGATGTATATTGTATCCAAAAAGAATCTACTAATTCGAAATGTCCGTCTTTTGCTTGTACACACGGCTTAAGTCGCACTGGCCAATCGACAATAACTGCACGGACCTCGTCCATTGGAAAATTGGCCACAGCTCGAACAAAAGCATTCTTATGAGATCCAATGTTAGGGTATCTTTTCTGACAAACCTTGTCCTCTAAAACCGTCCACAATTTGTAATCCAATGGGTTCAATTCTGGACTGCCTGAAGGTCACTCGTCAGAAGAAATGAACGCTGGCAAGTTGTTTCGAAGCCAGGCCTGGGACGTTTTAGCCTTATGGGCCGGCGCAGTTTTGGAACAGGGAATTGTTAAGAGGCTTCACAGCAGCTACCAAAACGGTTTCTTGCTAAACTTTAGCCGATGTTTTGGCTCCTTGTTCGCAGAAATGCAGGTCAGTGACACCATCGTAAGAGACACCCCACCAAACCATGACTGAAGATGGGTGATGACCCTTTTCCACCCTTAGGATCAGTCCAGATGCTTTCTGAGATGACCGCGCATACACTTTATTATTTTGCTTGTAAAAATTTTCCTGAAAGGTAAAATTTTTTTCATCGAACAAAATTTGAACCAAATTTTTCTGTGCAAGTTATCAGCGTGCTTCACCAAAAGACGTTTGCATTTTTCTATTATATTTTTTTTTTAAAGCTGTAGTCAATAAATGTCCGGTACGTCGTTTGAAAGCGCCAAGTTCCAAGTCTTTTTTAATGATTCGACTCATGGACTTTTGCATGATATTCATCTCACGGGCCATGCTTTTCTGTTTTCGGAGCGGATTTCTGTGAATTCTTGATTTAACGGCTTTGATGGCATGCGGTGTTCGAACAGATCGTGGGCGGCTCGACCGATGGCGGTCTTTTACATCTCCAGTCTCCTTAAACAGTTTTATGCATCGGTAGACGAACATGCGGCTAATCCCTAGTGGCCGGAGCGTTTTGAAAATATCGCTTCTTTTCGTTTCACACTTGAAAAGCGCTATTACAGCGATACGGTTCTGACCACTCCATGATTAAAGTTCAAACAATTTTAAAATCCCGTTACAGACTAACGCTGTTGAGGTTAGCTTTTTAAACCCATATGACATTAACGGGGTATGTTCAGTTCCACTATTGAAATGGTTGTGTTCAATGTTGTAACAGTATTTATGTCCCTACTTAGTAGTACTCGTACTTATCCCTACAGAGTAAGATTTTGAGGTGAAGTCAACCCACGTTTCTTATGTTGGATGATGGACGCCTTTAACATTGAAAATGCACTTAGAGTCAAGGATATTCTAATTCCAATTGATTTGCCATTTAAAATCAAGCATGCCAAGTCTTCAGTTGAAAATGCATTTGCATCGACGATTATCGGGTCAGCTACCTTTGGATGAAGTTAAACGATGCACAATGAAATGGTTCAGTTCCTTGTACTAGGTCTAGAATCTCCTAAAAAGGCCGTGAAACATTTACCGAGATGGAGATGTACTCAATTATTGACCGAATGTAGGTGGTGCGCACAAAGGATTTCGGGAATAATCAAGTATATTTTGCACCGCTTTATGAAGCTGACACATTTTCTACACGCAGAAAGCATCATACTACGGCTGTAGGAATCATAACATGATTACGTGTAAATTATACTATGGTTGTGAAGATCATACTATGGTTGTATGTGAAAAATACGCTGGTTGTAAGGATCATAATTTGGTTGTGGAGATCATAGTATGGTTGAGTGTGAATCATACTATTGTTGTGGGGATCATAGTGCGAGTATGGTTTTGTGAATCATATTATTGTTGTTAGGATCATAGTATGGTTGTGAGGATCAGAGTATGGTTGTATTTCAATCATGCTATTGCTGTAAGGATCATTATATTGGTTTGTCACAACCATATACCCAACGATACTTTTTTGTACGTGCAGTTACACAGATTAGTAAAGGGTAATAAAAAAGGCATTACGTACGTGCAACTTATGAATTTTCTTTGATTTTACAAACACATAAATAACCCTAACTCCCGAAAGCAAAAAACCGGGTAAACAAATATGCCGTTTTTAGCGTTTTGTAAGAGAACGAAAGTTTGGTTTGGACAAAAAACCGGAATGTCGTTTTTGGTTTTGGACTGCAGACGCTGGCCTTTTCAATTCCCCCACTGTCCATATTCCCAACCTATCATCGTTGTTATCAGCATCATAACAATCATTTCGCTTTCGTCTCTCCCCTGCAAACATTTTTGATCGTGAATGATTCTCAGGCGATTCGCCTGCATGATGAGTATAATTGCGGCGGTTGATGCCTGTAATTCGCCTGAGTACACTCAGAGAAATTATATGATAACTATACGGTCACGGCAACAATAACATGTTTTCCACAATAAAAGCATGTTCGTCCCAACCATAGTATTGTTTTTTGAATTTCATTTTGACAACCGTATGGTTGCGGCAATATTAATATTGTTGAAATGTAACAATATTATTATTACCAATTTTAGAAAAGAAAAAATGGTTGTAACAACCATATATATAAACATAAATATGTTTGGTGTGACACAATTATTGTCGTTTAAGATTTATATTAACTATAATATGATAACGGCAATCATACCGTATGGTTGTGACTGTAAACTAAGCATAACAGGTTTAATAGGGCAACATTCATACATTTATGTGTGCGTGTGTTTTTTGCTAAACCAAAAACAATACACCCACACGACACCGTGCATGTTTGTTGTTTATTAAAACCAACAACAATCGAAAAGCAGTTCGACGGATTTTTATTGTGTATACTTTATTTGGTGAAATACACTACTAGCGACTAGTTCTCGTTTATTTAAAATCTACCTGCACTTAAGTACATATGCATTGATCATGGTTTAATCACGTTCGTTGCTTGGATGGTGAAGTAGCATTCACTCCCTGCAGTCACCTCTGTTTAATTTCTATTCGAATGCATTTTAAATAATTTTTTTTTCTTTTTTTTTTAATACGGTAGGAATTGTTTCAATGAGTCGCTTATGTCCTTACTCTTTGACTTTAATACTTCGCATATACAAAATCAAACAATGTTTCGTATAAGGATAGATCTTTAAATAAGTAGAAACCTTGTAGGCAGCTCAAAAAATGGTACTGATCATCCGACTGGATGAAGAAACTTGTATCTACCACCCGTTGATATGTTTGCTCTAACTTCACTGACTTATTTTTCCTTCCCATACGACAAACTAAAAAAAAAATCACTTTTTTAAAAATAATAACAAGAAAACAATACTAACAAAACAAAAAGAATCTACTATTATTGTTTTCATTTACACTAGTCTTTATTATTTCCTTCGCCAACAACATTACTAGTATAAGTTCTTAAAAGACACAGCCTTCATGTACAACTTCCACATCTAAATTGTCGATTTTGAGAAGTGTCCTTTATATTTATTATTATGTCTTTTATTTAATTCTCTTAAACTGTGACTAGATAGCTTTCGCGATGTCTAAGCGATTCTGTGTGGGCTTCTCAGATTGCAAAAGCATCGCTTATGTAATTGAAGTCCCAAACATCATCAACGCATCGCTTACACAATCGTGGATGCCTTTTTTAGATTACGAAATCATCGCTTAGGTAACTGTAATACGATTTATCGTAAAATGAACGCCAGGAAGAATGGCGAAAGCATCGCATGAACAATGCTCATGCGATTCATCGGCATATACTATTTGGGGAGAATTGTGGTAACCTCGTTCAGACGATACATGTTCCCAGCACCATCCAGCTGTTTTCTGAGCGATTCTAAAGGTACGGTCACATTAGGCAAATATTTGACGAAAATGTATTTCATAATATTTGCTCAAAATTCTTTCAAAATAACAAAGGGTTGATTTTGTGCTCACACTACCGACAAATATTTGACTGTTTATGTTTGTTCAAACTGATGTCAAATAGAATTTTGGGAAAACATGTTTGACTTGTGTTCACATTTGAGTAAATATTTGACTAACAAAAATATTTGATCAAACTGTTAAAAAATAACAATTTTTTTGCTGTCAACCTTTTAAAAGCCATAACGCAGGAAGAAGAAACTTTAATGACTTTGTGCTGTGGAGCAGCAACTTTGATAGTATTGGAAAAGGAGGAAAAGGCAAAAAAGCGCAAAAAGAGGCAATGTGTTAGAAAGTGGGTACGTAGTCGGTGTAACGAAGGATGCTGCGCAAAGTTGTTAAAAGAACTGCGTACAGGAACACCAGCCCTCTATAAAAACTTCTTGCGCATAAACGCAGCATAGTTTGACTATTTGGCAGGCACTTAAATGAAATGTAGTTCATTAAAATGTTTAATATATATTTCTGCGTAGCTGAAATTATTTCCGATTTGCCGATTTTTTTTTTCTTTAATTTTACCGGCAGTCAATTTAATAGTATGACAGCAACAGCTGTTTACTTGGTGCAAGTGTGACCAATTTAGTGTTTTTTTCTACGACATAGTCGCGGCAATATTTTGTAATTTATGAGATGAGCACACATGGTCTAACGAATCAAGTTTATCAGTGTACGCAAACGTTCCAAAAATGTTTTCTGCATACAATCAATGTTCACAATTATTAGCCACGTTTCCATGTTAAATTAATTTAAAATTTCGTCATTATAGTGACGGCCTCCATGAAAAAATTTTTGTCGTGTCAGATTGAAATAATTTCCCTCCTTTAAATTGGTTCGGGATTTAGTTTAGAAATGAATTACAAGTGGCAACTTGTATGGAAGTTGACATAAAAACTGCTCAAATTGGATTTTGCGTGCGCATCTGTATGCAGTTTTAAAGCTGCATATGTTATTACGATCAACTTATCTGATAAGACGAGTGCAGACGGCAAAGCGAGTGTCACAGCTCGTCTAACAATTTGAGTCACATGGTCAAGCCGATCTCACAGACCCATTGTTTGTGAACTGTTATCGATAGAAAGTATTCGTCTGTTGCACTCTATAGAAGAATTGTGTAACGACCTCCACAAATGTCGATAACACATACAAAATTTGCAGAGATCCACAAATTGAACGACTGGTTGGATCGTGGGAATAATTTGTAAAAGTTAACGAAAACGAGCTGCACATTTTCAAAATCACAAAGAACCTATACTTAAAATCTATAAATATTTATGGTGGATTATTTTTATCGATAACAATAGGTGGTTGGTCTGTGAGATCCGCTTGATTGTCGGCACCCTTGCTTTGTGCCTTGTGGTACTAACGATTTTTTCAATGCAAAAAAAAACCTTGAAGCGAAGAAGTTTATTGTTTTGTTTTAAATTTAATATAACCCTTCTGATGATCGTCGAAGACGATCGAAATATTGAAAAAATAAATTAAAAAAAACCCCAACAGTTTTTTTTTGAATTTGTAAATGACCTCGAGCCAGACTATTCATACTTTGTCTGGCTCGAGCCAGACTATCCTCGAGAAAATATAAATATATATACAATGTAGGTGAACAATACATAACTAACCAAAACTATTTTTTTTATCAAAATATTATTTTCAATTGAAATGGCGATTTTTTTTCCATTTTAATGAATATATTCTTAAAAGCTGACAACACTGATATTACCAGATGTTATTTTTATTGTTTTCTTTTACAAAAATTTTGCAAGATCAAATAAATATTTGCCGAAAAGATAGGAAAATATTTGTTCTCGGGTGGAAACACTGTGTTCACATTAGACTTATTTTTGTTTGCTAGCAAATAATTTTGTTTCCCGAAATCAGCTATTTTGTTGTTTGCCATTCAAAAATATTTTGTGGTCAGATTTTGACAAAGATATATTCAACGTTTTTCTTTAAAGATTTGCCTAGTGTGACCGTACCTTAAGTCTTGAAATCCATCGCGTAGGTAAGGGTAAAGCGACCCATCCTCTAAAGTTCGCCGATTCGCGGGGAGGATCCATCAACCAACAATCGTCAAAAGGTTCGCTGGGCTACTTTATAAACATATCAAAACATCAACATATTTTACTACACATACACGAAATTATTTTCTCTATGGGTGTTCTCAACTTCATGCACATATACAGGAATACACATACACAAAAAAATACTTACCCACACTCACTTATTTTATAGAAACTACAAATCAATGTTATTACACTAGAATCCTTTGGGTATTCCAATACGCTACACCGCAAGAATGAGGGAAAGTAACAGTTTGCGAAATATTTGTAAAAGATTGCGGTCATCAGGTAGTGTACGGAGCAGATATGAAGGATGGAATGGAAGTGGTTCAGTGAGCGTTTTCGAGTTCTATATACGAGTATTATAAACTATTTTAAAAACACAGAATTGGTCTGCTTTCCAAGAGGCTCACCGAAAGCAGCTTAACTATCGCAAGATGTTTGAAATATTCAATATATTTGAGTAAAATATAAGTTGAGAAGGAGCATGTGATTGTTGAAACTTTTGAATGCGTTGTTTATTGAAGTAGATATCCTATTGAAAGATAAGGCTTAAGAACAGCAATATATTCGTTAGTTGAAATTATGGCACTGGTTACTATTGATACCTTCCAGCTCTCTGCTACTCTGGAACAAGGTCAGGACTAATAAGTAAATTCTAGAACTGGAGGGACTTATGTGATTGAATTTATGAGAAAAATATTCTTGGATTCGATTTCACCAGAGCTGTTTATAGCTTTATTTGAGATAGATCGAATTTAAAATGTGTCATATTGAACGGAAAAGCTTTAAATTGAAAAGGACCGATTAGGTCAACCTTTGCTATTTACGGCTATAAGTCGTTTATTACGCAGCGGGACAAAATTATGCAAGGTCGAATTTAAAATGTGGCTTCTATTGCGGCAGAGCCTCAAATCGAGATGTACTCGTAACGTTCCACGTAAAATTTAACCATGATCAGGTTAGTTAGATCCTTGAAGAACGCTACACACAGAGAACACATTCGTTACCACAAGAGAATTTTTTTGCCAATGAAATAATTGAGGTTGCAAAAACATTAAAGTTTCCATCAGTGCAACCGAATGTTTGTTGGAGCTGAAAGTACCGAACGAAGTTACAAAGTATCATTACCTCCACAATTTGTTTTCTGGGTATTAATATGGCAATTTATGACTCGAAATAAATGTTTACTTATATACTTTAAGAAGATTAAAGCATAGAGATGATTATATTGTTTTCTTTATGAAAAAGTCGAGAAAATGAGGAAAAAATTTCTCAGAAAAGTTGTCAAAATACACATTTTAAGATATTATGTTAATACGAGTATGTACTATGTTTTCGAACACGGGGGTATATTGGGCGTGTTTTTTTTGGTTTAGCTAATAAGTGGTCGCTTAGGCCAAGACTGTGAAAAAAATCTGTGTATACCTGAACATCCATTTATAAACCTTTTAGTGCAAGTGCTTGGAGTTTATAGAATGTAAGTTTATAGCTTGGCCATTCCTATTGATTTTTTTTTTAAATTTAAAATTTTCAAAACAAACTGTTAATGATGCAAATTGTAAATGGATTTTTATAAACCAACTTTTTTTTCTATTTTTGTACAATCATGCGAAATTATCGCATTAGCGACCTCTGACTCACTTAATAACAGAGCAACAAATGAATACGCCTATCACTTGTTATGAACTCATCTTAAAAAACCTTACCTTATAAAACTCCACCTAGTTTTATCAAATCAATTCATTAAAAAAGTCTCATTAAACGAGATATTACCTAGTTATAGCTCAGATTGGTGTTATAATACATTTGAGACTAAGTGTATATCATTATAATCGGCCTGTAGTTATGAATATTTAAAAATGTTTCAATGAAGTCTACATCTGAACCGAAAAAAGTTTTACTACCAAAAACTAGTTGCCCTAGGCAAACAGGGTTTTCCCTAGGCAAAAACCTTAACAAAATTCAGAGTTTCATCAATATCGGTTTACACCCAGAGAAAAAATATGGGTCACGGGTCAAATATGGTCACGTCAAATATGGTCTACGCAATAAAAGTACGTCGTAACCATAGTATTTAATTTTGACATAAGTATGATTGCCTCAATACAAATATTGCTGAAATGTAACAATAGCATTATTGCCAAATTTAAAAATGAAATTATGGTTGTGGCAACAAAATAAATATTGTTGGTGCGACAAAAGTATTGTTTTTGGGGGTTATCTCTGAACTGAAAAAAACTATCATCATTATCTAAAGGGTTTTCCAATAGGGACATTAGAATTTCGCATCTTTATGTCAACGCATCCTCAAACATTTTTAATGATCTTTCAGTGTCAAAACGTCACTCGAAGTCAACATTTTCATCATGGTAAAGTGCATTTACGAGCAACGGTTGGAAATCATTAAAAGTTTCTACTGAAATTCTGAGTTGGTGTCTCTGGCAAAGTTTTACGAAAATCCAGTATTTCATCGAAAAATCATCTTCAGTGATGGAGCTTATTTTTGGCTGAGTGGATTTGTCAATAAACAAAATATGTGACAGCAACAAACCCACATGAGCTTTAAGAGACACAGTTGCACCCGCAAAAAATTACTGTGAGTGTAATTTTCATGTCGGAGATGATCTTGGACCGTTTGTTTTTCGTCGAAAAAACACTCGTCATGTTACCGTCAATAGAGAGAGCTATCGTGCCATGTTAGAACATTATTTTTGACCTGAATTAGACGAGCAACGTATAATATTCTAATCGATTTTTAATAACGCTTTTCTGTATTGAAGTAGAGAAGTGGAAAATTTATTATGGAAAAATATTCGATAAACCAACGTGTTTTAATTGGTAAAACATTTTATCAAAATCAATCATCGATTACTGTCGATTACGATGAGATGTGCTAACAAAACACACTATTTATTGTATAGTGAATGGTTTCAAAGAAAAAGTGTCTGTAGCTGATAGGCCCAAGCATGGACCACAACGTACTGCAAGATCGGCTGAAAACATTATTGTTGCCCAAGAAAGTGTTAAAAACAATCCATCAAACTCAATTCGCACCGTGCTCACGAGCTTGACCATCAAAGAACAACTTTGGACAAGGATTTGCATTGTTTTCATTTAAGATTCAGTTGACACAAGAACTTTTTCCACTTGACCATTTACGTCGCCGTTCATATGCCAATAGGATATTACAACTCGCTCGCCCATGACAACCCCAATTTTCATGAAAAAATCGTAATGAGTGACGAGGCACAATTTTATTTGAATGGACATGTGAATAAACAGAGTAGTCGGTTCTGGGCAACGGAAACCCCTCAAATTATTCATCAGTCACCTTTGCATCCATTAAAAGTGACAGTCTGGTGTGTAATTTGGTCATGAAAAAGCCTCAAATTATTTATCAGTCACCGTTGCATCCATTAAAAGTGACAGCCTGGTGTGAAATTTGGTCAGGAGAAATCATTGGACCTTACTTCTATCAAAATGAAAACGGCGTAACGGTAACTGTCAATGGAGAGCGATATCGTGATATTATTGAAAATTTTTAACCCATGCTTTGGGCTTGATTAACATGTGGTATCAACAAGACGGTGCCACATCGCATACAGCCAGGATTACAATGGAATTGCTGATGTTGATTGGCCTCCTCGGCCGCCTGATATGAGTGCTCCGGATTTATTTTTGTGGGAATGTCTGAAAAGCAAGTTTTATGCCAAACAAACCATAGACGAGCTCGCATTTGTGCGGCTAACAGAGGCGGACATTTATCTTATATTGCATTCCATACATTACTACCGACACTATATAAAACATTTATCAAATTAAGGATACATTCTCATTTATTTAATCAAAAATTATGAACAAACAAAGTAGTATACCTTCCCGAGGGACACCCTGTATATATTACCCTGAAATCACAAAACAAATTTTGTTTATAGTCTTAAATGATTTAGTTCTTACATAATTAAGCTATAATTGTATGAACTGTAGTAGAATCAGTAAAAATACGAATTTTAAATATATTTAATCATTTTAGGAATTCTTGGAATTTCCAAACTATCTAACATACTTAGCTTACGTAGCTTTAAGCCTTCAGTACGGATATTATTTTAATTATCACACGTGGTTTTGCCATGAAATTATATTTAACTGATATATCTGTGATGTTTTCCAAATCATAGTACAAAATTGAAAATCCTCAGTTTGAACCCAGTGCCCAATATCGTCTTTTAATCTCTTACTCTCAACTCAGAGGTTTTTCAATCCCAAAGGAATAGAACGATGTGTCGATTTCTCCTCAACCGAATGTTCCATTAAGCCATACATACAAGCACGTACGGATACATTGATTATATCCGTGCATACATTTGTCGTTAGTTCTATTTATGAAAACATATACCCACACACACATATCGGTGAGTGGGTGTGTGTGTGTCGGAACTACAGGAAATTTGTAGATGTCTGCATCGTACTGGATTATTCCTGGAGCACACAGTGAGTGAGTGACATTTGACAAGCCAAACAAGCAAAGTACGTGGGAGAGGGAAAAGTAACACAACCGACCAACACAAACACACTGTAAGAAGCTTAGGGAAGCACTGTTTGTGTTAGTCCTAGGGTGGCCAGAATCTTTTTGTGTGGATGTCCATGCCATGGCTTCAAGGTTACATTGCATGTTTACATTATGATTTTGCTCAGAAGAAAAAACGAATGAAGAAATAACTAACACCAATAATAGCACCCACCGACATTGGAGCTCACCTTGTACTAGGAGCCTTGACGATGGTCAACAACATATGCACCGTCGCATACATCCAGACGTAGATGGCTGGCTGGCTGCTCCCAGCTACTTAAAGGCTTTGCGTAAAGCCAAGAAAATGGATTTGCATTTAAAAACTGATGTAAGCGAAATGCAATTTGTAGTGGAACTATGCAAACACTAGAATATTTTTTTCCTTTTGAAAAATATGGGCAAGGCACTGTGTAGAAGAAGACGTTAAGTTGCATACTTTGAAAGGAAAATGTTTGACCAGGGTTTTAATAGGAAAAACTGCATGGCCTCTTGGAAAATGCCATTAGATTAAAATATGTTTTTGTGCGCAATTTTCCACATATTCTGTGTAAAATCCGGTACACACATGGTAAAATACATAAGTACTTTATTATTAAGTCTTTCAGATGTCATGAAAAAACATAATTTTTTAAAATTTTTAAAGAGTGAAGCAATGCATAATTAGACCATATTTGATTTTTTTTTTTGTTTAATGGGAGCGGAAAATTAAATCATAGAAGATGTAGCGAAACTTCACCGCTTAGTAGACGCGCTTCGTTTTTGGTGGTGAGCGACTTATTAATACCATTGTTGCTATTATTATTATTATTTTTTTAAATAAATAAATAAATAAATATTTGAGGTAGACCCACCTTTCATTGAACCAATCGACTCAGAAACACTAGCCATCCATTTTTTTACATTTCAGTCAAATAGTCACAACTTTGGAACGAAATGACCTAGGGGCTTCGTTTAGGTAATTTTGGGGAGGTAAGAGGTTTGGCTATCTTTTAAAAGAGAAACAAAAATAAACAAAACAATGTGACCACTGGTTCAGCACTTGGCAATTTTACCTTAGCTACCTTTTTTTTTACCTACCCTCCCACCACCAATCCGTAAAATTTCAAACCGCTGCCATTTCGCCCCCTTGCATTTTCCGGCATGATCGTAAATAAACATATTTTCATGATATAAGCCAAGGAATACGCTCGTGAAATTTGTCCATTCGTAAATGAATCACCCTGTATGCACTTAGTCCAATTGTGCCTAAACCAGTTGAGAATTGCTGTTTTGGGTCGATAAATCCCTATTAGTAGATGCAACAGCAGGATACCACTTTAACAGCTGTCATGCTATCAAATGGCGAAAACAGCTTATTACTACTATGTAAGCTGCCGGGACGAGTAGGATGAAAGCGTCAAACCCGTCTCATGCTTACGCTCTTTGCCTGAGTGGGTTTAAGATTTTAGGGGGAATCCTGCCTCTCGAACGTCTCTGAAGTTCAGAGCCCATAAATTACACAGTGCAACAGTGGAAAAAATGCAAGAGCACCACAGTATCGGTTCGACTCTACTACCAAAGGGTTCTATTACCCTATACTTGGTTTAGCTTGATTGGTGACCAATTTTTTTTATGGGCCTCAAAAGTTTTGAAAATCAGTGGCCCCCTCGAAAAATGGTGCCATCAGTTTTTTCCCAATAGCTAACACATACTTCGTGATAGCGCTAAACTATGTTCGGTAATAATGTAGCTGGAAGCGCTGTGCACATATGTTGTAAACACTTTATGCCAAAAAAAAGTAATTCATTCCTGACCTATTTAAAAAAAAATAAAAATAAATTGATTCTACTTTGGTAGTAGAATCAAACCTAAACTGTGGAGTTCTTGCATTTTTCAAAAAGTCATCATTTGTCTCACTGTGTTATTAATCTTAAAGATTTATAAGCAGAGACTCACAGGGACTGAATGATTAACCAGACCACAGTAAACTGGGAACAGTATAAGTGAAAAAAAACAATTCAATTTATCTAAAATTGTTAAAACTAGAGCCTGAAATGATTTACAGTCCACAAACCATCCCGACTTTATCGTTCTGCGCCTCTTTATAGCACTTTGCGTCATTTTTGTTAAAAAATGTTTCGAAAGCTTACACCGCTTGCATATGGTCATGTACACGCAGAAAAAAAGTATGGTTGTGGTGACAATATTCAAAGAGGAAAATAATATTGTTCGGTGTATCGGTGTGGAAAAACAATATTATGATCCACACAATAATAGTATGATTCAAATACGACTTACTAGGATCCTCACAACCATACTTTGATCCTCAGAACAAAACTATGATTCACACATAACCATTCTATGATCTCCACAACCATAGTATGATTCGAACTTAACCATACTGTGACCTCTACAACCATATTATGATCCTCCGACCATTTTATGCTTCACATACAACCATAGTATGATCCTCACAACCATAAAATGATTCACATGCAACCATGTTATGATCCCTACAATCATAGTATGAACACACACAATTTTACTATGATCCCCAAAATTATTAGTTAGAATTGGGTTAAGTTGTCAACAATAGATTTGAATTATGAAAATTTTTTAGAAATACATTAAATTCAAAATAATAGAAGTGATTTATTTAACAGTAGAAAAAATCAGTTTAACCTTAAGCTTTTTTATTAAAAATATTTCACTAAAACAAAGCAGGTTGTTTGAAAATTTGTAATTTTCATATAAAAAGAACTAGTATTGCATTAGATCCGTAAGAATAACATTGTTTTAAAAAGCATATTCAAATGGAGAAAAATTACAATCATACACTTATAACCGTAATCATATTATTGTTTACATAAAACCTAAAAACAATACTATTGTCTCACCAGCCATATTCATGATGTTGCTTCAACCATATTGTCTTTTTTAAATTTGACAATAATACTATTGTTATATTTTTACAATATTAATATTGCGGCAATCAGAATTTCAAAACTGATTAAATTAAATTTTTGTCAAAATTAAATTCAATAAACAATACTATGCGGAGAACAAAGTATTATAGCCGTGATGATATAGTAACCATATTTTTTCTCTGCGTGTATTATTAGAGGTTTCAAGTGGTAGCTCTTTAGGTATATTTCAAAACCTAATCGCGATTGAAGTAATTTTGTCTTCTAGATCGATAGAAACTCAAAATGGGAATGACTTCTTGTAGGCGTAATTTGAAAACGTGTATCTCAACTTGGTTACTCATAATGCACTATGCGAAACTGAAGCATTATTGGATTTAATTTGTGACTTTTAGAGCGGCATTACAATTAATCGGAACAGACATTTGCGCGGAAGTTATTTGATAACATGGAGCGACAAAAAATCATTTTACTAGAGTTTCAATTGATTGCAAGATGTGGCTTCCAGAGCTAAAGTTTCTGAAATTGGGTTAGACTTTTGTATTATACCAAATATAAAGCGGTATGGACATATTTTAATTGGGTAATTCTTTGCCGTAAAATCTGAACAATGCATCAATTACATTACAATGATAGATGTACGGACGTTCGGAGATGGTGATTCTAAATCGACCAGTATAAATATTAATGTTAGATTTGATTAAATACTGAATCGGGAGGTAGAAAGGTTATTTGAGACCTTGGACTGATCTGGTCAAACTGCAGCGCTATTGTTTTAGACGCGGTCTTATGCCACGCATCAAATATTATCATTTTGTACAGAGCGGAAGCAAAATTATACTCCTATTCATAAAGTGAATTTTTTGATCGTGATCGGTTTATACTTTTGACCTAAACTTTGGTTACAGATGGGTGGTGAGTAAGCAAAAAAAATATTAAATTTTGAGTCGATCGGAAAAATTTGTTGTAGGTCTATCACAACTTTTTTGGGATGTTCAACTCATCATATATACTTCGCTACGATACCACAGTGCCACATGCCGATAACACATGGTATAAAATGTTTTTTTTTTCGCAAACATTAGCGCATATGTATAAGTTCGAATATATTTGTACAAGGCTTAATCGACGTCCTATCTCACAACAACTCCAATATTATTTAAGTTCCATTCACACCTATTCCAAAATAAATATAATTCTCTTTGATATAAACCATTACAACATAAATTCCTGACGATAGTTGAGTAATTTAATTAATATCAATTTACTGACAGCGACCGCAGCTATATATGATTGATTTGACTAATTTCATCCCTGGCATCCAATAAAAATATCACTTCATATATGATTGACGGTAATATGTATTGAGTAAATATCCCGAGTTTCGCAATTTTCCTCTCAATGCTTCCATGTGGGTTGCCACTTCAATGCGTACTTTTTGGGGTACTTTCCATTGTCATGTTATTTATTGGTTGTCAGTTAAATGTCAGTTACACATAACATCCTCCTTCCCCTGTCCTACGGGTCGCCTTCCTGTTCAGCCAGTCACGCAACCTCGCACTCAAAGGCAAAAACACACATATTTTTGTATCAACTTGAACGCAAATACCTTCTTTCTTCTGTCAAAGTGAAAAAACAGGAATGAGAGAAGACGAAAAAAATCAGAGGACTAGAGATGAAAGGACGAGAGTACTTTAAGAAATTGTTTTCTATCTACGATAGATTATTTCGGTTACGACGAAAAGCTCAGAAAGAAATCTTCAATAATAATAACGAACAGCCACAGACATAACGTGGAAGCGGGGGCCAAGATGCAAAGACTGGTCGCACATATACCTTTGAGCGGAACAAAACGAACTATTATTTATGGATGAGAAGATCTCAAAGACCTTTTGTACTTCCTTTGGGGGAGCAGCAGACATTTCGTAGCCGCACATATACAGTGGTGTTGCTCGAGAAAGTGGTGTTACTTATGTGACGCGCAAAATAGAAAGGGACCTAAGGTTAAAAACCAGTTTTGTTCAGGAGAGCCATTTTAAAGATTAGGCCCCTTTCAATTTGCGCTTAGAATCGTCGACTTCACTTTCATAAAACGCGCATATCTCTGGGAGGGAACACTTTTGGGGCATGGAATCGGTCTCATTCGATGCTTAGATGTTGTCCACATCAAAAAAAAAAAGTGAAAAGTTTATGAAAAGTTTTGTTCAGGAGAGCCATATTTAAGATTAGGTCCCTTTCTATTTTCGCTTAGAATCTTCGACTTCACTTTCATAAAACGCGCATATCTCTGGGAGGGAACACTTTTAGGGCATGGGATCGGTGCTCAGTTGTTGTCCACATCAAAAAAAGAAAAAAAAAATGAAAATTTATTTTTTTACCCTTTTCTCTATGCGCACATATTATGTTTTGTAAATGTGAAATTCATTAAAGCGGGTCATAACTTACTAGACTAAATTAAGAACAATCGAACAAATGGTAGGACTACAACGCGGGAGGAACCTTTGTGTGATTCTTGCACCAGAGCCATCTAAAAAAATCGTCTTGAGGCGAATTTCTTTTGGGTTACTTATAGAACTCAAACAATTCTCTATACAAAATGTTTAGCAAGACCGATTATAGAAATGCTGATCTAGAGCGCTAGTGCCTCAATTTCAAAAATACCCATCTTTGGGGGCTGTATGAAAATATGGACCGATGGACTTAATTTTGCCAGACTTAATTACTGGTCGTTCGAAACCTACAATGCAACAGTTGAGATCGACCAGATATCTTTTGTGGTTTTAAGCGCAATAGTACCCTCAATTTGGTGGGTCATTTGTGTGGGCTCGAAAACATTGTGTATCTCCAGATTATTGTATTGGTGGTTCGGGAATCTGTTTAGGGTAATCACGTTGTAATTTCAAATAGAACGGAATACATGGGTTAATCTCTTTTCCTTTAAGGAGTTACAGCCTCAGCACTTTTTATAAAAAAACGCAATACGAGGGCTTATCAATAATTCCGTGACTGCTCGCATCAGGTACCATCTGTTAATACAAGTATACTACTGTCAAATTTTGAGAGAGTTCCGTCATTAAGTTTGTGTTTAACAGCTGTTCAAAACATAAAACCTCGTGGATTTTGTTAAGAATGGAAAAAAAACTGAATTTCGAGTGTTCATTAAGCATTACGAGGGCGACCGCAAAAGTAACTGGCCTAACATAAAAGAACCGTTTTTTTGGAATTAATATTATTTATTTTTCACCATAATTCCCTTGCAACTCAATACACTTCATCAAACGTTTTTCAAGTTTTTTAATTCCATCCGAAAAATAAGATTTTTCAAGACCTTTAAAATATGCCTCAGTTTCAGCAATAACCTCGCTATTGGACGAAAATTTTTTGCTACCGAGAATTTTTTTTAAATTTGGAAACAAGAAATAATCAGAAGGAGCTAAATCTGGACTATATGGTGGATGCGGAGCAATTTTAAATCGTAATTCGGCCAATTTTTGTTGAGTTAAAAATGCAGTGTGTGAAGGAGCATTATCTTGATGAAAAAGAACTTTTTTCTAAATGCGGTCGTTTTATCTTGATTCCTACACTCAACCGATCCAATAATGCACAATAATATTCACTATTTATAGTTTTTTCCTTTCTCAAGATAATCAATAAATATCCTTGCATCCCAAAATACTGTGGTCATTACTTTTCCTGCTGACTTAACAGTTTTCGCCTTCTTGGGACCACTTTTACCAGCTTCTATCCATTTTTTTGACTGTTCTTTGCATTCTGGGATGTATTGATGGATCCACGTTTCAGCAACAGGTATGAATCGGCGCAAGAACGCTATTGGATTACGCTCACAAAACGCTAAAAGCTCCTAGGAATTGGTCCAACGGACGATTTTTTGGGGCAAAGTCAACAAACGCGGCACCCATCTTTCGGATAGCTTTTTCATGTGGAGTTCATCATGTAAAATACTCCAAACTTGTTATTCACGTATTTTAACAATATCAGCAAGTTCTCTGAGCTTTATTCGCCTATCTTTAGTTACTTCATTAAATATTTTTCTAACGTATCAGTTTTCGGTCTTCCAGAGCGTTGTTCATCTTCCGTACTTGAACGACCCATTTTAAATTGTTGAACTCAGGATTTTACGGTGGAGTATGATGGTGCATTATCACCATGAACAGCATCCAATTCATCTTTGATTAATTGTGGCATATAACCTTTATATAAAAATGTTTAATTACCGCATGAAACACTTTATTTTCCATTTTTCAAAAATTATAAAACTTGTTTACTTCAATCACCTGTAACAAAGAAAATAATCATTAAATATTTCGGAAATTTTGACAGATGGCTTATAAAGGATTGCTTTTAAAAAACAAAAAAAATGCTAGTAAAACAGAAAATGTGCCAGGCCAGTTAGTTTTGCGGTCGCCCTCGTATTTTTGCTGAAAACAACCGTCATTCAACACAAGGAAAAGCTTAAAAAATTCTATGGGGACACTGCACTATCGATTTTACTGCTAAACAAGTGATTTAATGACTTTCGTTGTGGTCACACAATTACAAATGACGTTGAACGCTATGGACGGTTAATGGAGGTCAAAACACTCGAAGATGTCGAAAAATCCACGACAAGGTGTTGGCTGTTCGAAAAGTGAAAGGGCGTGAGATGGTTGATGCCATACGCATTTCATATGGCAGTGTGGTTTCGGTTACACATGATCTGTTAGGTTTAAGAAAGCTGTCTGCAAGATTGGTGCCGCGTTTGCTCTCAATTTGACCACAAACGTAATTGTGTGACAACTTCAAACAATTGTTTGAAGTTGTTTTGCCCCAATTTGAATAAGTTTTTGTGGTGGTTTATAACTGTAAATGAAACATGGATCCATTACAACACTCCGGAGACCAAGCAGCTGTCAAACCAATGGGTTTTTCCGGGTGAACTGGAACGAAGAAGGCCAATGTGAACTTGTTGGACAAGAAAGTGATGGCAACAGTTTTTTGGAATGCAAGCGGGAAAATCAGTGTCGATTACTATCTAAAGGAAAGAGCAATATTGCCTGGCTGACAGCTGCCAAGGTTTTTCTTCAGCAGGTTTGCCAACGATTACTTCAGCAACAAATCAAATTACTTATACGGAAGACCTATTTGTATTACTGAGAATTACCCTTTGCGTATATTCTTCGAACTGTGCGTAGAGCAATCTGCAACGCGCTATATCATTTCCATTAATTGTTTGTTCATGCGTTCGGTGCACATTAGGGCGTACCAATCCTTTTTAATAGTTTTTTCTTTTTGTTAATATTTATTCCTAATGCCTATTTTAAACCTCGAAAAATCCTATTTTTGGAAGCGATACAAAAATTGTAGAAACGTTGGACTAAGTGTACGAAGACGGTTCGGAAAGTTCTTAGCCTATCAATGAAAGAGAATAGTTAGTTTTTCAAAAATATTTTTATTTTTCAATATAATCTCCTGAAACTTCAATACACTTAGTCCAACGCTTATCTAGTAATTCTATCCCTTGATTAAAATAGTTTTCCTCAAGGTCTTCAAAATAGTGGTTTACAACTGTAATTGCATCTTCATTTGAGGTAAAACGCTTGCCAGCAAGGATTTTTTTTAGATTTGGGAACAGGTAAAAGTCACTAGGAGCTAAATCAGGAGAATAAGGTGGATGGTCAAGCAACTCGTACTTTAATTCGTTGATTTTAGCCATTGTTAAAACACTCTTGTGCGCTTGTGCGTTGTCTTGATGAAAAATTATTTTTTTGTGTTGTAAGCCAGGACGTTTTTCTCGAATTTGTACATTTAATCTAAAAGGTTGCAATAGTACTCTGAATTTATTGTTTTGCCCTTTTGCAGATGGTCAATCAATAAAATAACTTTGAAGTCCCAAAAAACCGTTGCCATAACCTTACCAGCCGATTGAATTGTTTTTGCCTTCTTTGGGGCACTTCCTCCAGCTTCAGTCCATTGTTTGGATTGTTCTTTTGTCTCTGGAGTATAGTGGTGGATCCATGTCTCATCAACAGTTATGAAACGACGCTTAAAATCCATTTTATTTCGCTGAAAAGGATCCAAACAAGCTTGAGAAATGTTCATTCTTATGCGTTTTTGGTCGTCTGTTAACAAGTGCGGCACCCATCTTGCAGAAAGCTTTTTTATCTGTAGTTCTTCATGCAAAATTAAATGGACTCGATCATTTCAGATGCCCATGATATTAGCTATTTCACGCACATTTATTCGTCGATCATTTAATACCATATCATGCACTATGGCTACAATTGCTGTTGTTGTTGCTGTTTTTGGACGTCCACTACGTGGTTCATCTTCAATGCTTGTACGACCACGTTTAAATTCAGCAACCCAATTTTTTACTGTTGCATATGAAGGAGCACTTTCACCTAACACATTCACCATATCATTATGAATTTCTTGTCCCGATAAACCTTTTTTATGTAAATATTTAATGACACCACGCATTTCTAATTTTTCCATTGTAAAAAAATCGCGGATGCGTCTTGTGTGAACACCTGTTTCTATATGAAGGAGTTGCCATATGTGTTCATAGCAGAGATGGAAGTTTCCAAAACACTTAATTTTATTCTGTTTATACCGCGCTTTTTGTGCTAGGCTAAGAAGTTTCCGAACCGCCCTCGTATTGAGCAAAAAATGAGATTATGTTAAAAAAAATTTTTTTTCGAAAAAAAAACTGTTTAATTTGGAAAGTCATAGAATTATCGATATGACGTACCGTTGTATAAATAATTTTAGTTTCGTATGTTTAGCTCGTTTGTTTTATTTCGGTCAGTTGCTTTTACACATTGAACAGGGATTAACCGGCTCAAGACCTCTTGCTTCTATATTTAAATAGAAGACAAGTTTTTAATAAAATGGCAAAGTGACATTGTTAAAAACTTGTCTTCCATTTAAATATAGAAGCAAGAGGTCTTGAGCCGGTTAATCCCTTGTTCAAATTTAGTTTCCTTAACTAACTCACTATAACCGTATTAAAGATTTCATTTCCACTTTTATATATTTGTAACCACTGTACCCCGGTGAGTACGTTAGAGTTTTCTTATATCCCCTCGTTATGTACGTTTCTAGAAATGTGTACCGAAAGTAGTACACATACGCGCGTACATGGCAGACACTTGAATCAAAATGTCAATATTGACATTATTCACCGTTGATGTTATCGACGACAATACCCAAACGCGACGCTTACCCACAGACTCGAACAAAGCAAACCAGAGATTTTGAGCAGGATGTGAATGTTAAGCCCTAAGATAGACAAAAAGCGACCTCGGTGGAGGTGGTGGTGGTCCGAAGTCTTACCACAGCACACATTTCCATGGTTCATTAGTTCCCCCCTGCCAAGCTCCAATCACACGCATTTCATTGTATGGCCACCAACATCCATCCATTTATACCACACACAGTGATTTCTATTTAAAGGTTATTGGGGATATTCTTAAGCATTCAGGATGTTCGCCGTATTAGTCGTCCTTAATTGAAGGGAAACTTGCTCAATTTCATCTTCGTTTAACTTGAAACATCTTCAGATCCATTTTGTAGTAATCTGATGTAGTTATTTGGATATTTATTTAAGCGGACAATTTCGTGTAAGGTTTTATTTAAGTTTTTGCAGCCGGTACTTATTTGTAGCTGAGGCACGTGGTAGTAACTCGCACAGATTTGATGGGTAAATAAAACTAAATGCGACGTTTTATGGGTTTTGCATCTTTCCTCCAAATTGTATGGATTACATAGTTCTTCTCCATGTCCTATGAGCCAAGTCAAACAGTAAAAGCAGGAAACTTAGATGGAGACCAATGCAGTAATAAGTAACGTTAGGTGACGTAGGGGATTAGGGATATAAATCAAAGGTCTGATCGGGTTAAACTTCACAATAGCCAGTACTTGTTATAGTGGCCATTTATATAAAACGGCTAGTGTGCTAACAGGGCAGCTTTATTGTCACTAGGGTAGAAACTTGACAACTAGAGTGTCCAAAAAACAGGGATTTTTAGAAATCGGTGTTTCTAGTGTTTTCAAGCCGTGTTTAAAAAAAGTGACTGGGTTTTTTTTAAGTAAAAAACCAGCATTAACTCTGGTTTTAGTCTTTTGTCAAGGAACGGAAAATATATTCCCGATCAGAAGTAAAGTACAGGGTGTCCGCCGGGAAGGTAGACTACTTTGTTTTGCCGTCATTTTGGTAAACATAAGTCTTGGCAGTTCATATTTGGCAGTTGTTGTTATTGTTGTAACAACAATGTATTTATTTTGAAGTCTTGTTCGTCTATTGGGGATCTGCTGCGATATCCAGGTGGAGGAAACGCGCCATTTGAACTGGATGCGTCCACAGAGACCTGGGGGTCAGCTGAGTGGGCTTGGCCGGACAATCAAAAAGGTACAGCACATCATGTGGTCCCTGATGGCAGGCGGGACAGATGTCCGGAACGTTAGCATCAATTCGTGCCCAGTAAGAATTGTAGCGGCTGCACCATCCAGATCTCAGCTGCGCCAAAACCACGAGCGTCTGTCGCAGAAAAAAGTACGGTTGTGGTGACAATATTCGAAGAGGATCATACTATTGTTGGCCATATGGTTGTGGCACAACAATATTATGATCCTCACAACAATAGTATGATTCACACACAGCCATACTATGATCCCCACAACCATAGTATGATTCACACTCAACCATACTATGATCTCCACAACCATACTATGATCATCAGAACCATAGTATGTTTCTCATACAACCAGAGTATGATCCTCACACCCATAGTATGATTCACACGCAACAATACTGTGATCCCCACAACCAAAGTATGATTCACACTAAACCATACTGTGATCTCCACAACCATACTATGATCCTTACAACAATATCATAGTATGATTCACACGCAACTATATTATGATCCCTTCAACCATAATATGATTCCACTCAACCATACTATGATCCCCAAATTTATTTTTTAGAATTGGGTTATGTTATTATTCAACATTAGATATTCTTATTAAAGATTTTTTTAAAATTTGTTCATAGCCAGATTTGAGACAATGTTTCTATTGAACATTTTATTAAAGAAACAAAAATATATGTATATTCAAAAGTTAGTCAAAAAGACTTGCTACAACCATATTTTTATTTCTAAATTTAGCAATAATAGTATTGTTACATTTCAACAATATTATTATTGACGCAATCATACTGTTGTCAAATTAAAATTCACAAAATAATACTATGGTTGCGACGAGCATGCTTTTGTTGTAGAGAACATATTATTGTTGCCGTGACCATATAGTAACCATGTATTTTCTCTGCGTACAGGCGAAATCTCCGGGTGATGCTCCCCTAGCACTCGGTAGCTGGATACTGTTGCTGCGACTTCATCGGCGTGACATAGAGACGTGGCAAATTTATTTTGGAAAAATATTCGATAAACCAACGTGTTTTAATCGTTAAAACATTTTGTCAAAATCAATCATCGATTACTGTGACGATGAGAAAGTCACGTAAAATTTTTGGAAGAAAAAACGTGCCACCAAAACTCAGTATTTATCGTGTAGTGAATGATTTCGAAGAAAGAGGGTCTGTAGCTGATAGACCAAAGCATGGACCACAACTTACTGCAAGATCGGCTGAAAACATTACTGCTGCTCAAGAAAGTGTTCAAAACAGTCCATCAACTTCAATTCGACGCCGTGCTCAGAAGCTTGGTCTTCAAGGAACAACTTTGGCCACAATTTTGCTCGCGGATTTGCATATGTTTCCATTTAAGATTCAGTTGACACAAGAGCTTCTTCCACAAGACCATTTACGCCGCCGTACATATGCCAATTGGATGTTACAGCTCGCCCATGACAACCCCGATTTTTATGAAAGAATCATAACGAGTGACGTGGCACATTTTCGTTTGAACGGATGGATATGTGAATTAACAGAATAGTCGGTTCTGGGCAATGAAAAACCCTCAAATTATTCATCAGTTACCTTTGCATCCATTAAAAGTGACACTCTGGTGTGCAATTTGGTCAGGAGGAATTATTGGAACTTACTTTTATGAAAATTAAAAGGGCGTAACGGTAACTGTCAATGGGGAGCGACATGATTGAAAACTTTTTAACGCCAGAACTGCATGCTTTGGGCTTGATTAACATGTGGTATCAACAAGACGGTGCCACATCGCATGCAGCCAGGATTACAATGGAATTACTACGAGACCTCTTCACAAAAAGTTAGGCTGCTATATATATTTCTGGCCTAATATTGAAAATGTGAATCATCAAAAATGGTTTTGTGGTTTTTCAAAGTATTCTCCAGCATGATTTATACACTTTCGCATGCGCTCAAACTAATTGTCGAAGCACTTTTTCCATTCCGATTGAGACACCTTCAAAACATGGTTTTGGAACGCTTCAAAACATGGTTTTGGAACGCTTCAAAAGCATCTTCTGGCGTCGAAAATCGTTGACCATAGATTTTTTATTGATGTGCGGGAATAAAAAGAAGTCATTGGGTGCCAAGTCAAGGCTGTACGACGGATGACCCATCAATTCGTTTTTCAACGCTTCAACAGCATCTTCTGGCGACGAAAATCGTTGACCACGCATTTTTTCTTGATGTGCGGGAATAAAAACAAGTCATTGGGTGCCAAGTCATGGCTGTACGGCGGATGACCCATCAATTCGACGGTTTGGCCGGTCAAAAAGACGCTGGTTTGAGCCGATGTGTGAGAGCTCGCATTGCCATGGTACACAATATTTCGTCTTCTCTTGCTCGTTTTTCGAATTTCTCCAAAGACTTCAGGCAAACAAATTGTGGTGTACCACTCAGAATTAACCGCCCTACGTTGTTTAAGCGGAACAGTCGCCACATGACCAGTTTTACTAAAGAAACAGGCGACCATTTGCTTTGAAGAGCTTCTTCCACAAACAACTTTCGTTGGATTTGGCTCGTCTTCGAAGACGCACACGGTCGATTGCTGTTTTCTTTCGGGCTCAAACGCATAGATCCATGATTCGTAACCTGTGACAAAGAAACAGGCGACCATTTGCTTCGAACTGCTTCTTCCACAAACAACTTTGGTTGGATTTGGCTCGTCTTCGAAGACCCACACTGTCGATTGCTGTTTTATTTCGGGTTCATACGCATAGATCGATGGTTCGTCACCTGTGACAAAGAAACAGGCAACCATTTGCTTCGAAGTGTTTCTTCCACAAGCAACTTTCGTTGGATTTGGCTCGTCTTCAAAGACTCACATGGTCGATTGCTGTCTTCTTTCGGGCTCATACGCATACATCCATGATTCGTCACCTGTGACGATCATATAAACGTCTTTTGAAACAGCGCGATCGTATTTTTTTAAAATTTCTTTGCACCAATCAACACGAGCCTTTTTTTGAGTGATTGTCAAATTGTGCGGGTTTTAACGAGAACAAACCTTTTATATGGCCAGGTGTTTATGCAATATCGAATGTATGCTGGTGGAGGAAATGCCCAAGGATGCCTCTATCTCACGGTTTGCCAAATGACGATCTTGCATTATCATTCAACGACCCTTTTTGGACGACCTTCGTCTTTGAGCGAGAGTCGGCCACGATTGCATTCATTAAACCAGTTTTTCACAGTGCTATGGGACGGTGCTTCATCGCCGTACAAAGATTTAAGTTCATCGATGCACTCTTGTGATAATCCTTGTGATAATCCACGTCAAAAGTTGTGAAAAATGATCGCAAGAAAATGTTCACGAATTAATTCCATTCTTTTGCCTTAGTGTTGCCTAGGCGTAGAAATATATATAGCAACCCTCGTATGTTATTTTTAATCAATTTGAGAATTTGTATTTTTCATTATTTTTAGGAAATATTTTTTTTTATTATCTAAACTTCAGAGTAAATACTCGTATTAAAATTTCTAACGATTCGAGAACTGAAAACATATTGCTTTCGTTACATGTTTTTCTACGTAAGTGCTCACCTAGCACATGCTTTTTATAGCGTTTTAGTTTTATCTAATTAATTTTACAAATTGTTCAGTGTTTTTTATTTCGCAATATCTAGGACATATTTAAAATTTTACGATGCCAGTAGAAGTTGTGTGTGTTAAACGTAATATTTTGCTAATACAACACTTTATTGTCACACAAAAAAAAACATCAGCTCGGGCTATACGTCCACATAAAACACATGTTGACTAATCGTGTTCACATATGACATGGTCGAACAAAAACAGCTCACACCAAACGGCAGTAGTGGTGGGCTGTTACATGGCCAACCAAACCTTAGCAGTAGCAGCTGTACTGGCCATACGAATATGAAACAGGGTGACATGCCACTGTCAGCAAAGAACAAAGTTGGCGAATAAAAACTTTTAATAGCAGCAAATAAATTCTTTACAAGTATGTGTCAAACATTTTGTGTGAGACTTTATTATTGTTTGTCGCACAAAGTTAAAGATGTACTTGCAGCGGCAGCAGTAGTGGTATGAAAATAAACCAAGTATGAAAACTTTTTATGATGGCTACACCAACAGTGTCCAACAGATAGCAACATACATATGGATTTCTGTATGAATATGAGAGCATGAAAAGTATAACAGATAAAATAAACTACATCTAAAGTTCAACAGCCAGTACGTGATGGTTCTTCTGTTGAGTTGCAAAGTTAAAGGTGATCCTGTGCAGTTTCATTCATTCATTCACGTCCAATGTCAACTGTTGACGTACGCACAAAATTGCCACACGAATTGTAAGTAAAAGTGAATAGAAGTGAGTAGCATGCCTGGTAGTCAATAGAGAATAGTCGTATGAGTATATCCGGCTGATATGAATGGACAAATGTAATCGTAAACTCTTGCCTTAATAACCGGCGCCCGTTTGAATAGCACAATTGTAATAGCAAACTTTTGCCATAATAACTGAATACAGTACGAATATTCGGTCAAATAGAGGTATAAGTATTTGGCAAAACTTCGACTTTGGTAATGCAGGAAAAAAAATAGTTTTTTTAACATATTCTGATGGGAAAATATACTCGTACATAAATATTTAAGAGATTTGCTGCAAGTATTTTAGGGTTTGGGTGTAAAAAAAAGTGGACAATTTGAATGTGGAGCCGTTTCGTGTGACTACTAGGGTTGCTCCATATATTTCTGACATTTTCGTTGGAAAGTTTGACATTTTTTAGCATAAACGTACTCAGAACGTTTTGACGTACGACCATCATTTGTGTTGTTTACAGTGACTTGAAAAAATCAATTTGGCAAACAAATGGAATTAATTCGTGAACATTTTCGTGCGATCATTTTTCACAACTTTCGACGTGAATTATTACGACAAGAGTGCATCGATGAACTTAAATCTCTGTATGGCGATGAAGCACTATCCTATAACACCTGGCCGTAAAAAAAGTTTGTTCTCAATGAATCCCGCACAAATTAACAATCGCTCATAAAAAGACTCGTACAAAGAAATTTTGAAAAAATACGATCGCGGTGCTTCAAAAAAAGTCACAGCTGATGAATTATGGATCAATGCGCATGAGCCCGAAACAAAGCAGCAATCGACCGTGTGGGTCTTCGAAGACGAGCCAAATCCAACGAAAGTTGTTTGTGGAAGTTGTTCGTGGTCATGTGGCGACTGTTACGCTTGAGCAACGTAGTACGGTCAATTCTACACAATTTGTTTGCCACAATTTGTTTGCCTGAAGTCTTCGGAGAAATTCGAAAAACGAATAAGAGAAGACGAACCATTGTACACCATGACAATGCGAGCTCTCACACATCGGCTCAAACCAGCGCCTTTTTGACGGGCCAAAACGTCGAATTTATGGGTCATCCGCTGTACAGGCCTGACTTGTTACCCAATGATTTCTTTTTATTCCCGCACATCAAGAAAACAATGCGTGGTCTACGATTTTCTTCGCCAGATGATGCTGTTGAAGTTTGCAAAAACCATGTTTTGGGGGTGTCTTAATCGAAGTGGAAAAAATGCTTCGCGCATGCTAAAGTGTATAAGTCATGCTGGAGAATACTTTGAAAAACAATAAAACTATTTTTGATGACGAATATTCGCTTTTTCTTTATATATATATATATATATATATATATATATATATATATATATATATATATATATATATATATATATATATATATATATATATATATATATATATATATATATATATATATATATATATATATATATATATATATATATATATATATATATATATATATATATATATATATATATATAAGAAAATAAGTATGGTTGGGGTAACAAGATTTCACGATTTCATACATAATATTGTTGTGTCACAACAATACTATGATCCCCACAACCCAATTATGATTTACACTTTACAATAATATGATTCACAATCAACCATACTATGATCCCCACAGCCTAATTCTAATTCACACCCAACAATAATATGATTCACTCCCAACAATATTATAATCCCCACAACTAGATTATCATTTTTGCAACCATAGTTTATATCACATTCAGTCATAGTACGACTACCACGACAATAGAAGGATTCATACGCAGCCATGTTATGATCCCTATAAATATAATATAATCCCACTCAACCATACTATGATCCTCAACATAATTTATAAGGATTGGGGTATGTTGTTATTCAACAATAGATTTACATTATGAAAATTACACAGTGTAACAAAAAGAATGAAGTCAAATACTTGGAAATTAATATTATTTTTCTTGTAGTTCTTGCTGAGTATAACAAGAAACCGGTTTTGGAATTTCCCAAACACCTATGAAGTTACGGGTAAAAAAACGGTCTTTTGGATCTTACGCACTTATATGCCAGTAACTTGGTTGAATATCAACGGTCAAACAAATATTTCTAAGTAGTATTGCCAATAATTGAATTTTTTCAAAAAAAAAATTGTTTTGTTTTTGTTGATTTTTAAAAATAACACCGAATTGTATTTGTAAGATCACTCACTTTATTATTCAGTTCAAAAATTTTTCTGTTCGTTTTAAAAAATTCTGTGTAAAAACGCATCCAAAGTTAAAAAATTACAAATTTTTTTAAAAAAAAAAAGAGTTTACAGGAAAAATACACAGATTTTTTTCAGTATGATTTTAAAAGTGTATACACCATTCTTCTTGGTTGATATTCAACCAAGTTACTGGCATATAAGTGCGTAAGATCCGAAAAACTGTTTTTTTACTCGTAACTCCAATTTTGGAGGTGTTTGGGAAATTTCAAAACCGGTTTCTTGTTGTACTCAGCAAGATCTACAAGGAAAATAAAATAATTTCTCAGGTATTTTTTCTCTGTCACACTGTGCTATTTAAGAAAAATAAATTTAAAATAATAAAAGTAATTTACTAAACAACAGAAATAAAATAATAAAAGTGTAAAAAAGTTTATTAAACAATAAAAAAAATCCGTTTAAAAAATTGTGTTACATTTATTAAAACTATTTTACAAATCCAAAGCAGTTTTTTTTGAAAAATGTTAATTTACAGATAAAAAAAATCCTAGTACTGCGTAAGATTCGTAACAATAACATTGTTCGAAAAAAATACCTACATGTTTTCAAATTTTTTCAAATTACTATCAAACGTAACCATATTATTGTTAAAATAAAACATAAACAACAATACTTTTGTCGCAACAACCATATTTATATAGTTGCTACAACCATATTCCCTTTATTAAATTTGGCAATAATATTATTGTTACATTTCAACAATATTATAACTGCCGCAATAATTCTTTTGTAAACATGAAATTTAAAAAAAACAATACTATGGTTTCGACTTACATACTTTTATTGAAGAGAACATATTATTGTTGCCATGACCATATATTAACCATATATTTTTTCGGTGTTTAGAGCGTGTTAGAATTTCTCGACGTTCACCGATTGACAAACATTATGGAGTCCCAGATAAGTATTTCGCAATGTTACAAACGGAATGACAAATACTTAAACATACACTCCATCCTATGGTGGGGAGTATAAACAATGTTATGTTAATCCATGCAACATTGGATTTAATATGTGGCTTCTAGAGCAACAGCACTTCATATGGGTTGGGAGCTTTGCTTAAAGAATATTTGAAGACATGGTACGATTAGATCCAATTTTACTAATGTTGGCTACAGCTTGCTCAAAAATCAGAGGAGCATTTAAAATGCCGCTTTGGGCCTACTGGTTCTGAAACCAGGAAGAACCTTTATATCACTTCAAAACATATATAGATATAGAGACATTTTCCAGTATGAGTTTAAGTTAGCAAAGCACAGGATAAAATTTAACTTCAATCTTAAAGCTAAATAAAAAAAATAAAAAAAAATAAACACATTCCTGTAAAATGTCTTAATGTTTAAGGACAAAATTAAACTTAATTACAAAATTTTATTTAAATTTTTATAACTTTTCCCTATTTCAAAATAAGCTCATGATAGCATCATCTATTGTTCCAAAAAATACAGTTACCACAAAAAAAATGATCCCACAAAACTTTTATTGTTACTAAACACTTAACGCGTTTTTTAACTTCATAACTCAGAGAAACACGGTTTGTTCATTGTTCGCCATTCTTATCTTGCCGAACAATGGCAACCAAACGGCTCTGGCGTCGTTCTGCGTATGCTCAAGTGTTTGCATTCACTTATTATTAAAAAGATTTTATCCGCCACACAAAAGAAAACGGCTTAAGGTAATATCACGAAAAATTACTGTTAAAACACCTGAAAAGTACTTGAAGCATTCGCTGTGAACTTCTTGAGAAAGTTTTAAACGTAACATTGAAACTTGAAGTGCACAATGCATTTAAAATTTAATAACAAAAAAAACAATGGCTAGTGTGTGCAAAGTTGTAGAGGAAAAGCATTAATTTTTATTATGGCTTAGTTTAATAATTAAATTGCCATTACATTAAAGTTGAAAATCCTTGCACCAGATTTCATATCAAGTAGCTGAAGTTGAATAGCCATACAGAAGCTTAATGGACAAACAATCATCGGGTATATTTACTTTGTCATTCCGTTTGCACCACCACGAAACGCTAGTAGGAGACACTATTATGTATATGTGACAGCAATGGGGCGAAACACATCCTTGAGCAAAAGAGGCCGGTGCCATGCCCCTTTTAAAAACGTTTTATTGTACCGATCACTATAACACAATTTTACCGGAATGAAATCAATGATTAATTTTAACCAATGATTAATTTTGTCCAGTTTTGTCCCTTCTACGTTATTGCGAACTTTTCATTCGACTTTCATTACATCCTTTTGATGGTTTTGTCTTGGAACAATTTCGAAATCATCTTGCATATCCTAGCTAGATAGCTAGATTTTGCATTTCTCAGTTAATAACGCTGGGCAACAAAATTTGAAAAAAAATCTGCTATAGAAGGTTTAATAGTCAAATTAAGTTGATTTGATTACGAATTTAGTACAATTTAAATCTTCACTTCTTTTAATTTAATTTATGTTTGTTGCCTTTCGACCCATTTTCACCGCATGCTTTAAAGTGTCCAAAAAATTAAATTTTGTATTTGCACTTTTGATTCTAAATGGCCAGCAATCCCACTTTAGCAGACATGCATGCTGCAAATGTTATTTTTTCAGCGATCAATAATGACATTGATCCGGTTTGGTCCTTTGATCCCTATTTTTATGACATTCTGTTCTTTTACTGTTTGTTTCACCAATTTTTGTTAATACTCCAGTTTGGGCCCTTTATTCTGCATTTCTATTTCAAGTACCATACTATTGATATTGTTTTTTTTTGTTCTTTTAAGTTCATGTCTGTTTTGGCACATCTTAACCGTACCATCGTTTTTCTATGCCTGTTACTTTGACATTTGTTCCTTTTGCTTGGGGCACAATTTTCAACATTATTTTGTATGCAATTTTGTAATTTAAAAACTTTGTCCATTTAAGGCCAATTCAATTTTCCTGTTGTTTTCAACTTATTTTTATCTTCACTATTTCATACTTCTCCGTTTTTATACCCTTACGCACATAAAGTGAATACATCAAAAAAATTCTGTTTTCCATGTCTTCCCTTTAATTTTATATTGCTTTTCTCACCTCTTGATGTTTTGCTCGCTTTGGCCCCTTTTATTATATCTTTTTGTCCCCATTTATATTTTCTATGCTATCCTGCTGGTTAAATATTGTTTTTAGCAATTTCTAATATTTTTCTCCTTTCGGCCCTTTTTATTCCTATTTTAATTTTCTATGTCATCCTGTAGATTTTATATTGTTTTACTATTTTTGTTAAATTTTTCTCGTTTTAAAAGTTTTTATTAATTTTATTCCTATTTTCAATGCCACCCCGTTGATTTTATATTGTTTGCCATTTTATTTTTATGCAATCTGATCACCATTTTTGTTTTCTTTTTTCATCCTGTTAATTAATTGTTTACCACCTTTCTATCACATCCTGTTTTTCAAAAAACTATTTTTCTCGCCTTTTGATATTCGCCTTTTGATATTCGGCCATTTTGTTGATTTTATAATGCTTTTGTATTCCTTTTGATACCTATTTCCATTTTCTAAGTCATGCTGTAAGTTTAAAATTGTTTTATCTTCACATCTGTTGGCCCTTCTGGCCTCTGTTGTTTCCTTCTTATGATTATTTCTATGTTCTATGCCATCCTGTAGATTTAACATTGTTTTTTTCTCACTTATTTGCAGTTCGCCCTTTAAGTCCTTTTTTATCCCGTTATTTTGTATAGACCAACAATTTCTATTTACCATTTCATCCTGTTGATTTAATACTGCTTTTCCCACTTTCTGCCGTTTTACTTGTTTTGGCTCTTTTGTAATAGTTTTTATCCTGATTTCTATTTTCTATGTGATCCTGTTGATTTAATATTGTTCTTCCCCTATAAATTTTCCAAGTATTCTAAAAGAAGCCCTTTTATTCTAAACTTAGATATTTTTATGTAGAAAAAATTTCTACATAAAAATACATAAAAAACAAAGAGCAAACAAAATCCGTTTTGCCCGTATTAACACTTTTTAGCTCCAAATTTATTCCTTATAAAGGAATTTGTAAAATCCTTTTGTTACACGGAAATACCCTCTGAATTTCACGTTTCTAGGCGAACTGGACAAGAAAGTACGAATTTTAGTCCTTTTTATCCCCTTAGGTTTTAAATTTCCAAAAATCACAATTACCTGATTCCAAATTAACGGGTGATTAATTTAGTGGTATTTTTTTCAATAGGGTTTTTTTTACCGATTACACGTGATTTGTGTTAAACTATATTTTTGTTTCTTTTTAGTGTTGTTTGCCATTTCATAATGGAAAGACTTACACCACAACGTCTCCAATTTGTGCAACTGTAAAGTATTATGGAACTGAACGTTTCGTAAGCAACGTTTTTCAAACAAAATTTTGTTCAGTGATGAGGCCCATTCCTGACTCAAGGCAAAGTCTATAAGCAAAATTGCCACATTTGGGCTGAAGAGCAACAAGAAGAGGTTCAAGAGGTGCTATTATACCCAGAGAAAACCACGATTTGGTGCGGTTTATAAGCTGGTGGAATCATCGGTGCATTTTTTTTCAAAAATAATGATGGCCGGAACGCAACCGTAAATGGTGCTCGCTCCATGATATCGATCTTTATGCTATCTGAAATTGAAGTCGGTAATCTTGACGAAACTTGGTTTCAACAGGACGGTGCCACTTGTCATACAGCTGCTCATGCAATGGATCTATTGAGAGGTCATTTCGAAAAGCAGCTAATTTCACGTCTTGGGAGAGTTGGCTGCCTAGATCGAGTGATATCACACCTTTAGACATTGTTCTCTGGGGTTACGTAAAGTCCAAAGTCTATGCTGACAAACCAGCTACGATTCAGGTTTTGGAAGCCAACATTAGGAGTGTCATTAAAGCCATACCGGTCCAAATGCTCGAACGAGTCATCCAAAATTGGACCCTCAGAATGGAAACGCTGAGGCGTAGTTGCGGCCAACATTTGAAGAAAATTATTTTTCACATTGAACAGGGATTAACCGGCTCAAGACCTCTTGCTTCTATATTTAAATAGAAAACAAGTTTTTAACAAAATGGCAAAGTGACGTTGATTTTCGTGGCTGCACACTACTTTTATCATGAATTCCGGTCCGTGACAACCCTCTTCAGAAAGCCTTGCTGCAATTGTTGAAAGAAAAACCGAACTCTATAAGGCCAGGCTCTCCCCAAACGAATGAGAGCTACTGTTGTAAACCTTACTTTTCAAGTTTTCTTCACACAATTGCCCACGCAAATACAACTCACTCTTGCCACCTCAAAAAATAAATGCCATAAAATGTCTTTTCAATTTACCAATAAAGATTCCGCGCTTGATTTGAATTTTTATATTTTTTTTTGTTCTGAAAAAAAAACCTATAGATAAGGGACTTCCCCGAATTTGGTGATTCTAGCTTCAACCACTTGGTCCTGGCGTGAAGTAATCACGAATTTTAGAAAATTTAACAAAATCCATATGGATCCACGTTTTTATATGAATAGTTTTAAACTCCACAAGTAATTAACTCTTCCATATTGAGTCCGACGTTGCTCAAGCATCAGACATAGGTGCTAAATGTCCAAGGAGATAGAAAGCCTCCGCATTTTTCTTTGCTTCAGCCGTTTGTTAAAAAATATTAAAATACATGTACTGATTTGGCGAAAGCCCAAACATTCATCTTTTTGCAAATTTCTTCGGCTTTGACATATTTTAAATAAATTCAAAATAAACAATTGTAAATAAAATAAATGATTTAACAAGAAAATTAAAAAAAAGTTTAAAATGTAAAAGGAAATAAAATTTCAATTTCTGGATACATAAAAAGTTCAATTAAAAGTTCAAATAAATATGGCGTTCACAAGCTTAAAGAAAGGATTCCATGTGGCTTGCAGAAATTGAAGATCAAGGCCAAGTAAGTGAAGAAAAAGCTAAGGCTTTCTATTTGCTTTGGCCTCTATTCCTTTGAATGTCAATGTGGTGTAGGGTATCTAGTAGTCAGTCACGACCGACATTAATTTTGTTTTACTTGTTGTATGTGCAAAAGGTTGTGGCTATACTAACATTGTGATTTCAAAAGATATTACCCTTATTGTAACTAACAGGAATACCAAGCTAAGCTGCTACCCGTCAAATTATGGTTGGTTTACTTCTAAATGATTCTTGCGTCAAAACCATACATATCATTCCCATCTAATGCACAATATTATAATGGATTTCAAAAATTTCGTACAAATCAATTATGTCTAATACTTTCAGCCACACATTGCAAACATGTGGAACTAAATATAGATTTCAATCAAACAATACCTTCCCATGCCAATACCACAGAAAGTATCTTGCTGGGAATTAGCAACAAGACCACAAATCATGGAAGCACCGCACCTCAAATTTGGTAATTGTTAGAAAATCCCTTCATAGTCGGCATTAGATTTCAGAAACTTTCATTAATTAAGACTTTTGTGTCTACAAAATATGCATGCTATCGTATGAATGAGGAACGGTCGAACGGCGGCGCATATCTGCCCATAGCAAACCTTGTTTAATATAATTAAAAATCTCTATAAATCACTTTGCCAGAGAAATTACCGAGAATACGAAACTGCTGTAGTGTTGAAAGATGGACCGTTTTCTCCCGCCCCCCCCCGTATCTTCTGCTTTGATCTTTGATGTATATGTAAATATGTTTTATGCGTTTCTAGCTTTTATTTACATTGGATTTTCCGATGGAACCCTTTTTTGGTTGGTGTCTGTCGGTCCTCACACCTTCGCATCCGTTTCGCTGAACAGTTTTCGAAAACAAACAACGCCACAGAGTTCTGCACTGGAAAAAAGGTTTTCCGTCCCGTTCGTTGTTAACAATCTGACCCTATCGTAAAAGAAAAGGAAAAAGACTCGAAATCTACAATATGTATTTACGATTATATTCTTATTCAAAGGTCATATCTTTCACTTTTTTCCATTGGGTTGTTGTTTTTCGTATTTCCATTTTTTTTTCATTTTATTGAGTTTTATATTCGTTTTGCTTTTATTGAATTGTTATTTGAGTTAACAGCAAATCAAAGGGATAAAGAACTTTGCTTACAGACCAAATTGAAGACTCTTTAATGCAGCACCGTCGTGTCGTCTAAGGTCACTTAAAGTTGTTATGGAAATTTTATATTTTCCAGAGTTTAATTGCGAAAGTATGCTTTTGCCCAAAGACCAGGCAGCATTAGGTTTCAGTAGAACGCCGGTATTTACCTGATGTGGGATAAACTTACACACGGAAGAAACAGCTTTTGATTTCAATTAAAAACATGCCGGCGTTTCACTAACAAACTCTTCATTCGCAGAATTACCGAACAAATTTGTTATTTCTTTTGTGGGTTTTGACGAAATTGTAGAATAAACAATACGTCGAAGAACAATTTTTTTTTTCATGAAAAATAAGTAAGCACAGTTAGCATTCCTGATTTTTGGAATACTAATCTAGAATATTTAAATAAGTGAGCAGTTTGATCAGGTTGGTTTTTGGTAGATGTAGTTGGAGTTTTGGGAAATTTAATTGGAATCGGAATTGGAATCAAACAACTGACTAAAAACAAAATTTTACAAATCCCAAGTAAAAAGTCGTTAACTACCATCCTATGGTGGAGGGTAGACAATATGTCCAACTCCATTACTTTGACTTCAAATTAAAATTCTACGCACAGGAAAAAAATCAGTTGGAAATCGGATCGAACTACAACAATTCGGTTGGATAAACCGAATTTCTGTTACAATAACCATCATTTCATAGTATTGAAGGTAAAATGATTCGAGATATCAGATGATGGTTGCTACGACTATATCACGGTATTCACAGTCTTTACTAATCGAACTCAGTTTAAATTTTGGTTGCAACAACTGGCGGTAATGGCAACTAACCAATTGTGATGTACATGTTACTTTGGTACCAATAATTGTTGGTGACAACAGATTAGTTCTTTGTAGTGACCAAATTATGTTTAGTTGGCTATATAAGTAGTAACATAATTCCATCATCAACAAATAAACCCGATAATATTTTATCGGTTGTAGTCACAAAAAAACCATTGTTTACGACGAAACAAACAATAAAAATGGTCAGACAGTTTTAGTTTCTTAGATAAGATGGTGAATATTTCCAAGCGATACTGATCATACAAATATATGAACTGTAAATAAACGAACTATAATTAAAAAAATATTTTTAAACCTCCATAGATATACCTCCTTTTTATTCAAAACAACAACCAATTTTTTTGGTGGCGAACCATTTTTTCCGAGTTACTGCCACCCAACGCTTAACAATCAATATTGTTATATACTTTCATAAATTATTTTCAGGTTGCAGCATCACTATAATGCTTATTAAAACATCTGTCCAAAGACATTTTTATTTTACTGATCAGTTTACCCATTGCAAGGCGGAAAAATATTATATTCTTTCAAAAAGTACTTATAACTAACAATCTATAATAACAACCAAGTCATGTACAAATTCAGTTCCAATAATTATCTTAGTCTGTTAGGATTACCAATATTTGTTTTCTTCAGCCGAAAGCGTCAGTTCCCTCTACTGAAAATTGTTGTCTACCTAACCAACATTCGGTTGTAATGATTTAAGGAACGATGTTACAAACATCAGCACTAAATCATAACACAAGAGTGTGGTGTAGGGTATAAAGTCATAGACCGTATTTTGCCCTTCTGGATGGTTAGAAAAATCAACTGAAAACGGTTTTTGGGCCCCCAAAAGATTTTAAATAAGTATAATGTCATATTTAAATTTGTGAGAAAATTATATATAAAGCGTGTGTTTAGTATAACGATTGACTCAGAATCACTATCCGATTCCATTGAGCGATATCCTTCCATCCGTCTATATATCCTGTCCTCCGTCTGTGCGGGATGTGGTATTTAATATCCAAAAACGTTATAAAGCACCAACATATAGTCGGGCTTAAAGAATACTTGAGGTGCGTGCAACCTCAATCATTCGGTTGTGGCAACGAATCTATGCTCTGTGTGTAGTTAGAATAAGGAGTATAAGTTCTTTTTAATTGGCTTTATCTAAATTCTTGTCGTGGAACAATAATGAAATAAAGTATATTTAACTTTTAGAACTACTTTTACTTAATCATGTGCAAATGACGCTGAACGTTCTGGACAGCTAATTGAGGTCAATACAGCCAAAAATGTCGAAATTATTGATCGAACAAATGCCTATTTTATGAACCTCGAAAAACTATATTTTTGAAGGGATACAACAATTGAAGAAACGTTGGACTAAGTGCATTAAGCTAAACGGAGATTATGTTGAAAACTATTTTTTTGTTTTATTCGAAAAGTCGCGGAATTACTGATATGCCCTCGTAATATGAATGCGTAACACAAAGTAGTCAAAGCCGCATACAATGAAGATCACCACAGCTTCGATGCGTTATCTTGTATTGTTGGGTCTGGATTTAGTTTCAAAACAATCCCGTAATGGAATCCCGGGTCAGGGAAAATGAATTTAAAAATTCAGCCGGATTTTCGAGCTATAAATCCTATAAAGCAAACCCTAAGAGATATAAAACGGTCCCATATAAGTTCAGATTTTTAGCCCTATTCTTCTTGAAGACACCATAATACAGCTTGGTAAACTAGAACAGTATTTGGCCATGTTCTCGTTGACGCCACATTTGAGTTCCTTTCGCTATAGAGGTGACAGCCCTTCATTGAATTCCACGCACAGGCGATGTATGTGTATAACACAGTGTTGTTCAATGGTTTCATACAGCCAGTCCTGAATAACTACAGACTGTTTTACTTGTTTATTGTTTTTTATTCCGCTAACTATGAGACGAACGAAATACATTACAATAGGCTTAAATTTTAGTCTCTAGACAGAACAACCATTAGATGCCATTTGTGAGAAGTCTACCCTCCTTTTGTATGTTGTTACGCAAAATTTCACAATCAATCGTTCATGCCCCAAATGCCAGTGAAAATATAGTACGGAGATTTTCGAACCAGAAACTCATGCTAATTTTCCGCATCTAAAATTATTGCAAAAAGGTATTCAAAATACCAATGACTTCCTTAATTTTCCAAAAAAAAATTGCTTATAAGTTATTTCTTACGCTAAGATGCAAAAATTTAAATATACTCGTAAAGGGCGAAGAAACGTCAAGCTGATGAGCTAAAACCAAGTGAAACCTTTATATTTTGTCTTCATCTCTTAGCAACAAAAAGTAATGTCAATAAAAAAATTAATGAAGAAACGTCCATGTGCAGGAAATTAAGGACTCTAAAAAAGGTTGACGATATCGAAACAAAAAACAGCAACACAAATAGCCTTCAACAGCCAGAATGGCAGCAGCGCATGACAGTGCACAGTGGGAATTTGGAAATTTTCCTTAAAGAAAAGAACCAAGCATTTCTAATGTTTCGTGAGATTCAAAGCATACGAGGGCTGCTTTAAATATTTCTGGCCTAATAATGACAAATGAGAATAATTATCATCAAAATGGTTTTATTGTTTTTCAAAGTATTCTCCAGCATGATTTATACACTTTATCATGCGCTCAATCCAATTGTCGAAGCACTTTTTCCACTCCGATTAAGATACCCCAAAACATGGTTTTTGAATGCTTCAAGAGCATCTTCTGGCGACCAAAAACGTTGACCACCCTTTTTTTTGATGTGCGGGAATAAAAAGAAATCATTGGGTGCCAAGTCCGGGCTGTAGGGCGGACGACCCATCAATTCGAAGTTTTGGCCGGTCAAAAAGGCGCTGGTCTGAGCCGATGTGTGAGAGCTCGCATTGTCATGGTGCACAATGATTCGTCTTCTCTTTCTCCGAAGACTTCAGACAAAAAAATTGTGCTGTACCACTCAGAATTGACCGTCCTACGTTGCTCAAGCGGAACAGTCGCCACATGACCAGTTTTGCCGAAGAAACAGGCAACCATTTGCTTCGAAGTGCTTCTCCCACGAACAATTTTCGTTGGTTTTGGCTCGGCTTCAAAGACCCATACGGTCGATTGCTGTTTTGTTTCGGGCTCATACGCACCGTTCCATGATTCATCACCTGTGACGATCTTATAAACTTCTTTTGAAGCACCGCGATCGTATTTTTTCAAAATTTGTTTGCACTAATCGACATAGCCCTTTTTTATGCGATTGTCAAATTGTGCGGGATCCAACGGGAACAAACACTTTTTACGGCCAGGTGTCCATGCAATATCGAATGAAAGTTGGTTGGCCTCTATCTCACGGTATATCACATGACGATCTTGCCTTATCAGTTCACGCACGGCATTAATGTTTTCTGGCACAACGACCGTTTTTGGACAACCTTCACGACCTTCGTCTTTGAGCGAGCGTCGGCCACAATTGAATTCATTAAACTAGTTTTTCACAGTGCTATAGGATGTTGCTTCATCGCCATACAAAGATTTAAGTTCATCGATGCACTGTTGTCATGATAATCCACGTCGAAAATTGTGAAAAATGATTGCACGAAAATGTTCACGAGTTAATTCCATTTTTTTGTCAAATTGATTTTTTCAAGTCACTGTAAACAACACAAATGGTTGTACGTCAAAACGTTCTGAGTACGTTTATGCTAAAAAATGTCAAACTTTTCAATGGAAATGTCAGATAGGCTAGAAATATATATAGAACAAGCCTCGTATTACACAGAATTTAAATAAAGAGCGCAATAACTAAGCAAACTAAACAATTATTATGGCCATATTGTTTCTTTACGAATACATACGAGTACTTTGCTTCTTGTACCACTGTGCAGTAGTGACAAGTGACGGGGGTTTAATATTCATTTCAGACATTTAAATTGCACTAAATTTTGGCTCACATCCTCCTCGGTGTAGGTCGATAGACTTTGTAAATATGTCTGTGTTATATTAGTACATGTATTAACCTTTATGATGGCTGGAATAGATTAAGATTGATTCGGGCATTTATTATTATTGAAATTTTAATCATGAATTTTACCCTTTCATTCGTTATTTAATAACTTATTAATATTCGAAATATTAAAAGCATATCAGTAAAATTTAAAGTCAAATTATAAATATGAAAATTATTAGATAAGCTCTAAGACTTTTTAAACAGGCGTTTAATAGTCATATAGATACTAAAATGAAAGCAAACACAGATATAGATTTGTTTTGAAGTTTTTGCGAATTATGACTGACTTATTTTTTTGTAATGGATGATCCAAGTAGAGATGCTACTTTCAATAGCCTTTTTTTGACAGATCACGTGTGAGTCGTGTCATGTATTTTGTTTAGTATTGTTTGACATTTCATCATGGAAAAACTTACTGAACACAGTTAACAAATCGTTCAACTTTATTACGAAAATTCAATTTCTGTGAGGAACGTGTTTCGTGCACTTCGTTCAACTTATGGTCAACATAATCGGCCTACTGAGCGTACTATTCGCAACACCATCACCCACCTTGAGACCCAGCATTCATTATTGGATAATATTCGACCGAATAGACTACGTCCAGCACGCAGTGAAGAAAATGTAGCGGCCGTAGCTGAGAGTGTACACCAAAACCGTGGAGAGTCGATTTGGCGTCGTTCGCAGCAACTCGGACTGATCTCGGCGACATTAGTTTCAACAAGACGGCGCCACTTCACACATATCGCATCAATCAATGGATGTATTGAGAGAACACTTCGGTGAGCAGATAATTTCACGTTTTGGGCCAGTCGAGTGGCCACCAAGATCGTGTGATATCACACCGTTAGACTTTTTATTGTGGGGATAAGTAAAGTCTAAAGTTTATGCGGACAAACCCGCTTCGATTTAGGCCTTGGAGCAAAACATCACGCGTGTCATTCGCCAGTTACCAGTCGAAATGCTCGAACGAGTCATCGGAAATTGGACTCAACGGATGTACCATCTGAGACGTAGCCGCGGCCCACATTTGATAAACATAATCTTCAAAAAAATTAATGCCAAAGAATGTTCTTTCTAATGTTAATAAACATTCCCCTTTTAATGTGAATTTTATTTAAAAAAGTAGGAAACCTCGAAATGGTTATAAGCGCCAACACTCAGGGGGTGTCCTTTATATATACTTTACAGTGCGATGTATCGGTTAAGGGAAGGTAGGTTTGGGTAGGGAAGGTAAGAGAAAGTAATGTTTATGGATATTTGATTTGAACCTGTTCATATGTACGTAGCAGGAAACAACGCTGAGTGAAGTCTGTTCCACATACGGACAACACGGCTAAAGAACGAATTATCCCTGTAATGTGTCGTGCCAATCAATAACAAATGGATGCGAACTTCTAGTCGAGCGGGTGTAACGGGCTGAGATCACCTTTCTCAGAAGAGCACATCCCCTTAAAGAACCTGTAAAAGAGTAATACGTAACTAACATTCCGCCGATGCTCGAGTGAAACAAAAAAGTTGGCAACCCTCCAACAAGCCGTAGCGCCTTCCAATCGGTCAAGAAACTCCAAAGAAGACCTTGAAGCACCGACCCAGATGTGGAAGTAATACTCTATTTCTGGCCGATAGTTTGTGATGTAGATGTTGAGGAGGTCGGAGGAAGTGCATTATTTCTTGCACCGCTTTTAAAAGCCCTGGCACTCGAATGCATCTTTTGACACTTCAAAAATGTGTTTGTTTCAGCAAAAGTCACACCCAATTTTTATGCCCAAAATATTAAGAGCATCCGACTCCTCGACAACAATCCCATTCGTCAATAGTGCTGAAGATGTTAAGCACGTCAATCGGTTATGGCTTAACAAACAGCAGTAGGTGTTGCTAGCTTTAAACAGAGCCTTGCGGTACCCCTGCATTTATAAAGGGTGGTTAAATTTTAAGGGCCGATATTGAATGTGAACCACACCTAATCTTTAAGTTTCTTCTCTCCATTTCATTTGATATTTCTCAATTTCAGACTTACACAATTTGAACCATGAAAAGATAGACAAGCAAGGGCGTTCAAATTCGAAGAAAATCATCTTCAGTCATGAGGCACATTTTCACCTCAGTGGATTCGTCAATACGCAGAATTGCCGCATTTGGGCGAATAACAATCCAAGAGTGATTGTCGAAAAGACAATGCACCCACAAAGAGTGGCTGCTTGGTGCGGTTTATGGGCTGGCGGCCTCATCGGCCGTATTTTTTTCCAAAATGAGGCCTGTCAGGCAAAAACTGTGAATGGTGTTCGCTATTGTGCGATGATAACGAACTTTTTATGGCACGAATTGGAAGATATGGATGTGGACGATATGTGGTTTTAACAGGGCGGTGCCACTTGCCACACAGCTAACGACACAATGGCTATTTTGCGCGACAAATTCAATGGCCGTGTTATCTCACGTCGTGGCGATGTTAGTTGGCCGCCAAGATCATGTGATTTGGCACCGTTGGACTTCTCTCTCGCTTACTCATCGGGCGAGACTCCGTCTATAACAACACGTATAGAGCGATCTTACACGCAGAGAAAAAGTAAGGTTACTATATGGTCACGGCAATAAAAAGTATGTTCTCCGCCTTTAAACTATGTTTGTCGCAACCATAGTATTGTACTTTGAATTTAATTTTGACAATAGTATGATTGGCGCAATATTATTATTGTTGAAATGTAACAATAGTATTATTGCCAAATTTAAAAATTAAAATATGGTTGTAGGATCCATATAAACATGGCTGGTGCAACAAAAATATTTTTTTAAATTTTACGTTAGCAATAATATGATAACGGCAATCATACAGTATGGTTGTGACTATGAACATAACAAAACAGGTTTTGTAGAGCACACATGTATGTGTGTGCGTATGTTTTTTTGATATACAAAAAAAAACACATACACATGATATAGTGAATGGTTGTTGTCCATTAAAAAACAATGAGGATCGGATGGTAGTTCGAGGGATTTTTATCATGTTTACTTTGTTCGGTGAAATAATCTACTGCCGACTGGTTCTCGTTTATTTAAAATCTGCCTGCACTTAAGTATATAGCCATTGATCATGATTCAATGACATTCGTTACTTGGTGTCTACGGATGGTGAAGTAGTATTCACCCCAGCTGGCAACTAAAAGTATTTTCGACTGCCGTTGGAATATATATTTTCGTTTCTTGGATGAAATGTTCCATAAAAATATGGCCTCAAATCTGGCTATGAACTAATTGTAATGCAATTTAAAATAACTTGCTTGATAAAAATCTCTATTTTTGAATAACAACACCCAAACATATTAACTAATATTGGGGATCATAGAATGGTTGATTTAATCATACTATGGCTGTGAAGATCATAGTATGGCTGACTGTGAATCATACTATTGTTGTGAAGATCATAGTATGGTTGAGTATAAATTGTTGTGGAGATCATAGTATGGTTGAGTGTGAATCATACTATGGTTGTGGGGATCATAGTATGGTTATGTGTGAATCATACTATTGTTGTGAGGATCGTAATATTGTTGTATGATACTCTTCGAATATTGTCACCCCAACCATACTTTTTTTCTGCATGCAGAGAAAACCAGATTTGAATCGAGACAAATCAATACCGACTCCAAAATAAATTAGCTTTGATAAGAGTGTGCCGTGCCTCACTCTACTGAACACCTCGGAAATATCCAGAGCCACTATCTTACTTTCACCAAGTCGGTGAATTGATCGAGCTCCGAAAGGAACGCCATCAGGTCTCTCGAAGATCAGTTCTTACGGAAGCCATACTGTCGAACGTTGAGAAGGCCATTTGACTCTAAATACTAAATACTCTAAATTTGCTTTTTTGCACTGCAGGCTGTGGCGGCACTGTTGGTCGAAGAGAGTGGAGAATGTGCGTGGCTTAGAGTGGCTTACGGGAGATTTGTATTCGTCTGCCTTACAGTTGCCATCATGCTTTTGACACGTGTGAAGAGGTCATTTTGTGTTGAAGCGTATTTTTCATATGTGCACTCGATCATTGCGGTGCAGCGTGTTTTTCGTTTAAGATTCGCTGTTCCACCACGCGGACGTGTTCCTGGACGGCAATCAATTGTTAATAGGGTAACTTCATTGTGAAGAGCAGAGAGAGAGTTAGAGCAGCAGTACTACAGTCTCCGAAATGCTCTGCTCGGATGCAATCACTTGCTCTTGGCATTTCCAGACTTCAGCCGGCTCTTGGGGCAATACAAATAGAGGATTCTGGTTCCAACAGCATATTGCCTCTGCACACACAGCGAAGGTTACCATGAATTGTTTGAGGCAAATGTTTCCTGGATGGCTTATCACTTTGTAAACTGGATTATGCGATTTTTCCTTTGGGGATACCTGAAGTCGAAGTTGTATATTTACCGTCTCAACACCTTGGAAGACCTAATTAACGATATCGAGGCAGAAATTGGCAGAATACCTGCCTACATGCTTTATAGAGTTCATGAAAACATCAGAAAACGTATGCAGCAGTATGAGGATTAGCGAAGGTCGACATTTGCCAGATACACTATTTAAAACTATGAAATTTACAAAGTACCCTACTGTTAAATATATTTAAAATATAAAATATTTTTTCTATGGTTCATAATCTTTTTATTTTATGCCCACGCTCCACCCTGTAATTTACAAAATGGCAATTCACCATAGTCTCCATCACTTTCGAGAGTGCAGAGCAACCTGCAATTGGACAGTAGTTGTCAGGTTGACCAGCCTCGCCCTTTTTTGGGATCGGTGTTACATTGGCAATCTTGCAACACGTGGGGAAGACTGCCGCACGGTACGAGAGGTTAAAAAGATTGTGCAATGGAGCTAGTGTCGACGAACACTTATTTGGGAAAAGTGCTGAAGTTCCATTCGGGCCCGGTGATTTATTTACGTTTAGTTCCGCAAGAACCCTAGTAACTCCACGACTTCGAAAAAATATGCGAGGCACAGATCTAAAGACATTTCGTGGTTGGTTGCTATCTGGCAAGAATAAGTTCCTTGCAAAAATTCTAGCCAAGAGATTAGCCTTGCCAACCGGGTCAGAGAAAAACTGGTCGTCTTTAATGACGGTTTGGGTCGACGAATGTTTATCTGTTACGAGGCTTGCTAACTATATTGCGGTTCCAGACAATACTAGTGTTCACAGATGCTAACTTGAACTTCCATTGGAAACATTGACATTTTTTAGCACAACTTCACTCAGCACGTTTTGTCATTTGGGGGCGAATTGTTTTGTTTACAGTCAACATAAAAAATTCACCTCAGTCAAAAAATGTAATTATCCCGTGAACATTTTCGTGCGATGATTTTTTACGATTTTCGGCGTGGGTTATCGAGACAAGTGTTTAAATCAACTTGTTTCGACTTTTGGCGATGAAGCACCGTCAAAAACCACTGTTAATCGCTGGTACCAAGAGTTCAGTCTCGGACGCCGTTCGCTCCAAGAGGAATTTCGTAAAGGACGACCAACTTCGTTCACTTTGCCAGAAACCATCGATGCTGCGCGTGAACTGATTAAGCATGTGACATACCATGAGATTGAGACATCCTTGGGCATTAGTATGATAAGCATCAATAAGATATGGCATGTTCATTTGACCGTGAAAAAAACTTTGTTCTCGTTGGATCGCAAATTATTTAAGGAATGCTCAAGAAAAGGCACGTATGCGTGCTCGGATTAGTGCAAAGAGATGTTGGTAAGTATAACTGCGATAGCTCAAAGGCAGTGTGTAACATTGTCACAGGTGACGAATCATTAATCTATGTATATGACCCCGAAACAAAACAGCAATCGACAATTTGGGTCTTTCAAGACGAGCCAAATCCAGTAGCAGTTGTTCGTGGAAGAAGTACATCGAAGCAAATGATTGCGTTTTTTTCGGTATAACCGACCGTGTTGATACAGTGCCTTTAGTGGAACGTAGGACGGTCAATTCTGAGTGGTATACAACCATCTGTTTGCCAACAGTGCTCGTAGGAATGAGGAAAGATAATAAGAGAAGACGGATCATGTTGCATTATGACAATGCGAGCTTTCACACCTCAACTGAAACGATGAGTTATTTGAGCACTCAAGATGTCGAATTGATGGGCCATCCACCGAACAGGCCTGATATGGCATCCAAAGACTTCTTCTTATTCCCTAGCAACAAGAAAAAAAAATGCGTGGTCAACGTTTTTCATTGGCCGAATCAGCTGTTGAAGCGTTCGAAATTAATGTTTTGGAGGTGTACGATATCAATCGAAATGGAAAAAGTGCTTCAAAAATTGGTTTGTACACATGCAAAATTGTATTGTCTTAAAGGAGAATATTTTGAAAAACAATAAAACCATTTTCAATGATAAATTATTGTGTTTTTATAGCTGGGCCCGAAAAATAAATAGCAACCTTCGTATCCTTTTAAGAAATGAAACAAACTTATCGATGTGTTTACTTCCTTTTTTTAATCATTTTTTAGGTGGAAAACCTATGTGAATACATTCACACGTGAAATAACTAACATGACTTTCTCTTAACCCTTTCATTTTTTTTTGCAGTTCCTACTGCCCCACGTGTTGCTGGTTCTAGTTTTCACTCACCCAAATGTTATAATGGCAAAAATTCAATTTTTATCGTTTTTTTTTTGTCTGTTGGCCATTTGCATGGCTATGGCTGTGCCCCATAAAAGTGAATGTTATTTTGTTTTTTGTCTCGGCGTCCAAATAACCCCACACAATGTCTGCGTAAATGTACATGCAATAATGGCGTTTTCTTTTATTTTTATTTGTATGGTTTTAAGCCTCATCCACGTGTATGGATGGGTATCCCATATTATTCTTGCCAAAGGATACGCGGATGGTATGGACCCGGTTACGTGCACACGGTTTGCGCGGTACCGTCACGTATTGTAGTATTTTATGAAATATTTTATAGGAAAACCTCACATTGTTAGTAATCCCATGGACTGAAAGTGAATTATACAGACAGTGCATCGTGGCAATGTCACCTGGCATGCATGGGTAGAAAACGTCTGTAGCTATAAAACTCAAACTAGTGGGCAAAAGAATAATGTAAGACATGTCAAAGTTGCCAATTCAGAGTAAAGATTTGTCGCCTTTGTATGAAATTTGTGCAACATCGAATAAATTAAGTGGCTTCCAGAGCAATGTGTCCTTAAAGAGAGAGAGATAGAGAGAATACTTAGTAGGGACATAAATACTGTTACACACGTTTTATGTCGTAAAATAAAAAGTACTGAATGTTTTTGGACCAAATATTTTTTTAATATATTTATTGATGTATATTGTAACTAAAAAGAATCTACATATTCGAAATGTCCGCCTTTTGCCTTTATACACGCCTTAAGTCGCACTGGACAATCGTCAATAGCTGCACGAACCTCGTCCATTGGAAAATTGGCCACAGCTCGAACCAAAGCAGTCTTAAGAGATCCAATGTTGGGGTATCTTTTGTGACAAACCTTGTCCTCTAAAACCTTCCACAATTTGTAATCCAATGGCCTCAAATCTGGACTGCCTGAGGAGCATACTTCAGAGGAAATGAACGCTGGCAAATTGTTTCTAAGCCAGGCTTGGGACGTTTTAGCCTTATGGGCCGGCGCAGAGTCCTGCTGGAAAGGCCATGGCTAGTTTTGAAACAGGGAATTGTAAAGAGGCTTCACAACAGCTTCCAAAACGGTTTCTTGGTAATTTTTGGTCGATGTTTTGACTCCTTGTTCGCAAAAATGCAGGTCAATGACCCCATCGTAAGAGACGCCCCACCAAACCATGACTGAAGCTGGGTGATGACCCTTTTCCACCCTTGGGATCAGTTCAGATGCTTCCTTAAATGACCGCGCATACACTCCACAGTTTGTAATCCAATGGGTTCAAATCTTGACTGCCTGAGGGTCATTTTTCAGAGGAAATGAACGCTGGCAAACTGTTTCGAAGCCAGGCCTGGGACGTTTTAGCCTTATGGGCTCGAAAGTCCATGGCTGGTTTTGGAACAGGGAATTGTTAAGAGGCTTCACAACAGCTTTCAAAACGGTTTCTTGGTAAACTTTGGCCGATGTTTTGACTCCTTGTTGGCAGAAATGCAGGTCAGTGACCACATCGTAAGAGACACCCCACCAAACCATGACTGAAGCTGGGTGATGACCCTTTTCCACCCTTGGGATCAGTTCAGATGCTTCCTTAGATGACCGCGCATACACTCTATCATTTTGCTTGTTAAATTTTTCCTGAACGGTAAAATTTTTTTCATCGGTGAACAAAATTTTTCTGTGCAAGTTATTTGCGTGCTTCACCAAAAGACCTTTGCAGTTTTCAATCCTATTATTTTTAAAGCTGCAGTCAATAAATGTCCGGTACGTCGTTTGAAAGCCCCAAGTCCAAAAGTCTTTTTTAATGATTCGACTCATGGACTTTTGCGTGATATTCATTTCACGTGCCTTGATTTTCTGTTTTCGGAGCGGATTTCTGTGAATTCTTGATTTAACGGCTTTGATGACATGCGGTGTTCGAACAGAGCGTGGCGACCCGACCGGTGGCGGTCTTTCACATCTCCAGTCTCCTTAAATAGTTTTATGCATCGGTAGACGAACATGCGGCTAATCCCTTGTGGCCGCAGCGTTTTGAAAATATCGCTTGTTTTCATTTCACACTTAAAAAGCGCTATTACAGCGATACGGTTCTCATTATCCGACCACTCCATGATGCAAGTTGAAACAATTTTAAAATCCCGTAACAGATTAATGCTATTGAGGTAACTTTCAAAACCCATATGACACTAACGGGGTATGTTCAGTTCCACTATTGAAATGGGTGTGTTCAATGTTGTTACAGTATTTATGTCCCTACTATGTATAAGCATGGCTGGCTGCTACTCCATCAGACTAAGCTTATCGGGATTGGTTTTACTCGCACCTCATATGTGGCTTCTGCTGCTTGAAGCCTCCAAATAACAACTAATCTTGATAAAATTCAACACACGTTAGTTTTTTGGAAGTAGGACGGACTTTATTAAATTGAAGATTGTCGGTTCAGATTTAGACATAGCTTCCACATATCTGTTTTTACTTCTAGGGGCCACATTATACATTTGGCACATTTATTTGTTCATTATGCCAAGGACGGGCGCGGTTAAATTGGAGAAAATTAGTATTGAGTATTGATCTCTTTTATTACAGTAAAAGAGCTGAAATTGGGACAGACAGTTACATGGAAGCTATAGGAAATCTTTATCGTCCATCAAGCAGAGAAAAGATATGGTTACTATATGGTCACCGCAACAATGGTATGTTCGTCGAAACCATAGTATTGTTTTTTGAATTTCATTTTAACAACAGTATGATTGCGGCAATATTAATATTGTTGAAATGTAACAATAGTATTATTGTCAAATTAGGAAATGAAAATATGGTTGTAGCAACCATATTAACATGTTTGGTGCAACAAAAGTATTGTCGTTTAAAATTTACGTTAACAATAATATGATTGCGGCAATCATGTGGTATGATTGCGAATATTTTTGTGTGTGCCTTTTTTTTGATATACCAAAGAAAAACACATACGCAGAGAAAAGATATGGTTACTATATGGTCACGGCAACAATAGTATGTTGTCTGCAATAAAAGTATGGTCGTCGCATCCATAGTATTGTTTTTTTTTTGAATTTAATTTTGACAATGGTATGATTCCGGCAATATTAATATTGTTGAAATGAAACAATAGCATTGTTGCCAAATTTAAAAATGTAAATATGGTTGTAGCAACAATATAAATATGGTTGGTAGGAAAAAAATATTGTTTTTATGGGTTTTATATTAACAATAATATGATTACAGCAATCATACCGGCAAAATCGTATTTTTTTTTATGTGACAATGTTATTTTTAAGAATCTTACACAATTATAGTAATGATAATTATTTTTTTTTCTCAAAACAAACAAAGGATTAGTATAACTGAATTATTTTTAATGTTAGATAAATCATTTCTTTATTAAGAGTTTAATGTATTTTTACATAACTTACCTAATAAAATTCTCTATTGTTGAAAAACAACTTATCCCAATTTTTACAAAAAATGTTGGGAATCATAGTATGGTTGTGTGTAAGTCATACTATGTTTGTGAGAATCATACTATGGTTGTACGTTAAACATACAATGGTTATGAGGATCATAATATGGTTGTGGTGTTCATAGTATAGTTGAGTGTGAATAATAATATGGTTGTGGGGATCATAGTATGGTTGTGCGTGAATAATTATATTGTTGTGAGGACCAAATTACTGTTATGGGGATCATAGTATGGTTGTGTGTGAACCATACTATTGTTGTGCTTATCATAACATTGTTGTGCCACAACCATAAAACCAACAATAGTATGATGCTCTTCGAATATTGTTACACCAACCATGCTTTTTTTCTGCGTGCACGCGATACGCATGGTTGTTGAACATTATAAAAAACAACAATCGGAAGGTAGTTCGAGGGATTTTTATTGTGTTTACTTTGTTCGGTGAAATACTCGACTACCGACTGGTTCTAGTTTATTTAAAATCTGCCTGCACTTCAGTATATAGCCATTGATCATGGTTTAATCACATTAATTGAGGTCTACGGATGGTGAAGTAGCATTCACCTTTACTGGCAACTAAAAGTATTTTCGACTGCCGTTGGAATGTATATTTTTGTTTCTTGAATGAAATGTTCAATAAAAACATGGCCTCAAATCTGGTTTTGAACTAATTGTAATGCAATTTTAAATAACTTTTATTTTTGAATAACAACATCATCCAATCCTAATAAATAATTTTGGGGTTCATAGTATGGTTGAGTGTTAATCATACTATGGTCGTGGGGATCATAGTATGGTTGCGTGTAAATCATACTATAGTTGTGAGGATCATAATATGGTTGTGGAGATAAAAGTATGGTTGAGTATGAATCATACTATGGTTGTGGGAATCATAGTATGGCTATGTGTGAATCATACTTTTGTTGTGAGGATCAAAATATTGTTGTGCCTCAACCATATACCCAACAATAGTATGATCCTCTTCGAATATTGCCACCCCAATCATACTTTTTTTCGGCGTGCAATTTCCCCACAGTTTTTTTTGTTAGGTCGTTGCATACCGGGCGATGCTTCAGCAAGATGGGTTTTAATTTTCAGTCCCCGACCCAGGACGCAGTGAATGCGGGAACTCTTAGTAGAGGAAACGGAAGGATGCACGTTAAAGTCATTTATTGAGCAGGCCCTACGTCAAAGTGTGGTATAGGGTATCGAACTGAACTGAAACATATCAAAGCAAAGTGGATACTTCAATTTGTTTCAAAACTTTAATTTGGGACCAATGAAATAAGAGGGAATTCTTTATCTCAATCTAAAATTTATTAACAACATTCTTCGAATACCACATGTTGAACTGGAAACTTATTTGTAATCATCCCAGATCATTTGTACCATATTTTATTTTGGCTTAACTGTCTCGCCGTTCTAACAAAAGAACAGAATTTGTGTGTGTTTAACGTGAGCTCACTAGTAACCTTGGCAAACATTTACGACATTTGAACATGACCAAAAAGACAGAGTGCGCTTTAGGCTGTTGCTGGCACAGTCAAGCTATTATTGAAACGATTATAACAAATATTAAAGAATTCTCAAGTGTTAATCTTTCAGGTATTCAAGTATATCTATATTGGACACCACTAAGAAAACATAGACGACATGCACTTAAACGGCAATAAATAAATATCGTAGACACTTGTTATGGAAAAGTATAGAAATATTTTTTAACTTATTTAGACAACATTTAGCCCGAAGTCAAGAAACCAAGTTACTCTCGAAAGAGCACATAAGTCCATATGTTGCCCATGTCACTACTAGTTCGTTAATGAAAGGCACATTCGCGTATACAAATTTAATGGCTGTCCTTGACGACATTGATTTAGTGACGCTAACGACGAAGGTCGTTCATTCCAGTGAATTGTTAAACAACGAAAGAAAAACAGACGGTGCACTTGTACTAATTGCAGACTTTTGTTTTTCTTTTTATACTTTTTGCAATTATAATTAAGTGCCCAAAACAAAACAAAAAACGTTTCAAATACAAGATAATGAATGATAAGGCAAACGTGTCTAAAGGAGGAATTGCGTTTTTGGTGCTCTTCGTCGGAAATTATTTAAAACCGGAAGGTATCGTTACGTTCTTTTTGTTCTGTGCTTAAAGAGAATTTAATGGAAGTAAATTGTTTAGGATATAACAAGTAAAACGACATCAAGGTAGAATCTTACCATAGATAGAAAAAATAACAATTTTCATATTTTTGACCTCTGTGTCTATGAATGTACCCCAATATCTATTGAATCATACTAAAAATATATATTTGGCTTTGTAGTGAATATTTTAGTAATTTTTTTAGACGTGTGGTTTTCAAGACGAAATAAAACACATATAATTCAATGTTATGGGCAAGAATTTAGTTTTATTATTAAGATAAGGGTGTGCCATTATGTTCTAAATATTATTTCGGTCAAGTGGCCGCCTCGGCTGGCTCGAATTCAAGCCCAGGACCCAATTTTCGAAAACTTTTTGGAGCATTTGGGCCGTGTATTTTGAAGCATTTGGGGCCGTATATTTGGAGCATTTGGGGCCGTATATCAACTATAACGCTCCGAATATTCTCTTCCAGGGCGTATCGGGGTTATCTGCGTAGACATGCGACTTAACTTAACCCCACAAAAAATAGTGCAGCGGTGTTAAATCGCACTACCTTGAAGACCACGCCTCAGGCCGAGATAAAACGCTCACCAAAAGTTTCCTTCAATAAATTGATTGTTTCGTTGGCTGTACAACGGCGAGACAGTTAAGCCAAAACAAATTATGGTACAAATGATCAGTGATGATCACAAATAAGTTTTCAG